>CM058157.1:6498750-7733125 GCA_030254885.1 Vitis rotundifolia
GATAAAAACAGTACAAGTGAATTGTAGAAGAACCCCCATGAACCAGGACAGGGCTGGGAAGATCTGGCTTGCTGCAAATTTTCAAAGTTCCCAAAGTACCCCTACTGCCCTTAAAAGTAAGGGTACCCAGCCCCTCATCCACACAAAGCCCAATGTTCCCTTTTAGCCTTAGCTTCCCCCCAATTCTAGAGGCAAATTTGGAAGAAAATGGGAGCCTGCCACTGAGCCTATTGTTCTCCAAATTCAATTCATTCACTTTCTCCAAAAAGAACCCGAACTCCTCAGGCACTGTCCCTTCAAGCTTGTTGTTGTCAAGGCCTAAGTAACTCACGTTTCTCAGAAATATCCCCATTGAAGCTGGAATTTTACCAATTAGTCCCATCTCAGACAACCCTATTCCCAAAATGCCCCCCAGATTTTCCCATATTTCCGGGATCTGCCCTCCAAGCTTGTTCCCACTGAGGTATACCTCCCTCAACATGGGCATTTGCCCTAAAAATAAAGGCAACCCAGGACTGGAGAACTCATTATAGCTCAAGTCCAAAAACGCTAACCTCTGTAAATGCTTTATATTTTCTGGGATATTTCCGGTGAATCGATTCCAACTTAAGTCCAGCTTCAGAAGCTGCGACAGCCGCCCAATTGTATCAGAGACGTTGCCTTGAAAATGGTTGTGACTGAGATCGAGAATCTTCAGCTCCTTCAAGTTCGCAAGGTTGAGGGTGAGTTCGCCGCTGAATTTGTTTTGGGAAAGTGTGAGCTCTTCGAGGCTGGTCAGGTTGGCAACCTCATCTGGGATTTTGCCATAAACCCCCGTTCCCGTCAGAACCAGCCTCCTCAGACGGGTGAAATTTCGGATTATGCCACTGAGAGAGCCCACCAGAGATGGGTTCTCGACGAACACGAGTTCTTCTAACGAAGAGCCGAAACTATCCGGAATTTCGGGGACCGAAACGTTGGTCTGGGTGAAGCATTTGTAGAAGAAGAGCTTGCGAAGGTACTTGAAGGAGGAGAAGATGCGTGGGTTGAGGGTGGAGTAGGGCGAGCAAGGTGGGTTGGGGGAGTAGTCCGAAACGTAGCCGAAATTGAGCTCGGTAATGTGCGGCGTTTCAGTTTCGTTATCGCCTTCGCCGGAGAAGTAGTCGCAGACGACACCATGTGGGGCGGAGGAACAGAGATCATCGGGGAAGATAGAGCGCCAAGGAATGTCGGAGTTGATGGAGTCCAGGACCTGGTAGACCGAGTCTTGCTCCTCCGAGTTGAGAGCAAGTTGGGACTGCGAAACGGCGAAACTGGACATGAGGGTTAACAAGAACCCAAGACCAAAAACAAAAACAGAAGAAGAAGAAGAAGAAGAGAAAGCCATTGGAGAAGCCTCTTTGCTCAGTGGAATGTATGTGGATATTTATGAAGAACCCAGAAGACCCAAAAGGGGTTAGAGAGGGAGAGAGAGAGAGAATAGGGAAAGGAAGGAGCAGACGAGGAGACAGTGGGGGAAGTGGGGGTGGGATGGCTGAAAGGGTGAAACAAAAGATTTTAGTACAAAATGGATGAAGCATGAGTCGATTTTTTTTGCCTTTCCACTTTCGTTGCCTGCCTCTCCTACTATTTTTGGCTCACTTACCAAAATGGCCTCGTCTTTGTTGGGTAGGGTAGCGGCCCTTTGGAACATGAGAAGTGTCCCATTTCCATCTTGTCCAGCTGGCCAAAGAAAAAAAAGAAAAAAAAAAGTTATACAGCGATATATCAACTTTATTTATAAAATCATAATGTAAATTAGAGGTAAGACCACCTTAAAATATTAGAATTTATTTAATCCAAAAATTTTTGCTTAAACAAACTTATTTTTCATAAATAAATCATTCTATGCGTTACATTTTATGCCTTTTATCCTTCCCACACCATTCCATTACAAACTCTTGCCAAATTGTATAGCATAAAACGAGGTAATTATAAAAAAACAACAAGGGCATTAATGACATTTCATTCACAAACCTCAGAGCTTCACAATTCCCACGTTGAAACAGTGATGTCTGGGACCATCAACCAATGATCAGCCACCCTCGCTTAACCCCCGAACACATTACTCCGCCACCCTAGAGCTAGAACTGTCCCATATTTTTTAAAAACGCCCATAAAACCGGTCGAGCTTTAACCTCCCCGAAAAAGATGGCTCTGTGCCTCAGAAAAAGGCGTCGGCGGAGCCGACAGAAACCTGCGGACAACGCAGCCGAGAGCCGACAGCGAAGCGCCGGCAGCCGCCGACTTGTCGCAGGGTCCGGAACGAAAGCGACGTTCAACTGTTCAAGTGGGGGGAGGGTATGACGGGACACTTGTCGACATTCGAGTGGGTTGCAGTAGACACGTAAACAGGAGCATGGAAAATGGATTCCCGGGATTTGACAGATCATGCGAAATCCATTTTTCCAGGGACAGCTTTGTTCTGTGTCCAATCAGGGGGCCAGAGGTTGAGTGGGTCCCTTGTCAAAAATGCCCTTTTAACTTTTTGACCCTTTTGTTGCAGAAGTGGGAGTTGTACAGGGGCTTACTTGTCCGAAAAGAAAGGGTGGGAAAATAATTAAAAAATGGAATTTGATATACAATACTAATCACAAAACCGTCAAAATTAGCTTTCCCGAAATTGTACTTGGGAGTTTTCACGATCAAAGGTCTGACATTTACATACGAGTAAGTGAAAAATTTTAACTTATAGGATCAAAATAGTAATTCTCCTATGGAGTGAAAAATGATGCTAGGACAGTTTACCATGGTGGGGATATTGGGCGAAAAACTGAAGAATTCATGCTATAATATCATTAATAGCTGTGGCAGGGGAATTCCCAATGCAAATATGATAATTTAATAACATAAATATAAAATAATTATATACACAGTAGACGAGGTTTTATCATAACTTGATCAATCGTGATTACACGAGAGAGAATTTTTCCACTATATTAAATATTATAGAAGACAAGATCAGATAGAATTATTGGATTTTCTCGAACATCTTATATTTTTATACTTCTTCTATCCACAAGTGGCTTATTCCCAAATGACCTTGTTGAATAGCAAAGAACAAGTGTATTAGTTCTTTAGCCTTGATCACACTTTGGACGACGATGACGACTTTTTCTTGATTTTGAAAATCAATTGAGGGCCACAAGTGGCTTATTCCCGAATAACCTTATTGAATGGTAAAGAACGAGTGTATTAGTTCTTTTGCCGTTTATCGAACTTGAAGGAAGATTTGATGAAACTCTTTCTTTTGTTGTGAAGCCCTTTTTTTCCCGTACGAAGTTACCTTTGGATTTTCTCCTTGAGATTTTCCTTTCTGGATTTTTCCTCCTCCTTCTAAATAGGAGACACCTCTATTTATAAGTGAAGATAGGGAATTTGAATTTCAAATTCCTGAATTTTAGTTGCTTAATTCAAGAGATTTAGTTCCTTGATTTTAGCAAATTTTCTTTTCCAGAAGTTTTACCAACAAGATAATAATAATAATAATAATAATTTTCTTATTATTATTATTATCATTTTCATAGTTGGAGATTAGAGAGACTTATCCATAAGAGGATTTATTATTATTATTATTATTATTATTATTTTTGGAAGACCAAATTAGTGGTAATTTAATCCACTAATTTTTTTATGTCTACAACAATATCTGGTTGTGTATAATTTGCAAGATTCATTGGTGCATCAATAACACTATAATATGGTACTTTTAGACCAAGTAGTTCTTCATCATCTTCTTTAGGACAGAAGTGATCATTTTTTCACTTCAAATGAATGAACTATCATCGGAGAACTTAATGGATGTGATTTATCCATATGAAATTGCTTCAAGACTTTCTTTATATATGTTAATTAATAAACTAATATTTTGTTTGAAAAGTACTCGATCTGCAAGTTGAGGAAAAAAAATTGTTTTCCAAGATCTTTTATTTCAAATTTACTTTTCAAATAATCAACTATTTTTGTAAGCTCTTTAGAAGTTTCAACAAAATTCAATGTTCTATATATACTATAATAATTACAAATATTCAACATAATGAATATGCATAGACAAATAAGGTAATACATACATACTTCTCTCTTCAAATATTTATTGAAGTGATCATACCACATGCCTTTGGACTGCATAATCAATACAAGGATCTTTGTAACTTAATTGAGTATATGTTACAATGTTTTGAATTAGTTGCTTCAGGCATTTGAAATCCTTTGGGGATTTTCATATATATGTCATTATCTAAAGATTCATGTAAATATGGAGTAACGACATCCATCCATGAGACGCAAATTCAATCTTTCTAAAACTGCTAAACAAATTAGATATCAAAATATGGTTGCGTCCATCATAAAAGAATATGTTTCCTCGCAGTCAATATTAGGTTTTTGCGAGAAACCTTGAGCTATGAGTCATATTTTATATCTCGTGATTTCATTTATATCCAACAAGTTTGACAACTCAGACTTCTGGACTATAGGTCTGAATACTTCTCCTTTTTTTAATAAGTCTAATTTTTTCGGGATGTATTCTTTCCATTTTGGCTAGTATTTTCTATGTTGACATTAATTCATAGTTTCTACTTTGGGATCCTCATCATTTCTTATGATGTCAAATACTATTTGGAAAGAAAATATATTATCAATGATAAAAGTATTTCAATCTCATTTTTCTCCATATATAAGTAAATAATTGAGATCTCATCAATATCAAGTATTTGTACCTTTTCAAGGGCTAATTGTAAAACATATGCCTCTCATAGGGCTACTTGTTTAAATTGTGCCTCTTCAGGGATTGCTTGAGACTGATAAGTCATTTTAATAACTCACTTTATATGTAACTTCTTCAAGAGTGCCACATTTCATATATATATTTTTTTTGTGTTTTCATCTTCTAGGAAATGTGTTTGGCTTTTCAGGGCCTACTACGCTTCAAGCGTGCCTTAGACTTGTTATTTAATTGTCATTTAGGGACATCAACTTATTATTTAATTGTCCTTTAGGAACATTAAATCATTTTCAAGCGTGCCTTAGACTCATTATTTAATTGTCCTTTAGAGACATCAACTCATTATTTAATTGTCCTTCAGGGACATCAACTCATTATTTAATCGTCCTTTAGGGACATCAACGCATTATTTAATTGTTATTTAGGAACATCAATTCGTACTGGAATATTCCAGGTTAGTGAAAATGATTTTGTCATTTTCTTTGCATCAATGAAAGCATTTAGTAGTTGATTTGCAAGTTCTTGCAAATAAATAATCTTTTGAACTTCTAGTTCACGTTAATTAGTATGATGATTGAAATAAGTCAAAGCCAATGCATTCTAAATAATTTCACGTCGTTCTTCTGGAACTGGTTTTTCTCTCCCTAACGGTGAAAAAATTGTCTCATTAAAATGATAATCTGCACAACATGGTATTCTATCTTTCAAGTATATAGGTAGACTAGTCATTAAATAAAAACTTCTGGTTTTATAATATACATTCATACGACCTTTTACCCCAGGGGACTAAATTAGTCTTACAAGATTCTTCTGAATCTAGCATCGTATAAAGTGTCATTTACATGGAATCAAATACTACTAGTGACATAATATAAGCTCTTCTAGAGCCTTTAATCAAGTTTCTATCACCTAATGTAGTATTAACATTGTGTCATCAATGTTATGCAATTAATGAAATAAGAGTTTCATCAAAATAACAAGTCATAAAGACCTCGCCTTTATAGAATTGAAGAAATATTATCATAAAAAAAGAGTTAAAATCAAATGGAAAAACATTAGTCATCGATGATGACTTAATTTAATAAGTTGTGTAAAAGCAATGAGAGCATATATAACACAATAAAACAAATATAAAAAAGATAATTTAAAGTTACACATTTCTTAAATATCTCACAAATTTGATTTTGTAAGTGTGGAGCAATTTATACATGAAATAATTAGAAAGTATTTCAATAATCAAACTAATTGTAGTGATAGATCAATAATTTTATTCAAAATATTATTATGATTTAAATTAATGTGCAAAAATTAATTAATAAATCAAAATTTCAAGAGAACATATCATGATTTTAAGCATCTTGTTGTCTTAAAACTTTAATTGAAATACTACAAATCCATCTAAACATATATGTAAAGATATAACATAATATATTGAGAACAATAGTTGAACCTATTGTAATTTCAAAATTATTTTTAGATAATGAAATTATTGCATTAATAAAAATACCATATGTGACAACATGCAATAATATATATTATTTTATATAACTCAAATTTTTTCAATCATAAAAACATATAAAGAAAATTGACATGTAAAATCAATTTATTAATCATATGACCAAGTCATATATTTCACATGTATCCAAAAAAATCTTAATTTTCTAAATCAAAAGATTATTGTGTATTAAACAATTAGAATAAAAAAATATTCCAAACTATCACCTCTAATAAAAAAATATCATACTTTCATGCAATCCAAAATTTAACATCTATATGTAAAAATTTCTATTAATAATAGGATAACTTATAATAATAAAAGTTCACTAAAAATTATATAAAGCACTTACCTATTTGTATAGCTTGATGTACAAAATATTAATTTTTTGATAATATGTAAATATTGTCTATATGCTTGTTATCATAACTTCAGACTATAATATATTTCATTATAACTTTTGGTTATATAAATTTCATAAAATTGTACAAAATTGTTAGTTAACAATTTTGTTCTTTATAGCTTCTAGCTATAAGAAAGTACATATTAATAACTTTGGCATAGCTTTTTATCAGCATAAAGAATATTAATTTTCTTATTTTCATAACTTTGGGTTATGAATAATAATATTTATATAACTTTTAGTTATATAATATAAATTTATAATATATATATATATCTGACCATACGAGTTTTAATAATTATTAATTTATTAACTTTTTCTTCATAGCTTCAGGGTATGAATAATTAAAATTTAAGTAATGTTATAATAACATTAAACAATTGACAATCATGTTATAATATAACTTCTGGTTATATAACAAAATTAAAAAAAAAAATATATATATATATATATATATATATATATATCTTTTAGGTATTCATTGACACTTTTATTTTGTATAACTTCTAATTATACAAGAGAATTATAAATTATATGCATAGCTTCTGACTATGAAATAATTGTTAATAAAAATTGTTTTTCATAATTCCTGTTGTGAAAAATAAGTGAATACGAAATAAAAATTAAAATTCAATATTTTTAATAACTTTGAGTTATGATTATTTTGTCAAAAAAAAAATGCAAATTTGTATATAGCTTCAGGTTATGAACTATTTTTTTATATAAATTTGTGCATAACTTCAGGTTATGAACTATTTATGTATAACTTTTAGTTACATAATATAATTAAAAGAAATGAAAAAAAATTAAAAATTAATATCTTTCATAATTTCAGGTTATGATTATTTTGTCAAAATAAGAAAATATTTAAATTTGTACATAGCTTCAGGCTATGAACTGTTTTTTATGTAAATTTGTGCATAACTTCAGACTATAAATTATTCATTGTGTAGATTTGTAACATAACTTCAAGTTATAAACTATTCATTTTATAGCTTTTGGTTATATAATATTATTTTGTATAACTTCCAATCATACTGTATAATTAAAAACAAATAATTATGAGTTATATATATAACTTTTGACTATATATTTGTAATTTTGGATTTGTACATAGCTTAAGGCAATGAACTATTCATTATATAACTTTTGGCCATATAATGTTGTTTTATATAACTTTCAGTTATATAATATAATTAAAAAGTAATTCGGGATCTTATGCATAGCTTCTGGCTATGTATTTGTAATTTTATAATTTACCCCATAACATCTGGTTATGAAAATTATGCATATTTTTCATAACTTCTAGTTATGAAAATTTTTCTATATAACTTCTAGTTATTAAATAATTAAAATCAATAATTATATGAAATATGATTCACATAACTTTTAACTATGAGATAAAGTAAATGAAAATTATAATAATACAATGTATACTATTCATATTTCATTTGAAGATAATAAGGCTACATACCTATAAGAAATCTTGTAACTGGATTTTTTTTTTCTACCTCGAGTATTCTTCTCTTTTTCTATATACTCAAAGCATCGTGGTGATAAACGTGTTGTAAAATAATAAAGTAGAAGGAAAAGAAAACAAAAAAGAAAAATTAGAATGTAGAAAGAGAATAAAATGAATTTTCATTAGAGGTATCTCCTTTTTATAAGAAGTCACAAAGAGATATACATCACTATAAATGGTCATCCATAAATTCTCATAATCTGATAAATTTTCATATTTTATAACAGTATTATAAATATTTACAATTTATTTTTATGAAAAAATATATTTTATATATGTTAAAAGATTGAAAAATGAAAAAAACCAATTAAAATATATTTTTTATTTAATATCATATATAATCAAACCAAAATAAGATGAGACAAAGTCATACTCAAATTTGTCCTAAGTTTTAACAAATTGTCCATGCATCTCGGATTATAAAAATAAAATAAAAATCAAATTTGTCTTGAATCCATTTATATTTATTCCAAACTCATTCCATTAGGAATGAGGTAAAATAATTGCAACATTGTTGTCATTGCTTTAAACTATAAATAATAACATTACCTTATTAACACTTATGCATAGGTTAGTCCACTCTACCAAATTCTAAAATCAAACAGCACCACAAAACTTTAAATACAATTATCTATGGATAAATTTAAATAATTAAATCATTAGAACAACCTACCATTCACAATGAATCCAAATCTCCTTCCTTCTGTTGAGCTAGACCTGAATTTTTAACTCAAAAAGTAGGGGCAAGCAAGTTATACTATACCCAATTTAACAAAACTAAATTTTAATCACTTGAATTAACTTTGGTTACCAAAACAAAAATGATTTTGATAAATATACATTAATTTTTAAAAATATTTTAAAAATAATCATATTTTAAGATCAAATTTAAAGTTATCTTTTGAAATAATAAATTTTAGTTTGATTTTAAAAGTATTTTTTTAAAAATAATTTTTAATTTGATTTTTTTATTGTTAATTTGAAAATATTTTTTTAATTATTGTATTTTAGAAAGATATTTTTTAAAATTAATATATTTTTTCAAAATTATGATGTGCAACCAATGTTTTCAAAACTAGACTAATTATTAAAACGAAAAAGTTATCGACTTATGATTTAAAGATCGAACTGTGGTCAAATCAGTAATTTCATAAATATAATTTATATATTATATAAATTTAAATATATATAATTAAAAATTTTAATAATATTTTATTTTATTTTTTTATATTTGATATACCAAATTATATAATAGAAATAAAATGTATTAAATTTTATTAAATAGAATATATATATAATATTTAAATTTGAATATATGTTTAAGATGAAAAGAAAATTATATTATTTAATTATATTAATATGTTTATATATTTTATTATTTTAAAATTTTAAAAATGATTATATTAATTAATTTATATTATTTTCAAATTTATAATTTAATAGTTGTTATAAAAATAAATGTAAATATAAATATCTATATTTGTCTAATGGTTTAATATGATAAAAATTTGAAAAACACATTGGTATTTTTATATATGTTTGTTGTACAATAATATTTTAAGAGTGATTCATAGTCAAGTGTTTGGGCCTTTGTTCATCCACTTGGAGGGGGGCAGGGTCAAATCCCCCAGGGCAATCCCACATCCCCCAATCCGAAGATTGTGGATTGTTTGTGGTGTATAAATGTATGGTCTACAAGCCTTGGGAAGATCAGTTGGGCCAATTGGGCCTAGTGGGAAGATGAGTTGGGCCAAATGGATTGTTTGTGGTGAATAGCTAAATGATGCCCCCTAAATAAAATTTAAAAAACGAAGGGAAAAGACAAAAGTATCTAACTACTTTTTGACTGATATGCCGAAAGAAGACCACGTGTTTGGCATTGATGATAAAAGGATAGGAAAAGTTTAAGGTTTTACGCGGGCGGAACGTAGTGGGGACTTGAGGAAAGTCCTCTAGAGAGAGAGAGTAGAGAGGGGGACTTGAGGAAAGTCCTCTAGAGAGAGAGAGTAGAGAGATAAACAGCAAAGCTGAGAGCATAACAATATGGCCATGGCGGGTCTCTACAGGAGGGTCCTTCCCTCTCCTCCGGCCATCGATTTCGCTTCTTCCGAAGGGAAGGTCTCTTCCTTTCTTCTTCTCTTACTCCCTTCTATTATCACTGAAACTGTTTTTTTTTCTTTTTTTCTTTTTTTGTTGATTTAGGGTTTGGTTGTTGGGGTTTTGGAGCTGGGAGACTGAATTCTTTGTGTTGATGAGATTGTTACTTGAATTATGAAATAATTATGTTAATGTATTTTTTTTCTTTGAATGAAATGTTTGATCTTGATCGAGGGTATGGCCCTAGTGATGGTGTAAGTTGAACAGTGAGAAGGGGTTTGGCTTCTGAGTGATGAAGCGGAAAAAGGTGGGAGCTTGAGGGTTTTTCTGAGCTGGGTGAATGTTGGGAAAATGTGCATATCTAGTTGCCCAATTCAGTGTTTTGGTGCTACGATGGTTTTTTTTATTTTTTTATTTTGAGAGTGGGTTTATGGCGTGCTTGGTCATCCCTTGGTTTTGAATTGTCCCATTTTGTACGCCCTTGTTGTTGTTTTTGGGGTTTTGGAGTTAGCTCACATCAGGTGACCGGCACCCTCCATGTACCAAAATGATTGGAAATGTTTTACTATGGGGGCTGGCCATGCCTGAAGTCGGTACGTTAACTGTTAGGGGGATTTATGCTTTATGTACAATTGCATCATTTTACTTGGGTCCAGTTCTGAAAATGGGCTGGGAATTTGTAATTGTGCTTCTTTTGGCATGTTATATGACCATATAATACATTCAAGATTAGAATTAGGGGTGTGATCGAGTGATGTCTGGATGTTGAAGGTCTTCATTCTGTTTTTCTGCATGAGGTTGTGTTTACAGTTTCATCATGGTTATTGAGGGCATCATGGAAATGGCAGTGGTAAACACAACTGATATATTACACTTGAAATAGTGGCATTTTGTGAAATATTAATACAGATAAAGCAGCACAATTTTTAGGTTGGATGCAATTTTCTTTAGTGTCATTTAAGATGTGATGGGTTTATGACATGGAATGCTATGTGAGATACAATGGGTTTTCAGTGATCGTGGGACATCCATACATACTGTCAGTGGTTGAATTAATTGTGAGGTAGCTATCTGCCTATCTCCTATTTCAGGCTATTTCTTAATATCACAAGGGTAGAAAGGAAGTATGTCTATGAATCATTTGTTTTAGTGCAATGCTTTTTTTAATAAACTTATTTATTCATTGTTTGTTTGCTTCTTTTTTTTCTTTTTTCTTTTTTTTCACATTTCTCGAAGGGTGATTTTTTAATGGCTTAAATATTGAAGATTTTTATTGTTCATTAAGCTCTTCTATGTTATGGAATTGCAGCAACTTTTCATTGAAGCCATTCAAAGTGGAACCATGGAAGGTTTCTACAAGTTAATTTCCTACTTTCAGACACAATCAGAGCCTGCATATTGTGGATTGGCTACCCTTTCCATGGTCTTGAATGCCCTTGCCATTGATCCAGGAAGAAAATGGAAAGGTAACTTCTAATTACATTTGTTAGAAGTGGATGCTTGTTTCTAGTTGTTTCCTCTGTTAAGAGAAAACTCTAAGATTTGTTGTCTCTTCCTTGAACTCAAGCCCTAATTTGATTTTAAGAAAAGTTTCAAGAGAACTCAAACCATAACAGTTAGCAAGTAATTGAATAAGAATCATGTGAACCTGTACTTAAACAGTTATACAGCACCTCATAGATTTTCAATTTTATTGGAGCTGATGTAATCATTTAAGCAGGGCCTTTGCTTATGATTCTGTAAGATGTGATGCTTCATATCTTTTAAACATGACACCAATCCACACATCATTTAGTGAATTTTCTCATTGTTTTTGGTTAATTATTTCTAGTTTTAGTATAAGTTTAGAATGATTTTGTGGTTTTAATAATTAGCATCTGTTGCTTATTGGATGTTAATAGCTCAACTGTATTAATAAAGGTCCAATTTGCATAATTGATCACTGTTAATTTTCCAATTGGAATATAAGAGGCCCATTTCATCAAATACAAGGCTTATTTCTCCTGTTATAACATCATATGAAACTCCTAGGTTTGAATTTTTGTATCTATTTGTCCTTTTGATACATGGCTTCTTGAATATGGTTTTATAGTTTTTATTCTTTAAATGCATGCATCATATGGTTGCCACAGTTTTTGCCCCTCTTAATTTTTGGTGGTGCCCTTAGGTGTATGTTGTATACTTCCTATGTACTTTGGGATGCTCTGTTGGCGTTTCCTTTTTTATAATACTCTTTTGCTTTACCTATCCAAAAAACATAAAAAATAATGTTGCCACAATGTTTCTTACAGGACCTTGGAGATGGTTTGATGAAACTATGCTCGACTGCTGTGAACCTTTGGAAAAAGTTAAAGCTGATGGTATCTCATTTGGGAAGCTTGTCTGTTTGGCTTACTGTGCTGGGGCAAAGGTTGATGCTTTTCGGACAAATCAAAGCACCATTGAAGAGTTTCGTAAGTATGTGATGGCGTGTTCCACTTCTGATGATTGTCATGTGATTTCATCATATCACAGAGGAACTTTCAAACAGGTATTATCAAGTTACAACTTGTTTGTTTTACCTTTGAATGATTATTTTTTGATGGTTTTTTATAGACTCACTCTTTTGTAGAATTGTATGTAATATTTTAGTATCATTTTCTACACAAATGGAATATTGTACTGAAATTTTGACCAGGATCACAATTTTTATATGTTGGTTGTTCTCTTTATCTCCTATTATAGAACAGGAAATTCTGAACTAGATTATGCATTGTTGACATTTTCTTTTGATAGGCAAACACAAAACTATGATAAAAAGTGCCTAACAGAAAGAGGGCACACCCTATACACAGGGGCTTATGCATTGTTGACATTTATGCTTTATGAATTCAAAAGGGTGTTATAATATTGTTTATAACCTTTAAAACATTGTGATACTATATGAGGAAGTATTAGATAGGAATCGGATGGAGGTAAGGCTAGCAAGTTTCTTGATTGAACTTTCTGCCAATTTGAACCAATAAATAATTTATTGAAAGAGTAAGGAAAAATATGTACTGCAGGCATATTTTCATTGGGCTTTTGGCTTAGTGTTTTTTTTTTTTTTTTTTTTTTTTTTTTTTCTTTTTTGTTCTTGGAAATGTAATATTTGCTTTGCCTTTTGGAGAAACTTGAGTTCAAATACTTAAGGAATTTATAAGCATCCTTCTTGTATGTGTGGCTTCTTGAGGATTTTTTAACACACACACAGAAAGATCTTATTGGATATCAGCAGAAAATTAGATGAATAGTTGATTAGGCCTATTGAGTAAAAAGTTTCTTAAAAATGCTAGAAATGTCTTCAAATAAAATTTGTATATTTCTTTTTTGCTGGAGACACATGCACACACACAGAGGAGCTTAGGGTACTTGGATGATGGTTTAGTGATAGTGACTTTGGACTAGAATACTTAAAATGAGCTTAGAGTTCAAGAGAGCAACATGGATCTAAAATATAGTATAACTACCTGGATCATCCACCAACAAGAAGGATCTTTGAATGCTTCAAAAATCGGGCTTCAGGTCATCTGTTCCATTTCTGGCTTCCCAATTGCTTCAAATGTCTTCCAAGTGATTATTTGGCCTGTGTATTGTTTTTTGATGTTATTAATTTCTTGGCCTGATCCAGATCAAGTTGATTATATTGTTATAAAGTTGAATCTGTGTTAGTAAATTAGGGTCCATCATCTGTATTTCTGTCCACCACTCAGTCGTTGAAATAGCTATAGAATGTTGTTCAGATCCTTCCTCATGTGCTTAAAATGCTGATAGGAGAGTCAACTAAACTTTTATTGCAGACGGGAACTGGTCATTTTTCACCTATTGGTGGTTATCATGCTGGAAGGGACATGGCACTTATTTTGGATGTTGCACGCTTTAAGTACCCTCCTCACTGGGTTCCACTCCCACTTCTTTGGGAAGCCATGAATAATATTGATGAAACAACCGGGCATCGTAGAGGGTGGGTGTTTATTTAAGCTTTCTTCTGTGAAATATTTTAATTTACTGTATCACAATGGTACAAGAATATGTATTCTGGAAGCACTGTATCCAGCTAGAGAATTCCTCCCCAAAGAAACTGTGTTGATTGAATTTGCTGTCTATTTTTCAACTGATGTTCATTATCCTCTAAATTTTATCTCCCTGGTTGATGATTAGCATTAAAGCTGCATGAATACACACTCAAAAGCAGTTGATCACACAAACTGGAATTTTTAGGAGTTCATTGTAGAGCAATGTGCCACAGTGATTGTGATGCCGAATGCTGATGCACATAAGCAGTGATTGGAGATCAGCACTTGTTTGATGGATAGTACAACTATTGAAGTCTCAAAATTATCTCAAAAAGAACATGTTGCTGTTTTAATGTGCAATTGGCAATATTATATTTCAGCCAAGGCATTTAGCAATTAAATAGTCTGGCTGTCCAAATGAACAACTGCATGCGACTCTTTTCTCTCACATATATTGTGCTCTTTGAGTCCCTTTCCAGTGGATTTGCTTTCTTGGTTCTCATGAGAGGTCAATTTTGATTCTCTTAAATTTGCTTCTGTCTGCTTCTCATGTTTGATCATTTCTTCCAGGTTCATGCTTATATCTAGGCCACAAAGAGCGCCAGCACTGCTTTATACCTTGGTATGGTCCTAATTGGTGGTATGCAAGGATAAAAATATCGGTTTTTATGAAAATATCAGTCGTTGAATTTTACAAATATATCGGGAAATATCAATTGAAATTTTAACAAAAAATATTAATACAACGAAAATTGGTCAAAACTCATAAAAGTATTGGAAAAAACACTAAAAATGAAAGAAACAAATAATGTACATTAAAATTGTTTTGTTGAAAAAATTGATATATACAAAAGATAATATACATATTTTAAATTTATTTATAAATTTATATGTTTCATATATATATGAATTATAGAACATCTAACATTAAAAGTGGGGTAGCCTGGTTAGCAAGGTGAATCTTTTCAATGGAAGTGGTTACAGGTTCAATTCCCCACCCCCTTAAAAATTTTGGAGCCTTTTGAGCTTTGATCTTGATGTTGAGTCATTGACCACTGATTTATGTAATCATATTGGGAAATATCGGAATTTATCCGAAAAAATCCCTATATATTGGGAAATAATCCTAAAAATCAGATGGGAGATATTTCTTTTCACAAAAATCTTTCCAGTTCCATGGATATCCAATATTTCCCTGAAATTTTGGTGAAAAATCAGGATATTTTTGTCCATGGTGGTATTACAATGTCAAACTTTGGAAAGGCACACACGCAGACACTTAATATGAATGCCTAATTATTTATATTGTCCTCATTAATCAGTTCCCATGAGGTAGAAATTAAACCTTTAGGCATGAAATTGCTGGTCTTCCTGTGAAAATAGTCTAGGGACTGATGAAGATAAGATGAGAATTATCAATGAATGTATCTAGTTGGAGCTTACATGTATTAATGAATGTATTTGTTTCACACCTGCATATGCCTCAATTGTTGAGCTATCATGTGGTACGTGTGACTGGTACATTCTTCTTCCTTGCATATGATTTATAGGCTCAGTCATCTCAAATCGTGAACAGCTCATGACAATTATATTGATGAAGGATATATCATGGAACTTTCTGCAGAGCTGTAAACATGAGAGTTGGGTCAGTACCGCTAAGTATTTAATGGATGATGTTCCTGTTCTCTTAAGGTCAGATAATGTGAAAGATATTGATAAAGTTCTCAATGTCGTTTTTACGTCTCTCCCTTCAAATTTCGGGGAGTTCATCAAGTGGGTTGCAGAAGTTCGGAGACAAGAGGATGGTGATCAAAATCTAAGCCAAGAGGAGAAAGGAAGGCTTGCTTTCAAGGTTTTTGTACATTTTTTATATCTATTTCTGTTTCCTCTTTAGCTCATAGTGAGCCAGATATTTATTATTTACGCTTCAAAAATCCAGAGCTTAATTTTTTGTATCTGACAGGCAGAGGTTTTGAATCAAGTACAGAAGGTTGACCTTTTTAAACATGTAACAAAGTATTTATCTTCAGCAAATTCATGTTGCACAAAGCTACCATTTTCAGGCCATAAGGACAATTTGCCTGACATTGCGGCAAGTGTCTGTTGCCAAGGGGCAGAGTTTTTGGCTGGGAAGTATGTATCCTCTAATGGGTTTTGCTTTAAAGAAACTTGTGTGAAATGCTTTAAAGCCAATGGTGATAGGCCCATTACGGTTGTCTCTGGGACAGTGGTTAATGGTAACAGTGAGCAAGGGGTTGATGTGCTGGTTCCTTCATTTCCAACAAAAGTGGGTTGCTGTGGCTCTGGAAGTAATTGCACCAGAATGCACCCTGCAGTTGATGATGTTTTAACAGCACTTTTGTTAGCCTTGCCTATAGACACGTGGTCTGGTATCAAAGATGAGAAGCTGCTACAGGAAATGTATAGACTTGTTTCAACTGAAAATCTTCCCACTTTGCTTCAAGAAGAGGTATAGTTTACTTTCTTTTGTTATTCTTGCAATTTGTTGCAGTATTTGTCCAGAAAAAATAAGACTGCAGATTGTTTTTATTCCAAGCATCATAGTCTTGTGATATTGAAAAATGAAGCATATTTTTCATATTGACAGAAAGCCAAATCTGAATCTATAGATGGGCCTACAAATCAAGTAAAAATTAGTTTCTCCTTGATGTATGGCAATGCATATTGATCAGTTAATACATTATGGATCACATGTGGCAATGTCTTATAATATGTAGCTGCTAAATGCTATTCTTTGATCTGACCTATACTTGGTGGATTTCTCATATTCAAAACATCTTTATGGCAGGTTTTGCACTTGCGGGGTCAGTTTCTTGTTCTCAAGAGATGCCAAGTTAATAAGGTTGATGACGAACTTGCTGCACCTCTCCTTTAGCATCCTGTCTCATTTTATAGTCTATTTATTCTGATACTGTAAGCATAGAGCATACTATATCGTCCAAGAATCGACTATGTATAATGTTCTAAGTGGCAAAATATTTTATACATACACTGCAGAAATGCTATTGATTGCCCATTTTAGATTACACTTAGAGAAGCAAGAGGTGTCTCTGTCAGGTTTATCAAGAAATAAGAGGTGTCCCTCAAAGGTCGAATCTACAAGGAACCAGGAGTTGTCTCCCACAGATAAGGAACCAGTACATGCTAACATATTGGAAGAGGGACTGCCTTTGATGTTATACATCAGTTCAACTACAAACTTCATGTCTGGTCCGAGGGTTAAAGCTTCTGGATTATTAAGCCTATGGGCTATGGCTCGTTCACAATTAGGTTTGTGGAAGGAGATACTTGTTAATACAGTGCATATATTTTATCAGATTAACACTCATGTTGGTTCTTCATACTCTTCTCTTAGTTGTTGGGACTTCCCAATGTATTTTTTTTTCTAGTCGGGTATGAGAATATTTTTATGTTTTAGTAATTTTGACGCAGTTTGAGGCAAGAGGTAAATCTGTTTATCTCCTTCCCTGACAGCAACTCTGAAAACAGAAACATGAGGCTGAGAAGAAGAGAAAGCCATTAGAGAAGCCTCTTTTCTCAGTGGACTGGATGCCCAGGTAAATGAAGAAGCTAAAACCCAAAAGACCCAGAAGGGTTTTAGAGGGAGAGAGAGCTAATAGGGAGTGAAAGAGCAAGAGTCGTCTGGGGAAGTGGGGGCGGTATGGCTGAAAGAGTGAAACAAAAGATCTTAGTGCACAATGGATGAAGCATGAGTTGATTTTGTTTTTCCTTTCCGCTTTCATTGCCTGCTTCCCCTCCTAGTTTTTAGCTCACTTACCAAAATTGTCCTCTTTGAAGGGCAGTGGCCTTTGGGATTTGGGAAAATGTCCCCTTTCCATCTTCTGCTCACATACCACTTTTCCATCCATTCACTAAAAAACTAAAGAAGTTATATTCCATAGGCATAGTTAAATCTAATTATAATTTGATAATATTAAATATTAAATTGTTTGTTTTTTTATTTTTATTTTTTTTTTAAGTATTAAATATTCATAGAATGAGGTTGAGATTGTATTTTAGTTGTTTTAAAAAATTATTTTTTCAATATTTAATAAAAAATCAAATATTTTGATTTTTTCTATTCAATAAAAAATATTAAAAAAAGAAATAATAAATAAAAGAAAATTTAAACACATGCATATTTAGTATTAATTTTTTTTTTAAAAAAAAAAACAAACACCACATCAACTTTGGAATTTGAAAGTTCAATCACTTGGTTTGATTATAAAATAAGTGTCATAACGTATGTTAGGAATAAGACTATGTTAAAATATTAGAGTTTATTTAATTGAAAAGTTACTTTGAATGGTGTTTATAATTAAACAAACTTGGTTTTCTTTATATATCATTAGATTAATTCAATAATTTATTGATCTTGATTAATGTCTTTGAACAATTTTATACACAAACTGACTATTGGGAAGCTAGAGTAGATTCCAAAAGTTGTAGCCATCTAATTCATTTTCAAAAGCATTAAAAGTATAAATTAAGTCGATGTTGGATGAAAGTTGATACTTATTATTTAATAATTTAAATTAAATTATTTTTTATTTAAATTTATTTCTTTTTTGTTTTTTTACTTAATATTGTTTGTTAAAATTAATTTAAAATTAATTTTAAATGATGAAATTAACATATTTAACCTTTAATTTTAACTAATATAATTTTTTATTAATCTTAAATAATAAATTTATTTGTAAAATACTCATATTTCAAGTATTGTAGATGCCTAGTATAATCGCAAAATATTTATTATAAAAAATGGGTAATGTATGGAAGCATAAATATTCTCTCATTGGATGTGAATATGTGAACAAATGAGGCAATAACAAAATTAAAAAAAAATAATTATTTTGACTTAATATTTAAATTTATTTTTACTTTTTAATTATTAAAATATATTATTAGATAATAATAAATTATTAAATTGATTTATCAAACACTTTTTGAAAAAGGGGTTTTCTTGCTTCATCATGGTCTCAACTCTCAAGTAGCTAGTGTTGCCAGGAAAGGTTTGTGGTGCCTTGTTTTTGTCTCGGCACCACATCGAAGGCAATAAATATACGTAACTATATATATCATTTAATGATTTCTTCAAATAGATTTTAGCATTACCTACTTAGGTAAACTACCGTTATTTTATGAAGGGTTAATTCCCGAGGTTTTGACTAAATATATTTTCGGTTTTTATAAATATGTAATTTTATTATGCATCTCCCTTAGTGAAAAAAACGAAGAAGATATTTAATGAAATTTTAAACTTATAAAGTTAAATGTATTTAATCGAAACCTTAGAAAATATAAATGTAATTCATATTTCCCTTTGTAATTAAAGAAATGTCATGCTTTATAATGTGAAAAAGTTTGATTATGCTTACTATTTTCAATTCTTATATTTCCTATTGCCGCTTGCAAATCGGTTATATGAACATGAAGAATTGAAAAAAGAAAGAAAGAAAGACAAAGTGCTCTTGGGGATTAGAATTGGGTATTGTTCAACTCACACTTGAAAGTAAAATTTTACTTAATGTGTATGAGAGTGAATTATACCCATGGGTTGATTGATTTAGAGTGTACTTCACCATATTTCTATTTAAATTATTTTTAACAAAATAATATAAACGATTTTTCAAAATTTTGAAAGTAGATTTTAAATTTTGTGAAATAATTTTTTTTCACTTAAAAATGTTTTTTTGAGAGCATTATCAAATATACTTTTAGTACAAAAACGATGGGATTAGGCCTGCCCCATTTGCTGATCCACCCATATACTTATGTCTTAATATAAATAGATTAGGATAAGACATTTATATCTTATTATATATCATATCCCGAATAGGATATGGATTTCTTGATATGATATTTTTAAATATTATATCTCATAAACATCAAATCTTAAGATGATTATAATTATATTTAGTTTGTAAAATAAATAATGAAAAATAAAATAAAATATATATTATTTTTCAATGTCTATATTTGTTTAAAATAAAAATTATATTGCATTTTAGTATATGGACTTAAAAAAAATGTGAGAATTTTATTGTTAAATAATATTCACGATTAAAATTTTTAAATCAAATTTTTTATATTATGTTATTCAATATATAAATAATGATATTATTATTACTATTATTATTTTATAAAGATTTTTTTAGTTCTTTTTTTTAATCACAAATTTAAATTTTAATCATTTTTTTATTTTTTAAAAATAAGTAATATAAAATAATAATAATAATTTATGATGCATGATATATATATTTTATAACTTAACTTGAAATTAACATATCTGATATGGAAGAGATATAAAAAAAGGTTTCAATAAGATATAATATTCTTATATATCATATTCAACAAGCATGATATCCTAGACTAACATAATCAATAGGATATATAATATTATATTTATATTTAATTTGTAAAATAAATAAAAAATAAAATGAAATATGTATTGTTTTTTAATATTTAAAATAAAAATTATATTAAATTTTAATATTTTTTATTAAAAATGATTTTTCTTTTTAGATTTAATAATATTCATGATGAAAATATTTAAACTTTATAAGTAAAAATATATTAATATTATTTTACAAAATATATTTTATAAATATTTTTTAATTCTTGTTTTTAACAATAAATTTAATTTTATAATAATTTTTTTATTTTATAAAATAAGTAATATATAACATTAAAAATAAATAAATTTATGATACATGGTTGTAGAAACTCAAATGCTACCAACTCTCAATTGGTGTCGAAAATGCGCATACCCTAACCTTACAATGCATTCACTTAAATACCAACAACATTCGAATACAAGGGGAATTGATGGACGTGATCAACCCTCCAATCTGCCAACAACTCAAAATATACATCCTACATTTTAGTTTAAAATTAACATATTTTATATAAAATGAATAAAAGAAAATATGGATAATATATTTTATCACTGATTTTATCTCATATTTAGTTGAACACGAGATAAAATTAATGATGAGATAATTTATCATATTTCATGTTATATCTAACTAATTAAATATGATTTTAAAATAAAAATTATTAAAAAAAGTGAGATATTACAAAACTTTTACTATCTCAAATTTTTTTAAAAAAATTAAATTAATTTCTAGAAGAGATATCTTAATTTGAGCCAACCATGGAATTAAATATTGTGTTGACTAAATCAACATGTGAAATAAGAAAATAATTTATGAAATTATTCATGGATTATATGCTTTTGTGGAAAATGGATGGGAAGGCAATTGGGTGAGCATTGAAAATCATGTGAGACAGCCCACTTTGACTGGTCCTTGTGGTGGACATGTGGAGGGGGGGATGGGGGGTGGGTGGTGGTGGTGGGTGGGGGAATTTGCATTGAAAGACATTTGCGCATAATAGAACCCTTCATGATGGCAACATTTTTGGCAATTTTTTCTCAGAATAACAATAAGGCCAGAAAACTTTTGAGGGAAAGAAAAGAGAGGGAAAATGGAAGGAAGGAGAAAGCGAAAGAAAATAAAAAAAAATAGATTTAAATTTAATAAATTATTTAGAAGAATCCTTCATGATGGTAACATTTTTGGCAATTTTTTCTCAGAATAATAATAAGGTCATAAAACTTTGGAAGGAAAGAAAAGAGAAGGAAAATGGAAGGAAGGAGAAAGTGAAAGAATATAAAAAAAATAGGTTTAAATTCAATAAATTATTTAAAAGAACCTTTCATGATGACAACATTTTTGGCAATTTTTTCTTGGAATAACAGGAAGGCAGAAAACTTTTGAGGGAAAGAAAAGAGAGGGAAAATAGAAGGAAGGAGAAAGTGAAAGAAAATACAAAAATAAATTTAAATTTAATAAATTATTTTTATATATTTCTTTAAATTCATTTTTACTTATTTCTTGATATTATATAAAAATTAAATAATTTAAAAACAAATAAAGTTTAATTATATTTTAATTTCTTTTATATTTTTTATGGTAAAATCAAATAGGAAAAAATCTTTTTTTCTAATATATATTTTTTCTTTTCTTAGTAGTTTCTAGAACCAAACATAATCTAATAGTTTCAACTTTATTTTAATATTTTTGAGAATTTCATTGAATAAAAATATTCTTTCTTACATGATGCTAAGGTGAAATCTTTTTATCTTCTCAAAATCCTAAAATGACAATTTTATTCAAACATTCATTCTTTGAACTTTGAACTCTGAACTCGGAACTCTGAATTCTTTACAACCATACAACTTGTTTGGGACAATAATTCTTCTATCATTGTTTTTTAGGTTTTTCAATATTAATGAATTTTGGTTCCACAAATTTTTTTTGTCAAAATTCTTAATAATATATCCTAATATATTCATAAAATCTAATTACATATATATGTTTGGGAGGCAAAAATAAAGATTTGTTTCGAGGGGAATCAAATGACAAAATTAGCCTTATAGAAAGTATATTTTCCAATTGTACACGAGGTCGAGGGGGAGCATGTGCCCTTCCTAAGCTTAAGCTACCTCTCACGTTACATATATACTTCCAATAATTTAATAATTAGGACTATTATATATAAAAGGAAAAGAAATGAAAAAAAATAATTTTTTTTAAGAGTGGTTGGTTTTAACTAGGGATGCAATTTGAGTTGATTGGTTGAGTGAATGACAAACCCAAGTCCAATCTGAATTAAAAACCGATTAACTTAAATTATTTGAATTCTAACATGATGTATTTAATCCTAACTTAATTCCACCTTATTTTTTTATGCTTAGATTGAATTCGGGTCCGTTAGTTAAACTTGAATTGATTATATTAGATTCAAGTTGATTAGGTTGTATTATTCAAAATCAATCCAAAGTGCTTTTTAATATTTTTATTTATTTATTTATAACAAAACTCGAATGGTAAATAAGACAAATGTTCAAAATAACAAATAACAAATAAAAATAAACTAATGTATAAAAAACTAAAAAAGGCTACGATATGATTATAATTTGATGTTAATTATTATACAATTTAATAAATATAATAAATATTATAAAAATATTAAATCGAATTCAAGTAACATTTGAGTCGGTCTTAGTTCAAGCATAATTCAAATTGTGCTCTGATTGATAAAACTTAACCCAAACTCAATTCGAATATTAAAAATATGTGCATTCCAATTAGGGATGGCAATGGGGCAGGTTTTTTCGGGTACCCGCCCTGCCCCGCCCCTAATGGGACGGGGTTAAATTTTAATAAGTGGGTTTGAGAATTTTTTTTAAAACCCGGGGTGGGTTCGAGGCGGGTTCGGGTATTGCCCCATCCCGCCCTGCCATGCATGTGGCTCTTTTGAAATCCGGCCCCTCACTCCAAAAACTAGTTGCCAGCTCTTTCCGGATGGTGAAAATATGCTCCAAAAAATAACCAAAAGACTTAGACCAAAATGAAGGTCTACAATTTTATTTCTAATATTTAAAGTAATTTTTTTTAAAAAAAATTAAAATTAAAAAAAAAAGAAAAGTTAAACGGGGCGTGTATGAGAATTTATCAAACACGCCCCATCCTGCCCCATTTAATTTTTTAAATGGGACGGAGATGAAAATTATTTTAAATAAACGGGACAAGGTTGGGATGGGGCGAGCCATGCCGAACCCAGCCCGTTGCCATTCCTAATTCCAATTGAATCCAGAGAATCCTGACAAGTTGCACCCTTAGCTTTAACGGGGAAAAGGTTAACTGAAACAGGGGGCTTCACGTTGGGTTCTGGTTTTCTGGTATGGTATGCGGCGCCAAATTTAGAAATAAGTACACCCCACTTTATTATATAACAACAAAATAAATTGCCCAACCCACCCCACTGCCCACTTGTTTTTTCCCTTCTTTCTCCCTACTTTCTACTTTCTGTCTCTTCAATTTTCCCTTCCACTAAATTAGTGTCTGGCTGACAATACATTACCCATCCCTTTTATCACCTTTATTTTTATTTTTTATTTTTTAAAAATAAATATAAAAATATAGGTTGGATATTGCTTTTCTACTAGTCAATTTTTTCAATCTAAAATAGTTTTTAAAAATATAAATTTATTTTTATATTAAATTTGTCTTTTAAAAAATAAGTTTATTTTTTTAAACAACTTTTTGGATTCAAGCTCACTTATTTTTTTTAACAGACAAGTTATTGAATTATTATTTAAAAATAATAATAATAATTTCATATAGAATTTAATTTCACATAAATTAAAATGGTTCTAGAAATATTTTTTGTTAAACAATCTGCCAAAGGCTCCATTTACCACATGTGCCAAAATCAATGATTAATTTTATTTTTATTTTTATTTAGTATATTTTTAGGTCTCGAATTTGGATGATTTTACAAGGAAAAGTTATCAAAAAAAAAAAAAAATCACGAGAAATCATTTCCTTCGAGAGTCATTATGTTTACAAATTCTTATCAAGTCCTTGATAATGATCTAAAAAATTAACTCTTTCAAAAAATCTAGATCTATCATTTTTTTTATTTTTTGTCTTTTCCTCTTATTTTAACCTTACTTTATTTTTTATTTTCTTCTTTTTTATATTTTTAAGACATTATTATTATTATTATTAAATATTAATATTACTCTTATTATTATTATTTATGATATTAGTATTTAAAATTATTCATATTAATATTTATATCATTCTTATTAACATTATCTATTATTTTTATAATTATTATTCAACTTATTATTAATATTTTTAATTATTATTAATATTTAAGGAATTTGAAGAGTTGTAAAATATCATCGTTTTCACCACCAACCCACCCTATACGGAAATTCCGGCAGATCCTTTATATTATGAATCAAATTTATTATGTTATTGCAATAATAAAGTTGTCGTTATCAATGGGAAGATGAGTCAGACGACTCAGACACAGTGAATAGGGCAAAAAAAAGCAGGACAGACAGGGACTTCTTTCTACATAAATTATAAAAAACAGCTGCAAGAAAAAGAAAAGAAAATTTCAATTTTGGTATGCTGGCATTTGTTTTCCCAGACATTGAGGAGGAGAAAGTGAGGGAAAATCTGAAGAGGGTGTTGGAGAGATGGGGGAGGAGAGCAATAGAGAAGAGGGGCATGGCCATCCATTACTGAGAGGTGGATGGAGGAAAGGCAGTTACAGCCATGGCTTCTCTTCATCTCAGATTCAGGCACTGGCTTCAATCTGTGAGACTCTCATTCCTCCTCTGCATTTGGAATCCATCAGCAAAGAAAACCCACCGGAGGCCCTTCATTCCTTCTACAAAGCTTCTGGGTCTCAGTTTCCAGTCCCGGATGAGGTGAAAATTCATAACCCAGTTCTCCTCCTTTCTTTTCTGGGTTGGTGTTTTCAAAGTCTAAAACTTTCTGGGCTGTGGTGAATTTGCCTGTTGAGACTGGGTGTGTTGTTAGTTATTGAACTTGAAACTGTTGTTTTTTTTTTTTTTTTTTTTTTTTTCCGTTTTGGTGAAGAACAGGCTGCAGAGCTTTTGAAGAACAGGGGTTTGCCAGACGGTGTGATGTTAGTGAGCATAGTGCTGAAGATTCTCTCAACAAGATTGGGGACATTGTTGCTTTGTGGGTTTCTATGTTTGGGTTGGAAATGGCCATTCATTCTCAAGTTCTCTGAAATTTCCTTGGAGAAGAGAGAACAAGTTCTCAAGAATTGGTCACGCCAAAGGTTTCTGTTTCCCTTAAGATTATTCTTTGCGATAATGAAAACCTTCTGTTTCTTCATCTTCTTCTCTCGGGTAATGCTTCTGACCTATGCCCATATGTGTAACTCTTTTCTGCTTTCCTCTATTCTATTTTCAATCTAATTACTTCTTCTGCATAGCCTGCGATTTCCATGAAACCAAAGATAGAAGTATACTAAGGAAAAGCCTTAACTGTAACTTATTTCTTAGTATATCCAATTTTCTTATAGGTTTGTGCTTAATTTTGAAATTGAATTACAAGGCTTATCATCAACTTGTGTCACCCTCATCAGGTCGCTAATAGGATTATTTGTTTTAGGAAACATGAAGAGTGATTTGATTATGGTCTATTAGAATGAGAATGGAACTGATATAACCATGTGTAACTCTTCCTCTGATAATTGATAACTAGAGGGGGTACCGTGGGATGAAGGTTGCTAATCATGAAATTGATGTGATGACAAAATACAGAAATGGGACTGTAGCCGTTGACCGAGAATTCGGGAAAAGGAAGTTCAAATGAAATGAATAATTTATTTCGGAAATGTGTTAGATACCAAGCCCATGCATGCCTGTACACTTCACCAAATGAGGGATTCAATTTGTAAAAGTTTTCATGTTTCCACGGTGTGAAGGGTAGACTTCACTGTTTCATCTGATCTGTTCTTTGTATGTTTGTTTTTCTTTTCTTCCGTTTGTGGCAGACTGATGATAATTTGGAAAACCCTGCATGGGAAGCAATTGGATACCATGTGGAGACCAAAGAATATGCAAAGAAACCTCCAAAGGAGAGGCCTATTCGGAAGGGGATTGTAGAAACTATGCATGAAAATGACTCTACCCTGGTCCAATCCCTCTCCCAGAGAGGTATCAAAGTTATAGAAGATCAAAAAAATATCTGCAAGATCAAATGTGATGTTGTAATCATTGGCTCTGGTTGCGGGGGAGGAGTTGCTGCTGCTGTTCTCGCAAGCTCTGGCTATAAAGTTCTCATCCTTGAGAAAGGGAACTATTTTGAACCAGAAGATTATTCATCTCTGGAAGGCCCCTCCATGAGTGAGCAATACGAATCAGGCGGGATTATGTCAACTATTGATGCGAAAGTGATGATCTTGGCAGGATCAACAGTGGGTGGAGGCTCTGCTGTAAACTGGTCTGCAGCCATTAAAACACCGAATTCCATTCTCAGGGAGTGGTCAGCAGATCATAAGCTCCCTCTTTTTGGGAGCTCTGAATATCTATCTGCCATGGACACTGTGTGGAAGAGGATTGGTGTGACAGAGAAGTGTACAGAGGAAGGGTTTCAGAACCAGGTTCTGAGAAAGGGGTGTGAAAATCTTGGCTTGGACGTCGAATCAATTCCAAGGAATTCCTCGGAGGATCATTACTGTGGTTCTTGTGCTTATGGTTGTACGAGAGGAGACAAACAAGGGACTCAGTCTACTTGGCTGGTTGATGCCGTGGGCTGTGGTGCAGTGATCTTAACAGGATGCAAAGCTGAGAAACTCATCTTTGAGGAGAAAAAGAATGGTAGAAAAAGAAAGAAATGCTTGGGAGTGATTGTAGCATCTTCTAGCAAGAATGTCACAAAGAAACTGCAAATTGAAGCTAGAGTAACTATTTCAGCTTGTGGATCTCTATTAACACCCCCTCTACTTCTCTCCAGCGGACTGGAGAATCCACACATCGGCAAGAACCTTCATCTCCACCCTGTACTAATGGTTTGGGGATACTTCCCAGAGTCCCAATCAGGAATCAAAGGCAAATGTTTTGAGGGGGGACTCCTTACTTCACTCCACAAGGTGGTTTCAGAGGAATCCAGAGTACAGGCAGTAGTAGAACCTACTGCACTGGGACCTGCCTCATTTGCTGCAATACATCCCTGGGTTTCAGGACTTGACATGAAGGAAAGAATGGTGAAGTACTCCAGAACTGCTACACTTTTTGCGTTGGCAAGAGATAAGGGTGCAGGAGAAGTAAAGGTGGAACGCAGGATAAAATATCGGTTACATCCAGCTGATAAAGAAAATCTGAGAGTGGGGCTGAGGCAGGCTTTGAGGATTTTGATAGCAGCAGGAGCTGTTGAAGTGGGCACCTACAGGAGTGATGGACAGAGTATCAAATGTAAAGGGGTTAAAGAAGAGGCTGTGGAGGAGTTTTTGGATGGGGTAGTGGCTGGAGGAGGGCCGTGCTCACGGGGAGACCACTGGACCTTGTATTGTTCTGCCCATCAGATGGGAAGTTGCAGGATGGGTGCTACTGAGGAAGAAGGTGCAGTTGATGAAAATGGGGAAACTTGGGAGGCAAGGGGCCTATTTGTATGTGATGGAAGTGTTCTTCCTAGTGCAGTTGGGATCAATCCAATGATTACCATCCAGGCAACTGCTTATTGCATCTCAAAGAGGATTGCAGAGTCCTTGAAGAAACAAGAATTTCTGGTAGACTGACTGACTGACTGACTGATTTCATCCCTTCTTTTTTCTGCCTTTCTTTGTCCTCTTTTAAGGGTTCTTGATTGTAACGAGCTGATTGTATTATCTTAAGAAGTAAGGTAAAATAAAGGAGAAGCCTAAGAATAAGCAAGTTGGGAAAAGATTGTTCTGCAACTTCATGTATCACTGGTGTCAATAATCATAAATTCTATGCAACTTTTTAGAGTTTTTGAGCAGGTCATTGTCTTCCTCACATACGATTCCTAGACTCTGAAATGTAACTCCCATGCATGTTCCAAGGTAGCACTTCTACTTCCAAAAGCTTGGTTTATGCCCACTTCCTAGTTTCAATTTAGATCCCTAAACCCTAAACCTTAAATCCTAAACCCTAAAACCCTAAACATAGCTTTATTGAATAAGAGTATCCTAAGAAATTTATAGAGAGAGGCACTAGAATGTTTAAGAGTGATTTTAATTAAAATACTTTTATTGTGATGCCATGAGAGATGTTTTTAAAGAGGATCACTTGGGTGGTGCTCACTTTTTTCCTTA
The DNA here is from genome assembly GCA_030254885.1 of Vitis rotundifolia. Lineage (NCBI taxonomy): Eukaryota > Viridiplantae > Streptophyta > Magnoliopsida > Vitales > Vitaceae > Vitis > Vitis rotundifolia. The sequence continues at coordinate 6,527,740 of CM058157.1, forward strand.
ATTCTAAATATAATTTAATAATATTAAGTATTAAATTGTTTGTTTTTTTATTATTTTATTTTTATTGAGTATGAAATATGTTGAGATTGTGTTTTGATTATTTCAAAAAATTATTTTTAGCATTTCGAAAAAAGCTAAGATGGTATTTGATTTTTTTTCTTAATTCTAAATAGAACTTTAATACTTAATTGTATTAAATATTAGGTTGTTTTTTTTTAATATTTTATTTTTATTAAATATTAAAAAAAATCAATATGTTACTTTTTTCATTTAGAAAAAAGTTTATATTAAATCATAAAAAAGTAAAAAAAAAAAAAAAAAAAAAACAAACGATTTAAAGTTTGAAGGTAAATTACTTTTAACAAAAAACTAAAAAAAACAAACGTCCTATAAATATATATATTTTATTTAGTAATTTTTTTTAAAAAAAAAAGTAAAAATTTGAAAGCAAATTACATTTAACATGAAATTAAAAAAGCAAATACTAACTTAATGTCTATTTACTTATATTTCTTATTTTTTGTTTTTAAAAATAAATGATAGCAATAACTTCTATAAAACAAAAGTAGAACCTCTTAAATAAAAATATAGACTTGCCTTGTATTTTTTTTAATAACAAAAAAAATTATAAATTTTTAAAATTTTGAAGAAAAATCATATCCCAAGTGATTTTTTTTTTTTTTTTTTTTTTTTTTTTTTTTTTTTTAAAGCAAGTGTTTTGTGCTTTTAACCCATTTCAAAATCCCTTCCCAACACGTCTGTAATCACTTTCTCAACTTAGAAGAATCCTGAAAAATATCTTTTAACATGACTTGTATATTACGTGATGATGATATATGATATACAAAAATTATTAAAATAAAGTAAGATTATCACTTCTATTTTTCCTTTTCTTGTCTTGCTATATCACACTTGCTTCTCCATGTTCTAGAAAATGGTGAGGCTGATGACAGGATGTGGTACCAAATTGTGGGTCACACGCATTTCGTTTCCAAGTCATTTTTCTTTACTGTTCCATTTCTTCATCAATTGCAAGCTCTACTCTCTTGATCCCTTTGGTAGGTAAAGCCTCAATTCCCCTTTACGTTAAACCATGGTTTCGTGACCAGACACTAGGGCCTAATTGTACGTTACTTTTAAAATCACATGATATAGCAATACTACTTTCAAATACAGAGACCTCACAACTAGAACGCAACCATTGTTCTAAGAGTATCAGCTAACTAGTCATGCTACGTCTTGTCTTACTCCTAAGTCCTAACCAATCAAGCCCAGCAATTATAAGTCCTCACAAAGATTTTAAGTACCTTTCAGATTTTAATTATGGTTTAAAAAATTCTAAATAATGTGGAAAACTTTTAAGCCACATCTAAATATCTAATCAAAGATGGGTTACTTATTCAATCACCCAATAGAACACGTAAATGGATTCGTTCCTTCAACAGAACAGACGACACTGTGTTACATGTTGTCCAAATGAATGGCCTCGGACGTAACACCACTAAAGGGTTCCAAAAATGTCCGAATTCCCAACATGTTTTGACGGGAATGATTTTCAAATAGCAAAATCTTACTTTGCAAACCTGGGTGAACGAGTCTAAATCCATACAGAAAAGATGAGAAGGAAAAAAAGATTCAAAATAGAACATGAACAGAAGAATTGAATTCCCCTTTATAATGGAGAAAAGGGGCCAGGCTTATTCAAAAATGCTTTGGGAACAATTACAGCTCCCTTTGGATCTTTTCTCGTATCAGTTTCCGTATTGTACCATTTGGTTGAAACTAATGTCTATGCGTGTTTCCGCAGAAACATGCAACCAAATCAGATTGGATTTACCCAAAAAGAATCAAACTCAAGCCAAATAAAAATGAAACTCGGGTAAGGGACCAACAGTAGCATCCTCAACAGGTTCCTGATGCTTTAACGGCTTTCTCAGCTGCATCATCCAGATCTTCTGCTGTTATCAATGCCATTCCACTTTCCTGCATATCATTTGTGATCAACAACTCATATTACCTTTCTGTTTTTTTTTTCCTTTTTGGAAACACTCGAAATAAAATGAATTCTATCCAAAGGTTTTGCATTTACCTTCAGAATTCTTTTTCCTTGGTCAACATTGGTGCCTTCAAGCCGAACAACCACCGGTACTTTTAGTGAAACCTTCAAAATCCAATCAAACAAAAGTTAGAACGTATTTGCAGAAAATTAAATTATCTAAGTCAGACTTAGGTCAGAGGGTACCAAGAAACTGAACCTAAATGAAAGAGTTGGTATGAAGAGTTTTCGGTTCAAAGGATGAAAAATTCTTTTGTATGTAATTTTTGATCTTGGACTAAATCGGTTATAGACGAAGGACCTTTACCTTTAATCAACTTTTTTTATTAGTTGGTTTCTAGATGAGGGTTGGTGAGAGTTTTTGTATCCCCTCTTCCTTTTTATTCTTGCCTTTAGACGCTTTTTGTATACTTCCTGTATGCTTTGGGTTACCCTTTAGACACCCTTTCTTCTTTTTATATATAAAATTTTGTGTCTTTACCTATTAAAAAGAAAAAACTGAACCTAAAACTTACACAGGAACTCTATCCATTAGCTATTGACCAAGCTACAAGAAAGTTTGCTTTTCACTTTCTTTGTTTTTTATTTTTTATTTTTTATTTCCTTGCCTATAGTTCTACTCCTGATAATTATATTGTTAAGCTTTCCTACTGCCAATGAATTTCCCTATCGTTTAAATTGGCAGTCAAATCTTCTCCTGTTAAATTGGCAAAATTTTCAGACTACTCAAAAACCATCTCATGATTCAACAACTGTGGAGCAAAGGGGACAAATCATTGAATCTCACCGACCACAACTTTTCACCAAACTCTTAGGGGCAGTTTGGGACTATTTTTTGAACCGTTCTATGATGTTTTCTAGAACAAATGCCTATTTGAGAAATTGAAATATTCTCAACCTATTTTCTGTATTTCCAATTATTTCTTAAAATAACTTTCATTCGTAGTGTTTTATTTTCAATTATTCTCCATATTTATAGAATTATTTTTCAAAATAACACCTAGAAAACAAGTAAAAACGAAAAACATGTTCTCAGAAAACACTCACTTTTCAAAACGAGTACTTAAAGCCTGTTTTCTATCAAAAAAATTACCAAACGTGTTTTTGAGTCTAGAAAACAGTTTTCCCCAAACAAGCTCTTAAATTCCCTTCCTGAGTTGTTTGTGAAGTTCGTTTTAAATCAGATCTAATCTAACATGGAAACAAGGATAAGACTACGAACTAATACTAGAAGACATAATTAGAGAGCATGAGAAGATTTAATGGCCACTATGAGCAAAAGTAGGTAATCAACAGAATCTGAAGCAATCTTGATGCAGATCTTACCTCTTTAGCAGCATTAACAATTCCACTTGCTATTATATCACATTTCATTATTCCTCCAAAAATGTTCACTAAAATTGCTTTGACCTTATCATCAGCAGTTAATATTTTAAATGCTTCCACCACCTGTTTCACATAATTTAAGAATTAATAAGAAATATATATCATTATTTATAACACAGTAACTTGAGTTGTATTTAAGTGCATCAATGTGAGAGAAAGAGCAAGAGTTGTCAGCATTGAAATATTTGCAATGCTAAAAACAAAGTAATATTAATGTAAAACAACCAGGATTTAAAAAGAAGATCTGAGTATAGAGCAGGAGGCCAACAACATAAACGCATGCATTCAAAGCATGAGGGAGACAAACAGAGAGAGACACTTCTCAGCCTTGAAAATTGAAATATTTACAATGCTAAGAAAAAGCCAAAAAATATCATATGGAATAAACCAAAATTAGAAAAGGATTTTAGTACAATAAGACAGAGCCAATGCCTAAATATACGCATCAGAAGCAAAATTCTCATTACCTGACTTTCAGAAGCATTTCCTCCAACATCTAGAAAATTGGCAGGAGTTCCCCCATGTAGCTTGATTATATCCATGGTAGCCATTGCTAAGCCAGCACCATTCACCATGCAACCAATTTCTCCATCTAAGCCGATGTAGTTCAAATCTGCTTTGGCAGCAGCCACCTATTGTACAGTGAAACCACAAATGGAACATTACATATTGTTCTTTAGTTTTACCTTGTAGTTGTGAAGAGAGGGGGATTGCCTTTATGGTATGTACATGAGCTACTTTCCACTTATATCACAGATAAAACAGGGTAAAGAAATTAAAATAAGTAACCCAACCTCTCGAGGATCCTCCTGTGTTGCATCACGAAGAGCAAATATATGTTTCTGACGAAAAGCAGCATTATCATCAAAGTTCAACTTTGCATCAGCAGCTACTAATTGGTTATCTGAAGTCTCTGCGATGGGATTGATCTGTTCAAACAAAATAGAATAAGATTCTTTCAATAAAAGAATCTAACATTATCAAGCAAATGGTCAATTTTCATGGAGTTCGAAAATAGGGAGTTTATGCTCACTTCCAATAGTGTGCAGTCACATTCACAAAATAGTTTATATAATTTCTTCACTTGCTCTATCGAAGCGTTTCTATCAGCCACCTTGGGAGCCAAACCATCTACAACCTTAGCAGCATCTTCATCTGTAATTCCTTGAAAAACATCAATAGGTACCTGATCAGAAATAAATGGTGAGTCAACTGTTTTAACAATATAACAGGGTAAAGAAGAAACTGCCTCGATAGCAATGTGAAAGCATGAAAATAAAGCATTGGGGACAATAACCTTGACAATCATGTCAGGGAATTTCTCTGCAAGGTCTTCGATGCTGGTTCCTCCCTTTCTACATCCAATTATGATCTGCAGAACAGAATATGTGAGTAAACATCTTAAATTTAGATCAATCTTTTCTAGTGTAATTTCATGATAAAATGGTAAAACACACAAATATGGGCAGGACCAAAGCACTGATAGGAGCCATCTGTATGTGGTGGTGTACAAAATTTGTGTCTAAATTAAATAATCATACAAATAACAACACATCCAGTATAAGATCAATCCAGAACAGTGCTATTGATTCCTATCTGTAACCAGTTTCAAGGGTTAATGATCCTCACAAATTTATAACACAAACAGCTTGTAGATCAGTTCAACTGGAAGTCACCATGCAAACTAACACTAGCCATAATTTGTTAACAGGTAACATCAAACCATGTTTGGTGTACAATAAAAATGATATTTCTTCTATGGAGGAGAAAAGAGATTCCAACTAATTAAAGGAACAGAGATCATCCCTTTGGAAGAGATTACTACTAATTAAAGGAACAGAAATAATCCCTTTGAATTCCATAGGACCACAACCACTCCTTGCTTGAAATGCAACATTAGCCAAGAATGCAGTAAACATAGACTTCACGAACCTGCAGACAAATGCAGCCCATGAATAACTTTATTCATATAAGCCATAGGCTGCCAGACACCATCCTATGATTCATTCAATCTAAGGCCAAGTTAAACTACCAGGTCCCAACATGAAGTCTGTCCTGACGCCCAAAAAAGCTACAGCAAACAAAGCAATCTGCATGCCCACTCTTGGCTTGCACAAGAAGAGGCCAAGGGGCATCTCCCACTGTTGACTTTGCACAACAAGAGGAGCAAGCCTAGTTTACCCTTGCAGAATTTTTAACAGATTAAAGTGGCTTCTCAGCCTTTTCTATCCATATAGATTTCAAGGGTGCAGAAATCCTAACTGTCTCTTCTAATTCTCACATACCTATCAAATGTCATTTGAAAGAAGAAGATTTTCATCATCCCAAGATTGCTACACAAAATTAGTTCACTAGCAACATGCTAGGCTTTGAATTAGTTGAATGTTGGGCAATGCGACCCAGTTTTTAAGCAAAATGTGTTCTCAGAATACTTCTGGCATGATTGCCTCAAAGCTTACTTCAACTCTCTAGAAATTAATTGTGCAATAGTTGGAGTATTTGCTTTATTAAGCTCAATATGACTGCTTGAGCAGTGGTAATTATAATATTTCCAGATAAGGAGAAATACTGTTAATTGGCAGCCAACCTCCAAACTATCATGTTTTCACATCAACAAAATCATCCCCAAGGCGATTTATGGGTTTTGGGCATTCTGAAAGGCATTCCTAATCTTCGTATTACAAAAGCCCTATAGGAGGTTGTAAAAAAGGCCACAGAAATGCCAACAGTGTGCACAACACTCAGAAACAAGGATTGGATATAGTTTCTTCATGCGAAAAATAATACATGGTGACTACCATGGCAACTCCAATACCAAGTATGTGGGTGTGCCTTGCTTGAGTTTGAATAGCTACACCTGAAAGTCCTTCCAAACCATTCTATCACCTTCATCCCTTCTCATTAAACTCATGTTCAATTTATGAAAAAAGGTCTTGACTCCTGCAAGCTCTCAATCATGGAACTACCTTGAAAAACAAGGACTTCAAAAGCCTTCCTCCCTAACCTGTTCCCACACCTCTGCTACCAATGAATCTTCTGCAATGGCAGTAGAGAATAACCCCATAAATGTCAATATGATGTTTGCCTGGCAAAGAGGAGCTACCATGGATACATGCTCTCAGCAAGATTCTTGGTTTTTGCCATTACATATTTATGTATCTGGCTTCTTCACATGATAGATGTATCTGTACTGGGTCACAAAAGTTGCATGGTGTGCAAGCAGGAAGTGTAGTCCTTTCAGTGATGGAAGTGAAAAAGTCATGGTGGAGGTCCTGCTCAGTTCACTACAGCCTGGCAGTAAGAGCTGGTGTAATTTGAGGTATATGATATTGGATCAGAACAACACTTTATTGCTACAAGCTAATTGATGCACAGTAGTGACCCAATAGGTGCTGTATGGTACCAGCTTGGTTGAGGACCTTGGGCTGCATTGTCATGTATACTGTAGGCCATTGAAATATGGGATGCTATCAACTAGACAAGTGCTGGAGTAGGATTTTTTTTTTTTTTTTTTTCAAAGCACTCGATAAATAATTTATATAAACATAAAAAGAGATAATACAAAAAGGCCCGCAGCTAAGGCATGCCAAAGTACACAAGGAGTAAGGGCACCAAGCAAAAAAGAACAGCATAAGAAGGGTACACTACATAAAAATTCCAATTAGCAACATCAATCTATTTAAAAAGTGCATCATCCAATGTAACCTGAACACAGAGAAAACCAACTACAACAAACTTCCTGGTGAAGCACAATGAAGAAGCATGTGATCAATGGATTATTCTTCCTTCTTACACGTGTAACATCTATTCCCTAAAGACACCCCTCTCCTTTTCAACTGGTTTAACATCTACATCCTTCCCAATGTTGCTTCCTATGCCCAAAAAAAAAAAAAAAAAAAAGAAAACCACTCTTGTCGAGACCCATGCTTTCCAAATAACTCCAGTGGCAAAAATCTCTGAACCCTACGGTGCCAAAAAGGAGTAGAAAGCTTGAATTGAGAACCTACCACACCTTGAGTGCAACCAATGCCAAGCTTAAGATTGGATAGCATCCATGCACCTAGTAAGCAAGATGCATGATCCATGGGACTCATTAGAGAGTTCAAATGTTGATATTCTGTATGATCTTAGAAGATACCTAAACAGCCTGACCTTGACTTCCACAAACCAACAATGACCAGGCATTTCTCTCCAAAAGACCTTCAAGCCATCCCAACATTCAAGGTATCATGTTTAAACTAACATCAAGAAGTGGAATCTTGTTCCCAGTTTCCTGGACTTACTCCTGAACCAGGTGTAAGATCAAGCATCAAGTTGCCACACCATGTTGTATGACACTTTCAAGGATGCCTGGGTGGCATGGTAGAACAATATCCAACCTAAAGGCAGGCATTTCACTCATGCAGGCATTTCATCAAAAATGAGCAATGAGCATACAACACAAGGGAGCAGATCGAAAAAACTTAGCTAGTGGGATAATGATGGGGTGATTTGGTGCCCTACATTGTGTTCTCCATCTAATTCCATGTCATAAGTCAGACAGTCTACATATTTCTTGTCACATTTCTGCCAAAATCCAGAACACAGGGGAAATAGAAATGAAATTAGATGCCCATGACAATTTATCCATATAAAATGGAGAATTAGCCAATGGCCTCTTTCAATTTACAATGGTGCCACTAAAATGAAAATTCCAACCATTATTATACTAATTTTTTTCAAAGGCACACAGATCTTCTAGCTCATATACTTAACAGGGAAATTAACCATCAATCTTTCATGATCATTCTAAAAATAGTGGAGTTCAGAAGTCACTCTTTCATTTGTCCCTCTAAGAAGTTACAAAAGAACATTCAGATTATTCATCCAATGCCATTCATAACTGTTATTTATAACTTTCAAAAGGCAAGTATTAACGTGACTTGCAGAAACATGAAGATACAAAAAGAGTGGGAAATATAATTTAAACTTCCTATCTGAAATAAAACAAATCATTCACAAAAGCAGACACAAAGATCCAAAACTGAGTTTGGGAACGTACTGGACCCGCAGATGTACGATCCAGAGTGATAGCAAAGTACATCTCATTGACAAGTGACATCTTTTCACACAAGTAAACCTGCATATTAAAAAAATATCACTAAACAATTTCCTTCACAATAGTCAAAGTATCAATTAAAAACAAGTTTCTTTATGATAGTTGATTATAAGTTGCATTATAAACAAAATGAGGTTTCTATGCTGCACACAATGTGTAACAGAATATAAAACAATAAATATAACATAAAATGAATCAATCCAGATATAGAATATGCTTCAAAAGATTTAGAAGATACTCAAGACATGATAATGATGCCATAAATAGCCATCAATGTAATTTCATAATCTTAATTTTTCCCTGGAAAACCAAGTTTAGGAATTTCAAATGAAGCCTGCCAGGTAAATATGCCTTAAGAAACTTATAAAAAAAAGCCTATTTAATCAAATGTCCATCAATATGTTCTAAAGGACCAGTTGTTACTTAAGAGTAAAGAATAAATCATACAATGTTTTAAAGGGCAACAGTGGCCTTGAGGTATATTTCCCAAATGAGGCAAGGCATAAGCTTCACCATCCGAAAACCAAAAATAAAAATAAACAAATAAATCATATAATAATACTAATAAAATATCATAAAATAGAATAGAATAATAATAAATCATTTTTAGTTTAGTTCCTTTTTCACTCTCCCACAATTGAACCCTCTCTCAAGGCTCCAGCAAATAGCTCTTAGTACCACCATCATTATCACTATTAGGATATTCTCAAGAATCATTATCATACATGATTGTTCTATCATCCTTCCATTAGTTTCTATATTCTCCCTTTCCTCTTCTTTAGCCACCAATTACAGTGGTCTCTCTCCTAAATCTATCAATAACCTTCCTATAACTGTCAATAATTAAATAATGATTACGTATAAGTATATAAGTTAGTAAATTGAAAAATAAGTCTAAGGTGGTGTTTGTTTTTTGGCCGAATAGAAAAAATTAAAATATTTGGCTTTTTCTATTCAGCTAAAAGTAACCTGTTGACATCATCTAATATAACTAAAGTGAACTTATTATCAATTAAAGCAAACTAGTATAATGAAGTAGTAGATGCCTACTTAAATACTATCAGTAGGGTCATTTTCCAGAGGTGGGAAGTCTCTCTTACTATAGTAATTAAGAATAAATTTGATATTGATATTATTGCTTTAATTGATTCCGGAGCAGCTTCAAATTGCATTCAAGAAAGCCTTGTGCCTATTAAGCTTTGTAAGGAAACCAATGAAACTCCAATGGTAAAAGTCTTGATATCAGATATAAGTTATCTGATGCCCACATTAGTAACCAAGGTATCTGTATTAAGCAAACTTTATTTCTAGTTAAATACCTTAAAGAGAAGGTCCTTCTAGGTATTCCATTTTTAAGCTCTATATATCCTATGTGGGTAGATAGTAAAGGAATAAAAACTAAGCTCCTTGATAAGGAAAACTTGTTCGAATTTGCTAATCCACTTGATGTTGAGGGTATTAGCACTTTAAAGGATCAGAGCATTCAAATCAATGACGATAATGTTGATCTCTTAAACAAAGAGATTAATTTTGTTGGTTCTAACATTCCCAATGAATTAATTGTTTCATGCATTCCATATTTTCAAAATAATATTTTTAAACAAATAACTTTTTCTCAAAGCTTTGACAAGGATTGTTTTACTATATACCATGCTATTTTAAGTGATTTACAGAGTAAATATATTAAGGGAGAATATTTCCAGAACCCTGATTTCTTAACTCGTGAATTTTGCAGGATTCACAAAATTATGGCCCCTAAAAAGAATATCCAAGCTCCTCCTAAACCATCTGATTCCCAAATCAGCAAAGAACCTTCTCCTCATAAAATGCTTTGGAGCCAACAAGTTGAAGAAGAAGAAGCAAGGCTTCATTCTTCTGACCTCTTACCGAACAAAATGTTATCCTTATATTATGATCATTCTGATCCATCAACCCAATTTCCAACTATTTCAGGGTCTCAGACCTTTAAGCAGATTACTAAAACTAATCCCTCTCAAAAGGAATTAGCTTCAAGCTCATCCTATCCAAACAAGCAAATTGTGGTGGTTGCCAACCCCACACCTCTTTCAGCAAAATCAAGATATTGGCAAAAGGATTTCAATCAACCTCTTTTGGTAATTGAAAAAGAATTTTTCTCTGAAAATCCCAGAGAAATAGCAACAAAAGCTTTTCATGAAAATTTTCATTATCCCTCTAGTGACCTTTTGAAAACAAGAGTTTTTTATGAAGCTGTCCTTGTAGAAACTGGCTATGTTAAAATTAAGCACAACGCTGATAAATTCAGCAATTCAGATTTGACATTCTCTACCTGCCATATTTATAAGATTCTTACCGTTAAGCAGTGGGGAAATCCCAATTTGTCTAGGGAATTCTCTAAGCCCTCAAAACCCAGATTTTTCAATTACTGGGACTACCAGAGAGCCTGGTTCAATGCCTTCTTAATCCAAAATAAGGACTTCCATCATTCATGGATGTTCTATTTCCCATCTAAGCATCAAATCTCTTCTTTTTCCTTTTGGTTTAATGACTGGTGGACTTATTTTGGTCCAACCATTCAAATCCTTCCAAAGCCTGTCTTTGATGGCTTTGAGTTATTCAAAACCTTTTTCCTTGTTCGTAGAGAACTTTCAGCTTTTCCCCCTCTATTATTCTTCTTTAGTGAATTCGGTCTGGCATGGATTGTCCAATGGGACTACATTATTATTTCAGATGAATCAGCAGCTTTTTCAGCCCTTGGTAGAACTTTCAAGACAAAGTGGTGGGATGCATTGAAAAATGATGCCTTGGTTCAAGCTGTAAATCAATATTTCCTTAAGCATCCTACACAAGCCTCAACCTCAGAAAATATGTCACAGTTCCTCTTAAAAAAACAGCAACTCCAAGCTAAGCTAGCCGCAGCTAAAACTCCTCAAGAGTTTCAAGATATTCTGGATAAAAGCAGTTCAAGTTTTTCCCAAGAGGACTCTTATGCAGAATCTGACGATTCCACTACAAATTATCTTTAAGAAAATGAAGATGAATGTGAAGGTATCCTTCCTCCCATAAGAAAATCAAGAAATTGAAGAAGTTCAGCCTTCGTCATTTCTGATGATTCCCCAACGTAAGCACTCTCCACCAAAAGCACTTTTTCAAGCTTGTGAATTCTACAATCCGGAAGCAGACAGCCTTTTTCAACCTTTTCAGCCGAAAGCACCGTCTAAAGTGATGATTATTCTGACCACTACAGTGAAAGTCAAAAAGCAAATAGTAGTCGTCGTCCACTATTCACTATTTACTACCCACTATTCAAGATTCCTTTTTTGCTTATTTAAGGAGGCTTGCTCCTCATTTGTAACAACTTAGAATTTTTCACTTAAGCTTTCCTCTTAGTTCTCTCCACTTCTCCCACTCTCTCTAAGCTCTCCCTTCTCTCTTCTCCCAACCATGTAAGCCTTCAAGTAAGCTTTCCCCCATTTTCCGTTGTAAGATATTTCAACCTTGTATCTCCATATATATATTATGTGATTTTCAAGTATTTAATGTTTTAATGTTCAAGCTTTACATTTGATACCGCCTATATGACTGGTTTTTTATTTTCTTTTGTACCTCCTACATGGATGGTTTTAATCTTTAATTTTCAAGTTTAGTATACCGTTTATATGGTCGGATAAATTTTAATTTGTGTTCCTTTCCTGTAAGTTTATTTTATGCCAAATTCAAACTGGTTAGAGAAATCGGAAAATAACCAAAATGATTAATAAAGAAACTTACAGGAAAGGAACACAAATTAAAATTTACTCGGTCATATAGGCGGTATAATAAACTTGAAAATTAAAGATTAAAATCATCCATGTAGGAGGTACAAAAGAAAATAAAAAAATCAGTCATATAGGCGGTATCAAATGTAAAGCTTGAAAATTAAAAACATCAAACACTTGGAACTTGAAAATTACATAATATATAAGGAGATACAAGATCGGAATATCTTACAATGGAAAATGGGGTAAGCTTTGAAGAAAATTTGCTTGGTGCTTACATGGTTGGGAGAGAAGAAAGGTAGAAGAGGAGGCTTAAGAGAAAGAGAGGTTTACATGGTAGAGAGAGAGCTTAGAGAGAAGATAGAGAGAAATTCTTAAGTGGAAAAATTAAATTGCTTACAAATGAGGAGCAAGCCTCCTTAAATAGGCAAAAATGGAATCTTGCATAGTGAATAGTGAACAGAGAATAGTGGATGACGGCCACTATTTCCTTTTTGACATTCACTGTAGCAGTCAGACTAATCATTACATTAGGCGGTGCTTTCGGCTGAAAAGGCTGGCAAAGACTGTCTGCTGTAGAATTCACGGGCTTGACAAATACTGAACAATATCAATTTCTTGATTTTCTTATGGGATGAAAGACACTTTCACAATCATCTTCATTTTCTTGGAGATAATTTGTTGTAGAATCATCTAATTTAGCACAAGAATCTTCTTGGGAAAAGCTTGAACTGCTCTTGACCAGGATATTCTGAAACTCCTGAGGTGTTTTAGCTGCGGCTAGCTTAACTTGGAGTTGTTGTTTTTTCAGGAGGAACTGTGACATATCTTCAGAAGCTGAGGCTTGTGCAGGATGCTTAAGGAAATATTGATTTACTACTTGAACTGAGGCATCATTTTTCAATGCATCCCACCACTTAGTCTTGAAAGTCCTACCAAGGGCTGGAAAAGCTGCTGATTCATCTGAAATAATAATATAATATCATTAGACTATACAGGCAAGACCGAATTCACTGAAGAAGAATAACAAAGGGGGAAAGACTGAAAGTTCTCTAGGAGCAAGGAAAGAGTTTTTGAATAACTCAAAACCATCAAAGACAGGCTTTGGAAGGATTTGAATGGTTGGACCAAAATAAGTCCACCAATCATTAAACCAAAAGGAAAAAGAAGGGATTTGATGCTTAGATGGGAAATAGAACATCCATGAATGATGGAAGTCCTTATTCTGGATTAAGAAGGCATTGAACCAGGCTCTCTGGTAGTCCCAGTAATTGAAAAATCTGGGTTTTGAGGGCTTAGAAAATTCCCTAGACAAATTGGGATTTCCCCACTGCTTAACTGTAAAAATCTTATAAATATGGCATGTAGAGAATGCCAAATCTGAATTACTGAATTTATCAGCATTGTGCTTAATTTTAACAGAGCCGGTTTCCACAAGGAAAGTTTCATAAAAAACTCTTGTTTTTAAAAGGTCACCAGAGGGATAATGAAAATTTTCATGAAAAGCTTTTACAGCTATTCTCTGGGATTTTCAGAGAAAAAATCTTTTTCAATTACCAAAAAAGGTTGATTGAAATCCTTTTGCCAATATCTTGATTTTGCTGAAAGAGGTGTGGGGTTGGCAGCCACCACAATTTGCTTGTTTGAAAATGATGAGCTTGAAGCTAATTCCTTTTGAGAGGGATTAGTTTTAGTAATCTGCTTAAAGGTCTGAGACCCTGAAATAGTTGGAAATCGGGTTGCTTTAACTGGCTTGGATGGATCAGAATGATCATAGTATAAGGATAACATTTTGTTTGGTAAGGGGTCAGAAGAATGAAGCCCTGCTTCTTCTTCTTCAACTTGTTGGCTCTAAAGTATTTTATGAGGAGAAGGTTCTTTACTGATTGGGGAATCAGATGGCTTAGGAGGAGCTTGGATAGTCTTTTTGGGGGCCTTGATTTTGTGAATCCTGCAAAATTCACGGATTAGGAAATCAGGGTTCTGGAAATATTCTCCTTTAATATACTTGAGTTGTAAATCACTTAAAATAGTTTGGTATATATTAAAATAATCCTTGTCAAAGCTTTGAGGAAAAATATTATTTTGAAAATATGGAATGCATGAAACAATTAATCCATTGGGAATGCTAGAACTAACAAAATTAATCTCTTTGTTTAAGAGATCAACATTGCAGTCATTGATTTGAATACTATGATCCCTTAAAGTGCTGATACCGTCAACATCAGGTGGATTAGCAAATTCGAACAAGATTTCCTTATCAAGGAGCTTAGTTTTTATTCCTTTACCATCTACCCTCATAGGATATATAAAGCTTAAAAAGGGAATACCTAAAAAGACCTTCTCTTTAAAGTCTTTAACTAGAAAGAAAGTTTGTTTAATACAAATACCTTGGTTACTAATGTGGGCATCTGACAACTTATATCTGATATCAAGGCTTTTACCATTGGCTTCAAAAAGAGTTTTATTGGTTTCCTTACAAAGCTTAACAGGCACAAGGCTTTCTTGAATGCAATTTAAAGCTGCTCCGGAATCAATTAAAGCAATAATATCAATAGCAAACTTATTATTGATTACAATAGTAAGACTTCTCATCTTTGGAAAATAACCCTACTAACAATTTTTAAGTATGTGTCTGCTACTTCATTATTAGCTTGTGAAGATTCAGGAATTTCTTCGAGATTTTCCTAGTTAACAAGATTACCATCAATAATTTTGTTAACTTGCTCTTGGAGATCAGTTAAACCTAAAGTTGTGAACTCTCTTAAAACCTTAATTTCTTTCCTATTCTGCCTTCTTCTTGGAGATCCTTAATAGTCACTTCTTTGGCAGGCTGCTGGCTGAATCTTGTAAATATTTCATTTAAATTATAAGGATTAACAGTCTTCTTTACTTCTTGCTTACTGACAGACTTTTTAAAGACATTATAAAGGTCTTGCTTAGTTTTTTCGTCTTCGACTTTTCTTAAAACATCTAAGACTAGTTCTTGGTCTTGGCTTATAACATTAATAGTCTTAGGTCGGCAGTCACAACTACCCTTAATGCATTCTGCTTGGTCACTAGAAGTTTGGCTTGAGATCTCCTCACCACTGCTATCTAGTTGATTAATATCGTCTTCATTATCTGAATCAGTCCTAGATTCAGATTCTATAAAGTTTAATAAAACTTTTTTAAGCATATTTTTTAAATCTTCTGCCGCATTTAAATTATTAATTTCCTGTTTAACCCTACAATATTTTTTGTAATGGCCAACTTTGCCACACTTAAAGCAGACTGGTTTAGACGAAGGGTCTTCTAGCTTAATTTGGGCTTCCTTGTTCATTCTTCTTTGGACGTGTCTTGTATGCTTGGTTTCCTTCATCCTATAATTACCATGAGTACCTCACTTGCTATGATAGAACTTTTCTTCACTAGGCTTTCTAACTTGTTTCTTTCTTTGCTTAGAGGGAGGCATAGTCTCTTTCTGGTTAAATCCAAATTGGCTACAGAATGAACCAAACTCATTCTTGTAGATTTTTTGTTCATTTTTTATTTGCTGCTTAAGCTTAAAGTCATTGCATAGTTTAATTCCTTCTGCTGTGACAATGCTTATGATTTCTCCATAGGTAAGCTTATCATAAGGGATTTGTCCATTAAACTGTTCCCTTATCTTGATTCTAATTTTCTCATAGAAAAGCTTAGGTAAACCTGAGATAAACTTTTCTTTCCAAAAAGATTGATTATAGTCTGATCTTAACATGACTTTAGTTAAGAACACTTCTTTATACCATCTAAAATCATGAAGCTTGGGGCACTTAAAGTTGGTTAAGAGATCTGCAGTCTTATCCTTAATCTTTGCAGGGTCTCCAATGAAATGCTTAGATATGGAATAGATAAGAGTTGCCACTGCATCCTCAATATCTTGTCCATCTTCGTCCTTAACAATTTCATTGTTCTCATTAATCCTATAAGCTTTAAGGATATCATTCCTATCATCATAAGGGAGATAATTATCCCACCAACCCTTAAGTTGTCCTGTAAACCTAGCAACAATTGTCTGAGCTACAGCATGGCCTGACAATCTATTGTTTAACTTATAGGCTGTGCTAACCATAGTCATTTCTTGAAGCTTGGTGAGTACATTATACTCAGTCATACCAGCTATGTTCCATTCATAGATAGTGCCACTAATGTAAGATGCTTGTGTGTATTGGTTTCTTTCCTCATACTGCATGTCAGGAAAGGTAGGTCTAGGGTAGTAATTCCTAGATCTAGGTAGTTCTTGGTTGTTAATAATCCTCATAACTGTTTGGTTTGGGGATTCCTCAAATATCTTAATTAATTCATCAGCTTCTGCTTCAAAATTAATTTCTCCTTTTACCATGTTAATTCTTCTATGCGAAGGCTGAGGTGTCTCGGGGACAATAATGTTTTCCTTAACCTTTTGGGTTATCCTATCAACCAAAGTTTGGTCAACATGGGGATTCTCCTAGAATTTCTTAGAGAATTCAAAAGGCTTGAATAAAGGCTTGCTATCCTTCTTAACAAACATTGTCTTAATGTGATCTTGTGTTTCGATGATCTCTTCAATCCTGTTGATTTGATCACCAAGAGTCCTAAGAAACATGTTAGTGTAATTAAGTTGTTCCATGACTCTTCTTACATCTACTGCACTAGCAGTTCCTTTATCCTCTTATTTGGTCTTAAAAGGTGAAGCTATGACAATGGTTCCATTAATGTTCTTTTCTATCTTAGCTTCAGGAGAATGGATTGACTCAATGACAGTGTCATCACTAGTTTTCCATATCTTAGTTTTGCTGGATATGACATTAATACGCTTACAAGAATAGTCTGGATGATCATCTTGTTTGAAGAGCTCAAACCAGATCCAATACTTAATGTTTTTCTTTTCTTATCTTAAGTAAGAGTAAAACTCTTCCTGGTAAATGGTTCTAATAACCTTAGGGACAGATCTAAAGAACCAATCACGTTTTTCCTTGTTGACTTCAGAATAGAAATCTTTCCTTAAGAGATCTTTGTTAATTTCAAAGTTCTCATCACTTAAGCTTACAGTGTTAATCATCTGGGAGTACGTAGGAGACATATCAGGAGATCCATCCTGATTATCATCTTGCTGTGAATCTTGAGTAGACTCTCTATCAACAGTATAATAGGGTCTGGCCAAATTGGTTTGACTTCTAACACCAGTGAGCTTAATGTTTTTAGGATTTGCTGAAGTGGAACCTTCTTCTGCCCTAGTGGTTCTTACAGGGATAGAAGAAGTTGAAGCTCTAGAGGGCTCAAAATTTGAAACTCTAGGGATGCTAGAATGACAGAAAGAGTTGGAGAAAATCAGATCTCCTCCTCCATCAGGATAATGAACAATTTGTTCAATCCTTTCAGATCTTTGCTCAACAGCTGGGACAGCATTAGAAAAATGCCAAGTTTTAGGAAACTCAACATCATTCCACATAATCTGCTTAGGGATTATGAAATTAGACTTACTTAGCATATCAGAATAGAAAAGAGTGGTTTCACCTTTAGGGCTAGTGCACAAAGCTCCAGATCCAACGCTTGTAGTCATGCTTTTGTAAGCAAACCTAATTATGATGGAAACAGGACTGTTTCCTTCCTTGAACTTGAAGCCATGAGTCTTAACATGGAGGACAACCGAATCTAAGATGTCGGCATCTCGTAACCTAACAGTGAAGTTAGGGAAACACTGGAAATAAACAGGACCATCATTTAATCCTGCTTGGACTACTCCAATAATAGAATCTCGATAATCGATATGTCTATTATCCCTTAAACACATGACAATAGAGGTATTTAGACCTAGTCTTGTCAAAGGCTTAACTGCAACTTGAATCATACCAAAGTGTATGAAGTTGTAGTGGTCACGCTTATGCTTATCAATGGACTTACTGTCTAAAAGTCTAATGACTTGATCGTCTTGCTCCAGGGTTACTAACTGTTCTGAGGTTTTAATGGTGTAATCTGTGAAAAACTTAAAGGTTCCTTTCTTATAAATTTCTTGATTAGGCACCTTGGGTAACTTCCAATCATCTAAATCATTTTGGATCTTAGGATAATTGATCTCTTCACTGTTAACTATAGTGTCTTGAGAGTCTGTGGATTTCCTAGACATGTTTCTGAAAATCAAACTCATCTTAGGGTTTTTTAATCTAGAGCCTAATAGCAGATTTACAGACCTAGTCAAGTAATCACCCCAACCCTTTGACCGCCCTAACAAACCCCTATCCACGGCAAACAACGAGCTCAACTCGGCGGGGATCGCCTCAGGCAAACTGCTACCTCTCCTCGGATAGATCAAAAAGCACCCAAAACAAACCCGACTTCCCTTCCCATGGCTCTGATATCAATAGGTTCATTTTAGTTATGTTGGACAATGTCTACAAGTTACTTTTAGCTTAATAGAAAAAGCCAAAATATTTAGTTTTTTCTATTCAGCCAAAAAACAAACACCATCTAAGTTAATTTATAAATTATACTCATAGGGTTTCATAAAAGCCCAAGCCCTACGTATCAAAAGTTGAACACCCATTAAACTATTGCATATTTAAGGCTTAAGCCTCAATTCCTTTGTGTTAAGGCTACAGCACCTCATCTTGAGGCATGCACCTAAAATGCCTTTTGGAAGGCGCAAAATTACCTTAATGCAATGAGCATACAAAAGTTTGAAAGTATTACCCATAAATCTATTGGCAAAAGTTCAACATTAGAAGTGCAAGAGAAATTGTAAACTTTCAAGTTAATATCTCTAGATGCTTATACAGATAAAATTAAAGTTCTAATGAGGATGTTAAGAGAAACAGCAATTTTCATCTTTGTCGCAGAACTCAAACCATGGCATCACTCATCCACAAAAAATTTTCCATTTTGAAATGCTTTAGTAGATCAAGCTACAATAAAAATTTCAAATAGCGTACAATGACAACTTCACAGCAAAAGCAGGAAAACGGTCAACTTGAGTCTCATGACTCTCGTCTTCACATTCCTCACGCATCATTCTCATTGAAGGATCTAAATAACATTGTAAAATATTCAAAACTCTTCAACAAGTTCCTTTTCAGGTTCAATGATATCTAGATCAATCCACACATTCAGCCGAAACTGAGAAGACAGTAACCACATGAAAAGTGATCAACAGACTATAAGCATTGTCCTTTCAACAGACAAGAAAAACTAAGAACCTGGATCCCAAATATTTTTCAACTACTTAACTAGTTGTATGATTTTTCTACTAGAGGATAGCTAACAGTGATAATTGATTCAAATCCATGTTATGATGAATGTGCATAATGCATGAGACAGTCAACATTTCAATATATAAATGAAATAATAAATAAATAATCAACACCATACCTTGCTGACAACTTTGCCTTGGGGGCCAGTTTGTTTGGTGACAAGGATCTGGCCTAGCATCTTGCCTGGAAAAAAAAAAAGAACATGAGGAGAAAATAAGCATACTGCTAATAGATTCAATTTTCAAAAAGTCCCATGCATATTTATGAAGCAACATATCAATAAATGAAAAAAACCACCATTGAGAAGTGAAAACACAAGTGGAAGGCATGAAAATGGCAATAAGAAGGTAAAAAATGTTACAAAACCAGAATTTCCAGTAAACAAACAGTAGAACTACCTTTACAAGATAAAAGAGATTCAAAGGAAACAAAGCTAAGGAAACAAAAAAAAAATTTATGGTGTTAAAATGAAAAATAAAATACAATCCTTATTACCAGCTAGCTCCTCAACCTGGTCAGTCTTAACAATGTGAACTCCACCCTTAAGACCACTTTTGAATGTTCCCAAGCCTCGCCCACCTGCAAGAATTTGGCTTTTTACCACCAACTGCACCAGAATCAAAGTTAGCATTGCTTTTTCCCTTTATTTGGTTGCTGAGGAAATTTAGAGGAAGGAAATGAACAAAACTTAAATATTAATCTTCAATAATTTGAGACCCGAAATAAAAAGCCTCTATTCAGCAGGACCCAGCACATCAGTTGGTTGAGTTGAATTTACATTCTTTCATAAATCAAAAAGAACATATCGCCTAATGTTCAAATTTCACATTCTTTTCATTTCCCCCAACCAATTTCTTCTGAAATCTCAGTCATCGGCATATGGAATTGACAAATTTCCTAAAAATTTAACCAGTTACCTCATTTTCTTTAGGAAACACATCCTGAATAGTCTTCCTAACTTCTTCAATAGAACCGACAGCAACTCCTTTTGGAACATTGATTCCATATTTGCTCATCAACTCAGCCCCCTGATTTCACAATTCCAAGAAACATAAATCATCGAATCCAATCATCAATCAAAAGACATCAATTCTGTAACAACCAGCACGAAGATCCCCAAAAAAATCTAACAATAACCGCAAAAAGTGCTAAATCGACACATCACGTAATTCTTATTCCACTGTTGAAGAAACATAGGAGAAAACAAAAACAAAACACATAAACATTTCTTCAATCATATTATCAAACCAAGCCTAATGAACATAGCTGATATAGTCTTCATTTTCCCGAAACCAAAGCAGACTAAACACGAAACTGAAAATTCTCATTTTCTCTTTAATTTCTTATGTTTCCTCAGGAACGAAACAAAAAAAAAGGGAACATCAGAGACCACAAGATGAAAAACGGAACAAAGATGGAAAAAGAAGAAGACAGAAAAGGGACCTGATACTCGTGAATGTTGAGACGGCGGAGCTGCTGTTGCTGCCATTTTCCGGCGACGTTGAGAGAGCGAGACACAAGCTTGTTGACCAATCCTCTCACCATTCTTCTACAGAACTGCGACGATCAAGAGATTCCGAGAAGCAAGATCCAAACCGAACCCTAGGAAAAGAGAGAGGAGAAGCTTCAAATTTCCTAGATGGGGGCTTGCGTTCAACTCCGTTACAAATTCCTCCAATTTCCACAATTATTACTAAAAGTGGTGCCACATCATCCAAAATAAATGGAACCTTTGATTTTTTATTTTTAAAGACGTTATTAATAATATATTTTTGAATTAATAAGTTAATAGGTATGAAATAATTCATATTTGTGAATTTAACATTTTTTGTACTTTTATTTGAAGAGTACTCTATTTTTTATATAAAATATTATTATTTTTAAAAAAAAAATAATGAAGATATTTTTTTCAAAATATGGCTAAAAAGATGAAGGATTATGCTCTATTTGACAATGTTTTTCAAAACAATTTAATATTATTTAGAATATATATATATTTGGCAATCAAAATTTTTTTTTTTTTTTTTATTAAAAACAAAAAATTGAATATTTTTAGATAATATTTTAATTATTTTCACTTATTATCTAAAGATTGTTTTAAAAAATAATTATATAAATATATAAAATAATTAAAATTAAAATATTAAATATAAAAATTATTTTTAAAATATTAAAAATATTTCAGGTTTTCAAACGTACTTTTGTTTTATAAAATATCAAATAACAGTTTTTAAAAATTGTTTTCAAAAA
Organism: Vitis rotundifolia; assembly: GCA_030254885.1. Lineage (NCBI taxonomy): Eukaryota > Viridiplantae > Streptophyta > Magnoliopsida > Vitales > Vitaceae > Vitis > Vitis rotundifolia. The sequence goes on from CM058157.1 coordinate 6,549,514, forward strand.
TTATGTTTTAGAACTATTTTTTAAAACACTACTAAACAAGAACTTAAATTTCTAAAAATTGAGTTTTCAATACCCTTTTTACTCAAATAACCTTATACTTTTTTTCTCATTTATACCTTGGATTCTAGGTACACTAAATATAAATAAATTTTTTAAAAAAACTTATTTTTCCATAATGTATTAAATAATCTATAATTTTTCATTTGATGTGTTTTGTGTTGTTAAATTCCCCTTATTTCACCTAATTTTATCCCCTTTTTTTTTTTGCGTTTTATGAATATAATTAATATCCTATATTTTTTATTCCATTCACGATTCTCTAATTTTACATGCATAAAATACCAAAAAGTATTTTTGATAGCATTTTTAAAATAATAATCTTATTTTCTTGTTTGTTATTTTATTTAAAATCTTATTAGATTTTGTAAGTTTCTTCCTATTTAAATGCAAAAGGTAAATAATTTAGTGTTTCTTTAAATAATTTTTTTTTTGTTTTTAAAAATAAAAAATATTAATATCTTATATATAAAATATGATAACTCTAGTATAAAAATTATAATTTTACCTTGTATCCTTAAAAATTACTCTTAAAATTTAAAAATTTGAGGTGACAATTTCTTTTTAATATCTCAAATATTTTAACATATTTTAGAAGTCATTTTATTTGTAAAGTAACTCTTAAAGAGTTCTTTAATTTTATATGCGTTACTATGGGCTTATTTGGTTATTGTTTTTTAAAATAATTTTAAAAAATAATTTTTAAAAACAGTTTTTGATATTTTCAAAAATAAAATTGCGTTAAAAAACTAAAATATGAGAAACAGTTTCTATTCTTAAAAAAAAAACATGTTTGGGTGAATTAATAAAAAAAACAAAAAAAAAGTTTGGAAGTTTGTTTTTTTGGTTTTAATTATTATTTAATGTTTTCTTTATAACTCCTCTCAATTTATGAAAAAATATGTAAATAAAAAAATTCAACAAAAGATAATATTGGTTGCAGATTTTATTAGTTGTGCACTCCCAGGTTGTGATGCATCTCTCTGAGCACACTTCACTTGCAACTGCCAAAACAGTGAGCATCAATGAAGTACATGAAAACCCAACACAATTAATCCACACTAGAAGAGAGAGGATGTGTTTATTTACCTGAAGCTGCAACAAGGAGAGCAAGGAGGGAGCAGAAGATGTCCTTCAGCTTAGCCATCTTAATAGAACAAGGATGCAGCAGCTTCAGTGCCGATCAAAACCATATGCCCATATAGCTATACCAGTAAGAAGCAATGAGCCTAGCTGAAAACAGTGTGCTACTGCTAAATGACCCGAATTTGAGTGTTAAACCATTAGTTACGTGTATGCAAGAATGGGACAATGAACTTAAAAAAGAGTGGATGGGTTTCTTGTGGGATTCAATTAGGGTATGTCAACACTGGTTCACTTTCTGAGGCATGGCTTTCCAACTAGGACAATACTAAAAGTGGCTAGGATTGTGACTTTTCTCCATTAAAGACCTCAGTACAATTGCAGCTCTTGTTTTGCTACAATCTGTTATCATTTTGAGTTTTATTAGGACAAGCCTCTTTTCTTAGTGGAGTTCTTTGCTTGCAGACAACTGGCTATTTGAATAATCCTCCTAAAGAAAGGAACCTCCTCTTATCCTGGATATCTTGCTAAATTTCTGGCCCTTTTTGACTTGTGTAGTCAACTCGACATATGTTTTAATTTAGTGAGAGTTTAAGCTTGTAAGTTTTCTAATATCTAGACTTAAAGATAAAGCTTGTAAGTCAAAGGTTCAGGGTTTAAGCCCTCCTGCCCATACATCTCCAGCTATTGAGGCATACAGAAATAAGATAACAGTTCTTATGCTTTGTGTATGCAGAAACCAAAAACCATGCCAGTTCTCAAGAAACTACAAGAATGGTCTGAGATAAACATGTATACAACATCCTCTGTAGCTCATGATACAAGCTATTCATAACCCTAATTCATATTCAACTGATTAGTTTCTAGTAGGGCTGCCAACAACTCTGATGCTGTCTATTGATTTCTTAAAATGCTGGGTAGTTGGGTAAAAATGCATAAGAAATTTGCAACAAGACAGTCAGCAGAATCTTTTGCATGTGGAACATTTGCATTATTATAATCCAATCAAATCTCAAAAGTATATCATTAAATTAAAAAAGAAAAAGATAAAAAAAGGGTAGAGTTGTTCAAGACGTAAATTACAGATGCGAAGAACATTTAACTTTTGACTTCCCTTCAAGGGGTTGATCCTATTGGATACCTAATATTTCCTTCTTTGACTTTCATGTTGTTATCATCAAATAGAAGAATTGGATGTACAGGGTTCTTCCACAAGAGTTCAATCCAGTTGAACCTTTCTGGAGCATTCAGATCCATTGGTATTTTTTACCACTCAATTGAACCAGGAGCTGATTGGAAGCACAATGGTATAGTGCTCCAGGTCAACCACATAGACCACCTTGTTCAACTTTCTCTGAGTCACACTCCATGCCTGTCACCTGCATTTACGACATACATGCTTGTGAACATTTAGAAATATGCATCATGAGGAGCTCACAATAGCGGTGAACATGCAATAAGTTATAAAATTCATGAATTGTGTTTGGAAGGGCACCTGAATTGAACTACTAACGTGAAAACAAAGCTGAATCACTAATACATGAGGGCTTCTTTGCATTATAGTAAAAATACGCAATCATGTGGACTAACTCATCTGCTGTTCGAAAATCTGCACCAAGGCCAATGTTATTTGGCAACTAGGAAATCTCAACATTCCTAAGTTACAGTAACAACAGAAAGAATGTCAGTTAAAACATTTTACCTTTCTCCCTGTATAAGATCCTGTTTCCTCGTAAAAATAAAATCTGCGGACATTCTTTGGCTTGAAGAGCATATGCCATATCTCTCTCAATGTTGATGTCTATCTTAACGGTCTGTTTTGAGGAAATCCAATTATATCCAGTGAATATATATTTGATAGATAATTACATCCAGTGAATATAAATGATGAGGAAACTCAATGTTACATTAAACGAATTTATATTCACAAGACAAAGAAGAAGATTGGAATACCCGAGGTGGCAATCGATCTTTGGCACTCCAGTATACCATGGCTGCCTTCTCTAGCTCCTTCAAAACCTTCCAGTTATCACTCGCTCTGAAGATAAAACAACAAGCAACAAATGGTTTTCAAAATACCCTCATGACAACAGTTTTGCCTCCCAAGGCACAACTATGTGCACTTCCATATGTTACACAATGCTTCTAAAACAACTCAAAAATAAACAACATACCCAATTTCAATTGAATGCTAACTGAACCAATATTCAAGGAAGCAACCTTGGGACAGTCCATACCCAATTTCACTGGCATAACTGAACCAACATTCATAAATTATGACCTGGAATGCTATCTCCCTCCCTGTCATTTGCCTGTCACCTCTTCCCCCCGCCACACACACACACACATGTTTTTAATAAATTACTTCCATCTTCCACTGGTTAATGGTTTAGAATATTCAGAAGTACAACACATGCATCATTACTTCCAGGATTATTTAAGGTATTGCATGTTCAAAAGTAAAACTCAAGCATCATCACTTCCAAGGAACATTGCCTATTCAAACATGTAATGGTACAGACACTTCTTAAGGCACTGACTGTCGATCGAAAGAAACCTAAATTCTTTAAGTACTTTATTTAATTAAAATATTATCATCATGCAGTTTAGAATAGCTCATTCAAATAGCAGTTTTCATGTAGATCACTTTATACAAACTAAACTAGCTGTAAACCCATTCTCCATTATAAGTCGTATTTCAGTCACACCATGACATGGTATAATATAAAATACATATATATAGTCCATGTGTCACACCCATATGCACAATCATCATCCAAATCCAGCCCAGTTAATGACATGAACACCGCTCTTTGATTTCCCAATGCCATCTACTCAGCAGATAGATAAAGCCTCAAAGTGGTTTCCCACAAGTCATTTTCTTGATTAGGTCCCTATTTCCAGATCAAACTAGTTAATGACCTTTGCAGACAAGAAACCATCTGGTGTGATTCATTAATTCAGTTCTGGCCTTCATACATTGACTTGTAAAACTAACGAAAATATTTGGAAACCCATCTAAGCCTCATCTGCATCAGGTTGAAATTCTATTACAGGCTTCCAACTACAACAAAAACCTAAAACTCCTAAAAAGTTCCACTTTCTAAACTGTCCCACATCTCCTTGTGCTCTTATTCAATCCTCACCTCCCAAACAATCATCTAGACCTCCCTATACCCATTCATTACCAATTATTTCTCAGCTCTCCTCCACAATTGAAATAAGCACAAGCTGCACAACACCACCAACTGAAAACAACCCTTTTGTTTTTGGTACCAACTCTGAAATTGTACATAGCAGAAACTGATTATCAAATACAACATTATCCATTCTATGCAGTTTACTGTAAGATTGCGAGCTCAAACAACATTTCAAAATTTTTGGAGTGCTTTTTCAAAATGTGGAATACGTTTTCAGAGAGCGTTTGGACTGATTTGGAAACACAATATTGTTGTGGAGAAACGAGTGTAAAGCTCACCTGTTGTATCTCTCGAAAACGAGAACAATGAGAGGGCTTGGATGGAAAGCGAAGCTCTCCCACTCCAGACAGTTGATCTCCTTCACCCACCCGGTTTCGAGCTCGCCTTCCCAATCAATCTCTACTCCATCTTCGCCCACCACATTTTTAATCGGATGCTGCTCGAAGTACTCCGATGCCCTAATCCCCCACCCCACCTCCGCATCCAACGGCCAATTCGAACTCTCCTCCTCCACAACCACCTTATCACCACCATTATCCTCATCCTCATCCTCCTCCCCCTCCTCCTCATCATCATCATCGAGTCTTTTCTTCATAATCTCCGGCGTCTCTGAGTTCTGTTCCCGGATTGCCGCGAACGTCCGATCGAGAGTGTCGCGCACGAAGTCCTCCACGGCGACCGCCTCACTCCGGCGGCCACGCCGCGGCTTTCTCGGGATTGTGGCCGGGAAGGTCCGGTTAGGATTTGCTTCATCGCCGTCGTTTCGGGGGGCTTTGGTCCGTCGTTTGGGTTTGGAGCCAGGCTCGGGTCTAGGTTTGGGGTCAGGTTTGGGATCGGATCTCGCTGAAACGACAACACGAGGAGGTGGCTTTGGAGAGTGAAGAGTGGATGAGCACACCAATTTCGAATGGAAGAGAGGTGAAAATGATTTTGGAAGCAACGTAGTTTGAATAGGCAACATTTTGCTTTTGTTTTTTGAAACTAGAAAACACTCCCAACCCAACGACAAGGGGAAAAGGGTTTTGCAAAGGGGATAAGCCCACCTGGCATGTTTGGTAGAAACAAATAAAAAGTGAAAAACCCTCATTGCCCCCCAGTCACTTTTGTTCGTTCATTTATTTTTAGAAACAGGGACTTGGAAACGTTTTTGAAACACATCTTTTCTTGTTTTGGCTTTTAAAAAACATAGACATGTGGCTCGAAGCCGATTAGGTTCGGTCGGCTCGACCGCTTCATAACTATTTAGAGCAATCACTCGGCGGTATTAGTGGATATTATCGATATTAGAAACATTGATTCATCGTGATGTTTATGTTAAGTACATGCATTTGGTAAAATATGAACATATTGTATACAAATATGATCATTGGATATAAAATTATATATCATTTTATGAGATTTCCAACCCAACATTGAAATTTAAACCAAAATCATATCGAAATTTGTATTCAAGATTTCAATATTCACTTTGAAACTTGTTGGATATGGAATGCAGCTTGCTAAAAATGGGAAGATACTTGCCCAAATTTAAACCAAAATCGTAACAGCATATGAATTCAAGATTTCAATATTCATTTTGAAACTTGTTGAAAATAGGAAGAAACTCGTTAAAAATGGGAAGATACTAGCCTGGAAGTCCAATTGTGATGGAGAATCTTATCAAATTGGGATATCATTGTTAGAAATGAAGATAAGATGATGAAGAAAAGCGAGAACTTGTTGAAAAATGGAGATTGACAAGTGCGATGATGGAAAAACGACAACTTGCCGATAATGGGAGAATCTTACAAAAAATGGGATGTTGTTGTCCAAAATAAAGATAAAATAATGAAGAAACATGAGTCCAAAAAATGACGATTGACTGACTACAGTGATTAGGAAAATGATGACTTACCACACACTTCTCATTCAAGTAAAACACAAAGACGAGGATGGTCATACTTTTGATTTTTGATTTTTGATTTTTTTAATTTTTATGCAAGAATGCAATGTCTCTTTTTAGGAATTAAGCTTAAGAAAATCTTAATATTGGAAAGTTTTTCAACTCTTTTTTTTTTAAATAATCCCTCCATGGTCTCCTTTTTTGAGTTTCCCTATTTAAAACAGCCTTTGAATCACATTTGGCAAATACAAATTTTGTGAAAATCTAAAATAGAAACAATTTGCATCTACAAATGTTTTAGTACAAATTCAAAAATCACATCTTGAAATTGCATTTTTTTTTATGTTATTTATAGAGAAATAATATTTTTTTGTGGAACTAAGGTTTGGTTAAATTTGGTTTTGATGATAACAAAACTAAGTTTAAAACTAACAACTATATTTTAAGTGTGATTAAGTAAGAAAGATCTTCAAATGGATAATTAAGAAAACATCAAGTCAAAAGGAAATAAGGAGAAAATGATGACTTAAAAGAGATGGTATTTCAAATTAATTTTTCTAGGATCTCTTTATAAGATTGTTTGTGTACTAGGATCATTATGCATTATATTTTTCATTTTTGCTTCAAACTCTTGTAAATCCATCCCAATGCTAAATTAGTTTTATTCTTTTTATGAATTGGATGAAGATTTGTTTAAAATGAAAGTCACCATTGATTAGTATTATTCATGGTAAAATTGAAAAATGATAAGGAGTTTATCTAGTTGGGTTTCTCAAAGGATTTTGTTTATAACATGCAAAAATTACAAAAACTATAAAGCTCTTTCATGTATTTTAAATGATTTTTATAAAAAAAAAAAATGAAATTAATTATTTCAATAATATAACCCTTATTTTGACATGTATTTCATCATTAAAAATGGTTTTTCAATCTTAAGTTTTCATAATGAAACGATTCAAGTGGTTAAAGGTCTTTTACATATCAATTTTCCATATTTTGTGTATGTTTAACTATGGTTTGATCGAAGTTGTTGTTAGTATAGAGTCATTAATAGTATGACATGATGTAACATATTAAGATTTCAATTATATATTTATATTATAATTTCAATTTTCACTTTACTATCCATGATTTCATTATCACTTATCTAAGCATTTAGACTTATATAATTTACATTGTATATGACTTAATTGCATTATGATTTGAGTGAATTAAAAGTCGCATGAAGGATTTAAGTCATGAGTCTTTTACAATTGATGAGTTGTTCATAACCGGTTTATGAATTTAAGCTATTTATTTGAGGTTATAATACACTATCTTCTAATTAAAAGAATGACTTGTCTTGATTATTGGAATGAATTTCCCATGATGAGTGTATATTAATGTGTATGGTTTTACATTAGAGATGACCTACTATGAGTCATGATATTAATTATCTGATAATTAAGACTTCACTAAGCTATTATATTGCGTGAACTCTTAACCTTGAGAGAATATTGAGTTAATGTTGGGGTCTTTAGTGACTTTAACTCATGGGTGAGACCATAAGGTAGTCATATATTCTCTACAGATTGTGTCATTATTAATTGAAGTAGGTGACAACATGTATTCTCAAGATAGACACTATAAGATAAACAATGTATCCTCTTAGGTGATTTTAAAGATTTGATATGAAATTTATGGTTGTAATAATTCATTAAGTAGATTTGATGTATGAACTTTATAAAATAGAGTATGTCCTTCAATCACATAATAGGAGGATATGAAAACTCAAGGATTATAGAACTAATTTTGAGAAATTGATAGTTTCTACCTCATTAGATATGAATACTAGTTCATGAGGAGTTTGTGTGCAGTAAATAGTTGATCATAGACTCGAAAATTTGATTAAATACAATTTAATCAATTTTATTTCTATATAATATCACATGACATATTGGAGTGCAATTGATTCTTTTTAATAGAATGTTGAATTAACTTTATAATTAGATTTTGAGGAATCATTATTTTTTATGAGTCCTAGTGGTCCTAGCTCGAATTTATAGTCTTTGTTGGCACAAAGATTTTAGTGAAATTAGATTTAATTAATCATGTGTATGTAGGGGTGTTTTGGTAAAAATGTAAGGTTGCACAAGAACTTCTGATTATTTATTATGGGTATTCTAGATTTGGTTAATTAATTAATTAAAACTCATAGATTAGATTAAGTCATCCAAGTTCATGAGAGGCCTAAGCACTTAAACCCATGAACAAGGTTATATATAAATCCTCTTAGGGTTTTGGGTTAGTCATAATCGATTTATCTATCCATTCTCCCAAAGAAGATCCTAGCCTCCCATTTCTCTCAAGGTTGGGTAGCCACTTTACACAAATGCCAAGGATCAGAGGCAGAGTCATTGGATGCAAGACACATAGTTTATGAGATCCTTATGTCAACTAGAAATTGATTTTGAAACATTTATATTAAAGGTGTGACTTCACCTAGATTTAGGTTTTCATTGCAAAATATGTTTTGCTTTTGTTTTAATTAAATCTAGTAGTCCTAAGATCTTAAATGCATATACCCATGGTCTCATTCCTAATATTAGCTTAACCAGTCATTGTTCACTTAAACAACAAGTTGAATCGATTGGGGAACCAATTGAATTGATTAAAACAAGCTTCAAGGACCTAACAATTACTTTGTCAATGCATAAACAACCTAACAATCGGTAGTCGGTTCTATTGGAAGGTTGATTGATTGACTTCAAAAATATGTCTAATGACTAGTTTAAGCTTTTAACTCATATTTAAAGGTACCAAACTTCTTGTATTGTATGAAAAATTATTCAAAATCATTCTAAATCCTAGTTTTATCTTTTAATATTAAAGTTTCAATTTGTATACAAAGAGTTATATTCTTGTCAAATCTATCCTTGTATACCTTATGAGGTGGCCTCAAGTGTGGGATAACATTTAAGAGATTTCAAAAGTATGTAGTATTTAGGGGATTCAAAAGTTGTTTTCTTGAGGTTATGTAGATATTTATGATGTCATATATGCTATCACAATTTAACCATCGGTCTAATAATTGAACTATATAATGGTAACTTTTCCAATTCAATAACTAGATTGGTGCAACTGGTCTAATAATTGAACTATATAACAGTAATTTTCCTAATTTAATAAATAATCTAGTACCAAAAACATTATTAAAAACTGTTCAAAAAAATCCAATTATCAAAAAATTTTCATTTCTCAAATTTAAAATTTTTTAAAAGTAGTTTTTAAAGATATAAGATGAATTTATATCTTTTTTACATGATGCTCTACTTTATATGGAAACTTTTTTTTTGAAAAATAAAAAAACAAGAATCATAACACTTAATTCTTTTTTCGACCACTTAACAAGAAGTTATTTTTGAAGTAAGTTTACAAAATATTTGAAAATTTTCACAACACATTTGTAGTCTTCTACCATATTAGAATAAGAAGAAGGTTGTAGGTTGTAACCCTCATGTCTTAACCCTTGAAGATGAAAATAAGTAAAAGCTGAAATTGAAATGAAATTTCATACAAATGTGAATAGGACAAAGGGGTTGCCTCAAGAGACAGAGAATAAAAAAGGAAAGGACAAAAAAGAAGCAATAAAAGTCATAAAGTCTGAACACATAAATTTATTTTGGAACTTTAGAAACTGCATTTCTATTTGCTTCTTAACCACGTCTGACTGTCTCCCCGTCCTATAAAAAAGAAACTTCCCTATCAACCCCATCAATTCTATACTCCTAACCATACACTCCTTTAACTTGAATAGCAGGGCAAAGATTTACACCACATCCTAAATAAGCCAACCCAAAAAAAAAAAAAAAATCTTTTTAAATTTTGAAAAAAATAATTTCTTTACTTTTCTTGCGTGACTGACTCCCTCCTTCAACCAAACATGTCCTTAAATAATTTCCCGGAAACCACGTGGAATCAATTAGAAAAACCAACATGCAGTGATCCTCTTCAACAAAACCTGAAAGCTCTGAGAGATATAAACAAACAAGAACAATGTACAGAAACCCAAGGCAGTTCATCATTCAACAATGAAGAAGACAGAGAGAAGAACCCATTAATTGTTGCTTCGTAAATGCCTGCATGTTCTCCCTATCCCTTCCATTCTTGGGATTTCTTCGGGTTAAAGCGATCTGAAAATTCTTATCTATCGGATTTAAATCGATGTTGAGATACAAAACAAAATGTTGCTTACTGCGTTTACAAAATCCAATGGATGGTGAGAAGAAATCTAAAGTGGAGACGACCAATGGCCTTCCTCCACGTGTCTATGCTGCCTTGCTGAGATGTCACATGTGCAAGTACCGTCCGAGTTGGGTCGGGTTCACTATTCCGGGCAAATGGGCCCCATCCCTCTTCAGCAAATCGGCTACTTCCACGTACCTGTTATGCGCCTCTGCGCTCGGCTCCGCTCTGCCCTTCCCCTTCCCCTTCCCCTTCCCCTTCCCCTTCCTCTTGAACTCGGCTGGCACCGGCGCAGCATCGGCTCGATCTGGGTCCCATTTTTCGCCCAGAAGGGTTCCCTTGGTGAGGAATTCGTGCGCCAGGTATCCCGCCAGAAGTTGGTTGCGATAAACCGGCTCGTAGGGTTTTGAGGAGCCGGCTCTGGGGGCAGCGAGTTTGGGTATTTTTGGAATTTCAGGGGCGTAAAAAACCTCCCTCTCTTTACGCTTATCTGACGCGGCTGGGGTCGCCACTCGCCGGGGTGGTGGTTTCATCGTTTTACTCATTGCTCATTTGGCGCCACGTCAGCAAACCAAAAAAAAATAGAGACGAAAAAAAAAAAAAAGAAAAAGAAAAGAAAGAGAGTATAAAATAGCAGTGTGCAAAAAGTGGGTTTGGACAGCGGCACAGACGGTTACCGGTAAAACAAGATCAGAAAGGGGAGGAGGGTGGTGGGAAGAGGCCGGAATCTACGGTCTCGCCACCGCTAAGGGAGGATGAGGATGAGAAAGAGAAAGAGAGAATGAGAGAGAGAGAGAGAGAGAGAAAATAAGAAGATGGGGGGCAGAGAAACATCATGGTTGGGTTTGGTACATTTATAGTGCGTGTGTTAATTGATTGCCCCTCTATTTGGTTAAAATTACATGTAAGCAGCTGTTTTAAATGACAAAACAGCCCTTACCTCTTAAACCTAATATTTTTCTAAATAAAAAATGAATTTAATAGAGAATTTTCTGTTACTTGCTCACTTCTTCAAGATAGGAATATTGATTGATGGTAAAGTGAGTTAATAGTTATAAAACAAAGTTAATTTTTGTAAATGTGAGATATTAAATATAAGAATCTAAATCGATTATCATATGAAAATTATAAAGAATCTAAATGTGAGATATTAACGTTCAAGAAAATTGAAACTTTAATTTTTTAATTTTTTTTTTTTTTTTTTTTTTGTAGATGTATTAAATTATTTACAATTTAGTCTTATAACCTTGTTATTAATGAAGTGTTAATTTGGAGAAAAATATGGTTCTTCGTATTTTCTATGTGATCTATTTCTCGTTTGTCATGTTTTTAATGACAATAAGTGAAAAAGAACCAATGATCAACTAAATGAGCACCTTTAATCTATATAACGAGAAAACGTATACATCTTGAATAAGAATTAGAGTACTTATATTACTTATAAGTCTTAGATGTCTACTTATAACAGGAATTCTTGAACACTAGGTACAAATCGAAGATGCCTACTCGTAATGCATAGGAGATTCTCCTACTTTACTAAGAAAAAGTGGCATTATGTGGATTGAAGAAAGGGTTGCCCCATTTTCATCACTAAGAAACTCTAACTATTGTTGAGCTTAACAAGATTTTTTGCAAAGCCAAAAAGATTTTCTATAAAAGATAAGAATGTGGCCACAAAATTGTGACCACAAAATTATGAGAGGATTTTGCCTAATCCAATTGGATCATTTTTTCAATCCCTTACGTATGATACATTGGCATCATCTCATTAGAAGTCAATAAAGTAGAAAAGGAGTTTATACTCATGAATAATGTAACAAGAATAAACTTAAAGTGTACCACATGGGGCACTAACTATTCGATAAAGACATAAATAAAATCACTTGCTAGAACAAACAATTTATACCATAAAAATAGAAAACTTGTATTGTAAGACCGGTCTTACAACTTGTGAAAACTTTAGTTTTAATTCCATGAACCCATCTCATATTAATACGACACCTTTTAAAAGAAATACCCGTTAATCTAATACCTTAAAATTAATAGGTTTATCTTAATTAATTTATCAATCGAGGATGATATTTTGAAGAATCTAACATGGAATTATTGTACCTAGGTAATAGGACTTGGCCTCCTACTAGCTACCAAATGGTTGAAAAATATTGATTTAGCAATCACAATCAAAAACTTGTCAACACAAACTAATATGTTTCAAGCTCCTCTTAAACAAAACAAGGGAAAAAAGGAAACCCCCAATATCTTTGTGTGACTTCATAGATATTGATTGAATACAAAATTCCACGTACTTTCTATGATTCTCAAAATTTTCTATCTATAAGTTTACAAAATTCTAATTGGCAAATTAGTCATACAAGGTCAACATCATTGTCTTTAATCTCTTCTCATTTTATGATATTCGTTCTTTTTTATTGTTTTAACCTCATTTTTAAGTCAACTTTTTTGAATAGATTTATGAAAATTATATTATGCTTCTAAAACTATCTAGAAATATTGTGGAAAATACCAAGTCATGATAGAAGCCTTGCACATAACAATAAAAAAAAAATGCACTATCCAAAGTTCATACAAATTTGTGACTTTACTAAAATGAATAATAACCATAGATATGAAAATCAATTTTCTTTATTAATATTACTTAAGATTTTTTTTCATATACAAAATATTAGAATATCATTAATGCTTAAGCATTTGAGTTTACGGTCAAAGCAACCCGTTTCTGAAAAAAAAATTCTCAATCTAAACCTATGTTAAATATATTTGTCAAAGAAGTGCATCCGTATACCATCAAGTTCAACTTTATTATTTACATTTTTTTTTTCTCTTCAAAAGCATTATTCTTTGACAAATATTGTAACAAGAATAAACTTAAAAGAATGCCCCATGGGGCACTAACTTGCTATAACAAACAATATATACCATCAAAATAGAAAACTTGTCAAACTATAGCTTTAATTCCATGAACCCATCTCATATTAATATGGCACACTCGTTAATCTAATACCTTAATATTAATAAGTTTATCTTAATTAATTTATCGATTGAGTAGGATATTTTGAAGAATCTAACATGGAATTATTGCACCTATGTAATAGGACTAGGTCTCCTACTAGCTACCAAATGGTTGAAAAATATTGATTTAGCAACCTCAATTGAATACTTGTCAACACAAAGTAATATGTTTCAAGCTCCTCTTAAACAAAACGAGGGAAAAAAAAAATCCCCAATATCTTATGCGACTTCATAGATATTGATTGAATACAAAATTCCACATACTTTCTATAATTCTCAAAATTTTCTATCTATAAGATTACAAAATTCTAATTGGCAAATGAGTCATACAAGGTCAATTTCGTTGTCTTTAGTCTCTTCTCATCTTATGATTTTTTAACCTCATTTTTAAGTCAACTTTTTTGAATAGATTTATTAAAATTATATTTTACCTCTAAAACCATCTAGAAATATTGTGGAAAGTACCACGTCATGATAAAAGCCTTGTACATAACAATAAAAAAATGCACTATTCAAAGTTCATACAAATTTGCGTGACTTTACTAAAATGAATAATACCCGCACATATGAAAAGCAATTTTCTTTATTAATATTACTTAAGATATTTTTTTATACAAAAAATTACAATATCAGTAATGCTTAAGCATTTGAGTTTCTGGCCAAAGTAACCCGTTTTTGAAAAAAAATTCTCAATCTAAACCTATGTTAAAAATATTTGTCAAAGAAGTACATCCGTATACCATCAAGTTCAACTTTATTATTATTTTATTATTTTTTTGTTTTAAACCCATAGCCACCAATTGCGATTTTTTACACTCAAAACCTATAAAAAAAGTCACGTGAATGAACATGTGATCACAAAGACTAGATTTGTGAATATTTTGGGAGGGGTTCTACTTCCATTATTTTTTTCTTCAAAAGCATTATTTTGACCTTAAATCTAAGCATTTGTTATTAAATTTATGTCTAGCCAATAATGCCAATAACAATGGTTTGATTGGTAATCATACTACAATAATTACCATTTAATAGAGATTGAAAATAAATAGTAATTACATGTAAACCGACCATTTAAACAACACTCGTCTTCTTAACTCCCATCATAAATAACTTTTATATTTGATTTGTAAAAATTTTAAAAGAAGAAAGAAAATAGAGAAATACTCGTAAGGAAAGAAAACATAAAAAATAAAAAATTAAATTTGATAAATTATTTTTATATATTACTTCAACTCATTTAACTTATTTTAACTCTTTATATAAAAATTAAATAATTTTGAAAAAATAATTTTTCTTAGCATCTTTTTCTTTTTTCAATACTTTCCTGTAACCAAATATAGCATTAAGTTTTGCCCATTTATAATTATATATATAACACACACACCAATGAGTTATGTAACATTGAAAAATTATGCTAAAGGTTAACTCAAAATTTTGAGGTACTAAAAAATCTTCAAAGTTATTGATTAAGCAAATGAGTTTTTGGATGAGTATGCAACTTGATGGTTGATGTTATGTGTGATATAATGACTACTTGTTTATACATATTTACTATGAAGTTCCATCTATTGGAGGAGGATATATAAAATGGTTTTTTAAATAATTTTGTTATTTTTGTCCTTTTCAATATTTTTCAATGAATTACTTAAAGAACATAGGTATAAAAGGATAATCCTTAATTAATTTTCTTCTAATTATTTAAGATGTGATTATATCCAATTTTTGGTTACCTTTAATGCTAAAAGTTCTTTATATATAGATGAAATTAATAAGAGTTTTTCTTTAAATGAAAATCTAAATCTAGAAAAAAAAAATGATAATGTTAAATTTAATGAAATTCATTTTTATTAATGACACAAAAAATTGTTTTATATTTAATAAAAATTTTATAATATTAATTTTTTTTAAATCATGACTTAACTTATAATAGAAGTAAATACACTTTAAACTAATTTTGATGTAATTATTAAGAGAAAATTGTTAATCATACTAGTTTTTTTTTTTTTTTTTGAAAAAAAAAACCCTTTTCATTTGATGAATAGAAATGCTTTTTATTACACTCAATCGTTAGAGTGGTTTGTTGGAAGATTACTAATTTATGTTTTATTATGATGGATCTTCTCATTAAATATCATTTCTATTTGTAATATTCATATTAGATTTTGTTGTGCCACCTAGGATGGGAAACTTGAACCACTCCACAAGACCAATCCACCCTTGTCAAGCTGTCTAGTGACTCCTATCAAATTAGGGTTCTTGCAAAAATGATATACAAAATGAGATGAAAGAAAAAAAAAAAGAAAAAAAAATTAATGTAAAATCAAAAATTTATTTTTATATGCTTTTTCAAACTCATTTCATTTATTTCTTTCATTATATAAAAATTAAATAATGTAAAAATATATAAGTTTTTAACTATTTTCAATTATATTTGATTTTGTTTCATATTTTTTCATAGTGAAAACATGATAAAACTATTTTTTTTAACACTTTTTTTTGTCCTTGGTACTTTTCTAGAACCAAATATAGTTTTAGCGTTCCTCTACAATACCAAAATAATAAGTAAAGGTTCGGATGAGTAAAAATATGAAAAGAGGATGTAGGATGATGAATGCAAAGGTTGACTTTTAGAAGATAAGAAGATGAGAAAGTCAAGAGTGAGTAGTATGCCTCTTTGAATGTGTGAGAATGGAACATGATGACTTTCCCAAAGTTGAAACCCTCTTTTAGTTTATTATAACTTATTATTACCATTTTGACATCACACTAAGGCGTCATGTGGTAACGTTTTACACGCTGGAGTGCCTATAGTTGGTAAAGTGGCATGTCATGCTCTAGACAAGGTGACTAGTAAGGTTAAGGATCATGTCATATAAGGGGAGTGATGTTATATATGAGTGCAAGGCGATGACTTGGTGTTAGCTTTAAGGTGGAAACTTGTGATTCTAGAATGTGGTGACAACACATAGCACTTGGGTATGCATATGCAAGGTACCATATGGGGGGCTAACATAGCATAAATTCAAGTGTGGGGGTTTTAGGAGTTGATATTTTTCCTTCAAAGGGGATGCCTTGCAAAGGGTTTCCAAGTGGAAAAACAATTTTTTGATTTTTTTTTTTTAATTTGAGAAAATTTATTATGCTTATGGTCGCACCTATGCTTTGGGAATTACTTAAAACGCTATTTAAGGAGAGGATGATTCACTTAAAGGTAGTAATGGTGGCATGAACCATGCCACATAAAGAGTACAACATGAAAGCCTCAAACATGAGCAAGGTGTGATGGTGAGCTTTGTTAGCATGTATGTGTAAGGAACTTTGAATTACCTTATTCATAAGTCTTAGATCATGTAGGTTTCCCTATGGGCTTAAGTAATTTGAGCCTAATTTAGGCTTGGGTCACCTAATTCAGCCTACTTGGATCTTAATTCATTAATTAGTATTATAGGACTTTGATTAATTAACTAGTCAATCTAGAAAGTGAATGCATAAGATCTAGTACAACCTTGCATTTTTACCAAAATGCGTTTATGCACACTTATAAACTACAAACTCAAAATCCCTTAATGAAACATGCCACCATGAATCAAGAGGTCGAGTTGGGACCATTAAGACTTATAAAAAAATACTAGCTCCTTCATAATCCAATTATGAAGTTGGCTCAATCACTTCACTAAAGAGATTCAATTGCATTCCAATATCCTATATAATTACAATGAGATAAAGTTTGAATTTGTGACCTACTATCCATTACATACAGACTTCACATGAACTGGTATCCATAATCTAATGAGGTAGTACTATCAATTTCTTAAGGTTATCTTTCCAATTCTTGAGTTAAAATTCCATTGTGGGATCAACTTACACACTCCATCTCACAAAGAGTGTATGTCAAATTTTACTTAAGAAATTACAATGACCATAGTTTTCCTGATCACATACCATTAAAATTATCTAATAGGGCGTGTTGTTTCAATCCCATGAGATATTATGATGTCTCTATAAGAATATTTGTTGTTGGTCGCCTTCATCAATAGTGACTCAATTTATAGGGAATATAAAGCCTCTTGTTGATTCAGTACAGACTCAATATCCTCTAAAGGTTGAGAGAATATATAGTATAGTAGTTTGGTGAATCATGATTACCAATGGATTATGTCATAATTTACCATTGGTCTTGTTTAATGTGTAATTGTACACACTAGTGCACTTACTATAAAAACATCATCTCAATGGCCAAGACAAATCGTCCTTCCAATTAGGAGGTATTGCACTAAAGTCTATACTAAATAACCCAAATCCATGAAACAATAGTGAGAACTTATCATCTTGCAAGAAACTCATAACTTGGATTTTATGTGGAATTCTTAATACACCTAAGTCATATATAATGCAAGTGATATAGGTTTGAATGCTCAAATCAATATCCATGCAAAAGATGAATGGAGAAGTGGAAACACTCTAAGGCAATGGAACAAACATGAGTCATAGGCTAAGAAGAGGACTTAGCACTCTAAGGAAATATTGCATAAGCATGTGGACTAAGAAATCAAGGCTTGACGCATATAGGTTACTTAAACACAGAATAGTGGGTCGGATGACACTTTGAAACTCAACAACATGCAACATTGGTATTAGGGAGAGCCTAGACAAGGGCTAACACTAAGGCATGACACATAAAACATAAGGGATTGTCACCTTGGCATTGAGAGAAGCCCAAGCAAGGCCTAATGGCACAACATGAGCATGACACCTAATAAGTTGAGATTTGCTAGACACTTGACACAAGTAAAGCAAATCTCTACAATAAAGTAGCAAGTGGCATGAAGGGGGTGAAACTAAGTCCCTATAAAACTAACATGACAAATGAATGGGCTATTGAGCTTAAGAACAAGTGACAAGATTAGAGGCAAGTAATGCATGCAAACAAACCAGTGGTAATAGTTGAAACATTTGATTTTGATTTTGAATTTGAAAAAGTCTACTTCTTAAATAATAAGAGTTAGGTGATCTTTTATCACCTAGCTAAGGCTTAAATGCATATAAATAGTATACTTTGTTGGACATTCTTTACATGAACTTAACAAAGAGTGTTGTGAGAGGCTGAGAGCCTTGTTTAGAGAAGCCTTAGTAATTGTTTGTAAATCTCTAGAGAGTAATACAAGTTGGCGTATTTTCTTGTATTCATGTGTGTAATGTACTTTTCTCTTAGTGCATCTCTTATTGGTTGAAAAATGTTAGCTTACAAGGTTTCCAAGTGCTACATAAACATGAAATTTTGAGGGAAAACTTTGTTTTTGTGACACCTATCATGGGACCATGATTAGATAGGTGTCAATTGCAATTAAGGGAAAGGCTAACAGGTCACAATCTTATTGGCTAGCTAGTCTATTCCATGTAGTAGATAACACATGATTAAGAAATGTTAAGATGCAACAAAGTAAACACATGATGGAAAGCAAGTATAATATCTCTTTATACCCTCTTATTGCATACTAGTTAGAGCTTCTTTGTTAGTGCTTCTTAAAAGTGTTGTTAACCTTAAAAATACTTAAAAGTGTTTTTAAAGTAAAAAATAGGTGTTTGACAATATTTTAAAAGATACTTTTGAAAATTTAGAAAATCATTTGAATTTATTTTTAAAGAAACACTTGAAAGGTGTTTCTTTTAAAAAAATACTTTAAAATTTTTCAAATATTTCTAAAATATCCCTAAGTATTTCCCGATACTATCATTTTCCTTCTTTACTTTTCTTTTCTTCATTTCTTCTCCATTTGAGTGGAGACTTCACAATTTGAAAACTCTCATCACTCTTATTCAACATTGTTGAACTCTGTTTCAAGGTACTCTTTGTTCTAGATGAATAAGTTTTGTAGAGTGAATAATGTGCAAGATGTAGAAAAATACCTATTGGAAATTAATACGTACAAGTATGTCTATCTTATAAAAGGAAGGAAAGTGACATATGTATATAACGGACATATGTAGGTGCATGAACCAATAGATTACGCACATATCACAAGTATTATAAAGTTACAATTTCAATTATATTTTATAACCCAATCCGCTACCCCGGGCAAAAATATAACAAGGGGTAAAAATTAACATTTGGTTCTTTCAATTTTAGATAAATACCATTTAAGAAGACATTTGAATCTTGAGTAGTTGTCACCTATTATTTCACGATTAAATTTTTTTATTTTTAATATAATATATAATAAAATAATATGTTTTTATTTTGAAGAAGTGTTATATCATGAATGATGTTTATTTATTAATTCATTTTTTAAATACATTTCAAAATTTTCCTGTAATAATAAAAATAATTATTTTTTATTTTTTTAACAATATAAATATTTATATATTCATTTAACACAATCGCTTATATATTCTTTTATAATGAAAAGTTCCTGATTTATTATAATATTTCCTTTTTATAATTAAATCGTACATTTTTTCAATAGTTTATTAATATTAAAAGTATTTTTGTACTTATCTAATATATTATCAAAAATACTATTAGAATTAATTTTTCAATTTCTAATCAAAGTGTTTTTCAGGAATATTTTAAGTTCATGTCACTACCAAAGACATGAAGATATGGTTTAATAGATTTTAAATCAAACAAGAGTGACAAAACACATGTGCCTTGCACGTGTCTTAAGAAATGTGTGGAGTGTGTTGAACACGCGTTTTGAGGTGCTTGAAAGATGGAGAAGACTGGAAGGTATAAAAAAAGGCAAAGTACAACTTTTTCTTTTTACGAAAATACCCTCCTCTGTCCTAACCAAGCCATGTCTGGGTGCACATCATCTATTGGGGCCCATAAGAATATTTTATACCTGTTGACAATTTTTTATTTTCTTAAAATTAATTCACATATTTTTTATTTTTCCATTATTTAAAGCTATAAAAATTATTATTATTTATATGGATAAAATTTATTTAAATATTTGCTATTAAATATATTAATATTTAACTCTTAATTATTAACACCATGTGAAGTAAAAAGAATATATATATAATTCGTGTGAAGGGTAGGGTGAAATTATGATAATTTTTCTAAAGGCCTTATTTTGTTTAAATGCCAAGACTGCCCTTAATGAGTGAAAAGCAAAAAGTCTTCTTCAACCTACCTGTAACTTGTCGATGTTGTAGAAGAAAAAATGGAAAGAGGAAAAATGTCCAACACTTCGTCATGATCTGAAACCATTTACACAAAGCTTGTTTTTTTGTGTGAATTTAGCAAGAAATCCATTAAAGGTAAGTTTTTTTTTTTTAAATGCCAAAAAACAAAAATACATCAGTTTATGCAAAAAATAAATCAATAATTTAAAAATCGGAATGAAGGAATGAAAAGTTAATAATTTTAACAATATAGATCTAAGATATTAGATCTGAAATATTGAAAGAGGTTTTGAGAAAAAAAAAATTACATTTTTTTATGTAAAATGTTATTTAAATTTATTATTTTAAATTTTTTTATATTATTTTGGTTATATTGCTGATGTGTTTTTATTTTTAATTTATTTTCTGGGTGGGTTGTTCTATATGATTATTATTGATTTCCATAGAAAATGTTTGCACTTTAGTTTTGTTGTTAAGACTTCTTTGACATGGTAAAAGAAATTTTTTTTGGAATTGTTTCATGCTTGTTTGGAACCACTTTATTTGGGTATTTATGAACATATTTGAATTTTCATTGAAAACTTAAAATTATAATCAATTAATACATATTTTATATAATAAAGAACAATATTTGTTGTATATTAGACATGCATATGCCAAAAAACCCACAACTGTCCAATTTCATAAGCAATTTAAAATTTTCAAAATTTTACCTTATCGTAATGTATTGTAATATTATTGTATTTATGTTGTAATTGTAATGTATTTTTATTGTACATTTATATTTTTATATAAAAAAATCCACAACTGCCCAATTTCATAAGAAATTTGAAAATTTCAAAATTTTACCTTATCGTAATGTATCGTAATGTTATTGTATTTATATTGTAATTGTAATGTATTTTTATTATATATTTATATTTTTATATAAAAAAACCTACAACTGCCCAGTTTCATAAGAAATTTGAAATTTTCAAAATTTTACTTTATCGTAATGTATCGTAATGTTATTGTATTTATATTGTAATTATAATATATTTTTGTTGTACATTTATATTTTTATATAAAAAAATTAATTTTATAGATTTTTTTTTATACATCATTGGATTACCACCAACAACTTCATGTATTAAAATTACAATAGTGTATTTTTGTTGTCTTTTTATAATTTTAGCTTACAAGGATGCTTTATGATAGGAATACAACATGATAGCCTAGAAATGTTAGTTCAGTAAAAAATAAATTCAATATTTTATCATTTTAGTATATTGTAATATATTGTAATGTTAATATTTTTTCATTGTAACTATATTGCATTTGTATTGTATTTATACTTTATAATTGTCAGGAAAGAAGATGTACTTCTCAACTGGTAAATAGACTTGAGAAATTCAGGGTAAATTAGTCTAATAAAAGTGTTAGGCCTTCGTAAGAATTATCAAATTTACCCACCCTTTGTAGTAATTTTTTTTCCCAGCCTACCCTTAAGAGCAATTCTCCCTTAAATAAAAGGGAGAATTATCCTTTAGGGTAGGCTGGGGAAACATATGACTGAGAAGGGTGGGTATATATAATAATTCTTCTGAAGGGTAGGGTGAAATTATGATAATTCTTCTAAAGACCTTATTTTGTTTAAATACCAAGATTACCCTTAATAAGTTAAAAGCAACAGCAAAAAAAAAAAAAAAAAATCTTTTTTAACCCAACTGCAGCTTGGCCCTATAAGAATTCGTACCCATATAGGCCGTCGGAAACGCTGGAATGATGATCTCACCCAACGCTGTTGCAGCTGGCACATTTTGGATGATCCCACCGACCGCAACCCCCGTTGCGGGACCCCCAAACCAGCCACAACTTAGCCCAAATGGCTAAAGCTCCTGTGTAGAAGTTTGCAGACCACATCTCTAAATTCTCTGTTCCTTTGGTAAACATTAAAATGCCTTCTAGTCTCATTGGTTTCCTTATGTCGGTATTGAAGAAGAAAAAAAGGAAAAAGGAAAAAACTCCAGCACTTCAGGTTATGATCTGAAACCATCTCCACAAAGCTTATATTTTTGTGTGAATCTAGCAAGAAATCCATTAAAGGTAAGATTTTTTTTTTTTAAATGACAAAAAAAATAAAAATATGTTAGTTTATGCAAATATATAAATAATTTAAAATTTGGATTTAAGAAATGAAATGTTAATCATTTTAACAATGTAGATCTAAAATATTAAATCTGAAATATTAAAGGAGGTTTTGAGAAAGAAATTACATTTTTTGTGTAAAATGTTATTTAATTTTTTTTTTGAATTTTTTTATATTATTTTGGTCATATTGAAGATGTGTTTTTATTTTTAATTTATCTTCTGAGTGAGTTGTTTGATATGATTATTATTGATTTCCATTGAAAAGGTTTGCACTTTAGTTTTGTTGTTAAGACTTGTTTGACATGGTACAAGAAAAAATTTTCTCAGTTGTTTCATGCTTGTTTGGAACCACTTTGTTTGGGTATTTATGAACATATTTGGATTTTCATTAAAAACTGAAAATTATAATCAATTAAGACATATTTTATATAATAAAGAACAATATTTGTTGTATATTAGACATGTATATGCCAAAAAACCCACAATTGCCCAGTTTCATAAAAATTTGAAATTTTCAAAATTTTACCTTATCGTAATATATCATAATGTTTTTATATTTATATTGTAATTGTAGTGTATTTTTATTGTACATTTATATTTTTATATAAAAAAACTCACAACTGCCCAGTTTCATAAGAAATTTGAAATTTTCAAAATTTTACCTTATCGTAATTTATCGTAATGTTATTGTATTTATATTGTAATTGTAGCGTATTTTTATTGTACATTTATATTTTTATATAAAAAAATTAATTTTATAGATTTTTTTTTATACATCATTGGATTACCATCAACAACTTCATGTATTGAAATTACAACATGATAGCCTATAAATGTTAATTCAGTAAAAAACGAATTCAATATTTTGTCATTTTGGTATATTGTAATATATCCTAATGTTAATATTTTTTCATTGTAACTAAATTGTATTTGTATTATACTCATACTTTATAATTGTCAGGAAAGAAGATGTATTTCTCAATTGGTAAATGGATTTGAGAAATTTAGGGTAAATTGGTCTAATAAAAATGTTAGGCCTTCATAAGAATTATCAAATCTACCCACCCTTTTCAGTAATTTTTTTTCCCAGCCTACCCTTAAGGGTAATTCACCCTAAATAAAAAGGATACAAATAAGTTAAGGATTAAGTGATAAGTGATAAGTGATACAAATATTAGTATATGAATCAAATTCTTATAAGAAGTGTGACTTATCATGATTAAAATAATGAAAAGACAAATTCAGTGTTCATTTGGAAAGGCTTCTAATATTCTATTTTACAAACAAAAAATTTAATAATTTGTATATGAAAATTAATTTTTTTTAAAGGATTAAATTAAACGGATGATAGTTTTTAAAATCAACTTGAAAAAATTAAGGTATTACCTCAAATTTTAAATTAATTTTTAAGAAAAAAATTTATAATATTTTTGTATAAGAGGTATTACTTTTCATATGAAAGTTATTACTATTTTTTATTTTTTAATAAAAAATTACCCAAATGACATCTTAGTAATTAGTAATTAAGTTTGGGTATATGTTTGATTTTTTTTAAAATAAATAATAATAATATATTTTATATAAAATATAAGAATTCTTACAAACTACCTAGGTTTAATTTTTTTTTTAAATAAAATAAAATAATTTTTAAAAATATAAAATAAGTTTAAAAACTAAATTTATTGACTATAAATCCTTCCTTGTCTTAAGAGAAAATTGATAAGATGATATCATATTGGGAGATCAGATAAGTTAAAATTTGGGTAGTTTGGACTTGTTTCGTGTTTTGGGGGTTTATTTTAAATTTATTTCAAATCCATCCAAATCATTGAAAAAAACAAAGTTAGAAAAAAAGGGCAATGTCATCTCAACTTTTGATCCTTTTGTCAAAATACCATTTTTTTTATAGTGGGAAATGTTTGGCTATTGGGTAGCCCAAGAATAATAATATTCCAAAAGATACGAGGAAAGATAATGGGTGGACCATGTTGGATTTGACATTTATCATATTATGAGAAAGCAATAATACTCATAAACATAATTTCTCGGTCGAGTACTTTTAATAATATCGACACAATTAAGAATGTGTCATTATAAATAATATTAAAGTTGATCTTGAATCTTGATACAAATTTCTGTTTGTTAGACCCTATAAAAGGTATTTACATGTTTGACCCCACAATCCTGTAAAATATATAAGAGTGTTGTGTCTGCATAATGGATGATTTTGATATCCCACATTGGATAAGGGAAAAAGTTCATAATGTTATATATATATGGACTCTTCTTAATAATATAGATATCAATTATTACAAATGATATTAAAGTCAATCATTGACTTTGGTGTGAGGATTTATTTGACCATATGAAGAGTATTTGTCTATTTAGTCCCACAATCTCATGAAACACATGCATGAGGGTAATTATAATATCCCATGTTGGATGGAGGAAAGAGTTCTTAATGTTATATATGTATGGATTGTGAGATATCACAATAGACCTTCTTCAACTTAAATCAATTTAACTACAAAATTACTACGAGGATTTGGGATTTGTCGTGAAGATATACATATTTTTTTAGTATATATTATTATAAAATTCACAATAAATTATTAATAAATTTTTAGATCACATTTGGAACACTAAAATAAAAAACAAAGAGGAAAAATCAATTTTATTTTTATTTATTAATGTGTTTGAATTATTGTTTTAACAAGAATAAGAATAACAAAATTTATTGGTATGAAAATCAAATTCCACTTTTATTAGGATTTTGATTCTCTTTTCTATATGGTATTGTAATTCATTTATATTCTTATTAGATTTTATTCCTATTCCTACATGTACCAAACTCATAAAGTTTTTGAAAAGTGATGTTCAATTAAAAAGGTTTACATTAAAGCAAATACAAGAAGCGGAAGAAGTTATGAAATGGTCTCTAAGTTTCATTGATGAAGCTTTTATAAAATATATACTTTTCCTAGTATGTAGTCAAACTAAAGTACCAAAAATAAGAAAAAGAAACTAATTAATATAAAGGATTCATAGACTATCTAAAAAAAGAAAAGGAAATTAACTAAAATAAATGATATATACACTACCAAAAATAAGAAAATGAAACTAACTAAAATACATTATATATACACTACCAAAATAAGAAAATCAAACTAATTAAAATAAAGGATATATACACTAATTATAATCCCATGATTTTTGTATTTAATTAAAATTGACTTTCCTCATTATGCCTTCTCTAGATGGAGTTCTTGAAGAGAACACCAATCTTGATGCTTAAATCTTATAGTTATTGTCAAGATGAAGATTTGGTCAAGACATCTGTTAGTTGATTATTAGAGTTGACATGGGAGACTAAAAGTTGACCTTGTTGAACTTTATCACAAATAAGGTGGAAATCGATTTACATATGTTTCATGCGAGAGTGGAATATCAAATTTGTACAAAGATAGGTGGTGTTAGTATTGTCATAGTATATAGTCAGTGGAGCATTGAGGGTGCTATTAAGTTCGATGAGAAGTGATTAGATCCAAGTGAGTTCAGTTGTTGTAGAGGCAATCGCCCTATATTCAGCCTCTGTTGAGGACCTATAAACAAAGTGTTACTATTTCTTGTGTTTCTTAAATATTTTCTTATTAGGTATGAAAAATTTACTTTCCACATTATACATATGACCTTAATTTGCAAAAATGACTCTTAGATTTTCAAAACAAGAAAAATAACTTTTTTAAACAAAAGAACAGATTTTGATCTTTTTATAAGGTAACTTAAAGGGTATCTAGTCCATCTATGTTATATATGTATAACACTATCTACCCTATTAGAGTAGATAATCAAGATTAACATGGAGGAAAACCAAATCGATGATATCAAAAGTTAGGGAAACACTAGCAATCAACAGGTCCATCATTTAATCAAGATGTCTATTATCTCTTAAATACAATATATATAATACAATAAGAAAATCACATTGAATATATGTCTTATGTCATCTTTGACCTTCTCTTAATTGTATAGTTCTAACTTCTAAGTATGCATTGGGAAATATAAAGAAATAAAATGAACATTTTTAATTCTTAAAAAAATTGAAAGTGCAGCATGACTTGAGCTTTGGTACATGCATGTGAATTGCATGGTGAACGTGAAAGTAGGTTTTGGGAGATATAATTAATCAATGGGCAAACATAGAAAAATGTCACATGTCTACCAAATTATCAAACCCCCTCCTAATGATTCAATTGGTCTTCTTCTCCATCTGCCCTCCAATCCCATGGTTTGGTAAAACCTACCCACCCCCAAATTTCCAATTAATAAATTTTGGGCCCTATACACAAATTATATGTGGAGCTTAATTTGAAGATTATGAAAACCCATAGATTATATATCTTATAATTATAAAATAAATAAATAAATCAATATGAATTTTATCTTAAGGTTGGTCTGCCCACCATTGATGCAAAGTCCTAATAAAATACCTACATTTCCCTTTTGGTTGGGTTTTGAAATTGGGTGGTGGAGAAAGATGAGTTTGTACGTGAAAATGCATGGGTGGGGGAAAACTTCAACTTACCATTCACATGTGTGCACATAAACCTAGCTTTCTTTAAATTTAGGTTTTTAAATTTTTTTTTTATAAATTAATATTAATATTACGATAGACAGTAATTATAAGAAGTATTTTTAATATTTTTAATATTTAAAAATTTTTATCTTTCAAGTATTAAAAATATTAGAAAAACTTCATCAAATTATTGTCAAACGCACTCTACATTTCAGTAACATTTGAAATATTTGTTCATTTTGATGGAAAACATTAAAGAAAGAAAATAAAAAAAAAATACAAAAGGAAAGAAATGAAATAAAAATTGAAAATATGTTTAGAATTAATAAATTATTTTTATATATTTTTATTTAAACTTATTTCCTTTACGTTACCTCTTATATAAAAAGAATGAATAATTGAAAAAAATATAAGTTTTTATTTAATTTTAGCTATATTTGATTTTCTTTCATATTTTTCTTAATATAATCAAATAAAAGAAAATTATTTTCCTTCCTTAATATATACATTAATGTTGTAAAGAAATTAAAAAAATGGAATATTAGTGTAAGTGTTGGTTTTAGTTTGATATTCATTTTGGATTCCTCATTAATAATTTAAACTTTTGGGTTAAATTAATAATTTAATACAATACCAAAGCTCAAGTTAATTAGATTTAATTTTTTCTTTCTATTTATTCCATGATCCACAAATGTCTTGGTATAAAAATTATATACAATACCCACATGTTCATTGTGACGAGAGAGGGTTTGAAAGGTTTTGATTGGTAGACTAGGCCCATGACATTGGGTAAAAGGCCCAGCCCAAGGCCCAACCAACTAATGGCCCAAGACCATTGGATTGGATCCATCAAAGTAACTATTTATATAGTCATTTATAGATAATAGAAGAAAATAAATAAATAAATATATAGGCAACATCAACTTAAGTCAAATCAAGAGAATTCCTTCCACAAAAGCTAATACTATTTTAAGAATAATATCACTATCTTCTAACTCAATCTTTGGCAAAATACAAAAGCACTTTTAATTTTAGTTTTACTTGTATGTCAAGGCATCCATTATTACATTTTTTTTCTCTAAAAGTATGAGTCTAATTCAATTACATTAACTATAGTTTTAGCAATAGCATGGTAGACATCAAAATTTTTAGAAAATTAAATTATCATTAAATTGATCTTTAAAAAAAATGTGACTCCCGATTCAACAAAATTTGAGATCAATAAGTGATAGGTCCTACATACGTTGGATACATGACAAAATTTGAAAGACTATAAGATTTAGTCTGGTAAATAAAATCAAATCTTTCAATTGTTGTTAAAAGATAATTATAAATAAATAAATATTTTTTCATTAGACAAATTTCTAAAGAAAACAAATATTCGCATTGGAGTCAAAAGAAAAAAAAAATTCTTTTTTGTTGACAAATTTTCTTGATGAAAAAGACAAGACAAGTTGCTAAAATCAAGAAACCAAAATTTTTGAATTAAACAACTAAATCTTAGGGAATTTCAAAATTTAATATCCTAATCTCACCTATAAATAATGGTGACTTCCTTCAATGAGTGACTTCTTTGATAGATAAAAATGACACACGAACAAAAAAAGGTCTCATAGAAGAAAAAGTTTTACAAAATCACCTTATAAGTTTAAAGAAAGGATAAAATACTACACACGTGATCTTCACTTGTCAATGAGTTCATTTGATAACAAGCCACTTATTGCCTTTTATTGATCTCTAAAATTAAATAAACATCTTTATCGTCATGTTCCAAATTGTGATCAAGGTAAAAGAATTAGAGAAATATATTCTTATATAGAAGAATATTACCACAAAAATTGTATCATAGAATTTATCAATTTTAATAAAATATTTTGTTTTGCATATTTTTCCTACTTTTTTGTTTACATTATAAGACTCTGCAAATAGGCTATTTTTTATGTTATTTTTTCCCTTCCACCTATAAATTATACATTTTAATTATTTCCTTCAATTTTATTACATAATGTATATACATTTTTTCTATATAATAAGATATGAGATATTTGATATTTTGATTTTTTTTTTCATTCATTCTATAAATGATAATTATCAAATCAATTTATTTCTTTCTTGATGGAAATAATTGTAATTAATAGTGGTCAAATTTATCCCTCATGTGTTTAGCCATTTGATGAGTAATATTATTCATTTTCTAAATTTTAATTATATAATTTTATTACTAATTTTTCGGTCTCTTTTTTATGATTAAAAATGATATTTAATCATATTTTGATGATTTTTAAATAATCTATTTTTCATAAATAGTTTTAAAATAATTTTTAGGAGTGTTTGGTATACTTGGTTGCACTTTCTTTTCCTATTTTGGGTTCTCCTATTTTGGTTTTGGAATTTAAAACTTGAAACCAAATTTGGAAGTTGGTCTATATTTATTTATTTATTTATTTTTGTAATGACCGTAATAGTAAATATTTAAGAAAATAAAAGTTAAGGTATTAAATTTCCAATTTTAAAATAGAAAATTAACAACCACTGTTCACTCACATTTTATTCTCTTTTAGATTTATTTTTCTTCTAGAATTAACGTCCATGAAATTGATAATATTAGAGCATGTTTGACTGTATAATTTAAAAACAGTTTTCTGTTTTAAAAAATAGAAAACTATTTTTAAAAACTTTTAACACTATTTGACCGTTATTTTCTATAAATAATTTTTAAAAACAAAGTGGAATACAGAATGGTTTTTAAAGAACAAGTAAAAGTTATTTTAACTAGTTTTTTTTTTTAAAAAAAAGAAAAAATGGACCCATTTGATCATGTTTTTTTAAATTTGTTTCTAAAAATTGTTTTTAAATTTAAGAATAAAAAATAATTTTTAAAAACAAGTTTAAGAAAACATGCCCAAACCACCCTTATTATCTTGAACATAAAAAATTCATAGAAATTATCAAGAATATTTTTTGGACTCATTGTTATATAATTATATTATATGTATACTTTTTATTTTTATTTTAAAAGTAAAAATAAAAAATAAAAACAAAAAAAACAAAAATAAAAACAAAAGCCAAAATTAAAACTATAAAAAAAAATGTTTTTAAAATATATGTTTCTTTACCTTTAAAATAGTAAAAACAAAAACCTTTTGCCCCTATAGAAAATTCAAAATTCAAGCACTCTTTGTAAATAGCTTCAAAATTAAAGTAGATATTATTATTATTTTTCATATATTTGACACGATTATCATTGAATTGTTTTTTATTAGAATTAATTGGTTAAAAATGATATAAATGTCATTAATTATTTTCAGTATTTATATATAGGTTTTAAAAGATATAGTTATTTTTACAAGAAAAGAATAGGGATATTTTTGTCAAAATGTGATAAAAAAATGATGAAATGTTAGATTTTCAAAATTGGATTTTTAATAGTCGTTTAATCAAATAACCCTTTTTATTAACATCTATATATGGGTCATAATTCGTGTTAATGGGTACAAGTTGAAGTTATGTTAAAGGTTAGAAACTCAATTAAATATATTAATTCAAATATGACATGAATAATAATAGGGTTAAAAATCTAAATCTAAATACAAACTAATTTTTAAACAAATAACATATGTAATCTATTTAACTCATTTAATAATCATATGTTATTTATGTGCTCACAAATTTCATGAAATCCTACAAAAAAAAAAGTAAAATTATAGAAAAATTTGCAAAACAAAAATTTATATTAAAATTAATAATTGTGAGTTATAATATCAGTGTTAATATTCTTTGTAAAGAATATTTTTTTGCTCCGATTTTTTCTTGATCACAATTCAAAATCAGGTGACGAAAATGTTTTCTTTATTTTAAAAGTCAATTGAGGGTCTAAAGTGGTTTATTTTCAAATAATTTTGTCAAAAGACAAAGAACACAAATAGTTACTCACGGGCTTACTTCTAATGTCTCTCACAAACTCATGATGCAATTGCAAGAAGCATTGAGAGTTTGATAACCAAAAATTAAAAACGCAAAAATGGATGTGACATGGTAAATAACTTTGCAATCATACTGTTGAAAAATCTCTTAATAAGCAACTAATCGAGCTTTATACTGTTCAATCGAAATACCAAATACTAATATTTGCATGAAAATTTATATGTATCATCTACGAAATGATCAATGTGAACAATTTCAAATATAAAGACATTGTGAGACTCAATAACTTATTCTCAAATGACTTCATTGAAAGATAAAGAACACAAACAGTTAATCGAGGGCTTTGAGTAACTTGTAATCACATGATTTCTCAAATGATTTTATTGAAAAAGGAAGAATAGTCAATGGAGGGTTTAGGACAATTTATTATTGGATGTCTTTATCTAAAGATAAAGAACACGTGCAGTTAATAAAGGGAATAACTAATTTCCAAATGACTTTATCGAAATGCAAAAAAACACGTGTATAGTACTTTTGCAGTTAATAAAGGGAATAACTAATTTCCAAATGACTTTATCGAAATGCAAAAAAACACGTGTATAGTACTTTTGAGATTTATTGTACTTTTAGGAAGATTTTGCAAAGCATTATATATATATATATATATATAAAATTTAGATTTTTAATAAAAACAAATAAATAACATTTAAATTATTTAATAAAGTGTATACAAATTGACTCAAATCTCATCAATGAAAATTAATAATTTTTTTTTTATTAAGGTCCGAATCAACTTTACAAATACAATGAGATCCACTGATTTCTACAAAATCACAACATTTAATAAGGATAAATTCGAGTGTGGATTACACCAATCATCTTCCTCCACGTATCCTCTCGGTCTTGCTGGCACATCACATTTGCAAGTAACGCCCTAGTTGTGTTGGGTTGATTATGCCGGGGATATGGGCCCCATCCGTTTTTAGCAAATCTGATACTGCCACGTATCTTTTAAAAGCCTCCAATTTCGGCTCGGCTCCTCCCCTCCCCTTCTTCAACTCCGCTGGTACAGGCTTAGCCTCGGCTCTAGCCGAAGGACATTTTTCGCCGAAAACGGTTCCCTTAGTGAGGAATTCGTGGGCCAGGTATCCAGCTAAGAGCCTATTGTGCGAAGCCGGCTCCAGGGATTTGGGGGAGGCGGTGACGGTGGCGGCTTGGGGAGTTATGAGCTTGGGTATTTTAGGAATTTCATGGGCGTCAAAACCGTCCCTCTCTTTTCGCTTATTTGACGCGCCGAGCGTCGAGAATCGACGAGGTGGTGGTTTCAGCTTTGTACTCATTGCTCATTGGCCATATGCCACGTCAGAAATAGCAAAAAACTGGAGGAAAAAGGGTCTGGAGGTGGAGACAGGCGGAGCCGGAAACCGGTTGGTAGAGAGAAGATCAGGAATAGGGCGGCAGGGTTGGGGTCTGGGTGGCCGGAATCTGCCACACACGGCTGTTTCAGGGCGTCACCGCCACAAGAAGAGGGAATGGGAGAGAAGAAAATTTTTAGGAAACGGAGAGAGAATATGGGGCAAGGGGAAGGCACTGTGGGTTTGGCTTATTTATAGAATAGGTATTAGTAGATTACCCATCTATTTTGTTGAAATTACAGGAATGGCAGAAGTGAATGAAATGACTAAAGAGCCCTTAATCAATCCACTGCTTGGATTTTTTCCTTTTAATCTTCTTAGAAGTTAGAAGGTTGCGATCAGCTTGGCTTTTTCCAGATTGCCAAGCCAGCAATTAGTCAATTCCTTATTTATCTATTTATTATTTTATTATTATTATTATTTTTAATTTAAAAATGGAAATGTGGTCTTTGTTTCCCATAATGTATATGATAATCAAACCCATTATATGATGTTCCCATTAGAAATTAAGATTGGATTGCTAGAAAATTTTGTTGGTTAGATAATTTAAATAATCATATTTAATTGTTCCATAAAAAAAAACAATTAATTTTACCTTTCAACCCTTGGAATGAGAATCAACAACAATGTTTTTAATCACCTAACAAGAAAATCAAATAAGTTAATCATTGTAAATTTAATATAAATACTAAATGTGGTTTATTAAACGTCAACTTTGAAAAGATTATCATTCCATTTAGCTATTAAACCTTATTTTATAATTTGAATACGTAGGCTTTATAATAACAAGTGGATTAAAACATGCTTCAAATATATAAAATAGGATTTGTTATACTTTACGCCCAATCTATACCGTGTTTTTCATATTATCCCATTACATTTAAAATCAAATAATGTACCGTCTATACTTTATAAATACATACAATGTACATAGTTGTAATGAACAGAAAGTGTATGCGTTGAACACATGACATGTTTAAGTGAAGGTAAAATCGTTATTTTATTTTAAAACATTAGAAACCCTAACTCCATCCTCCTCTTTTCTTCGATTGTTTGGTGGAAATTTCCTAAATCCCCAAATTGCAAATTGCAATCGAAGCCTTAGAATGGTTAGTGTTGGAGACTGCTCTTGAGATCAAAAACCTCGCCTAATTCACCTTCGATGAGCACAATGAGAAAAGATTTTGTTTTTGTTTTGTTTTGTTTTGTTTGCTTTGTTTTTTGTTATTATTTTTATTTTTATTTTTTTCTTTTAGAAAGGCAAAGGTTTGGCTTATGAACGTTTGCTTTTTCCTAGGAACCAAATAAGAATTTTTATTTTTAAACAAAATTAATTCATTCCAGAGGTATAATAAAAATATTATTTTTAAGGCAAAAGAATATAATCATTTCATTGATGGAATTTAAGTTTTTATTTCTTTTTTATTTTGTGAAATGAATCATCTTAAGGAGCTAAATCCACAATTTATTTATTTTTTCTCTTCCAAGGGTTGAGCAGTCAAATGAGGTTCATTGTTGGTTTTTTTTTTTTTTTTTTTCTTCTTTAATCATTTCTTGAAACACTTGTGAAAATGATTTTTTGGATGAGTTTTTTGATCAAGGATTCCCTTCTCAAATAGAAGGAGCCTCCTTTATATCCATTTCTAATTTTCTCTTTTATTTTTGGTTGTTTTGTTTGATTATGTAATTTTAATTAATTATTGTAATTCAGTTTTAATAAATTGGAAAAGTTTATACTTTTGAGGCTTTGACTGTAATTTGAGGATTTAGGAAATTTCCACTAGACAATCTAAGGAAGGAGGAGGGTTGAGTTGGAGTTTTAAAATGAAATGATGATTTTGCCCTCATTTAAACATGTCACGTGTTTAGCACATGTGCCTTCCATTCATTACGGTTAATGTTGCACAACTGTATATTGCATGTATTTATGAAGTATGGAGAATACATTGCTCGATTTTAAATGTGAGAGGGCAATGTGAAAAACACGATCTAGGTTGAAGGTAACGTGTAATAAACTTTACAAAATATGAATATTCAATTTAAATAGGTGTGTGGACTCACATTTTTCATGGATGTTTCTATTTGATGACAAAACTTACTTTTTATTGTAAAAATGATTTTTTGTAAAGTTAGAGTTTGCTCCTTTTTTTTGTTTATTTTTAAAAGAGAAAACAAAATAAAACATAAGACTTTAATGTGACTTTAAAGAAAATACTTTTTTTTTATTAAAAGAATTTATTGAATGTAGTTTTACTAAAAATATTCAATTTGATTTTATTTACATTTTATTTACCTTTTCTAGAAAAAATGAATTTTTATACTTTTATTTTTAATAAAATATTTCAATTCAAATTTTATTTAAAAATTATTTTTGTAGATTTAAGAATTATTTTACAAATTTATTTACAAAAGAATATTTCAATTTGATTTTATTTATAAAGTAATTGATTTTTATTATTTTTATTGAAATCAAGACTTTTTACAGTTTTATTTTGAAACAAAGTATCAAGAAGAAGTGATTTTTATAAATAAAAAAAGGTTTTCATTAGTTTAATTACAAAAAGAAGATTTTAATTCAATTTAATAAGATGACTTTCTACAAATTTATTTACAAAAATATTTTCAATCCAATTCTATTAAGAAAATGATATTTTATAAATTATTTAGACAAAAAAAGAAGAAAAAAAAATTACAAATTCATTTACAACTTTTGTTTGAGAAAAATGATTTTTACAATTCTACTTAAGAAAGGATTTTCACAAAATTATTTATAAAAGATATTTTCATTTTTATTATTTTTATTGGAAACAAGATTTTTACAATTTTATTTACAAAAGAATGTTTCAACTCAATTTTATTAGTAAAAAATATTTTAATAGGAAAAAAAATGAAATTTCAAAATTATTTACAAAAGATAATCCAATCCACTTTTTCATTGACTAAAAATGATTTTTTATTTGATTTTTAAAAATTATTTTTATTTATTAACCAAAAAAGATTTTTTTTTCTTATATTCAAATTTATTAAAATATTTAATTCTTGTTTAGTAAAGGAAAGGTTTTTCAATTTAAATTAAAACTTTACAAATAATCTCAATTCAATAAAAAATATTTCAAAATTTATTGTTAAAAAAAGTTTTCAAATTTATTTAAAATACACATTAGAAAAGATTTTATCTTTATTTTGTTGAAAAGAAATTTTCAATTTTATTTTAAGAAAAAGGACTTCTTAGTTTTATTTTTTATTTTTTAAAAAATCAATTCCATTATTATTCTTTTAAAAAATTTATATTTTAATTAAAAAGATGATTTTATAGCTTTAAAAAACTCAAAGGAAAATAATTAAAAATGGCCAAAAGAAGTTGAAATGCAATAAATGAAGCCCAAATTAAATAAACAAAGACTTAACAGAAATATGCAAATGTCTAAGCCCAATTCAATAAGCCTAACAACAATAACAGAATCTCAAATGTAATAAATGAAGCCCAAATTCACATGCAATATCTAAGGCCTAGATGATTAGGCCGACAAACAATATCCAATTATGCAAACCACTAGCCATGAAGATCAAAGGTAGCTTACCCATTTTCTTGAATGAAATCTGGAATGGAAGATGAAGAAGTGATAACTATGGACAATGCAGCGATGGGTGGCCAAAATGAGAGAGAAAAAGACGGAAAAATAGAGATGGGTAAGAGAGAGGATGAAGGTGAGATAGGTGTGGGTATGGAAGAAACAAATGGGTATGAGAAAAGATGAGAGAAAAGGAAAGAGAGAATGAGAGGGGGAAGGGGGGTTGGTCGACTACTGGTCGGTGACTAGTAGTGGCCGGTGGTGCTACTGGCGGTGGTGAGGTGTGGTGATGCATGAGAGAGAGGGATGGAAGAGAGAGGGAAAGACGAGTGAAAAAGAAAGAGTGTGTGAGATGGTGAGATGAAAGAAAAGAAAGGGGGGTTGCTGCCAGCGTCATGTTATCAACAGTGGTGACGGTGATTGCTGGTAGTGGAAGGTAGTGGTGGCAAGTATGGTGGTAGCATGGTGAGGAAGGGAAGGAAGAGGAAGAAAATGGAAAAGAAGGATGGGACGATTGTAGAGAGGAAAAAAGGGAGTGAAGAGATTGGGTATTAGGGTTTTTTTTTTTTGGGTGGGGGTTGGGGGGTTGGGGGGGTGGGGGTGGGGTCTACAAAGTGTTCAAGCATCTCTACCATTTATAAATTATGGATTTTCAACTATGAATTAGTGTATAATTTAGGTGGTTTAGTCCACGTAGAGGAAGAATTGAGTAATCATTTTAAATAATTGAATTAGTTGATTTTTCTTTTTAAACCAAAACTCAATTTCTACTCGACACCTACCAAGGGTTTAAGCAACTTGAACTATGTTTAATACTTTTTTTATAATATTATAATTTATATCATTGTATAGGATAATATTTATTTTATATTTTTAAAAATATTTTTATTTTTAGATAAAAAAAATGTCAACTTAAAATTATATTATGTATTATATCATTTTATTAAAAAGAAAATAACTTTATTTTTTAATTCTTTCTCATTATAATTATATATTTTCACAAAAAAGAATCATATCTTTTTAAATTTTCTCAAAAAGAGAAAGGGAGAGAGAGATTTTTTTTTTTCTAATTTATAGTGGTAATTTTTGAGTAGTTATAAAACCCCCAAAAATTGCTTCCCCCATTTTTTTTCTTATTCATTGAAGTGAGTGGGATCAACCCATTTGGCAGCCAAACCCACATCTAACATCTCAAAGTTGCATAAGATTAGTTGAAATAGTTTAATCAATAACATTCAAGTCCATTCTATTCCACTTTTGAAGGTCATTCATAAATGTTAAATTGTTTACAAAAAATACAAAACTAAACCAAGGTGGGAGCCTTCATTGGATTTACAAATTTTCAGGAAATTATGGGTACAAAACTTGAAAGCCTTCATTAGAACTAGCACCATTTCTTTGTAGCATGATGTCTAGAAGAACCAAACAAATTGTCCATGGAATGATCATGGACCAAAACATGCATTGATCCCTTTTTCAATAAACAAACTTCATTTTCCTTCTTCAAACCATTCAATAATCCAGGAATGATTTGCTTCGACCTATCACACATTGGAGCATTGTATCACAAGAAGAATCCATATCCTTCATATCTTTGTACCAAAAATTAAACACATATAATAATAAGATGACTACAAAGAACAAATGGTTAAGAATCAATCTGGAAATCAAGACATTATTACCTTATGTTTATCGCATCCTAGAAACCTTCTCCTCGAATTTAGATTAGTCCAAGATGTTATAATACAAGTCTCCTTACCACAATAGCAATGAACAAGAGGATCCTTCGTTACTTTTCTAGTTGTGTTTTTCCTTCACTGAGCTTCACTTTCGAGATTCTAAGGCTTTGGAGATTTAGGTTTCAAAATGAAGAAGAAGAACGGGGAAGGGAGAACTCGGTTTGGGGTTTTGAGTGATTGAATCTACAAATCTACCCTTACTTATTCAATCACGTGCACAATATGTGACATTTCTATCCATTGAAACTAACATTGTCCAACAAAAAAGGCAAAATGCTGGTATTTAAGAAGTTTAGAGTGCAATGTGTTTGATTTTAAACCTAAGGGAGTAATGTGCAAAACACGCAAAAGGTTGAGGGGGAAAATTGTATTAAACCCTATTTTTAATAACCATAATCCTCTAATATTATTATGATTGATTGAATTTCAATTTTTCACACTTTGTAAGTTGGAAGAAATAAAAAGCACTATTGTTTGTTTAATGACATTATTCGCAAAGCATATTTACTAATGTTCTTTAAAAAAGTCTACTAAGTTATCCAAAGACTTATTTTTCAAACCTTTAGGCCTTGTTTGAACGATTTCCCATATATGTTCTAAAATTTTAACATTAAGTACAATGAATGACATTTGCAAAAATCGCCTCTTATAACTTGGTAGAAAAATATATTTCACTTTCTAATGTCTCAATCATATCAACGACATGATCCACATGTTAGACTTTTTTTTTTTTAATCTTAATTTAATTATGTTTTGAATAAATCAACATACTACAACTCAAAGAATTTATATTCATAATCTAAATAAACAAAAAATATATAATTTATTATATAGTCAACATAATTAGATAAGGGGCTTAAAAAAAACTTAGAAATATTGATGTCCAAGAATCTTGATAAGTTGTTTTAATGATAAATTTTATGTCCTAAGTTGGGAATGGAAATACAAATATGAAAACCACTCTTTTTTTTTTCATAGTATAAGAGTGTTGACTCTCGTTACTCTCGTTTTCACAAAGAAAACAAAAGAACTTTTAAGAGAGGACTTGTTTTCAAAAGGAAGATTCATGTTTTTTTTTAAAAAAAATTTCTCAAAGAAAGGGAGATATTAATTTTTTTTCTAATTTATAGTGGTAGTTTCTGGTGGTTATAAAACTCTTAGAAACTATTCCCCTATTTTCTTTTGTTTATTGGGTTGAGCCGGGTAAACCCACTTTGTCACCCAAACCCATTTGCAACACTTTCATATGTCCAAGCAATTGAATATTCAATTAAAACATAGAAACCATATATTCACATTGTCTACTTGTTGAAACCAAAAATGGAATGAGTGATTATTCATTGGATGAAGTTTTCAAGGCCTCACAAAATTACCAGCAAACTCTTGGATGAAGAGCAAATCTCTCCTTTCTTTTACTAAAAACTTACCAACACAAGTGTTGCATGACATCATCAAGTTATGTCATGAGATGTTTGGCGAGGTGCAATAGTGAGTGAAACCCTTGATTTGTGTTGTTGAGATATATGCCTAAAAAGGTTCTTGCAAACAAAGTGAGTCAAGGAGTTGATGAGCTGAGTGATGCGCGCCAATACTTGTTTAGCTATTATTATGACCTAAAAGTTTAAGCTTCACATGAGGCTTTTTTTTTTTTTTTTTTTTTTTTTTTTTTTTTTTTTTAACACTTGCAAATAAGTATAATAAATATGAGAAATAAATAAGTCATAAGGTTCAAACTAATGATATCTTCTAAAATAAAGCTTTGACACTATATTAAGTTACTAATTAACTTAAAATCTTAATTTGTTATCTAATAGTGAATCGACAATGTATACTATTGAAGAATCCTAAATTTTATTAAAGTGGATGTCAACAATAAGATTGTGACTCATTTCCCTTCGAGAGGTGCCTCGTGTTAATCTTTTATACTCTATTAAAAGTGCTAATATTAGTGCACTACCATAAAGTTATTGAAAATGCCTATGAGGGAAGTAGCATGTGGGAAGTTTAAGACAAACATTGAGTACTTTGGTATAGAAGTGTACCTTCTTTAAAATGATTTAAGAGTCTTGATTAGAAATATTCATCTAGTTTTAATCATAACGAAACAAAGGATAAATTGTCCATATTTATTAGGCATGTGCTAGCATAAAAGCTTTCACATCTTCTCGATATTTGATGAAAGTTTTTCTAGAAACATTATAATGGGCTTCCTTCCCGAGCAAATTAAGACAAAATTCTACCTTGATATGCTGAAAGTTCCATATTTTTAATTAAGGCATTTTACATTCTTTAATTTGCAAACTTTGATTTTGCTTAATAATCAAAGTTGATAAATAACAACTGAATTTTAATTTCAAAATTATTTAAAATTTCTATTAAAATATAATCATTCTTTCATAAAATATTCAAAGCCACGTGGGACCTTGATTCAACTGCTAGATTTGAATTTGAATATGATTTGATGGTCAAACACATACATTAATAATAGCTAATTGACTTCCCAACAACTAATGTGACCCAAATTTTATTTATAAAATCATTTCTTTTACATCTCACTTCAAATCTATCTCTCTCTCATTTTACTCAAAATTTTATTGTAATTTTTCTTTAAATTTCTTAAATTTGGGAGTGGTGTTTCAATTGCATATTTATTACTAATCAAGAATTGCCAATCATTTAAGGTATGTTACTAAATTGATAATATTACAATATAAGTTGATTGTTTGATATTTACTTTAATTCAATTTAAATATTAGTTTTATATTTAATTTAATTATTTATGGTTTGTCATTCATACTCATAAGTTGTTGGCATAGTTTAATACTTCAATCTAATTCAATTCAAATATTATAAACTGTATCATAATAAATTTGTTAATACCATCTAAATTCAAATAGTTTGATTTCAATTCAAATATATATATATTATACTTTGGAATTTAATTCAATTTTGCAAAATGATTGCTTCTTTACTAAATTAATTTAAATAATTAATTCAATTTAATTATTTTTTATAAAGTGGTTGAATAACTTAATTTAACTTAATAGTATGGCTTAAAGTCAAAATCAATTTTTAGTACTAAGTAAAATTAATTAACTTATTCTTAAATGTACATCTTTATTTTACATTTTTACCCTCATTTACTCTAGTTACTTCCATGATCTCCCTTACTATTCTATGACCTCCAATATTACTCAACATCCTTACCTTAGTAATAATTTATGACGATAAATATGTTAATTTGATGATTTATTCAGTAAGAATTAAGTAATAAATTTTAAATAAACAACTTACGTATAATTTAACTTAAAGTCAACTTAAGTTATTAAGTAATAAGTATTAAGTTTTATCAAACATCCTTAAATGTCTAACTTGTTTTTCCCTTTTGTTATGCATTGAGTGGTTCAACAATGGGAAATGACTCCAAAACCAATTTTTGAAACCTTTTATTAATTAAAAAAAATGAAGTTGTACTTGGCAATTTATATATATATAATATTTTTTAATATATTCTATGCATTATATATATTTAATGTCAGGTTTATGAATTGCTCAACCTAAGGTGCTCAAGACATATATATATATATATATATATCAGTGACAATTATAAACAACAATATAACTAAATCAATAAAAGAACAATTACTTATAAAATAAATAGAGAATAGAAGAAAATATGCAAACACAATGTTTTTATCGTGGTTATGCACAATTCGCCTAACATCTACTCTTATCAGGCTTTAACAACATTGAGGGTTATGCTATCAAGGCTTTTAATCCAAGCATTTAATTTTTTTACTTACGACTATGGTTGTAAGGGACCCTTATAACAAAACTTTGATATAAAGTATTTAAATCATGTTCATTAAATTATGATTCCAATGCACTTTCTTAAAAGATACTTCACTCTTGAATAGGAAAGATAATGTGACATGTTTTTTCGAATACCCTTTCCCAAAAGTTTTTAAATATAGAGACGAGATTAATTAGGGTATGACTTTGTCTTGTCTTGTCTTGCTTGATTATAAATAATTTTAAATAAAAATTTTATTTTTTCATTTTTCAACTTTTTTAACATAAATAAAATATTACTTTTCATAAAAATAAATTATAAATATTTTTAAGATTTCTTTATTTATAAATCATATTTATTTTGAACAAAATTTAAATTTAAAATTTTAAAAATTAAAAAAAAAAAAATTGAAAAAAAAATGATGCCCTACCTCCTATAACTTTTTTTTTTTTTTTTTTTTTTTTTTTTTTTTTGTGGGAATAGGAATAAATATAAATAAATAAGATGGGGTTGGGATGGGGATGACCCATCC
Source organism: Vitis rotundifolia (assembly GCA_030254885.1). Classification (NCBI taxonomy): domain Eukaryota; kingdom Viridiplantae; phylum Streptophyta; class Magnoliopsida; order Vitales; family Vitaceae; genus Vitis; species Vitis rotundifolia. Next base: position 6,591,799 of record CM058157.1, read on the forward strand.
CGAACCCACCCCATTGTCATTCCTACTTTTGAGCTCTCTAAGTGATCCCACATTCGACAATCCTCGCAAGGTTACAATTCATAAAAAAATTGATCTTACAAAATCCTAATATAACTTTAAGCTCAAATTAATACAAGATAAAATCAAGATTGAGGTGTACTAAGATGAAATGTAATATTTGAAAATGAAGGTTCAAATCATTTTCAACAAATATTTAAAACTTTCTTGTATGACATGGATAAAACATGGAACCTTTAAATAAGAGTTAGGAGGACCCAAACTAGCTATTAGGTAAAGTTTGAGGCTAATCTTTTGATTGAACCAACTACTAACTATTGGACTTTTAATGCATTAGTAGGTAATCACCATGTCTAAGAAGCTTATTGGATTGAACAATTGATTGCAATATACTTGTGTGAATAGTAACCAATTTGATCGGTTGAACAACTAATCCATCGGATTGAATAAAAATCATTTGAGTGAATAATAACTGGTTGAATCAATTCCCCTATATATATATATCATGAATTTTTGCCAAGTAGACCAAATTGTGAAAGAGGAATAATGAGTATTAACTCATTAATATTTGAAAAACATTTTAAATTGATTTTAACCAAATTAAAACTTAGGTTTTTTTTTATATTTTATTTTTATCCAATATCAAATTTATAAAATAAAAAAAATTAGAATCAATTTAGCACTTATATGAATTTAAGAGTGTTGGATGTATAAATGAAAAATGTAATACATTATGATTCTAATATACCAACAACTTTACAAAAAAATCATACGATGTCGTGATACCATCTCTTTAAGCATTTTTTAATGCCAAGTTGTTCTCATCATCGGGGAATTAGGTGGAGTACAATAGGTAATCACTTGATTTCTTGATTAGTGTTTTTTTTTTCTTTTTTATTACTTATATATTACTCCTTTGTTTTAACTAATGTGAATGATTTTTTTACTCTCTCTCTATATATTTATTATAATTATTTCAATATATTTTATTTTTATAATGATGTGATATTTTCAATTACTAATTTTATGCTATATTTTATTTTGAATATAAAATATTTAATTTTATATGAAAATAAATAAATGACTCTATTTTTATATTGAACTATTTTAAAATTTACAACTAATGGACATTTTTAAATTTTTTATTATATTAAATATATTTTATTTTTATATTAAATTTTTAATAAAAAAAAAAATAGTTATTATTAATAGCACGTTATTAAAAGGAATAAAATAAAAAAGTAATTTTCTTAGGTTATACTTTTCACCAAATTATAAATTTAATAATTCGCATCATTTTTTTATTTTTATTTTTTTATGTGGCAAACACAATTATAGATTGATAGCGTCTTCAATCTTCATCAGCCATAATTCCAATCAAGAATTCTTTCCAAGAAGATTAAAACATTTTCCAAGGATAATGCCAAACACGAGTGACAAGATACGTGCGCGTCACTCGCAGCCAGTCGAAGGTATTTGTACCCGGTGATTCCTGCGTGTTAAACACGCTCTTAGAGACGCTTGAATACATGAAAAAGGCAAGCACAACTTGATACTTACGTGTCACATCTGACGAAGCCAAGTAGGTTTGTTTATGGAGGCGGTGGTCCACGTGTCTTGAATGTATTTTTAATTTGTATGAAAATGAAATCCAAATCATACTCCCGAAGATTCAAGGTAAGGGGCAGCTGGAACGCACTAGCTGGATGGTTGTGATATTAATGAAATTTTAGCAATAATAAAATAAAAATGAAAAATTAAAAGGGAGGAGGGGGGGGAGGGAAAGGAAAAACCAAGAAATAAAAAGAAAATAAAATAAAAAATAAATATAAAGAAAAAAAGTCACCAAAATTCAAAAAAAAAAAAATTCCTTTATATTTCCCTTTTTCTTTCTTAGTATTTTGGAAATCAAACATATCTTAAGGTTTCGGAACAAAAAAAAAATGTCAAAAAAATAATTTTTTTAATGTTTGATTTCATTGTAAAAAATATGAAAGAAAATTAAATTTAATTAAAATTAGTAAAAAAAATTATATATTTTTAAATTATTTAATCTTTATATAAGAAAAAAATAATAATAATGAATTTAAAGCATATAAAAATAATTTATTGATTTTAAATTTAAATTTTATTTTTATTTTAAAAATTTTTAGGAACTAAATATAGTCTAAAAATTTTATAATTTAAAAAATATTTTTTTAAAAATTAATTCTATTTTATAAAATGTTTTTTTTATGTTATCTTTCTTCTTAAACCAACCATCTATGTCAAAAAAAACAAAAAAAAAAAACAAAAAAAAACAAAACTAACAAAAATCAGAGCATAAAGGTGATGACCTAACAAACGGTCCTTTGATTAATGAATTGGTTTAATTTTGATAATAAATAGAGTAGTTGGCTTATGAAAGTCAATGACAAAAAGAAAATAAAAGGCAAGTAAAATATTATGAATATTTGAGTTGGTGTTGAGAAATAAAAGAAAATAAATACATGATACACAATCTCTTTATTTATTGCCCTTTCTAATACCCACCAACCATATGACTATTAGTAATAGTCTATGAGGTTGTTGTGTCCCATCTCTTCAAAAATTAAATCATCTACTTGTACATTTTTGTAGTATATATATAATTATAATTATAAAAAGTATTTCTAGTGTAAAACAATTTTTTTTAAGCATTTAGAATGAAATTTAGGAAATATTTAAACAAAAATTAAAAAATCATTTAATATTGCTTCTTAAAAAGAAAAAATTTTAAAAGAAATATTTTTATTAAAAATATTTCAAATAAAAACACTTTCAAAATCATCTAAATTGTTTTACATATTATCCATTTTATATGGCATATTGCAAGGCCCATTGTTTAAAATAGTTGGATTTTTTTTGTTTTGTTTTGTTTTTTTTATATTATATTATATAAAATAAAAAAGGATTATAGGATTTGTTTGATAATTATTTTTTAAAATAATTTTTATTTTTTAGAAAAAAAAATTAAAAAATACTTTTGAAAACAAAAAAATTGTTTCTGTTTTTTATTATTAAGAACAAAAATATGGTGTTTTCAAAAAATATATTTTAATTGTTTTTTGAGAGTTGTTTTAAAAAATAATTATATAAACATGTATAATGATTAAAAATAAACTATTAAATATAAAATAATTTTTAAAATATATTTTAAAATATTAAAAATACATTAAAAATATTTCAGGTTTTCAAATAGATTTTTATTTTATAAAATATTAAAAAATAGTTTTTAAAAATAATTTTTAAAAACTATTTTATAGAATTATTTTAAAAAATAGTTAACAAGCATATCATAGATTTTTTTTTTTTTTTAAGAATAAAACTATCATCTTTTATAACTTATAGGATGCTAGGAGCACTACTCAAAGGTCCAACTTTAAAGGTGCTTGTACTTTGAATATAATTTGCTTTACTTCTTTATGTTTTTTAGGAAATAAAAAGACTAAAAAATAAAATAAATTTTTTTAAAATAAAATTAATTTTATTAGACTTTTAAAAAATATAAAATATTTTAAAGATACAATTCCCACAAATAAAATTTTAAATCTCATAAAAATTTTAAAAATAATTTGTCCAAGCCACCCTAAATAACTGAAAATAAAAAATTGGGGAGCATCTCTTATATGATCATCTGCATTAACTACCAGATTTGGTTGACAAGGCTTCAAAGGTTGAAGCCCATCACAAACTGCACAAAATCAATCTCCACGTGGCAGAAATTTAGCCTCATCATGCTGGTAAATTCCTAGGAGAATCCAAACAGAACTGAATTTTCCTTCTCAAATTCCACGATGTTCCATTCTTTGTTTTTATTTTAAAGTTCCAATTGGAAGTATACCCTCCTCTGTTTTTCATTTTTTTCACCATTTTCTGAGCAAACAGAGCAGAACGGAGGATGTAAGATTCAGAGCTGTGTTACATTTTCCTTTTTACATTCAATGCACAATAAAGTTTTCCACCATTAATCAAAGAGAAAAGAGAAAGAGAAAGAGAAAGAGAAAGAGAAAACAGAATAGAAAAGGAAAAGAAAAAGAAAAGAGGGGAGAGGTTCTTGAAGCTTTGGATGATCAAAGGATTCAAAGGGAAGATTTGATTCGAGGGTTTGAACATATGGGCTCTGTTGAGGATGCCTTGTGGGCTCTTCTTTCCTGCTTTTCTTTTTGGAAAAGAAGGTACTGCCCTGTTGATTGGCAATTTATGTTTGGTCACTGTGATGGGTCTGTCTCAAATTTCTATCACTTTCTAGGGTTTTGAAGATTGTGAATCTTGGGTGAATTTGAGTTCACAGGTTGCTGAATATTTGTTATTGTTCCCAATTGTTTGTTGGGTTGTGTTGGGATTATGGGATAGTCTATCTGATGGTTTATATGTGTTAATATCAGTTTCAGGGTTGAAATTGGGTGATAATGGTGGATTTCTGAAGTGGGGTTCCAGAAATAATAATGGTTTTTTTGGTTTTGGTTGGTTAGTTTTGAATTTTGAATTTTGAATTCTGAATTTAGGGTTTTTGTTTTAAACACTGGTAGAACCAGTTTTGTTTTCATTTTTCATTTCTTTATGGTTCTCCTTCTTCATGTGACTTTAAATCCGTATCTGTTTTCCTCAGTTGGAGTTCAACTCCTATTGGTTTAAACTACCATTTGGGTCTGATCAGTTGGTAATTTCAGATCATAAAGCTCTACACAAACTATTGATTTTTTTCTGTTTTAGAATTGTTTTGATTGGTAATAAGTTTATTTATTATTATATTTTTTCAGAATTGTTTTGATTGCTAAATATTGCGCAGTCATGATTTAAGAACACACCACAAATGAACTTGTATACAGGGCTATTTTTATTTTTATAACTTACACAGAGGTTTTGACTTGTTATTGGTGGTGGTTGAAGGATTTCAAGGGTGGTGAAACAGTATGAGGAGTAAGAAGAACCGGCTCAAGGAGCGGAGGGGTGGTATAAGACGGAGGGTGGAGAAGATAATGAAGTGCCTCTGCTCTGGAGAGGAATTAAGAGCAGATAGAATGATTCCTTTGTCTGAAATCCTTGCAACCAACGATTATTCAGCAAGTGGCAGTTCTTCTCGAGCTGCTGAGCTTGAGCAGAAGCAAGATACCGGTAATATTGAAGAAGCTGAATCATCTCTCCGTGAGAGTGGTTGTTTAAACTACGAGGTTGGTTTCTCCAACTAGGACATTAAAGCTTTGATTATGTCCTATCGTCTTTCTTTCTTTCCCTTTCTTTTTTTCCAGCTATGTGGACAGTAGTTTTATTCTAGCTAGGCTCCTTTTGGATCGTGGAAACACAAGAGGAAGGGAAGAAGATAGGAAAGGATCTTAAATTCCCTTGTTTGGTTTGTCATGAAAGATAATTAGGAAAATGAAATAGAACCTGGACCTTTTTTAGTTCTCTATTTTTTTTTTTTTTAATGCAAAAGAGGAATAAAATTGGAGAATGATGGTAGAAAAAAGTTTATTGAGTTTAGCTTATTTTTTATTTTTTCACATACTTTCCCTGATCCCGGACTAGTAGTGCATTTACTTCCTTATCTTTATTATTAGAATTCAGATGAACTCAAATGGGAACTTAATTACTGAAAAAAAAAGGGGAATCTATTCTTAGGTTTTTTCTGGCATTTTTATGGGAGCTTTTCATATGATTAAGAATCTTAATAACTGATATGTAAGCCTAGATGAAACATTGAAATTCAGTATAGAAGCGAATGATGAAAATACTCAACCAGCTACTTTTTTGGCTACTTATGTGGCGATATCTTCTGTTAGAACATATGCTATCATACCCTCTTTATTCTCCTTTTATCCTTGTAGTATGTGTTCGACCTGGACAAAATTGTTTTCTACTCATGCAGTCATTAGTATTCTTTGCAGAGTAGCACCATTTTCACTGACCTTTTTAAATGTTAAGTTTTGCGTTACCTTTAACTTCTAAAATATTCGTTCTTTTTTTATTCTGTCATTTCTTGTTTTCCCACTTATGCTTCTGAACTAAAAGCCTAATAAATAGAACATGACAATAATGAATATAATTTTTTTACTGTGGATTTTCATGGGGTTTTCTGAATGTCTGAGACTAATATGTCTGCAATTTTCAGGAAGCAAGAGCATTGTTAGGGAGATACGAATATCAAAAAGGGAACATAGAAGCTGCTCTGCATGTATTTGAAGGAATAGATATTGCTGTAGTGACTCCCAAGATGAAACTCACCCTCGTTAAGAAAGGAGAACGTCGTAGGAGACGCTCTCAAAGTGATGCTGCCCCACCTATGTCCATACATGCTGTTAGTTTACTCTTGGAAGCAATCTTTCTTAAAGCAAAGTCATTGCAATGTCTTGGAAGGTTTAAAGGTAATGTCACTGGTGCTGATTCACCAATTTGCTCCCTTCTCTGATTTAACTTATATTTGCTTTACTTTATGTTTTCTATTCACTAGTAATGGAAAAAATGTTTCGTTCTTGGTTTAATTGCATATTTACTGTCATGAAGTTCCTTTAATGCTCCTCCATTATTATTTTTTGAGACATGATAATCCTGTTTGAATTAAAATAAAATTGCTCATGCTAAGCAGCTGGAACGTCTTCCCCTTCTCTCTCTCTCTCTCTCTCTCTCTCTCTCTCTCTCTCTCTCTCTCTCTCTCTCTCTCATTAATCATTTTAAAAAATTGTTGTATTTGTTGTGACAATTATTGATAATATGCAAGATGTGGTTATTATAAAATATGAAACACAAAGTTGCTGGTTTATTTGCAAGAGCAACTGCTTGAGCATCTTGCTATGAGAAAGATTATAAAATTAATAAACTCTTTGTTAAGTGTCCACTTAGATATGCTTCCTGTTTTTTGTTTTTGAATACAAAAAGTAACAAGAACTTTATTTGAGAAGTGGAAAGTCTCACATAAAAATAATGGACTAAGCCTATGTCTTTAAAAATCATTTTTAAAATTCTAAAAATTTTAGATAGTAAAATTCTTTTAATGCCTCAATATTTTTTTGTATTTTATATAGAAGTTACTACAATTTTATGTCTTTAAAAGTAGAAAACAGGAAATGTATCCAATTGGACACTAAATATGATGCCATTTTCTGAACTCTTGTTAGTGAAGGATGCCTAGGCATGTATCCTGTTTATAAATCTAGTACACACACACACATACATATGCATGCTTATCAAACAGTTTATGGAAGTCTTGGTCAGTTGTTTCTTTATTTCAATTTGTCTTCTACTCAATGTTTGCAGCAAAAAATCAGATTCTTTCTCTCTCATGTATATGTTTTCATGATGTGGAAAAAAGATTTCAAGTGATGCACAACAGTTAAAATGACCCTGATGTGGGCTAATATATCTTCCAAATCTTGCAGAAGCTGCTCAATCATGCAACGTTGTTCTGGACATTGTTGAATCTTCATTACCAGGAGGCTTGCGTGTAAACTTTGGTCCTGACTGTAAATTGCAGGAGACTGTAAATAAGGCCATTGAGTTGCTTCCAGAATTATGGAAACTTGCCGATTCTCCTCATGAAGCAATTTTGTCATACCGACGAGCCCTTCTACATGCTTGGAACCTTGATGTGGAAACTAATGCAAAAATCCAAAAAGAGTTTGCTATTTTTCTTCTATATAGTGGAGGTGAAGCAAGCCCCCCGGAGCTCCGTTCCCAAATGGATAGTTCATTTGTACCTAGAAACAACATAGAAGAGGCTATTCTTCTATTAATAATTCTATTAAGAAAAATTTCTCTTGAAAAAATTGAGTGGGACCCATCAATCTTGGATCACCTCTCCTATGCTCTGTCTCTGTCAGGGGGACTAAGGGCTTTAGCCAATCAAGTAGAAGAATTGCTTCCTGGGACCATGAATCGAAAAGAAAGGTATCACACTCTAGCACTCTGTTATTATGGAGATGGTGATAGCTTGACTGCTTTGAATATGTTGAAGAAACTATTGAGTAATGCGGAGAATCCAAAATATCTTCCAGCTTTATTAATGGCCTCAAAGATTTGTGGGGAAAACCCAAATTTTGCAGAAGAAGGGATCAGCTTTGCCCGCAGAGCCCTGCAAAGTTTGCAGGGAGGGTGTGAAGAGATGGGAAGTGTTGCCAACTGTTTATTGGGTATTTCACTTTCTGCACATTCCAAGTCAGTTGTGGCTGACTCTGAGAGGGTTTCAAGACAAGCTGAGGCAGTCCATGCGCTGGAAACAGCTGGGCGAATGATTAAAGTAAGAGATCCCAAAGTTGTTTACCATCTCAGCCTAGAAAATGCTGAGCAGAGGAAGTTGGATGCTGCACTTTATTATGCAAAGTACTTCATAAAACTTGAAGGTGGGTCTTCAGTTAAAGGATGGTTATTGTTGACTCGGATATTATCAGCTCAAAAACGGTTCAAGGATGCTGAAGCTGTCATTAATGCTGCCATTGATCAGACTGGAAAATGGGATCAGGGAGAATTATTGAGAACAAAAGCTAAACTCCAAATTGCACGTGGACGGTTAAAGCAAGCAGTTGAGACATATACTCATCTTCTTGCTGTTCTTCAGGTTCAGAGAAAAAGCTTTGGGTCTGGGAATAAGTTTCTCAAGGTCTGTTGATCAATAAGTTTTCCTTCTATAAGCTGAATATAGTATTTATATCTGATTAAACCCATCAATCACTATGATTTACATATGGTTCTCCCATCATTTTTAACCCACTGATCTCTGCCTTTTCCATTGTCCTTCCAGTTCAACGCACTCTTGCTTGAGAAACCAAATTGAGTAGAATTTTGAAAATTTTTCCATGTGTTGCATCCTGTTTGCATGTTCGTGTTGCCATTAATGTCAAACCAGTGCATTACCATATAGTACTATGTATAGTTGAGCTCTGTTTTGGCCTGTACATAGAATTTTCTGAAATTAGTCAATTACATTGGCCCCACTTTGAATCCACTTAAGCATTTGTCCCTTTCATGTTTCTCTCACCCCTAAGATTTTTTCTGTGATAATCCCTTTAGTCGAGACAAACTCAAGGGCCTACATCTTATTGATGATCTGGGAACAATTTCCAAGAAAGAAGCTCTTTTTGTTTTTTACTTTTCTTTTTCCCTTTTTGGATTGTGAGTGTGTATAGTGATGGGGAGAGGGTTTCGGATGTAGGTAGATGTGGAAGTCATTTTCTTCACCATATGACAACTAAAACAATTTGTTTACTGTTAAGTGGGAATGGAAGCCACTTTCCAGAATTCTAATGGAGGCAAATTATCTGTCTTCCTTTTCTCCAATCAAGAGTTTGTGGGCAATTCCAGAACTATGCTCTGAATTCGCTTGTCCCTTACCAAACACGGCATTCATTTTTGTATTTTACTGGGAAATCTTGTTCTGAGACAAATAGTTGTTGCAACTTATCTTTTTGCATCATCTGTCACAGGGCAGTGGATATCCTGATAGAAGTTTGGAATTGGATGCATGGCATGATCTGGCTTATGTATACATAAGCTTGTCGCGGTGGCATGAGGCTGAGATCTGTCTTTCCAAATCCCGGGCCATCAGTCCTTATTCTGCTGCTAGATGTCATGCAATGGGTATGCCAATATTTTGATCACTTTATAGTATATTCTTCTCTTCCATCACTCATCATTGTTAAAAACTTTACAAGTACTAACCATTCACTATCAGTCATTGTTTTAAGTTGATGAAGGTTTAGTTAAATTTTCTGGCTTGAATCTTTTCTTCTTTCGAATTTTTGTATTCCTTTTTTGCTTTTTGGCTAGTAGTGCTGCATTGAGAGTCCAAATGAAGGAATTCATAATATGGTGATTTTGACAGGTTTACTTTATGAAAAGCAAGGCCTCCACAAAGAAGCTCTAAAAGCCTTTGCAAATGGTTTAGATATTGAACCCACCCACATACCCTGCCTGATCTCCATCGCCGTGGTTCTCAGGCACCTCGGCACCCAATCAGATGCAGTTGTTAGAAGCTTTCTGACAGAAGCGCTGCAACTTGACAGAATGAACCCTTCTGCATGGTATAATCTTGGCCTGGTTTACAAAGCCCAGGGTGCTGCATCATCACAAGAAGCTGCTGAATGTTTCGAGGCTGCAGCCCTTCTTGAAGAGTCGACACCAGTTGAGCCCTTCAGATGAGTAGCTCTACACGCACCCTTTGGCTGTAGAGCTGTAAGCCATCAAATTTATGCTTGAATACATCTCCCTCTTTCCCACATATGTATTTTTACACACTCTTCACATATTGTAATTTGACACAGAAAAGCAATAAAAGGACAAGTTTTGTTTTTTGATTCAGTTTTGTAGATCATCCATAAAATGGGTACAAGAAACTGCAACTTGTAGATCACATAACTTTATATTGTGATTCATCCTTGTGCTTGTAGGGTGATCAACGCCTTTCATACAATTGCCTGCCTCATACAAAATCAATAATTCCTTCAAGACTAGGGAGGAAGGTGACAGTCCACCATTCTAACACAATTGCAGGGGGGTGTAATGGATATATGGCTTTTCTAGAGATACCGAACCTGAGCTTGTTGCGAATGCTCATGTTTGACTTTTGAGAAGATAATAAAATAATTCAGTATGCAAAATACTTGAACTTCTACCCAAATCCAAATAAATTAAATTAGAAAAAAAACTACTCCAAATGAGGGCATTCGAACCAACACATGAAAGGAAGAAAACCAAAACAATGTTGTGCAAATGACAGAAACGGAGGAACTGAAACGGCGTCATTGAGAGAGAGAGAGAGAGAGAGAGAGAGAGGGAGGGAGGGAGAGAAGGAGAGAGAGAGATAATCTGATTACTTCATAGAAGGATGCTGAGTGGAAGAAGCTTCTTTGCTCTTGAAGCATCCCAGCATTCACCGTGAGTTCATTCCTTTTTGTCTTTTTACATGATTCGTCCTTGAACCATGTTCATCCCTTTCACCTGTAGAAGGCTCTCATTTTCGCCCCGCAGAGTCTGCTTCTTCTCCTTATCATCCAAAGCAAAAGATGATATAAACAATAATATTTCGCAGTATCTAACCTCATAAATTCATATGGGTTGTCCCCAGAATCTGCTATATCTACTCCCGGGAAGCTACACTTTGAAACCCCTGAAAGGGCCGATTCTGTCCTCACCCTTTTCAGAGACTATGGAATCACCAGTTCCCATATTCCCAAACTCCTGAAAGTGTATCCAACTTTGCTTCGGTTGATCCTGAGAAAACCCTTTTGCCCAAACTCGAGTTTTTCCATTCCAGTGGGTTTTCAAAGGCCGGCCTTGGGAAGATCTTCTCTTGTTGTCCAATGATCTTGTCTCGAAGCTTGGACAAGCAGACTATCCCTTGTTATAATTTCTTCAAGAGCATCATAAAAGGTCGTGATAAAATATCAGAATCACATTCCCCAGTTGTTAAATTTGTATAACAGTGAAGTGGGGGTTCTAGAACTAGGCTTTGCATCTGAGGAGACATGTGGAATCAAACAGTTGTAGGATAGCATGTCAACCTTCCTTTCTTTTATGTGTTTGGCTGTTGTGTAATGTTTCCTCAGATTCAATTCCATTTTCATTGTTTTGAGCAAAAACAATACATTTGCTTCTACCAGATTCTGCTGGGGGTCCTTTGATTAACCAGTTTTTGATTGCTTTCTGCCTTTGATCTGTTTAAGAACATAGTGTAGGATGTCTTTTCAGTTCATGGCAATATAGATTCCGCTTATGTCTATATTTTGGTGTCTGGAACCTGATCACTAGTTCCAGGTCGAGGTGACCAGGAATATCCGTACTTCCATTTTGCATGTTCTTAAAACTTCATATCAATGAATGGCTTGTTTTTTATTTAAAAAATAAAAAAAGTAAAGGGTTTTATGAGTTGTGTAGCATCCTTCTACCCTAAACTCGAAGTTGCCTACTGGGGAGGAAATGGTGTGGTTTTGTTTCAACATCCTTGAGGCCATGTTTGGTGCCAGAAAGTTTGAGAAAAAATATGAAGAAAAGAAAATAGAAAGGAAAGTAAAAGGAATGAAGGAAACGAAAGAGAATAAAAAATAGATTTTAAAGTTAATAAATTATTTTTATATTATATTTTAAATTTATTTAACTTTTCAATAAAAAAATAAAATAATTTAAAAATATATAAGTTTTTTTACTAATTTTAATCATATTTGATTTTCTTTAACATTTTTTTTTCTTCTCTTAGTACTTTATGTGAACCAAATATAATCTATATGCATGTATTTTTGTGTTACATAGTCCTTTTTTTCATTGTATTTGCATCAAGGTTAGCAGCATGAAGCTAAAGCATACCATAACACCCTAGTTATGAACTTAACTTTTATTTTGAGTTTAATTTGATATTATATGAAAAGAATGCATGTTGCAAGAACCATTTTAATCCGTAGTAGAGTAAAAGGTGAAATATATATGTAAATGAGAGATTCGAAAGGCTTGTGGAACACGAGCAGACCTAGGCAAGGACAAAATAAATGGGCATGAAAGATAAGTATCAAATGTTATAGATAGAGCTAGAGAGCAAACAAACATGAGAAAAAAAGGTTGGAGGCCACAACTCGAAGATCAAAATGGAATTCGAAATACAAAATCTCATTGTAACACATATCTTGACTTTGAGGTGAACTCTAGAGAACTTTTGAGATGATTTTGGGGTAAGTTATATACTATTTCCAAGCTTAGAAAGTTAGGAGTCTAATGCTTCAAATAACTTTCGAATTGTATGTGAAATAAGGAAGTTATGACTTATTAAAGTTAATTAAGCATATCATGTGTTTAATTTGAATCCAATTCAAATTTTGCCCAAAATTGAATTCATCTATTGTGAAGGGAAGAAACTGCCCTCCAATTTGAATTCATCCATTGTCAGTACAAGCTCGAACCTCTTCCACTTTGAATTTGCCATTTTTGGCACTCCACCAATCTCTATGGATTAGGATCACTCAAAAATCAAAATATTTTTTTTCTATTATTATTTTGAAATATTTTGTGTTATTTTTTTAAATAAGTGGCCAATTAAACAATGCCACATGTGTCATTTAGGGTTAGTTTTTATATATATATATATATAGCAATGTTCAATTTTATGAAAAAGGGAATTAAAATCTCAAGTCTTTTGACATATATATTGTTAGCTCACCATTGAGAAACAAGTTTTGAATGAGGTATGAAATTATGATTTAAAATTGAAGTATGATATAAACTTTAACGTGAAATTATTTCAAAGCTATTAACATTTCTAAATATATGAATATGAGAAGAATTAATAAAATAATTTTAAAATGTTAAATATTAATATTAACATAAAAAATCTAATAATATACTTAAAGGTTTAAATTAAGTTATTAAATCATATTAAGCCAACAAGTTGATCTACCAAACGCCTTCTAAGACTTATACTTAATAATCGACCATATTATATAGATATGACAATTTTTGACATAACTTCCAAATAAATTTGAAAATGACATGAAATTAGAGTGTTTAGATTGAGGTTATTCTTGTTTTTATAACTTAATTAAATGAGCTAATTTATAATTCATTTAAATTTAAAGTTTTGAATAAGTTAAAACAAGTCTTAATTATGTTGGGTACGTCAAAATTGAATTTAGATTAAATAAATTATTTGTGGCAATATAATCCAATTTATCCTCTTTATTAAATGAGTTTTATGTGTTTTAATTGACATCATTATAAGATAATGGACCAAATATCATGATTTTTTTTTATCTTTCCAAGTCATGAATCAAATATAATATAACCAATTTGTTATGTTATATTTAGTTCTCGAAAAGTTATGAGGAAAGGAAAAAATATATCAAGAAAAATGATTTTTTCTTGTTTGACATTCTAAAAAAAAGGGAAATCAAATAAAAATAAAAATTAATTAAAAATAAGTGTATTTTTAAATTATATAAAAATAATTCAAAAAAATAAAAATAATTTATTATTTTAAATATTTTTCTTCTACCTTCTCTCTATTTTTTCATACATTTGAAAATCATAATCATTTTAAAGGCATATCACATGTTCATTTTTATTAGCCTAAAAGATAATAATTTTTTGAATTTTTTTTTTAAATTAAGGTATTATACATTTTTGCTATCTTAAATTTTAAAAATAATTTTTAGAGACATAATGATCAAGTAAGTTGATTTATCACTATTTTTTTATTTTAAAGATGAAAAAATTAGTCAATTATTTAATTATTTTTGCTGATGAACTGCCGTCATTTCTGGCTTTTTTATTTTTACTTTTTAAATCTCGATTCAGACCGCCGGGGAACTGCCGTCATTTCTTCTCGATTCGAAGGGAAGGTTTCGAGAAGAAGGGTTTCATTTTGATATTGAGGTGGAAAATGATTATCATTTCTACTGCCCAATCCACCCCAAAATTGGAGGATTACTGTGAAAAGCTTTGCAGCCCAACTCTCCCTTCTTCAAGATGCTTCACTTTCATTCAGATTCTTCTCTTCATCGTCAACATCCCCATCCTCCCCAAATCCCAACCAATACTCTTTTACAGTGTCTTACCTCATCAACTCATGTGGGTTGTCCCCACAATCTGCTCTCTCCGCTTCCCAAAAGCTTCACTTGGTAACCCCAGAAAGGCCCGACTCTGTCCTCACACTCCTCAGAAACTATGGAATCTCCGACACCCAACTTCCCAAACTCCTACGGGTATATCCAACTTTGCTTTTGGCTGATCCTGAGAAAACCCTTTTGCCCAAACTCGAGTTTTTCCATTCTAAAGCTTTTACAAGGGCCGACCTTGGGAGCATCCTCTCTTCCTGTCCAATGATCTTGTCGCGGAGCTTGGACTACCAGATCATCCCTTGTTATGATTTTTTAAAGAGCATTCTTCATCTCGATAAAAGGGTAGTTTCTGCATTCAAGCGCTCACCCAGGATTTTTCTTGAGGATGTGAACAAGTACATCGTTCCAAAAATCACAGCCTTGCAAGAAATCGGAGTGCCTCAATCCTCTGTCGTGTTTTTGATCAAACATTATCCCTATGTAGTGCAGCTAAAGAACGATAAGTTTCACGAAATTGTGAAGGAGGTTATGGAAAGCGGATTCGATCCTCTGAAAATGGTATTCATTAGCGCAATCCAAGTGTTTGCTGGAATGAGTAAATCAACTTGGGAACAGAAAATGGAGGTTTACAGGAGGTGGGGTTTGAGCAATCATGAGATTATGTTGTTGTTTAGAGGTTTTCCCCTATGTATGAGTTTATCTGAGAAGAAAATAATGAGCACAGTGGATTTCCTGGTT
This sequence comes from Vitis rotundifolia, assembly GCA_030254885.1. NCBI lineage: Eukaryota > Viridiplantae > Streptophyta > Magnoliopsida > Vitales > Vitaceae > Vitis > Vitis rotundifolia. Next base: position 6,607,104 of record CM058157.1, read on the forward strand.
ACTAAGAAGGGTTGGAAGCTTAGCGCAATCATCAGAGTTCCAATCACTCTGGGTTACAGTTTGGAGAAGAGGATCATTCCGAGGTGTTCGGTTGGGAAAGTTCTGATATTGAAGGGGTTAGTAAAGAAGGATCTGAGTTTAGGTGCTTTTCTGAAGCACACTGAGAATAAATTTTTTGATAGGTTTGTGATCAAATATCAGAACCACATTCCTCAGTTGTTAAATCTATATAAGGGTGAAGTGGGGATTCTAGAACTAGGCTTTGCATCAGAGGAGATATGTGGAATCAAACAGTTGTAGGATAGCACGTCAACCTTCCTTTCTTTTCTGTGTTTGGCTGTTGTTATGTTTCCTCATATTCAATTCCATTTTCATTTGTTGTGAGGAAAGACAATATATTTGCTTCTACCAGCTCCAGCTGGGGGTCCTTTGATTTAACAGTTTATGATTGCGTTCCGCCTTTGATCTGTTTACAAGCATAATGTAGGATGTTTTTTGAGTTCATGGAAACATAGATTCTATTTGACACGACAAACATTGATATAATGGCCTAAAAATTGATTAATGGGATTCAATGGCAAGTTGTCAAAACTTGCATATCTAGTATATAAAAGACATAGCAAGAACTTGAGGAAGTAGATTCTAAATACACAAGTCAACATGAAAATTTGAAGCCCTAAGATTGTTTAGGGATGGACCTAGGACCCTAAAGATTATCCCAAAAGAACACAAGGATTCTTAGGCCCCATTCAACAGGATTTAGAAGAACTCCTCATGAGATTAAGGTGGTGTTTGTTTTTTGGCTGAATAGAAAAACAAAATATTTTGACTTTTTCTATTAAGTTAAAAGTAACCTGTTGACATCATCCAACATAATTAAACTGTACCTATTGATAACAAGTTCACTTTAGTTGTGTTAGATAATGTCAACAGTTTATTTTTAACTGAATAGAAAAAATCAAATATTTTGATTTTTTCTATTTAACCAAAAAACAAAACTAACACTCCCCTAAAATATAAGCCTACTCTGAATCACACTAAGTTACAAAATAAGAGGTCTTACAAGAAAAAAGGACTATTAATATTTGCTGCAACATTAAGATAAGAGATAGACCTATAAGCAGAGGTCTTGAGCTATGCAACGTAGTATGTTAAGTAGATGTGGAGACTGAAAGATTTTCTAGGATCCAAATTCCTATGAAAATGTAAAGGAATATCTCCATACTTAAACAGACCTTTATTCTAGAGGGTGAGAGGTCTTCTTTCTTCACCTAGATTTGCTTCATCCTAAGAGGTATGCTAGAAGCATTTTTCTTATTTCTAAGCTTAATGTTAGTTTTTCTTCCTTTTCCTTTATTCAAGATTTTTGATTTTTTAAGGAAGTTTGATTCTCTTACAAGTCTATTCAAATGAAATTGATACGTATCAAAAAGCTTACTATAACAACTACCTTGTGTATGTCTTGATTTCTTGTAGATTGAGTGCTAGGGAGGTGTGCTAAAGGGAGCTACAACATTAGAAGTTTCTTCTTGCCTTTAACAAAAATTGTTTCTCCCGTGGTGGAAGTTTTGATCTTGTTATGTGGTTAAGACCTTTCTTATCTCCATAAGACTTTTAACTATCAATTATTTTATTTAAGATTTTAGTCTCAAGATTAAAGATATCATTTTTTGAAGAATCTAATTTTCTTTATTGTTTAATCTTTTGAGTTAGAGTATTGTTTTTATCAAGAAGAGATTTAGGCGGTGTTTTTTTTTTGGCTTTTTGTTGAAAGTAATTTGTTTTCGAAATTTAGATTATTTGTTTTTCTATTTTTTCATGACTTATTATAAACTTTTTATTAAAAAGAAAAACCAAAATATGTAGCTTTTTCTAAATAAAAAAAATAACATATTGATTTTTTTTTTTACTTTTTAATACTTAATAGAAATAAAATACTACAAAAACAAATAACCAAATATTTAACACTATTAAGTATTAAGGTTCTATTTAGAATTAAGTAAAAAAACGAACACCACCTTATGCTCAGTCTTAAGAAATTGAATCTTTTCAACATGGTTCAATTTTTCTTCATTTAACACATCAAACTTAGTTTTTTTTATAAAAATTGATATTCTTCGCACCAATTTTCAATTATGGATGGATTATCGTTAAAGTCACTACTACCATCACTACAACTATCCTAATCAGAACCAATTGAAACAATAAAGAAAAGGTAGTCTTGTTGATCATACTTGTTGTCTTTAAGGGTCAATGTGTCGCTCCAAGTTGCATGCATAAACTTTTTAACATCTTTGGGGCTAGTGTAGTCAAATGACATAGTCCTAAACCGTCATAGTTATATCACTCAACGATTTTTCCCTTAGAGGAGCCTTTTTCCCTTAGGGGGTGTTTGGTACGTCGGAATAAGGAATGGAAATGAATATTTTGTTTCCATTCCTATTTCTTAGTGGAAAGAAATGAATTTGATGATTCCATTTCTAGCATTTGGATGAACTTAGGAATGCAAGATTGAAATGATTATTTGTTTCCATTCCAATGTTTGATAATAATATGAATGAAAATGAAAAATAAATAAATTTACAATAATATCCTTACAAATTAATAAAATAAAAAAAAATCGATTTGAAGTAGAAGAAGAAAGAGTGAAGAAGGTAAACTTGATCGAAGATGTAGAAGGAAGTTTTTAGAACCTAATTGTAATGAACAATGACGAATCCTAGATCCAACAATCAAAATAAACATCCAAAGCCGTAAAAATTAGAAATTGAATTTTTTTTTTAAATGTTGTGGAAGGTTTTTCAGTTTTGGAGAATTACTTATTGCAAAGAAGTGGATGATGAATGAGACTCTAGCTTTGCAAAGAAGATAAACATGGCTTGAAGAATGAGATAAGAGGGTAAAATAGTAAATTTAGGTTATTTTATATTATCAAATAGATTTAATGAATCAGAATACCACCTATTTTTGATGAATTCAAATCTGACTTATAAGTGGGATTTGACTTCTGCCTGAATCATTTTTTATTCCATTTACGCCTTCTTAATATTTATCCAAACATAGGAATAAGAGAGAAAAGGAATGAGATGTCTATTCCCACTCTCTATTCCCATGTACCAAACACCCCCTTAGTGTAGTCAAAAGGGACTATGTAACAAAAATACATTTGAAGATGTTGAAATAAAACTACATTGTTTCCTTCCCAATAGGCAACTTCTAGTACAAGAAAGAAGAGGAACGCTACACAACTCAAAAAACCCTTGACTACATTATTTAAAAATAAAAAATAAAAAACAAACAATTAATAGATATGGATTTTTAAGAACATGGAAAATGGAGGTGGGTATTCTTGGTCGCCTTAAACAAGAACTAGTGATTAAACTCTAGGCACCACATGCAAAATTTAGACGTAATTAGAACTCAAAAGACATCCTACATTATGCTCTTAGACAGATCAAAGGCAGAAAGTAATCAAAGGACCCTAGCAAAAACTAGTAGAAGCAAATATGTTGTTTTTGCTCAAAACAACGAAAATGGAATTGAATATGAGGAAACATTGTTGGAATTGTTGTGACCTTCATGTGGTCATGAAGTTAATCCCCATTATTCTAAAAGTTCATGACTAAAATCATGAACCTAATGTATTTACATTTCCTATATTACACATCTAATGTATGTAGGAAGATTAAATATATAAGATATATAGAAAAATACAAGGTATCATGACCAAAGTCATGAATCTACCAAATTATACATAAGTTATAATGACCAAAATCACGAACCTACATTAAAGTTTTCATATATTATTAATACTACATGGAATTGGAAAATGTGGATTCATATATCTAGAAAAAAGTGTTCATTTATGACTCTTGATGGAAGATCACTTGACATGATATAAAAGGGTTCTTAGTCCGATTAGAGCATGAAAATGCACTTCATTAATTGCATTTGTTGATAATTTGAGACAAATTGATTAATTATTGAATTATTTAACAAATGAGGTCATTTTGGACAATTTTGTGTTTTTGTGTTATTTTTAAATAAAATGACCAAAATGCCCTTGACCTATGTCTAGGCCCACGTTGTAGCCAAAAAGTGCCAAAAAGCTCAGTTCAACCTACCAACCCAGCCAATTGGCTAGCTTGTTTTGACAGCTTAACTTATCTTTTTTCTAAGCTAGATTTCTTCAGCTTCCTAAAATCAATTAATTGATGACCAATTAATGTATTGAGTCAATAGATTGTCCAAGTTCATTCAAGCACCAATTTAAGTCAGAATATTCCAGAATGTGCTTAAACAAATAAGGAAAAGATGGAGCAATTTATAGGAGAGTTTTGACCTTCCAGGAAATTTTAGGCATTGAAATTCAGACACAATAGAAACTCTAGTTAGATTCAATCCTTTCCCGTCATGTGCTGAATAGGCTTCGGTATTTTTGGCATAACTTTCTCTATATATATCCCCATAATGTAATTCTTGAAGTTATGGAAAATTAAGAGAAAAGACTACATTTCACCATCGACAACTTTTCCTAAATCAATCTTTATCAAGGAGTAAATTTTGTGACAATGTTTGGATGCATGTTAGTCTAATTGGAGGATTGATTTGATTGGGGAAGTTATATAAAGGTTGAAGCTGATTTTTGGAGCAAACATTAGGAAGCTTGAAAGCTCTCTCCTCCACTATAAATAGAGGCTAGGCTGACCACCATGGGAGCCATCCCCTTTCTTGTGTTCTTTTTATTCTTTTCATATTTTCTCTTTAGAATATGGGAGATGAATTGCAAGCTAGGCTAGAGTTAAAGCGAGGCTAGAGAGGAACTTATTTGTAGAGGTTCTCTTGTTACTCTCCTTCGATTTCTTTAAAGAACTTTTAGTGTTATATTTTTGTTCTTGAGAGAAATTCTTGTTCATCATTAGTTCTGCCATAATCCAAAAGTTATTTTCTCCGATTTCATATAAGAATTAATAATCATGTTGTTTTTACATGCGATTGGTTAGAATAAAATTGTTATCAGTTGATTTATGTTATAAATTGATCCTTTACCATGATATTGTCATGTGATATATTGTCGCTCTTGGATAACCTATAAGACCAGATCTCTATTTTTCCTCATTTAAAAGATTTTTCTCAAAATAGATACATTGGTTTTTATCATTGATCTTCAAAGTTATATTTCCCAATTGTTTGTTTGGGATGTGAAACATGCAATTGAGTAGTAAATAGGAATCAAAGTTGGTAACAATAAAACAAAGCAATTAAGTGAGTCTCTATGCCTTGGTTTCTGTCATATTGATTTTCATCCTTCTTTATTTTAGGTTTCCAAGTTCTTTTAATCTATTCTTTTTTATTGTGGCAACCTCTTTGTTGTTTGTTTTTCCATGTGATTGACACCTCAAATTATACTACAATAACCGCATTATATTTTGAGCGTAAACATGGTCCCTCTCTCCAGAGTTTTGGGACAAAATAACCATTTCTTGTAAAAGAATATAAGTTTTAGCCCAATTACAAAACTTATGTTCAAAGTAGCCATTTTATTGTCATCGTGGCATAACTTTTTTTTTTTTCAAAATTTAAGTTGCCTCAATTGGCAATTGAAGCTTCATTTATTTATTTTTACTTTAAAATTTAATTAAAAATATATACTTTAATAATAAAAAAAATTATCTATTTAAACTTAAAAGATCTAATATTATTTCAATAAAAATAATTTATTGTGTTTTTAAAATATAAAATTATATAATCTATTAATGTAAGTTATATCACATGTGGTACTTGTTACAATTAGGGAGAGACTTTTGAAATGTATCTTCAAGGCATTTTTTTTTGTACATAAAATTATAAACATATGTTTTAAAATAATGAAAAATCTATATATGGAAATTTAAGAATATACTATTATTTCAATAAAGATAATTTTTTCAAAATACAAATAAATTAATATAAAAAAGTACAATAAATTAAATATTTAAAATTAATAAATTATATAATTTTATATGTTATTTATATATCATATAATTTTATTATTTTAAGATTATTAATTTATTGATAAATAAAATATTTATTTACTATTATATTTATTAATTTATCTTTATTGAAATAATATTATATCGTTAAGTTTAAATATATAAAATTTTTATTATTAAAGTACATATTTTTAATTTCAACAACTGAAACCTCAATTGCTAATTGAGGCTTCAACTTATATTTTGAAAAAAAAAAACCGAAAAATATATACAGCTATGACAATAAAAAGGCTACTTTGAATATAAGTTTTGCAATGGGGCTAAAATTTATGTTCTTTTACAAGAAAGGGCTATTTTGCCCCAAAACCCCTCTCACCACTCATCATAAGTTTGTGAAGTTTCCCATCATACAAACATTGAGAGAGAGTAAGGAAAGGGAAGATATAAGGTTTTAATATCAATACAAAGGGACAAGGTGCTGCCAAAGTGACTCAACATTGCAAACAACTCACAAGGTGAGTTTTGTAAATCTATTTTTGGTTCATTAAACTAAAATTCATGAGATCTTATTTCTTGATTTTCTAACAAACATAACAGCAGCCAAACACAAAAAAGAAAGGAAAATTGACATGCTATCCTACAACTGTTTGACTCCACATATCTCCTCAGATGCAAAGCCTAGTTCTAGAATGCCCACTTCACCCTTATATAGATTTAACAACTGAGGAATATGATTCTGATATTTGATCACAAACCTATCCAAAAACTTCTTCTCAGTGAACCTCAGAAGAGCACCTAAGCCCAGGTCCTTCTTTACCAACCCCTTCAGTATCAGAACTTTCGCAACTGAACACCTTGGAATGATCCTCTTCTCCAAACTGTAACTCAGAGTGCTTGGAACTCTGGTGATTGCGGTAAGCTTCCAACCCATCTTATTAACCAGAAAATCCATTGTGCTCATTATTTTCGTCTCAGATAAACTCATACATATGGGAAAAGCTCTAAACAACAACATTATCTCATGATTGCTCAAACCCCACCTCCTGTAAACCTCCATTTTATGTTCCCAAGTTGGTTTACTCATTCCAGCAAGCACGTGGATTGCCTTAATGAATACCATTTTCAGAGGGTCGAATCCGCTTTCCATAACCTCCTTCATAATTTCGTGAAACTTGTCGTGCTTTAGCTGCACTACATTGGAATAATAAGTAATCAAAAACACGACAGAGGATTGAGGCACTCCGATTTCTTGCAAGGCTGTGATTTTTGGAACGATGTACTTGTTCACATCCTCAAGAAAAATCCTGGGTGAGCGCTTGAATGCAGAAACAACCCTTTTATCGAGATGAAGAATGCTCTTTAAAAAATCATAACAAGGGATGATCTGGTAGTCCAAGCTCCGCGACAAGATCATTGGACAGGAAGAGAGGATGCTCCCAAGGTCGGCCCTTGTAAAAGCTTTAGAATGGAAAAACTCGAGTTTGGGCAAAAGGGTTTTCTCAGGATCAGCCAAAAGCAAAGTTGGATATACCCGTAGGAGTTTGGGAAGTTGGGTGTCGGTGATTCCATAGTTTCTGAGGAGTGTGAGGACAGAGTCGGGCCTTTCTGGGGTTACCAAGTGAAGCTTTTGGGAAGCGGAGAGAGCAGATTGTGGGGACAACCCACATGAGTTGATGAGGTAAGACACTGTAAAAGAGTATTGGTTGGGATTTGGGGAGGATGGGGATGTTGACGATGAAGAGAAGAATCTGAATGACAGTGGAGCATCTTGAAGAAGGGAGAGTTGGGTTGTAAAGCTTTTCACAGGAATCCTCCAATTTGGGGTTGGATTGGGCAGTAGAAACGACACCCCTCTAACGCTGAAGCGGATTCTCATTTTCCACCCGTGAAAGTCTTCTCAAAACTTTCCCTTTTGCCACCATGGAGCTTCTCGGCGATCTGAATCCAGATTTCAAAAAAAAAAAAAAATCCAGAAATGATCAACTAATTTTGGGCTCATTAAGATATGCTTTCTGTTTTCCGTTGAATGAATTAATTATTCTAGCCTTTCGCCCAAAAAGATGGAACCAAAAGAACCTATGATTAGTTTTTGGAAATTTTGATGAAAATTATGAAAAAAATAAAGCGAAAAATTAGAAGAAAAAAAAAAAATATTTAAAGCTAATAAATTATTCCCGTTCGTATAATTTATTTAGTTTGTATAAAAATTAAATAATTGAAATAACTTAATATGACTTAATTTAATTTATTTAATAGATTAAGTATATTTAATAAAATAATTTAATATCACAACTTAAAGTAAAAAATAATTTTTTATATTAAGTCAAAATTATTAACTTATTCTTAATATTAAAATTTTTTATCTCATATACTAATTTTAGTGAGCATATATTTTAGCAATTATGACTCTGCATTCACAACTCATTTTTCATAGGAAATGTTCTCGTAGTTATCTTATACTTATATTATAAATAAATTTATTACTTAAGTTTAGCAGAAATATAAATATTAATAGGGGTAAATAAGTTAATCTGATGATTTAAAATAAATTTTAAATTAATTTTACCAAATAATCTTAATATTTAAAGTAAACAATAAGAAGTACAAAAAAAAAAAAAAGGTTATTATTTGAGTTTTGAATTATTTTTAAAAATTATTAGACTCGTTAATGGATTCAACACGTGAAGTCTTACTTGATTTAGAGTTGATTTGCTTAGTAAAAAAAATTATAAAACTATAATATATGTAAAAAAGAAATCAATCAAAGTCATTTAAAATGAATTTTGGTCTATAACTTTCTAAAATTATTGAGTTTCTTTTTTTTTTTTTTTTTACTTTCAATTACTAATTAAATTGATTTTTTATTTTAAAAATGAATAAATTTTATATATAAGTGTAGTTTGATATTTATTTGGTTAATGAAAAAATTTAGAGAAATTTAAAAAATTATGAAAGGCAATGTATAATTTAAAGGAAAATTAGAGAGAAAAGTGAGTTTTGACTTACTAATTTAAAAAAATATAGAAAAGAAAACCTTAATTTTTATAAATTAATTTTATCTTTATTTATTTAAAAATATTTTAAAATACATATATTTTTTTATAATTCAAATAATTATTTTATGAAATACCCTTTTATTTGATAATATTATATAAAGTTATTTAAAATTAATTTATCATTTTAATTTGATAAAAGTGTTTTATAAATAAATTTTTTATTATATAATATGAGATACAAATCATTGTGAATTTTTTTTTGAGGATCCTCACATGGTATATAAAATCTTTCTAATATCTTAGTTAATAACGATTTTACATAAATCCCTTTATCTTTTCAAAATTTTTTTTTAATAAAATTGAATAAAGATTTGTTAATTGACATCAATAGAAAATTTTAAAATTAAAAATAGAATTAAAACTAAAATACATAAAAATTAAATACAATTAAAAACCAAAAAAACTTAAAATTTTTAAAAATAAAATATTTACTCTCATTGTATTTCCAGTTCTTTCTCAATATCCATATTTTCTACTAGAGCTTCAAAGTTTTTTTAGTTTTAATTTTTAAATTTTCTTATTTTATTAATTTCAAATAAGTTCTCATGATAAAAATAAAAGTTGTTAACCGATGCTATTAACATCGCAAGTAAAAGAGTCATTCAAAGTGCATGTGTTTTAAAATATTTTTAAATGTATGAAGATAAAACTAATTTATAAAAGTTTGGGTTCCTTTTTCCAAATTAGTGAGTGGAAACTCACTTTTCCCAAAATTATATTAAAAGATTTTCAATATCGGTATTGGATTATAGAAAAAAAAAAAAGAGAATAATATTATGTTTAATTTTATTTATTTTTTATGATTTTTTTATGATTATATTTGGTTTTGGAAAAAAAAAATTTTTTTTTTAAAGATTTCAAATTAATAATTTTTTTTTTTAATGACACATGTAAATATGTTCTTAATTATTTTATTACTTTTAATTATAAAAATAATTTTTAGAGACAAAAGAAGTTGATAATTTTTATATAAGAGCGATTCTAATTCTTACTGTAGCTGTTTTGAAAAAGAAAACAGAAAGCATATGTAAATGCCCCCAAAATTAGTCGATTATTAATTGCTATCACTAATAACCACTGACATCATTTCTGGTTTCTTTTTGTTTTTGAATTTCGATTCAGATCGCCAGAGAAGTTTCATGGTAGCAAAGGGAAGGTTTTCAGGAGAAGGGTTTCATAGAGTGGTGGAAAATGAGAATCCGCTTCAGCTTTAGAGGACTATCGTCTCTACTACCCCATCCACCGCCAAATTGGAGGATTACTGTGAAAAGTTTCACAACCCAACTCTCCCTTCTTCAAGACGGTTCACTCACATTCAGATTCTTCTCATCATCGTCAACATCCCGATCCGCAAATCCCAAACAATACTCTTTTACAGTGTCTTACCTCATCAACTCATGTGGGTTGTCCCCAGATTCTGCTCTCTCCGCTTCCCAAAAGCTTCACTTGGTAACCCCAGAAAGGCCCGACTCTATCCTCTCCCTCCTCAGAAACTATGGAATCACCGACACCCAACTTCCCAAACTCATAAGAGTATTCCCAACTTTGCTTTTGACTGATCCTGAGAAAACCCTTTTGCCCAAACTCGAGTTTCTCAATTCTAAACCCTTTTCAAGGGCTGACCTTGGGAGGATCCTATCTTCATGTCCAATGATCTTGTCACGGAGCTTGGACAATCAGATTATCCCTTGTTATAATTTTTTCAAGAGCATTCTTCACCTTGATAATAGAGTTGTTTCTGCAATCAAGCGCTCACCCAGGATTTTTCTTGAGGATGTGAACAAGAACATCGTTCCAAATATCACAGCCTTGCAAGAAATTGGAGTGCCTGAATCCTCTATCGTGTTTTTGATAACTTATTATCCCATTGTAGTGCAGCTAAAGCACGACAGGTTTGGTGAAACTGTGAAGGAGGTTATGGAAATGGGATTCGACCCTCGGACAGTGGTATTCATTAAGGCAATCCAAGTGTTTGCTGGAATGAGTAAATCAACTTGGGAACAGAAAATGGAGGTCTACAGGAGGTGGGGTTGGAGCAATGATGAGATTGTGTTGTTGTTTAGAGCTTTTCCTGCATGTATGAGTTTATCTGAGAAGAAAATAATGAGCACAATGGATTTCCTGGTTAATAAGATGGGTTGGAAGCTTACCGAAATCACCAGATTTCCAATCTCTCTGGGTTTCAATTTGGAGAAGAGGATAATTCCAAGGTGTTGGGTTGGGAAAGTTCTGATGTTGAAGGGGTTGGTAAAGAAGGATCTGAGTTTAGGTGCCTTTTTGAGGTACACGGAGGAGAAGTTTTTGGATAGGTTTGTGATCAAATATCAGAATCACATTCCTCAGTTATTAAATCTATATAAGGGTGAAGTGGGGGTTCTAGAACTAGGCTTTGCATCTGAGGAGATAGGTGGAATCAAACAGTTGTAGGAGAGCATGTCAACCTTCCTTTCTTTTTTGTCTTTGGCTGTTGTGTTGTTATGTTTCCTCAGATTCAATTCCATTTTCATTGTTGTGAGCAAAAAGTATATTTGCTTCTTCCTCCAGCTTCAGCTGGGGTTTCTTTGATTTACCAGTTTTTGATTGCTTTCTCCCTTTGATCTGCTTAAGAGCATAATGTAGGATGTCTGTTGAGTTCATGGAAATATAGATTCAAGGGTGAAATGAAAGTGCAGAGTGGAAAAAACCCCATGTTTTCTATTCTTGGCCTTCTCAAGTCCAAAGCTTAATAATTTGGTTTGCGGAATTCAACTATATGATTGTTTATGATACTTCTTTTTGGGTGTTTTTCCCTTTATTTATTATTATTATTATTAATGCAATTTTATTATTCTTTTTGGGCAGAATTCATCATGTTATTTTTGTTAGGGCATGTCAAGACAATTCCATCTATCCATTTTAATGGTGGTGTGGATTAAAACATTGAGACAAATTTTATTAATCCAAATATAATCTTAATTTAAATTTAATTTTGGTCATATTTTTAGACTTGAAAATCTTATATCATGTTATAAGAAATGTATTTCAATTGTGTTGATAAATCATTTTTATGATTTAATATGATTTTTTTTAATGATTTAATTTCAAGTATGAGTGTATTTTTGATAAAATAATTTAATATTTCAATTTTAAATTAGAAATGATTTAAATTTAATAAGGCAAAATAAAGCACCTTTTTTAAATCCCAAATATTCTTTTCTTATTCTTTATTTCATTCTCATAATCTCATTATTTAATGCCAATGTGGGTAAATATATTAATTTAAAAACTTCAAAAAATAAATCTATTTTGTTAAATAATTTCAGCACTTAACATAAGAACTAAATGATAGGTTTTACTGATTCGATCAATCTTAAAGTGTATCATTAAATGTAAAAATAAACATATGAAATCATGATAGAAGCAAATAAGACTAATATAAAGAAGCAAGACTAAGTAATAAGTAATATATAAAATAATATGTCCAAACTATGCACATAACATATTGTGATTAGTCTTGTTTTTCGATTGATTCCGATTTGATACCATAACATGACTATAAATTTTGAGTAAACAATTCAAGTATAATTAAATATTAAATATTAAGTTTTAATATCAGTGGGTTCTTGAGAGATCCTCCCATTTCTTTGGGATACCTGCACCAAGGTATGGTCCAAGAAACCCTCAGCTAGACCTCTCCGATGACCAAGTTAGGACTGGATTAAATGAAGTTGGGCAAAAAACTGGATTGGCCTTGGGCTTAAGATGTGGGAGACAGGGAAGGGAGCTGAAGGTTGAAAGGAGTTGAGGTGTGTGGGAACAAACTCCTCTTGCTCTCGGAGCTAGTCAAGATTTTCTGAGCTGTGTAGCATCCTTCCTCTTCCCTGCACAGGAAGTGCCTGTTGAGGGAGAAAAGTGTGTAGTTTTGTTTCAACATCCTTTATATAAATTTTGGTTACATATATAGTTTCTTTTTCATTGTATTTGCATCAAAATTAGTGGCATAATCCTAAGCCATACCATGGCTAAGTTGATGCATGTGAAGTCCCTTCCCAAACAGAGTGTTTAGCTTTTCCTGGCCATTAAAACCAGTGCCCTCTTCTGCAGATAGAAGAAAATGAGGCAACTCACATTGTACCTAACAGATCATATAGTTAAGGCAATTGGGTGGACGTAGCATAGACTTAAATATGGTAAGTGTACATTCATAGGATGGATATGAATGCATGGAACATTAAGATCATTTTACTCCACTAGTGCTAAGGTGTTTGGGTAGTTTTGCAAGTTCATTTTCTAAGATTGTAAAGTTTTTTTATACTTAAACTACTACTAAGGTGTTTAGATAGTTTTGTAACTCCCTTTTGAAAGGTTAAAACCTAGACTAATGAGTCGTTAAGTTTGTTTGACAAACACTTGACTATGGTCGAGTGTACATGTTCACTATGGTCAAGTGTACATGCACATGATGAATATGAACATATGAGACGTTAAGCTTGTTTATATATAACTAACTACCATTAAGCTATTTTGGTTTCGGTTTAAACCTAGGCTCATTTACGAGAACTTAAACCCAACATTTTAAGGGTTTTTTTGAAGTATTTTTAATGGTTTGAGTACTTGAAACTAATTTAATTCCTCATGTTTGATGCTAATACCTTGATTATATTATTCAATGTATTTTTTTCCTAGTTTCAACAATAAATTGAGCAATCAAGAGTAGAAAAAAGTTCATGGAGTGGCGGTCATTGTGCAAGGAAAGTGGGTTAAGCTAAAATGATTAAGTGCTAGAAATAAACTATCATACTAGCCATAGACGATTAATTGTTATAAATCAATCAAAGTAAATATGTGATCATTCTAGCTAATACTCAAGCAATAATAAGCTAAGACAAAGGAATTGAAAGAGTAGTTGTAGAAGATAGTTTTGATGACATTTAATCATCCTAGAACTATGTGATCACCTTTGCTTATTGAAGAAGAATATCATATTCAATGTGCAATACAAAATAGCTACACAAAGTTAGTTATATTGTTTGATGTTTCTTAACCATAATAGTAAGTGAAAAGCAATACAAATACAACATCCAAATATCTTGTCTTAAACTATTCTTTTGACGCATACATGTATTTAATATCTACCTCTTACCTATTCGTTATAGAAATAGAAAAAAATTGTCAATGTGACCAGAAAAAGCAAAAAAAAAAAAAAAAAAAAAAAAAAAAAAAAACTAAAAAATAGAATTAAGCGTTCACTCACTTGTGATCTTGATTTAACAAGTTTTTGAAAGAATCTTTTTCCTCCTTAAAGGTCAACCTCAAAGGATCCCAATGGCATTGTAGTTTATCTTGCTTTTTTACAAGTTTCCTTCTCTTGTCAGGTTTGTATATATATAATGTAGCATAATTCTTCTCTTTGTTTGAAGATGGTAGTAGAAGGAATGTAAGTCACTACACAAATGAAAGACTTCCCCAATGCTTTGGAATTACAAAATAGGACCATGATGCATGTCATCATCTATAACTTATCATGGGGAGTATTGAGGCCTCTTCGTGTCTAGTGGGTTGGTTCTTGGAAAGAAGGATCTTGTGGTACATGTGGTTCTTCATTGACCCTAACTTGAAATTGCAAGTTAGATACAAATTATAAATGATTTCACAAAATCATAAATACAAATAAATATTAAAGTTAGCATGCAAGTCACTAAAATATATCAATATTTGTTTCAAAATATCCATTTTTAAAGCTAGACCATCCATTTGTACCTTCATACCTTATGCATCACAACTTAATACCCATGGCCTTATATCAATCAATTCTATGACAAATACATAGTTATAAAACATATTATTGAAAAATCATTTGTCTATTTAAACCCACCACAGTGAAGGTATGTCAAACTTGTTTCTTGTATTTTTTCCATTGGAGTAGCATCAATGACAATAATGTCAGCTATATATTTCATTAGCTCATCTTCTCCATTTTGATTCTCCTCACAAATATGTTGTAAGGTTAGTATTTTAGGTATCTCTGTATTGTAATGTCATGCAAATACTCTTTCTTCTCCAAATGTTTGTAATATTCTTATTGACACTCATATGAAATCGGTTTTAAGAGCAAAAGAAATAATAACTTCAAAATCAAATGAAAGGAAACTAGACAACAATCAAAATCTTGTTAATGTAATTGAAATTATTATTCAATTATCGCATTATGTGACCACTCACCTTTCCATCTTCAAATTCTTATGTATGGCATTACTTTTATTTTGATTAAAACCTTATCAGAAGAGTGTGAAATTATCTTGAGCAAGGGTGAGAATTGGTAGTGTAATTCTCAATAATGTTGGGGGTGTTAATGTAATTTCACCCAAAATAACCCACGATTAATAGACTACCGTTGAGAGGAGGGAAAATCTGGGCTGTAGGAAAAAATTCTCCGTAGGAGGTGTTGAAGGAAATTGCTGTAAGAGGATACGTAGCCCTGCTGCAGACGAAGTCCGATCAAGATTCAGAACTATACAATTTTGAAAACGGTAAGAACCAGAACCTTCCTTTGCAAATGAGTATTAATTTTATCTGTAAGAGACTAGGGTTGATCCCAAAAGGGTGGCTGGCAGATTCCAAAGCACAACTGCATTTTCTTCGAAATACAACTCCATTTATCTTCAGATGTTTCTCGACATCCAACGAGCATTCTTTCACAGTATCTTACCTCGTAAACTCATGTGGGTTGTCCCCAGAAAATGCTATTTCTGCATCCGGGAAGATACACTTTGAGAACCCTAAAAACCCAGATTCTGTTCTCGCTCTTCTCAGAAACTCTGGATGTACCAACACCCATATCACCAAAATTGTAACCAAGTTTCCTTCATTGCTTTTGGTCAATCCTGAGAAGACCCTTTTGCCCAAACTCGAATTTTTTCGTTCTATAGGCTTTTCTGGTACTCATCTTGCTAGCATTCTTTCTTCTAAGCCAAGTATCTTGAGTAGGAGCTTAGAAAATAATCTAATTCCCAAGTATAATTTCCTCAAGAGTGTACAGATCAGCAATGAAGATGCCATGAAGGTTCTCAAGAGGTCATGCTGGAGTTCTAGTGGAAATCTGGAGGAGGCCATAGCTGCTAACATTGCAGTTCTGAGAGAAATTGGAGTTCCCATATCCCATATCTCATTTTTAGTGGTTCGTTATCACACAATCTGCCAAAGAAGTGATAAATTCTGTGAAAATGTCAAGAAGGTTGTGGAAATGGGATTTAATCCTTTGAAATTTACCTTCCTGAATGCACTCCAAGCATTCTGTCAAACGACTGAATCAACTCGGCAGCAAAAATGGGAGATCTATAGGAGGTGGGGTTGGTCTGAAGATGAGATTCTGTTGGCATTCAGAACTCGTCCAGAATGTATGCGATTGTCTGAGAAGCATGTTATGAAAGTCTTGGATTTCCTTGTGAACAAAATGGGTTGGCAACCTGCAGCTGTTTCTAGGGATCCAGTAGCCATCTGCCTCAGTTTTGAGAAGAGGGTTGTTCCAAGGTGTTCAGTTGTGAAAGTTCTGTTATTGAAAGGGTTGGTAAAGAAGGATATGAGATCATCTACTTTTCTGAAGCTCACTGAGAGGGATTTCTTGGATAAGTATGTAATCAAACATCAGGATAACGTTCCTCAGTTGTTAGATCTATATCAAGGGAAGGTGAGTTTTGTGGAGCTAGGATTTGGATCTTAGGAGATAGTCATAAGTGGCATGAAATGATTGTAGCATTTCGACTTTACGAGTCCAAGTAATTATCATTCTTTCCTTAGTGTTGCTATATTTCCAGCACATCAGTTTTTGCAACTGTTTTGGTAATTGTCTTCACCAGCTTCTGCTAGTGGTAACCTCAAATAATTCCTTCTTTTCTTTTTGTTTATGATAGGCAGTACCTGCCTTAAGAATTGATGGAGATATGTATTCTATTATGAAACCAAAAAGTGGGGATGAAAACCCCAAAGTTTTGTAATGGTAGTTTTTGAAGTTTGGTTTGCAGACTGCCCTGGTATCTTGTAGTATTTATCATCCCCCCTCCCTCCATGGGAAGTTTCCCGTAAGGAACTAAAAGGTGTATTTTGTTTTGCCAATGAATATATGAATTTAGATGCATTTACTCATTTTCATTGTGTTTGCAGTTAATGAAATGGTGGTTAAACCAAGCTTCTGTTGGGGGTTATTAAGTCTATGTCTTTTAGTTTTGTTGTTCAGCTCAAACCAGAAGAACTTCAGAGCTTTCTTTCTTTCTCTCTTTCTTTCTTTGATGTGAAACTAAAAATTTCACATTAGGCCTCAACCTAATCCAATAAGTCTCCTCTTTCAAGCTCTATTTTTTTCTTTTTTCCCAGTTTGCTTGTTTTGGGTGTGGTCGATTCTTGCTTAGTCCCTCTCTTGTGACCTAATCTTCCAAAAAATTTTAGGCCACTTACCATTGAGTTGAAGGTGGCTCCACTGCCAAAAAATCATTAGTGTTTCTCACCCAAATTCTCTTTGAAGGCAACTTTTGAAGATTTCTAGCATAAAGTAATGAGAAAATGGAAGAAGGAATTAAAAGAAACAGAAATCTAAAATAAAAACAAAGATGAAGACAAATAAAAACAAATCTAGTATGCATAAATAGATCAAATATCATATTGAAATGAGTGAGTTTTAATTACAAATTAATCCCTTATAAAAAATACAAAGAGGATTTATGACAAATATTTTAAAAGTAGGGTGGTCATGGTCCTTAAAAAGTGTGTGAATTGTTAATGTAATTTTTTTCAAAAATAACCAATAATTATTAAAAAGATTATAAACACATCCTGACATTTCCGCACATCAACCTTATTAAAACATCCACCTAAATACTATCAATACATCTAAAATATCACATAAATTAAGAAATTTAATCATATAAGAAATTTAAGCATAGTAGAAATTTTACAACAACTTTGATTGTTTGAAATATATAATTAATAGTTGAAATTACAGAGATTGAATAGAAAGAGAGATTGGAAGAAGAAAGAGGAAGACGAACCTATAGCCCTATACTAATATTTTTTATAATGGGGTATTTTTGTCTTAACAAATTCGTAATTTAGGTATATGAGCCTTGACGAGCCATTAGGCGGAATCATTTCAAGACAAGAGGGAAAATCCGGGCTCTTAGAAGGAAAATTTTCTCTCGAGAAGGTGTTGAAGGAACTTCCAGTAAAAGGACGCATTGCTCTACTGCAGACCAAGTCCGATCAAGATTCAGAGCTATACAATTTGAAATTGGTAAGAGCCCGAAGCATCCTTTGCAAATGTGTCTTAAATTTATCTGTGAGAGACTAGGGTTAATCCCAAAAAGGTGGCAGGCAGATTCCACGACCCAACTGCATTTTCTTCGAAATACAACTCCATTTATCATCAGATGTCTCTCGGCATCCAACCAGCATTCTTTCACTGTGTCTTACCTCGTAAACTCATGTGGGTTGTCCCCAGAAACTGCTATTTCTGCATCCGAGAAGATACACTTTGAAAACCCTAAAGACCCAGATTCTGTTATCGCTCTTCTCAGAAACTCGGGATGTACCAACACCCATATCCCCAAAATTGTAACCAAGCTTCCTTCACTGCTCTTGGTCAATCCTGAGAAGACCCTTTTGCCCAAACTCGAATTTTTTTGTTCTATGGGCCTTTCTAGTGCTCGTCTTACTACCATTCTCTCTTCTGATCCAAGTCTATTGGGTAGGAGCTTAGAAAAGGATCTAATTCCCAAGTATAATTTCCTCAAGAGTGTACACATCAGTAATGAAGATGCCATAAAGGCTCTCAGGAGGTCATCCTGGAGTTCTAGTGGAAATCTGGAGAGGAACATCGCTGCCAATATTGCAGTTCTGAGAGAAACTGGAGTTCCCATATCCCGTATTTCATATTTAGTGACGCGCTATCACGCAATCTCCCTAAGAAGTGATAAATTCAGTGAAAATGTCAAGAAGGTTGTGGAAATGGGATTGAATCCTTTGAAATTTACTTTCCTGGATGCACTCCAAGCATTCTGTCAAACGACTGAATCAACTCGGCAACAAAAAATGGAGACGTATAGGAGGTGGGGTTGGTCTGAAGATGAGATTCTGTCAGCATTCAGACGTCGTCCACAATGTATGCAATTGTCTGAGAAGAAAGTTAACAAGGTGTTGGATTTCCTTGTGAACAAAATGGGTTGGCAGCCTGCAGTTGTTGCTAGGGCGCCAGTAGCTATCTGCCTCAATTTTGAGAAGAGGGTAGTTCCAAGGTGTTCGGTGGTGAAAGTTCTATTGTTGAAAGGGTTGGTAAAGAAGGATTTGAAGTTAGATCATTTTCTGGGTCTCAATGAGGGGGATTTCGTGCATAAGTATGTAATCAAATATCAGAATGATATTCCTCAGTTATTAGATCTATATCAAGGGAAGGTAAGTTTTATAGAGCTAGAATTTGGAGCTTAGGAGATAGTGATACATGGCATGAAATGATTGTAGCATTTCAACTTTACAAGCCCAAGTAGTTATCATTCTTTCTTAAGTGTTGTTATATTTCCTGCACTTCAGTTTTTGCACTATTTTGATACTGGTGTAACCTCCAACGATTTCTTCTTTTGGTTTTGTTTATGATGGACAATACATGCCTTAAGAGTAGATGGAGATATGTATTCAATGATGAAACAAGAAAGTAGGTTTGAAAACCCCAAAGTTTCGTATGGGTAGTTTCTAAAGTTTGGTTTGCAGATTGCCCTGGTATCTTGGAGTGCTTATCATTCTCCTTTCCTCCATGGGAAGTTCCCTATGGTAACTAAAGGTGTATTTTGTTTTGCCAATCAATATATGAATTTAACTGAATTTACTCTTCATTGTGTTTGCAGTTAGTGAAATGGTGGTTTAACCAAGTTTCTGTTGGGGATTATTAAGTCATGTCTCTTAGTTTTGTTGTTCAGTTCAAAGCAGAAGAGCTTCAGAGCTATCTGTCCTTAGTTTCTTTCTTTCTTTCTCTCTTTCTTTGATGTGAAACCAAAAACTTCAATGCAATAAAGGGAGGGGGGGGGGAGGGGATTACATAGAGAAGGATGGGTGGTTTGAATTCTAGCAGGGACTGGGACTAATTTTCTAAACAATGCCCCACAAAGGGAAGCTAAGCTTCAATATGGTCAAGTGATTCTAACCCTTGTCCCAAGTGGTTCAACATGGTTTCATTTCATTTAGTAGGTCCTTTCTTGCCATCCTATCCTTGATATTTGTATTGATCTTTATTTCAAAGATTTTTTTTTGTTTATTTATTCATTTTTCCATTGTGAGGGAAAGAAAATCTTTCTCTTCTAAGCTTGTTTGTCGACCAAAAGTATTCGGGTAAGTAAATTTCAACCTCCTTTAGGCTATGTTTGGTTTTTGAAAAATTTAAAGGAAAATGTGAAAGAAAGAAAAATTGAGAGAAAAAGTAGAAAAAAAAGAAAAAGGGAAGAAAAATTAAAAATTAATAAATTATTTTTATATATTACTTTAAATTTTTTTTACATATTTAACTTTTCTATATATAGATTAAATCATTTAAAAATATACAAAACTTTTAATAATTTTAATTATATTTATTTATTTTTTTTTCATATTTTTCATAATAAAATCAAATATAAGAAAATTATTTTTTTTAACATTTTTTTTTCTTTCCTTACTATTTTTCGAGAATCAAATACAATCTTATTGTTATTTTTTTTAAATCTATATGCTAATATTATTTTTGTTCCTAGTGAATATAATTTAGAGTTTATTATTTTTGTAATTTTTTATAAACATTTTTTTTTAATAGTTAAAATAACATTTAGTAATAATTTAAAAGTAAAGGCATTTAAAAAAAATTTAAATATTATATGAACTTGAAAAAGCAGACATGGAGAGTGTTATTAGGAGGTATAGTCCTAAACGCCCTCAAGAATGTCTAGAAGTATAGCGTCTAATATTTTAAAAAATATCTAAAATTTTTTTATTTTAAATCACAACCTTTTTTAAAACATGTGCATAATGATTTTAAAAAGTACTTTTAATATTTATTAATATTTTAAAAAAAAAATTTATTTAAGCATTAAAAATACGATAATAATTTTAAAAGACACTTTTAATATTTGTTAATATTTAAATTTTTTTATCATTTAAGTATTAAAAATATTAGAAATATATTTTAAAATTATTGCCAAACACACCCTTAAAAAATTCTTAATGGTTTTGGAGAGATTGAATGGAAAGAAAGATTGGAAAACAAAAAGGTGGAGGAGTCTGTATGGAATGCCATGGGTATTTTTGTCTTAACAAATTCGTAATTTAGGTATATGTGCCTATGACGAGCCATTAGGTGGAAGCATTTCAAGAAAAGAGGGAAAATCCGGGCTCCTAAAGGAAAATTTTTTCTGGGGGAGGTGTTGAAGGAACTTCCGGTGGAAGGTCGCATTGCGCTACTGCAGACCAAGTCCGATCAAGATTCAGAGCTATACAATTTTGAAATTGGTAAGAGCCTGAAGCTTCCTTTGCAAATGTGTCTTAAATTTATCTGCGAGAGACTAGGGTTAATCCCAAAATGGTGGCAGGCAGATTCCACGACCCAACTGCATTTTCTTCGAAATACAACTCCATTTATCATCAGATATTTCTCGGCATCCAACCAGCATTCTTTCACTGTGTCTTACCTCGTAAACTCATGTGGGTTGTCCCCAGAAACTGCTATTTCTGCATCCGAGAAGATACACTTTGAAAACCCTAAAAATCCAGATTCTGTTCTCGCTCTTCTCAGAGACTCTGGATGTACCAACACCCATATCACCAAAATCGTAACCAAGCTTCCTTCACTGCTCTTGGTCAATCCTGAGAAGACCCTTTTGCCCAAACTCGAGTTTTTTCGTTCTATGGGCCTTTCTAGTGCTGATCTTGCTAGCATCCTCTCTTCTGAGCCAAGTATCTTGAATTAGAGCTTAGAAAAGGTTCTAATTCCCAAGCATAATTTCCTCAAGAGTGTACATGTAAATAATGAAGGTGCCATGAAGATTCTCAAGAGGTCATCCTGGAGTTCTAGTGGAAAGACCATAGCTGCCAATATTGCCGTTCTGAGAGAAACTGGAGTTCCCATATCCCATATCTCATTTTTAGTGGTGCGTTATCACACAATCTGCCAAAAAAGTGATAAATTCAGTGAAAATGTCAAGAAGGTTGTGGAAATGGGATTTAATCCTTTGAAATTTACTTTCGTGAATGCACTCCAAGCATTCTGTCAAATGACTGAATCAACTCGGCAACAAAAAATGGTGATGTATAGGAGGTGGGGTTGGTCTGAAGATGAGATTGTGTCGGCATTCAGAAGTCGGCCACAATGTATGCAATTGTCTGAGAAGAAAGTTACCAAGGTGTTGGATTTCCTTGTGAACAAAATGGGTTGGCAGCCTGCAGTTGTTGCTAGGGCGCCAGTAGCTATCTGCCTCAATTTTGAGAAGAGGGTTGTTCCAAGGTGTTCAGTGGTGAAAGTTCTGTTATTGAAAGGGTTGGTAAAGAAGGATTTGAGGTTAGATCATTTTCTGAGTCTCACTGAGGAGAATTTCTTGGATAAGTATGTAATCAAATATCGGGATGACATTCCTCAGTTGTTAGATCTATATCAAGGGAAGGTAAGTTTTATGGAGCTAGGATTTGGATCTTAGGAGATAGTGGTACATGGCATGAAATAATTGTAGCATTTCAACTTTACAAGCCCAAGTAATTATCATTCTTTCCTAAGTGTTGCTATATTTCCAGCACATCAGTTTTTGCACTGTCTTGATAATTGTCTTAACCAACTTCTGCTGATGGTAACCTCAATAACGATTTCTTCTTTTCGTTTTGTTTATGATTGACAATACATGCCGTACGAGTTCATGGAGATATGTATTCAATGATGAAAAATAAAAAACTGGGGATGAAAACCCTGAAGTTTTGTATGGGCAGTTTCTAAAGTTTGGTTTGCAGACTGCCCTGGTATCTTGTAGTATTTATCATCCTCCTTAGCTCCATGGGAAGTTTCCTGTAGGGAACTAAAAGGTGTATTTTGTTTTGCCAATCAATATATGAATTTAGCTGAATTTACTAGTTTTCATTATGTTTGTAGTTAGTGAAATGGTGGTTTAACCAAGTTTCTGTTGGGTGTTATCAAGTCTATGTCTTTTAGTTTTGTTGTTCAGCTCAAAGCAGAAGAGCTTCAGAGCTTTCTTTTAAGCTCCAACATGGACAAGAGATTCCAACCACCAGCTGCAACCCTTGTCCCAAATGATTCGACATGGACCAATTTTCTATCCTTGATATTTGTATTCATCTTTAGTTGGAGGATTTCTTTTGTTTATTTATTTGTTTTTCGGTTGCGGAAGTTAAGGAATGAAGGTGTGAAGATGAGATTTGGTTGAGAAAGCATCCTGTGAGTATGAATAGTATTGATAGGGGAATGGATTTCCTTGTGAACAAGATGGGTTGTGAGACAGCCTTCCATTGCTATAACAAAGTCTCTGTTTCTCAGTTTTGGAAATAGGATCATCTTGACTAGTTGAGTTGTTAAAGTTCTCTCTCTCTCTCTATCCTACACCATTTCTTTCCTGACGAGCATTACTTAGAGTTACCAAGCCTTGGGTCCGTTTCTCCAACTGCAGTTTTTGTCAACTTTTTTCATTACTGAATAACAGAAATTTTATAAATTTTTCTTATTTTTTTCCCTTTATTTTATTTGGCTTAGGTTATGTTTGGTTTCACAGGGTCATGAAGAAAGAAAAAAATGGTGAGAAAAATGATTTCTCCTGTTTGGTTTCATTACAAAAAAAAATCAAATATAATTAAAATTAGTTATAAAATTATATATATTTTTAAATTATTTAATATTTATATAAAAAAATTAAAAATAAGTGAAATGAATTTAAAATAATATATAAAATAATTTATTATCTGTCTGCATATTGGGTCAAATTATCTTGAAATCATAGTCTTAAATTTTTGGGAAATCAAACGTAGACTTATTCTTGAATTTTAAATCATATTTGTTAGGATTTTGGCATTTTGTAAAAGCAAGTTGCAGTAATTCAAGAGTTATATCTAAGAGTGTAACAAATGAAAATTTTCAAACTGCATCAAATTTTGAAATGATAAGAATCTTTTAAATTATAGAATAATTTATTTCATTAAAGATTTATTTTTATATTATTTTAATTTTTAATATTCCTATTTTAGGAAAAATTATGTAAAATAGATTGGTCAAAAGGCTTATTAAAAAAGAGTTGAAAATTGTTTCCAAAAAGAATTTTGATAATTTATTTAACTTTATTCACCTCCCTTATGTTTTAGCTAAATACACCTGATTTTCGTAAGTTTGAAATTTTATCAAATTTTTTTTTTATTTTGAAAGAGATAAAAAAATGAACAAAAATAAATAAAAAATAAATAAATAAAAAGAACCATTGGAGGTGCTTGAAATTGGAAAACCAAACATCAAGAAGGGGGCTGAGAGGTATACTTTTAAACCCTCTTAGGAGTGTTAAAAAGTATAGGATCTAGCACTTAAAAAAAAACTGAAAAAAATTGGAAAAATTGTATAAATATATCTCTAGCTTCATTGGAGGTGATTATTTGTTTATATCGTTTTAAAAGCTAATTTTCTTCAAAAATTTGTTAGGGTTTTAGAGAGATCGAAAAGAAGAAACGAGGGAAGAAGATTAATGGGTAGTCTTGGGTTAACAAATTCGTAATTTAGGTTGATATAAGGAGTTATTTAGTTGGAAGCATTTCTAGAAAAGAGAGAAAATCCAGGCTCTTGAAAGTAAAATTTTCTCAAGGAGAAGGTGCTTAAGGAACTTCCGGTGAAAGGAGACATTGCTTGCAGACCGGAGTCCGTTCAAGATTCAGAGCTATACAATTTTGAAATTGGTGAGAACCAGAAGCTTCCTTTGCAAATGTGTATCAAATTTATCAGTAAGAGAATAGGGTTAATCCCAAAAATGTGGCAGGCAGCTTCCATAACCCAACTGCATTTTCTTCGAAATTCAACTCCATGTATCTTCAGAAGTTTCTCAGCATCCAACCAGCATTCTTTCACAGTGTCTTACCTCGTAAACTCATGTGGGTTGTCCCCAGAAACTGCTATTTCTGCATCCGGGAAGATACGCTTTGAAAACCCTAAAAACCCAGATTCTGTTCTCGCTCTTCTCAGAAACTCTGGATGTACCAACACCCATATCACCAAAATTGTAACCAAGCTTCCTTCACTGCTTTTGGTCAATCCTGAGAAGACCCTTTTGCCCAAACTCGAATTTTTTCGTTCTATGGACCTTTCTGGTGCTGATCTTGCTAGCATTCTCTCTTCTAGGCCAAGTATCTTGAGGAAGAGCTTAAAAAAGGTTCTAATTCCCAAGTATAATTTCCTCAAGAGTCTAAATATCAGTAATGAAGATGCCGTGAAGGTTCTTAAGAGGTCATCCTGGAGTTCTAGTGGAAATCTGGAGAGGACCATAGCTGCCAATATTGCAGTTCTGAGAGAAATTGGAGTTCCCATATCCCACATCTCATTTTTAGTGGCGCGTTATCACTCAATCGGCCAAAGGAGCGATAAATTCAGTGAAAATGTCAAGGCGGTTGTGGAAATGGGATTCAATCCTTTGAAATTTACCTTCCTGAATGCCCTCCAATCATTCTGTCAAATGACTGAATCAACTCGGCAACAAAAAATGGAGATGTATAGGAGGTGGGGTTGGTCTGAAGATGAGATTCTGTTGGCATTCAGAACTTGTCCACAATGTATGCAATTGTCTGAGAGCAAAGTTACAAAGGTGTTGGATTTCCTTGTGAACAAAATGGGTTGGCAGCCTGCAGTTGTTGCTAGGGCGCCAATCGCTCTCTGCCTCAATTTTGAGAAGAGGGTTGTTCCAAGGTGTTCAGTGGTGAAAGTTCTGTTGTTGAAAGGGTTGGTAAAGAAAGATTTAAAGTTAGGTCATTTTCTGAGTGTCACTGAGGGGGATTTCGTGGATAAGTATGTAATAAAAAATCTGGATGACATTCCTCAGTTATTAGATCTATATCAAGGGAAGGTGAGTTTTATGGGGCTAGAATTTGGATCTTAGGAGATAGTGATACATGACATGAAATGATTGTAGCATTTCAACTTTGCAGGCCTAAGTAATAATCATTCTTCCCTAGGTGTTGCTTTATTTCTGGCACATCAGTTTTTGCTCTATTTTGATAATTGTCTTAACCAACTTCTGCTGGTGGTAACCTCAAACAATTTCTTCTTTTCGTTTTGTTTATGATGGACAATACATGCCTTACGGCTTCATGGAGATATGTATTCAATGATGAAACAAAAAAGTGGGTATGAAAACCCCAAAGTTTTGTATGGGTTGTTTCTAAAGTTTGGTTTGCAGATGGCCCTGGTATTGAGTATTTATCATCCTTCTTCCCTCCATGGGAAGTTTCCTGTAGGGAACTAAAAGGTGTGTTTCGTTTTGTCAATCAATATATGAATTTAGCTGCATTTACTAGTTTTCATTATGTTTGCAGTTAGTGAAATGGTGGTTAAACCAAGTTTCTGTTGGGGGTTATTTTTCAGTTCAAAGCAGAAGAGCTTCAGAGCATGTTAAGCATCCAACTCCCAAGTTATAGATACTCCTCTTTACTTGATGAATTTGCTTGCATGTTGTTCCTACTTCCTACATACTTGACCAATGCTCGATTTCTTGTCCCCTGTTTTTCTTTCAGTATATAGAACTACTTGTGTTATATGGTCAAATTAGTTCATCTCTCTTATGCCGTCTTCCCTCCTTTGTATTTAAAGATATTACTGATGAGGCCGAATCTTCTCTTGAGAAATGTTGAACAGAGGATTTTAGTTGCAAGTTTCTTTCTCGCGTTGATGTGAAACCAAAAACTTCAATGCAAGAAAAGGGGGGGAATTACATAGAGGGGATGTGTGGTTTGAATTCTAGAAGGGATTGAGACCAATTTTCTAAACAATGCCCCACAAGGGGAAGCTAAGCTTCAACAAGGTCAAGTGATTCTAACCACCTGCCGCAACCCTTGTCCCAAATGATTCAACATGGTTTCATTTCATTTAGTAGGTCCTTTCTTGCCATCCTATCCTTGATATTTGTATTAATCTTTATTTGGAAAATTTCTTTTGTTTATTTATTTATTTTTTCGGTTACGGAACTTGAGGAAGGTGTGAAGATGAAATTTGGTTGAGAAAGCATCCTGTGAGTATGAATATTATTGATAGGGGAATGGATTTCTTTGTGAACAAGATGGCTTGTGAGACACCTTCCTTTGCTAATACAATGCTTCTGTTTCTCAGTTTTGGAAGTAGGATCATCTTTGAGTAGTTGAGTTGTTAAAGCTCTGCTGGGGAAGATGCTTGGTGATGAGAGATTATTGTTTAATTGTTGTATTAGTAAAAGGATTTTGGTAGGGGCATTATCCTCCATCATTGCTTGCATCTGCTCATGATTTTAGCATCAAAGTACTTTTGTTTTCGGTTTACTGGTTTTTTTTTCTTAGGAGTAAAGTCAAAGATTATGTTTGGTTTCGGAAAAGTACTAAGCAAAGAAAAAAAAAATATTTTCATGTTTAGTTTCTTTGTGCAAAATAAGAAAATAAAAAAATCAAATATAAATAAAAATAATTAGAAATTTATATATTTTAAAATTATTTTGACATATAAATAATTTATTAAATTTAATATCCATTTTTTATTTTATTTTATTTTTTTACTTTCCTTTTCCTTCTATTTTTCTTCATTATTTTCTTTTTATCATATTTTTTCTTAACTTTTGCATAACCGAATAACCTTTCAAACTAATAGGGCATTACTACTCAGTGAGTTAGTGATTACACCCTTGGGTTCATACGAAAGAACATTAAATATAATTAAAATTAGTTTAAATTATTTAAATTTTATATAAAAGAATTAAAAATAAATAAAATAAGTTTAAAATGGTATATAAAATAATTTATTAACATAAGTATACTTTTTTTTTTCACTTTTTATTTTATTTTTTATTTTTGCTTTTTCCATTGAATTATCTTACAATCAAATATAGTCTTAAATTTTTGGAAAATCAAACATAGGCTTGTTCTTGAATTTTAAATCCAATTTGTTGGGATTTTGGCATTTTGTAAAATCAAGTAGTAATGATTCAAGGGCCATATTGATTTGATACTACATCGAATTTTCTTAATTTTGGTTATGTGTAATTATAAATACATTTACTTGAATTTATTCCTTTTAAGAAATAAAATGCAATGATAAGAATTAGTTTTAAAATAATAAAATGTTTTGATTTATTTTTATATTATTTAAAATTTTAACATTCCTATTTTATGGAAAAACATGTAAAATAGATTGCTCAAAGCTTATTAAAAAAGAGCTTAAAATTGTCTCTAAAATGAATTTTGATCATTTATTTAATTTTATTTACCTTTTTCTAGGTTTTGGCTAAATACACTAAACCTTCATAATTTAGAAGTTTTATTAAATACTTCTTTTATTTTGAGGAAGGTGAAACCGAGTGAAAATAATAAATTAAAAAGATATAAAAGATATTTAAGGAAATTTCAAGAACACTAGGGTTAGGTAACTTGATATTATGGACATGTTGGGATATTTGAAAAATATTGATGGATGTTTTAATATAAAATATCGGTAAAATAAAAATTAATCAAAACTTATGAAAATGCTAAAAAAAACTTTTAAAAAAATTATATGAGAAGTAATAATAAACATTTTTAAATTGTTTATCATGAGTTATATATTTTCAACAATTTTCAAATCAAATGCAACCTTATATTTTCAAATTCTATTTAATTTATTATTAAAAGCACAAAAATCAAAAGTTAAATACAAAAAAGAATATCATTTTGTAAATAAAATTATTAATATTTTTAAACAAAAAAATAACTACACATATATTATAAAATAGATAAATTTTCATTTTAGTATTAAATGTTTGGTCTTATTATCGAATACCTCAAATTATATCATTTATATATTAATTTTTTTGACATAATGACTTGAATATATGTATTATTACTTCTTTTGTTATGTCTTAATATCAATATTGTTTCCATCAAGAGATTTTTTCATTTAATAGTATCATTGAATTACATCGACCTTAATTTCAATACTAAGATGAACTATTATAGTGTAATACTTATAAAAGTGATATGACATTTACTAAAGTCAATTAAGTACTTAATGTTATTTAAATGTTGAAGGTATACTTAATAAATTTGTATTTCACAAGATATTATTATTGGATATCATGCATATACAATTTCTTCGTCAAAACAACTTTCGTAAAATAACTTTCTCATATATATATATATATATATATATTATTTCATTTATCATCATTTGGAGTGTGTCCCAATATTTGTGAGTTTTAATTAATTTCCATCTCATCGAATTTTTTGTCAAAGTTTCCACTTATACATCTATAAAATTCCACTATTGATTTATTCGTGAAAATTGATATATTTTATTCTTATGTAAATGTATTATGCATGTAGGAATGACAATAAGATGTGTTTTTTCGAATACCTACCCTAACTTATCTTTAATGAAATAAGTTTAAAATTTAAATAAATGAATTAAGATGTGAGTTTGAGATTTTTTTTAAAACCCGAGACAAGTTTGGAACTGGTTTAGGTATTGTCCTACCCCACTCTATCTTGCCTTGCCCCACCGAATTATATATAATTTTTATTTTTATTTTCCTATTTTTAATATATAATAATAATAATATACTTTTTAATAAAATAAGTTATAAAATTTTTAATATTTTAATTATTTATAAAATATATTTATTTTTATGTAATAAAAAAACTTTAATAATTTTATAAATTTTTATTTTTTATTTTTAAAAAAGTTAAATTGGGTGGGACGGTATGAAAAATCCTCATACCTTCCCCATCTTATTTAATTTTTCTAAGGAGACGAGGATAAATTTTTTTTTGAACAAACGGCTATGTTGAGATGGGGCAATTTGTCCTCAATCCTACCCGTTGCCATTGGGGACGTGTGTAATTATCAGTAATATTGGGCGTGTTCATGGAATTTTGAAAAATCCCACAATGAGTAGATTAGTATTGAGAGAAAAAGGGGGGGAAGTTTGAGCTCTGGGAAAAATAAATTTCTCCATAGAAGGTGTTGAAGGAAATTGCAGGAAAAGAATACACTGCTGTAGTGCAGACGGAATCCGATCAAGATTTAGAGCTATACAATTCTGAAATTGGTGAGAAATAAAGCTTCCTTTACAAATGTGTATTAATTTTATCTGTAAGAGACTAGGGTTATTCCCAAAAGGGTGGCAAGTGGTGGCAGATTCCACAACCCAACTGCATTTTATTCGAAATCCAACTCCATTTATCATCAGAAGTTTCTCAGCATCCAACCAGCATTCTTTCACGGTGTCTTACCTCGTAAACTCATGTGGGTTGTCCCCAGAAACTGCTATTTCTGCATCCGGGAAGATACACTTTGAAAACCCTAAAAACCCTGATTCTATTCTCGCTCTTCTCAGAAACTCTGGATGCACCAACACCCATATCACCAAAATTGTAACCAAGCTTCCTTCACTGCTCCTGGTCAATCCTGAGAAGACCCTTTTGCCCAAACTCGAATTTTTTCGTTCTATGGGTATTTCTGGTGCTCGTCTCGCTAGCATTCTCTCTTCTGAGCCAATTGTCTTGATGAGGAGCTTAGAAAACGCTCTAATTCCCAAGTATAATTTCCTGAAGAGTTTGCATATCAGTAATGAAGATGCCATAAAGATTCTCAAGAGTTCATGCTGGATTTCTTGTGGAAATCTGGAGAGGATCATAGCTGCCAATATAGCAGTTATGAGAGAAATTGGAGTTCCCATATCCCATATCTCAGTTTTAGTGGCACGTTATCACACAATCTGCCAAAGAAGTGATAAATTTAGTGAAAATGTCAAGAAGGTTGTAGAAATGGGATTTAATCCTTTGAAATTTGCCTTCGTGAATGCACTCCAAGCAGTCTGTCAAACGACTGAATCAACTTGGCAACAAAAAATGGAGATGTATAGGAGGTGGGGTTGGTCTGAAGATGAGATTCTGTTGGCATTCAGAAATCGTCCACAATGTATGCAATTGTCTGAGAAGAAAGTTACCAAGGTGTTGGATTTCCTTGTGAACAAAATGGGTTTGCAGCCTGCAGTTGTTGCTAGGGCGCCAATCGCTATCTGCCTCAATTTTGAGAAGAGGGTTGTTCCAAGGTGTTCAGTGGTGAAAGTACTGTTATTGAAAGGGTCGACAAAGAAGGATTTGAAGTTAGGTACTTTTCTGAATCTCCCTGAGGGGGATTTCTTGGATAAGTATGTAATCAAATATCAGGATGAGATTCCTCGGTTACCAGATGTATATCAAGGGAAGGTGGATTTTGTGGAGCTAGGATTTGGATCTTCTTAGATAGCATTGTTCAATTGCTGTATCAACGTCTGCTGAGAAGTACTAGTTGCTGTTGCCTAAGTTTTGATTATATATCTGGAACATGTTCTTCAACAAACCCTTGTGGGTGTAAGAATACAGGCAATTTATCGCTTGCCACCTGATCATGGCTTGAGAATCCAAGTACTTGATCTCTTGCAATTACAATTTTCCCTGTTTTTTTTCCAGGCATTTCCTAATTGATTTTGCTTTTCTCTCTCTTCTCTGAAGCCTGCAACTCGATAAGTTGATTTTGATATCCATTCCAGATCCCTGGTTCATCTTGGGAAATTGCTGCACCACCAGTTTTAGTTTTCCTCTGTTTATGGAAAATGCAAAACGCTTCCCTCTTCAATTCATTTTCAATTTTCTCTATCTGTTCCCATGCTTTCTCCAATTATTTTGATAATGAACATTTCTCAAAATTTTCACAGATTTCAGGCTTCTTGTAGCGATGTAACAGCGGAGGAAAGCTACCTTGATGAACAAATCTGAGTCCGAGTTATCTAATTTGTATCATTTTATAGTAAGCGATGATTATATTTATATCACACTCAATACTTCCTTTTTTTTTTTCTTTTTTTTTTTTGTTTTCCTACTTTTGAATAGTACATTGGCCTACAAGATTCTAACTCTGACTCAAACTCATCTAAGGAAATTTGGGGTTCTCAACTTCTCATGCACCTCTGAGATCTCGATGTTTTCACTTTTGAAGCAGTTTGGGGAAAGATTCTAACTATTGACATGTTAATGAAGACGGGGTGGGTGATGGTTAATAGTCGTAGTCTCTACAAAGAGAGAAGAGTAGGAAGGTATCTTGATTTATTGCGAAAGGACAGAGGCTGTGGATAAACTTTTAGCAATCTTTGGTGTATTCCAGTGATTGTGAGAAATTTGCTTCTTGGGCGTATAGTTTTAAGAGATTGAATAAGAAGAGACGACACATTTTACAGATGGCTCCCCTGTGCTGGATTTGGGAAATTTGTCATTACTTGAATTTTTAAACAGTCTTGGAGTGCGTTTTATAATATTTTATGAAATGTTATTAGTTTTCCTAATAGATAAAAATTCTCAAAGTACTAAAAAAATAAAAAATACTTTCTAAATCATTGACAAACGTAGTCTTAGTTATCGGTAGTGTGGTTCTTTTGGTTGTTTCCAATTTGATTTTCTTCCTTTGTTTTTGTGTGTACTTCTAGGATGTATCCCTCATTTAGGGATGGCAATGTTCGGGTTCGGGATGGGTCACCCTATCCCAATCCCATCCCATTTGTTCAAACTATTTCTCATCCCCATCCCATTAAAAAAACTAAACAGAATGAGATAGGACAAGACAATATCCAAATCGGTCCTGAACTTGTCCCGAGTTTTTAAAAAAATCTCAAATTCAGTTTATGTAAATTTCAAACTCGTCCTATTAGGGATGAGGTGAGTGGGTCCCTTAAAAAACCAGTTCCTTTGTTTGTCTAAAAAGAAAAAAAATTAAATTATCAATTTACCGTTGAATCATCTTGTAAAATGATATTTTAAGATTTTTTTTTTCTTCTCCACTCTTCTTCCCTACATATAAAAGTCAAAATAATAATAATAATAATAATGAAGTGCTGGTAGATTTTTTCATTCCTAAAATACTTTTCACATATTAGAATTCTTAATATCTTCTATGTATTATATATTTCTTTAATATATTATACACTTATCCTTTCTTAAAATACTTTTTCAGATATTAAAATATCTTAATTTATTCTATTTATTATATATATTTTTTAATAAATTGTTCATTTTTATTCATTGCTCTAAAGACTAAAAATTTCTATTTCTATGTTTCTCCTAACCTTTTTTTATATATATATTTTTTAATTATGATATCTTTTACGAAGGATTTAAATAATTTATTTACTTATTATTTTATTTCTATATTTGAAAAGATATGTCTATTAGGATTCAAAGGATTTTTTCTGTAACTTAAAAATTTGAAAAGTTTTCGTCATTGGATTTCATCTAATTGACAAAGCCAATGTCTAGAAAAATAATCAAAAACTCTTTCTATTTTCTCCCTTTGAAAATATGTGATTGTCTTCTTAAAATCTATAATTGAATCTTTTTCACATTTTCTACTCCTTTGTACGTGTTCATCAAGATGTCTCATATATCTTTTGTTGTAATTGGATATGCAATCGTCGAAAAAAATAAGGAGTTCTAATAATTGTCTATAACTTTGTATATGATTTTCACCCGTTCCTACTTTTGTTTTATGATTTCATTTATTTATACCCTTATTTAATGATTTAAATTTTATCACATATATTTAACTATCGGTATGAAAAGTTCAATGAGTACTAATTTGATAATTTGGTATTTTACATAAAATTATTTGCTAATTGTATTCATTATTTTTTTTCCCGAGGTTTTGCTTCATGAATGAATTTATGTTTGACGGGAACGAAATACCTCGTCAATAATAATTTTATTCAAAATATCAAAATATTTAGATTTTCTCTACCATAATCAAAATTATAATTAACAAAAAAACTCAATTTAATATTTTATAATATAAATTATTTTATATAATAATATTTATATTATTTTAAAATTTGTCTTATTTATTATTTAAATTTTGGTATAATTTTATTTGAATTATTATCTTAAAATGTCTCAATGTTAGGAATTCTATTCATGGATATTACATATTTACATTTGGCTTAAATGAATATTACCTTCCACATTTGAATTATTTTTAGAACACAGCGTTTTCTCGGTTCTATGATTCTATCACCGTTGGGGTAAGAGGCAAAGTTCTGCGATCCGTTTGTTTCTGTAGAAAACAATTTTGGGACAAATTTTCTAGCGGAAAGTTTTTAGGGATAGCCGATATTGGTCAGTAATATAAAGCTTGTCCTGAGAAATGAGTTGTATTTTCCTCTGTGAAAGAATGTGGTTATCCCCAAGTTGGAGGCGCATTGGGGGAGCGTCAATGACCCAGCTGCATTTTCTGGGGAATATTACTCCATTTGTTATCAGATGTTTCTCGTCGTCCAAACGACATTCTTTTACAGTTTCTTACCTCATAAACTCATGTGGGTTGTCCCCAGAAACTGCTATTTCTACATCCAAGAAGGTGCAATTTGAAAACCCTGAGAACCCAGACTCTGTTCTTGCCCTTCTCAGAAACCATGGATGCACCGATGCTCATATCTCCAAAATCGTAGCCAAGCATCCTCTACTGCTCTTAGCCAATCCTGAGAAGACCCTTTTGCCCAAACTCCAGTTTCTTGGTTCTGTAGGCCTCTCCCATGTGGATCTCGCAAAGGTTCTCGCTTCAACCCCAAGTATCTTGCGTATGAGCTTGGAAAAGACTCTAATCCCTACTTATAATCTCCTCAAGGGTGTGGTCATCGGTGATGAGAATGCAGCAAAGGCTCTGACGAAGCAGTGCCGGATTTCTTGTGGAAATGTGGAGAAGACCGTTGCTCCTAATGCCACGCTTCTGAGAGAAATTGGAGTTCCCATGGCGCATATCTCATTCTTGGTGACTAATTATCCTACACTGTGCCAAAAAAGGGATAAGTTCAGTAAAACTGTAAAGAAAGTTATGGAAATGGGATTTGATCCTCAGAGACTGCTCTTCGTGAATGCACTCCAGGTGATTTGTCAAATGTCTGAATCAACTTGGGAACAGAAGATAAATGCCTATAAGAGGTGCGGTCTGTCGGAGGATGAGATTGTGTTGGCATTCAGAAATCATCCCATATGTTTCCAATTGTCTGAGAAGAAAATCATGAGCACCATGGATTATCTTGTGAACATGGGTTGGCAGCCTGCATCCATTGCCAGGGTCCCAGCAGTTCTCTTTTTCAATTTGGAGAGGAGGATTGTTCCCAGATGTTCAGTGGCGAAAGTTCTGTTATTGAAGGGGTTGGTAAAGAAGGATTTGTGTTTAGGCACTTTTCTGAAGCTCACTGACAGGGCTTTCATAGATAGGTTCATCATCAAATATCAGAAGTATGTTCCTCAGTTGTTAGATGTATATCATGGAAAAGTGGGCTTTCAGGAACTTGGCCTTGTATCTGAATGAAGCAGTAGCAGCATTTGGACTTTGCTATTGCAAGTAACTATCATTCCTTCTCTACTTCATTTTTGCATATTTGATTGCACGATGTCAACTTTACAGTTCCAACTAACTATTCTTCCTTCTTTAGACTCTTACTGAGTTTCCAACTCATTGGGTTTACTTGATTCCAGTGGAGTTGCAGTTTTTTGGAGTGTTGAAAATGTAATTGCTCTGAGCAGCTTTTGAAGTTCAGGGTGAAACTCGTGTGGGGAGGGAGGTTGAAAACCCCTATTCCTTAATGGATGGTCTTTTAAAGCTGAATAAATTATAAATGAATTTGGCTGCATTTTCTCTGTTAAGTTATAGTCATTAGGTGTGAGTGACATGATATATAGTAGGGGGACCAAGGCCTTCAATAAGGAGTACTCACAAGACTCACCCAAAATCCCGGCCTGCATAAGTATGGAAAGGGCCATGCTTGGAGGAGGGGCTGGGTTGCCCTTCAGAGATCATCTTCGCGGGGTTTGAGTCATCCTCGGCTGACCCCTGGGCCATCCTTAGATTACAATAACTGAGCTGAAGTTAAATTGAGGTTTAACCTGTGTACATTCCTTTACAACGAATGCATTCCCTCTACTTATATCTTCTTCTCACACATTGCTTGCACCTCAGCACTGATCTAGGCCACCTTCATCCGCCCCCTTGAATTTTTTAAATCCAACTCTAATTCAAGTTCAAACCCTAGCTCTGGTCCACTCTAGTTCAAGCCCACTCAAGCTCTAGCTCTAGCTCTAGCTCAAAGGTATAAATACTTATAAATCGAAAATAACTGTTTATCCAAATCTACAAGAAGTTTTTATTATTCTACTTTACAAGATCTCCTGTGAAATCATTTAATTCAGTACAAATTTATATGTAGGAATAAATCAACTATACTCTTTTGAGTTTCTGATACATTTATATCTACTAATCATTCATAAAAATTGATTTCCCATTCTCACTGGATCAATTCATGGTGGGCAGTTCATGCTGTATCATTCTTGTAGAGGGTGGCATACACATTAGATTTAGATGTGTTTGTCGGGGAGACCCACCATTTCGAATGCCCCTTCTCTCATCTCCAACTACCACAACTTTAACAATTGGTTCGGCATGCCAGTATGAACCCACCTACAGTAGCCTTTCACAATCACACTTCACTTTTGATAAAACCATTTCCATGCTCATCCTCACCTAAAACCCTTATACAACTATTATTATCAGTTTCTTTCACTATATTTATCATTTAGCTTGAGGCTTTTAATTAATCCCAATCTCAATCTCAATCACATCTACTATATCCGATGCAATATCCCACATTAGATAGAGAAAAAAATTATATGTATATATATAATTAATTGTATATACCAATAATATCATGTATACATATCTTAAAATCATACAAGAGGGAGCAAGATATTAGTGGTGAGGCTTTGTTCTTCCAACCCTACTACGATACCTTAAAACACAAAGTCATGCTTGCAAGGGGGTGACAATATCTACACAACAGAAATATTTCTATATCCACTAGTCCTCCGAAGGTACCAATAAACGAAAAAAAATATATAAAGAAAAATGATTTTCTCATATTTGGTTTTACAATAAAAAATAGTAAAGTTAGTCAAATATAATTAAAATGAGTAAGAAATTTATATAGTTTTAAATTATCTAATATTTATATATGAGAGTTAAATAAGTTAAATGAGTTTGAAATAAAATATAAAAATAATTTATTGACTTTAAATTATTTTTTATTTTCTTTCACTTTTTCTTTCTTTTCTATTTTCTTTCCTTCACATTTTCCCTAAATTTTTCAACAACCAAACATAATTTAGGAATCTTTTAACTTGACCCATCAACATGACTCAAATTTTAACATAAAAATGGATGGTCTTTTTTTTTTTTTTTTTTTTTTTGTTTCTTTTTCAGATATACACTAAGTTGTAGCTGCATTTTCTTACAAAAAAAAAAAATAAAATATATTAAACATACAACACAAATAGTGGTAAGTGAGTTGACACCAATGAGAAGCAACTTGAATCATTATAAATAATTAATTTTTTCATAAATATCCAACTAATGACGTAAAATAAGTAATCCCGATTCACATTCAACTAAAAAAATATGTATCCAAAAATTGCAATAAGAAAGTCAACAAAAAATTTCAACTTGCGTCGAACACTAGTATGAAATTTTTTAATAAGATGAGTAACATTTATTGAGTATCATATCATATAAAAATAAAAATAAAACATATGTTACAAATATTAAAACAATCAGACTTTTCTTTCCCTAATTATTTGACTTTTTGGTATGCCAAATGAATAGGAGAATAACAAAGAAAAAATTCACTAGCATATAAATAGATTACAATGAATTCATTAATATGCAAATTGTTTCAACATTGTTTATATTCAAATAGTCCAAATGAATCCTTAGCAAAGATTTATGAACTTTGTATACTCTCCATGTATTGATAGATGGTATCCTGAACTCTATTATCATTGGATATTACAAGTCATGTTAGAAGCTTTACCTTGTAATTAGTCATTTTCCCTGGAAATTGCAAGAAAATATTTTTATGTTATTATCAATATATATTGTCTCATATCACAAGATTGCCGATTATTTAATATGAAAAGAATATACAATTATATGATGTGTAAATATCAATGCCAAAGGAATATAAAAAGACACTTCTAACACTGATACTTTTTATTTTAAATTCAGTTACGACATAAATCCACTACTAACAACAAAATTATACTAACACTACGATGCATTATAGCATGATCTAATTTAGACATTTATAAGTTATTTTTTATTTTATAGAACTAACAGTTTTGGGTTATCATACTATATTCCCTAACATACCTTATATCACAAACCAATCTTAAAAGTCAAACAAAGTAACAATTTGAATTTGCAAGCCAAATAAACTTCAAATGATAATAATTGAAATATTAATTATATTAAAACAATTGCGAAATGATTTTTTAATTTTTATTTTTTTACTTGGAAGAATAAATTTTATAGAAAATATAATTCATCTTCATTTCTAGGAGAAATTAAAATTATTATTATTTACTTAAAAATAAAAAATTTATAATCACATCATTTTAATAAGCAAATCTATATCTCATTTATTTTCTTCTAATGATGTAAAAAATCTATTTCCATAAAGGAACATCAATATAAGAAAATTCCTTATGTAATATTAGTTCACCCTAGTTAGAAAGGAACCCTTAAAAGCATAATATGATATAATAAACATATAGATTTTTATTATTTATGTAATAAAGTTTCAGTTCACTTTTATCTATCATATTTCCATGTATTATATTTTGTAAGCACTCTTACTTGCATCTTTTATATTGTACTTGATTTGAGTGCATTAAGAGTTGTATAGAAGATTCAAGTCATGAGTTTTTTGCAAATAAATGACTTAGGTGCATTAAAAGTTGTACAGATGATACAAGTCATGGATTCTTTATAAATAGATAAGTTGTTCACAATCGATTAATAGATTTGGGCAATCTAGTAAATATTGTAGTGCACCACCCTCTAATTAGAGGGATGACTTGTCTTGGTCATTAAGATGGTTTTCCTATGGTGATGACACTACTGTGATGCACATTGGACATGATCTACAATAAACCATGATGCAAGGCTATCAATTGTCATGATTTACCAAGTCACTATGCTGCATGAACTCTCAACCTTGAGAGGATATTGAACTTGTGCAAAAGTTAGCAATTGTTTTGACATACGGATGAAATCGTTAGTTGATCATATATCCCTTATGGATTGGGACACTCTTGATGAAAGTTGGTAACAACAAATATTCTTAATAGAGACACTATAATATTTCATAGGATTGAGACAATGTGTCTTTTTAAGTGATTTAAAAGACTTATCATGAAATCTATCACACCATAGCAATTCTTTAAGTGGAATCTGACATGTTTTTTTATGAGTTAGAGTACATCATTTGATCACATAATAAGTGAGATCTATAACTCAAGGATTGGTAAGATAATCTTGATAGGTAATAATACTAACTTGTTAGATTACTGACACTAGTTCATGAAGAGTCTACATGTAGTGGATAGTAAGTTATAGACTCAAATTTCGTCTCATTGTTATTTACATAGGATACTAGAGTGCAGTTGATTTTTTTTTTAGTAAAATGTTGAATCAACTTCAGAATTGAATTTTAAGGGAGCCAGTACTTTTATGGGTCTTAGCAATCCCCACTCTAAACTCATATACCATGATGACATGATTTATGAGGGTTAGATTAGTTTTAGGTTCACTCTTGTGCATAAGGGCATTTTTATAATTATGCAAATATTGCATAGGGGATAGTGAATAAGGTATCTAGATCGGACTAAATAATTAATTAGATTACTTTGCATGGTTAATTAATCAATTAGGACTCGTTTTGGGCTAGTTTAAGTGACCCAAACCTTGGTAGGCTCAAGTCACTTAAGCCTAGTAGGGGAACCTTATAAAAACCCCTTTAGGGGTAAGGGTTTCCATCACTTTTGGTGAAAGTCATCTTCCAACTCCAAAGAGAGA
Source organism: Vitis rotundifolia (assembly GCA_030254885.1). NCBI lineage: Eukaryota > Viridiplantae > Streptophyta > Magnoliopsida > Vitales > Vitaceae > Vitis > Vitis rotundifolia. Next base: position 6,647,285 of record CM058157.1, read on the forward strand.
GAGAGAGAGAGAAAGAGAGAGAGAGAGTCAAAACTTCATCCCTTTAATTGCCTACACTTTGGAGTACCAAGTTCATGGTTTGAGTCATCAGACATAAAATCTTGAGTGTACAAGACCTTTAGGCATGTTCTTCATTGGGAGGAATTGATTTGGAAACATTCAAATCTAAGTATAAGTTTTTTCTCAACTAGATCTTTATCTTAATATAGTTTTGTAGTTATATGTTTCTGTTGCGATAGATTTAAAGAAGTCTAAGATAGTTTTACTTACACCCTACGAAATCTAGGGACATGGAATGAAGAAATCTGAATATTTCCAACAGCTATGTCTTTAATTTTATTATTATCAACAAAGTTTATCTCAATATTCTTTCCTTTTGCCTTTTGTGAGACTTAGTATAGGTCAACTAAATGTTATGACGTACAATAGGTATGTAATCAAATACTCTTTCGTACTACATTTGTAATATTCATTTTCATGAGTTTGTTTACCTTGTATATCTTTCCCCTTTTTTTGATGATTTCGCTTCAGTATTGTTCCACTTTTGGTGGTAGGTGGTATTTTTCCTATGATGACCACCATGGTGTTTGGAATTATGTTTGCTACAACCATGACTGTGTCTTTGACCATGCTCATGTACACGACCACGTCTAGAATCATGGGATGAGGTGACATTTACTTCTAGGGATAGTATAGAGTCAATTAGATGAAATTGATGGTTTTTCAATAAAAGCTCATTGTTTTGTTTAGCAACAAGGAGAGACGAAATCAATTCAAAATATTTGGTAAATCTTTGCTCTCAATATAGCTGTTGTAGAAGCACATTCAAGGCATGGAGAATAGTAAATGTCTTTTCCAACAAATCTTCTTTAGTAACTTTCTCACCATAAAACTTCAATTGGGAGCAAATTTTGAATAACACAGAGTTATATTCACTAACAAACTTCAAATCTTGTAATCTCAAATGCATTCAATAATAACAAGTTTTGGACAAGATTACAGTCTTTTGGTGGTTGTATCTTCTTTTAAATTGATCCAAAGAATAAAAGGGTCTTTTACTGTGAGATATTCACTTTTTAATCCTTTATCAATATGATGTTGAAGGAAAATTAATGCCTTTATACGATTTTTCTAGGAAGTGTAATTGCCTTCCTTAATGGTTGATCCAAGGTTTATGGCATCAAGATGGATTTGAGCATCTAAAATCCATGGTAAATAGTTTTTTCCCGATATATTAAGAGTAACAAACTCAAGTTTGGTGAGGTTTGACATTATTAGCATACATATATATATAACATGTTCATTTGGTGGAGGGTCTCCATTTCCAAAATAGAAAAAAGAATCCAAAATTATAAAATCCACATTGAATATGATAAACTCAAACTAATTAAGATCTTATGTATTTTTAGATCAAATGATAGTTTCAAGACGTTACTTTTCAATGATATAGGTGAGGGTGTAACTTGAGCAAATTAGCCCAACCCAATTCGAGGTTTAGACAAGCTTGGAAAATCAATTTTAATATTAGGATTAACCTTTGGTTGAGTTTTTAATAACTCGAACTCAATTTGGATTATACTCAGGTAAAAAAAATATATATAAATTTATATAAAATTTTTTTATTGTTATTCCGACAAATTGTTTTGCTTTTTATTTAAGTTTTGATATAAAGGTATGAAAAATTGTTTTTAAAAATATTATAAATACATTTTGAATTGTATAATCCAATTAATTTGAGTCTTGCTATCAACTTGAAGTAAAATTGTTAGCCAACATGATGACTCAATCTAATCAAGTTGATAATATAGATGCTACTTTGACGATTGAATTATTTTTAAAAGGTTAATTTTGTTTTTTGAAATTTTTTTTTATTTGATTAAAACCATGAAATAATCCTAAGGAAATTTTCTTGGAAAAATAATCTTCTCTTTTAAAACCTACATGAATAAATTCGAAATAGTGAAAGACATTTGTGGATGATGGATTAGATTTCAAGTTCTCAAGTGGGATATGGAGATGCTAGATTTAGAGGGATCTTTTCATCGACTAATTAGTTCTTTATTTTCTTCTTACATACTGTGTACCAACACAGCCTTTTCTCAGTTCTATGACCGTTGGGGGAGGAGCAAAGTTCTGCGGGCTGTTTGTTTCCGTAGAAAACAATTTTGGAGAAATTTTTCACGCGGAAACTTTTCAGGGATAGCCAACGTTGGTGATCATATAAAGCTTGTCCTGAGAAATGTGTAGTAATTTCCGCCGTGGCAGACTAGGTTTACTCCCAAGCTGGAGGCGTATTGAGGGAGCGTCAATGACCCAGCTGCATTTTCTTGGGCATATTACTCCATTTGTCGTCAGATGTTTTTCATCGTCCAAAAAGCGTTCTTTTACAGTTTCTTACCTCATAAACTCATGTGGGTTGTCCCCAGAAACGGCCATTTCAACATCCAAGAAGGTACAATTTGAAAACCCTAAAAATCCAGACTCTGTTCTTGCCCTTCTCAGAAACCATGGATGCACCGATACCCATATCTCCAAAATTGTAGCCAAGCTTCCTCTACTACTCTTAGCCAATCCTGTGAAGACCCTTTTGCCCAAACTCCAGTTTCTCGGTTCTGCAGGCCTCTCCCATGTGGATCTCGCAAAGATTCTCGCTTCAACCCCAAATATCTTGTGTAGGAGCTTGGAAAAGAATTTAATTCCTACTTATAATCTCTTCAAGGGTGTGGTCGTCGGTGACGAAAATGCAGCAAAGGCTCTCGTAAGGCATTGCTGGATTCCTTGTGAAAATTTGGAGAAGACCATTCCTCCTAATGCCACGCTTCTGAGAGAAATTGGAGTTCCTATGGCGTATATCTCATTCTTAGCAACATTTTTTACTATACTGGCCCAAAAGAGTGATAAGTTCAGCAAAGATGTCAATAAAATTATGGAAATGGGATTTGAACCTCAGAAACTGATCTTCGTGAATGCACTCCAGATGTTTTTTCAAATGTCTGAATCAACTTGGAAACAGAAGATGAAGGCCTATAGGACGTGCGGTCTGTCCGAGGATGAGATTATGTTGGCCTTCAGAAATCATCCTTTATGTTTCCAATTGTCTGAAAAGAAAATCATGAGCACCGTGGATTATCTCGTGAACATGGGTTGGCAGCCTGCAGCCATTGCCAGGGTCCCAGTAGCCCTCTTTTTCAATTTGGAAAGGAGGATTGTTCCAAGGTGTTCAGTGGTGAAAGTTCTGTTATTGAAGGGGTTGGTAAAGAAGGATTTGTGTTTAGGCACTTTTCTGAAGCTCACTGAGAGGGCTTTCATGGATAGGTTCATCATCAAATATGAGAAGGATGTGCCTCAGTTGTTAGATGTATATCATGGAAAAGTGGGCATTCAGGAGCTGGCCTTGTAACCGATTGAAGCAGTAGCAGCATTTGGACTTAGCCATTGCAAGTAACTACAATTCCTTGTCTACTTGAGTGTTACTCTGATTTCCATCACATTGGGTTCGCTTGATTTTTTGCATATTACCACCTTAGCTCCAATGGGTGAAACTCTGAGTAGCTTTTCAAGTTCATGAAGAGTGAAACCCATGTGTGGGAACTGGGAAGGGGGCTTGAAAACAACCCCTATTCCTTGACGGGGATGGTCTTTTAAGGATGAATAAATTATGTATGAATTTGGCTGCATTTTCTCTGTTACATTATATTCACTGTGTCTGTGTGTGAGTGACATGATACCTACTGGGGGTTCCAAGGCCTGCAGTAAGGAGTACTCACAACCTAAATCCCAGCCTGCGGGAGTAAGGAAAGGGCCATGCTTGGAGTAGTGCTGGGGTGCCCTCCAGAGACCATCTTTGCAGGGTTTGAGTCCTCTGGCTCCTGGGCCATCCTTAGATTACAATAACAGTGCTGAAGTTCAATTGAGGTTTAACCTGAGTCATATCAAATAACATACCTTTACAGAAAATAGGTCCACTTTACTTATCTTCTTCCTCACTCGTTGCTTCCACGTCAGGACTTATCTTAGCTACCTTCCAGTACCCTGTCTTTCACGGGTCACATCCCTTATTCGGGTCCCTGGATTCAATAATTTTTCTTGCATCCATCAGAGGCATATTTACTGATGAGATTAAAAATTTGTTAGGAACCAAAATAAACTACTATCAACTCATCTAAGAGGTTCGTATACGTCTAAACTGAGAGTCACTGTTCATCCAAATCCGCCATGGATAATTTCTACTTCAACTCACTTTAATTCAGTGCTACAAGAAGGAAGTTTTTATTTTTCTACTTTACAAGATTTCCTATAAAAAAAATCATTTAATTCAGGCCAAATTTATATGTAGGAACGAATCAATCATGCAATTTTGAGTTCAATATATTTATATCTATGAATCAAATTCATGAAAATGGATTTGAGCTTTTAGTCTCCCAATCTCATTGGATTAGTTCATGGTGGGCACTCCATATTAGATTTAGATGTGTTTGTTGGGGACACCCACCATTTTGAATGCCCCCCATCTCATCTCCAACTACAACCACTTTGCAATTGGGTCAGCATCCCAATTTGAACCCATCTCATCTCCAACTACATATGCACTTCATCCCTTAACTATATCTATCAATGAGGTTGAGGCTTTTAATCAATCCCAACTCCAGTCACACCTATTTTCATATCACTGAAGAAGAAGTTTCTAGTGGGTTTTTTTCTTAATTATTATGTGTTTTAAAATCGTAAAAGTCTATCAAATTTAAAATGGATAATATTTTTACGGCAAAGAATGTAACATCAGTATTAAACTTTGTCCACTTGACCCAAATCAAATAATATCTATATCACTGTGAGACTCGATTCGTTTGATCTTATAATACCTTGAAACAAAATGAAACATTCACGGGTAATGCACGACAATATCTACTCTTGAGAAATATTTCTACAATTCAACAACTTTCATAACTTAGTACCTTTAAGTCTTGAGAGTCAGCTTGACTCTCAAATGGAAGGTGGTGTTGGAATTTATTAGTGGGATGTTGAAACCCTAGAAAAGAGGGTGAAGTTTACTATAGTGTGAGAAAAATGCAGAGGGTATGAAGCATTAATGAGCAGCTACTTCTCAAGTGAATGAGAGCACAAGGAAAATGCTTAGTAAGATAAGATTACTGTAGAAAGGTGGGGTGGGAAAATGTCTCTAGGACCATGTACAGATCACAAGAAAGCTTTGATTCATTTATTATATATATATTTGAATTGTTGAATAAAGTTGGAAAAAAATGATATTTAATATTAAAAAAACGGGACAATTATGTTTTGGATCCAAACCCAAAAATTAAGTTTTGGTCCATATAAGTTGTATAATTGATGGAGAGTATATAAAATATGAAGAGACCAATATACCTTTTAAAACTATTTTCTATCACAATGTTTAATAAATTTTTTTATTTTAAATCTTTTTTTAATAATTATTCTGAAAATTTATTATTTTTAGAAAACTATTTTTTTTTTTAAATATTCTAAAAATATATCATTTAAAAAAAATAAATTTGACATATTTTTGGTTATTTTTTAGACACAATTTTAAAAATATATACTTTTCAACATCTTTGATTTTTAAATAATAATAATAATAATAATAATTTATTTTTATTTTTTTGGAGAAGGGTGTATTTTTTTCCAAATCACTTAATTGTATTGGATTTTATTGAGGTTTATAAAAAGAATAAAATTTAAATTAATGTTTTTCTGTTCTTTTTTTTCATAGTTAGCAAAGATCATTTCTAGAAAGATAAAAAATTCATATCATTTTTCTCAATATTCACACTTCCTCTTGGTCTTGAACTTAAATAGTGAACTTATATAAACCAAAACTTAATTTTTTGGGTCCAACTAGATCCAAAACACAACTGCTCCATTGAAAAATGTGATATTAATTAAATCTATTTGTTAAAAAAATTATTAGAAAATAATTTTAAAATTATTTAACTAAATTTCATACATGGGAACTATGAGAGTAGTGAAATACCCGCCCTGAAACTCAGTGAAAATACAATTTTGCCACTCAATGATCTGAAATGTCAAATTTTGATTGGTTATTGACGCTCCAATCCTTGTTCAACATCGCAGAGGAACATTTGTATTTCCGAATATCACGCAAATAACGTAGGCCGAAATGGGGCCCACCATCTTTTACTACTTTTTTCCTTCCTCCTTTGCTCCTAATTTTTTATTTCTTTCTCATTATCCATGCCATCATTTGCGCCCTAGAAATAAATAAATAAATAAATAAATCTTTAAATATCATATATTACATAAAAAAAGAAAAGAAATATTCAAATGTAAATATAAAAGGTAAGCTGAAGCCCCTAAATCTCATGGCAAATTTGGCCTCACTACTAGCTTCTATATAAAATAATTACCTTTTTTTAAAAAAAAAAAAATTGACTACTATAAAAGAATTAGGATACATTTCCTATTTTTTATTTTTTAAAATAGAAAATAATTACCTTTTATCTTTAAAAAATTTATTTTTATAGAAAAAAAATGTATACCACACTTGAAAATTCTTTTATTTTTTTTCAATAGAAGGTGAAAAAATTGAAGAAAAATAAAATAAAAATTATTCAATTTAAATATTTTTCATATTTTTATTTTCTTTTTTTAATTCAATTCAAAATCATAGGGCTTTAGTAAGTGTTGGTGTTAATTTCAAATTGAAGGAATTGAATGTATGTGAGAACATGGAGGGAAGAATCTGAAGATTGATATGGAATCTGGGAATGAATTCAATTCAAATAGGAGAAATGCATGGGAGCCATAGGGGAAAATTGCAGTAAAAGGGGAAAAAATTTGAATCCGTTTGAACACGGTGTACTTTTTGCCTGGTCAGTGGTTACTGGACAGTGAAACAGTAGGCCGACACTGCTGACATAAAGGGACAAAGACAAACAAACAAACATAGAAACAAGTGAGAAAGTGTAGGTGAGAGAGGGTTTGTGTTTTTAGATAGAAGCCCCCAACATTCATACTTCTGTTTTGCTTGTCCTTGTGGATTGTTGAAGGGTTTTCATCCTTTTTGTGGATTGGTGGGCAGTAAGAGGGAGAGGGGGGAAGAGAGAGGGGGGGAGATATGGAGAATGGCAAGGTAGCAGAAGAAGCAGGGCCATCCTCTGGTGGGGGTTCAGGGTGTTCTTCAGCTTCAGCTTCAGCTTGTGGCAAGGGAGAGAAGCAAAGAGAAATGATTCAGAAGACAGATGATGAGGTTGTTGCGAATGATGATTGTGATGGTGATGATGATGATGCTGATGATAGAGATGATGGTTTTGTTCCTGGCCCTCTCATTCCCCTCAAAGAACAGCTTGAGAAAGACAAGGTTTTTTCTTCTGTTTTTTCTTTTCTTCTCAACTTTTCTATTTGAATTTGTTTGGATTTTGGGTCTGGCTTGATCATAAGATTGAATGAATAGATGGGTTTTTGTTTGTTTATTCATGGAATCTCGTAAGCCCCATTTGACATGTTGGGGTTTCCTTTTCACCTTTGTGCTCTGTTTGGTTGCTGAGAAAAATGGAGGGGAAAGAAAAGCAAACTAGATTTTTTTTCTTTATTTTTTTAAGGTGTACTTGGGTTATATATATATATATATATATATATATATATATATATATATATATATATATATATATATATATATATTTCATTTTCAAACTGAATTCTACTTTCCAGGAGGATGAGAGCTTGAGGAGATGGAAGGAGAAGCTTTTAGGCTGCCTTGAGGAAGATTTTACTGGTTGGTCTTAGGGAACCACATATTCGCTACTTCATTTTCCTATCAGAATTTCCCCATTTTGGATTCTTTTTCATGAAGTTGTTTTCCTTTTTCTTTAGGCCAAATGGATCCTGAAGTCAGATTCCACTCCATAGAATTGGTCTCAGAGGATCTTGAGGAAATCAATGCTCCCTTGCCTGTTCATGAAAGTCAGAAAAATGATTTTCTCTTTATTCTCAAAGAGGGATCTCATTACCGGCGTAAGATAACATTCACTGTTCTTCACAACATTGTCTCTGGCCTGACCTACTCCAACACGGTATGGAAAGGTGGATTCCAAGGTGAATAATCCCTTTCCCACTGCTTATTCTGAGGTCTGCAAAATTCATAGCTTATGGATTAATCACAATTGCAATTCTTGATATTGTAATGAATTTGTATTAGTGCCAACTTTGGTTTGTCTAGTGAGCACCTCACAAGGTAGGACTAATTCATGGCAGTTTCATGGGATGAGTTTCAATGATCAGAAACAAAATAAGCCAAAAATGATTTCAGAGTGACAACGCTCAGAATAGTAAAAGTTTGGATTGAGTTTGTGCAATTCAAGTAGCGAATTCTAGCCAATTTTTGGCTTGACCCAAGTCTGAATTCGAAACTTCCAAATCAAGTCTCAAAACTTGATAGATTTGATCTAAGGAAAATGCTCTTTTTAGTGATGATTTGCTTCCAAAGTTGAGGCATGGTCATGTCAGTATGGCACTAAGGGGAGAAGTCCTGATCCTCACTAGTAGGTATTGGCTTCCTTCGGTGTCAATTGGGTTTTATAGCATTTTTTCCTTTTCCAGTATCTTATAAAAAATTTATTTTCTAGAGAGTTGTTTCTCTGAGTTCTTGATTGTTGGAACTTGTCTCTGAATTTTTTGGGAATTATTTTCTCTTTTCTCCCTCCTTTTCCAAGTAGTTGATGAATTCCAAACATAATTTAATCGAATACCTAATTTCGTCTCACAAGTGGATTCGTTTCTCCATTGTTCATGATATGATGAAGCTTGTGAGAACTGAGAAGAGGAAGGTTTGCCTGGTAATTTGCATACTGTTTGATCATGAATAACTGAAGTCAATATGCATGATTAATAGCTCCCTCAATATCATTTTCCCTAGACAAATTATAATTTATTAAACTTTCTGTTTTGGTTTCAGTTTATGAAAGCAAGGGAATGTTGGGTACATTTGCTCCTCAGCGCGAGCCATATGTGCTTGCCTTGGATGATGAAACTACTCCTTCTGGGGTGCTTGCAAGGGGAACTTACTCTGCAAAGCTTAAGGTATGTTCAAAAGGTGTGCATTTGCATGCTTAGTCGATAATCAAGATTCTCAAGATTGCAAACAAGAGATAAAAGGCCCAAAATCTCTTGGCTATGTTTGCTTCCCGGAGATTTTGAGGAAAATGCGAGGAAAAGACGATAAGGGGGAAAAGTAGAAGGAAAGAACAAGTGAAGGAAAATAAAAAAAATAGATTTAAAGTTGATAAATCATTTTTATATGTTACTTCAAGCTTATTTCACTTATTTTAATCCTTCTATATTTGACTTAGTGCTCCTTGTATTATCACTTGATGTTTGAAAAATTATGTGATCTCTAAACAAATTTTAAGGGGGAAAAAATCTTGTTTAGTTTCTAAGCGTGACTCTGCTCTTTTTATGGTTACTTGACATTTGAAAATCGTTTGTCCTAGAAAATTTTAGGGGAAAGGAATCTTGTTTATTCAGGTGATTCAATGGAACAATGACACTCATAGGTTAGCCCTTTTGGTTGTGTTGGACGAATCAAGCCATATTTATTTTGTTTGTGCCCATAACCGGGGCTGTTCCTTAAGGTATTTGTGTCCGGATCAATACATAATGCAGAATGAAGCATCCAAGAGCTTACTGCATTATTTTACATCTAATGTTATGCATATACTAGAATGGTTTATTAACCCAATGTTTCTGTGTGGCAACAGTTCCAAGATGATGATCGAAGATGCCATATGGAACTCAAGTATTCCTTCCAGATCAAGAAGAGAAGCTAGTTGAGGATCTATTAAATTTTTTTTTTTTTGCCCAGGTTCACAAAAACTGTTGGAACAATGGTGAAATTATTGAGTAAAACATTGCATTCTAGGCATAACACAAAATGTAGAATCGGGTCTCAGTTACTGTTTCATGATGTCCAGCTACACATACCATGAACATTAGATGTACTTCCTGCCATCATCAATCTTATTGAAATGTATTTTGAACTATTTGAAGTGGTTCTCAACTTCCTTTTTAACATTGATGCATCGAAGTTATCTTGATTGCTTCCTCAGTTTTTGTTTGTGAGTGCCCATTGAGATTGCTTTGATACTGGTTTTATTACTGCCCTTCCGACAAACATGCAACTTGATTTTGATTTGCCAACAGAAAGAAGAGAAGAATTTTAGGAATTCTACGAATTTATATTTACCACCACCCCCAGCCCCCAGGTGTTGTCACATGTATCATGCATCTTTAGGACATGCCAGCAAGGAGAACTTCTTACAACTGTGCTCAAATGTTGCCTCGACTAATGCTATTATCTCTAACATCCCCCTTGAGCTAAGCAAGGAGGATGACACCACATTTAGCTTGTTCCAAAGCCGATCAAGATGAGTGGAGTGACTTTGTGACAATTTCTGTAGTCTGGTTAATAGTTAGGACATGTTGAATTGCTGAAGCATTGGCGAGCACCCTCTCTCGTGTTTAGTTCTTGAGTGAAGAACAAGGTTAGCACTTAGAGAAACGATGCTTAAGTTGTCATACAACAGAATTGGTGTTCTGGTTTACATGATTCTGAGTTCTTTCAAGAGAGATTCAACCAAGCAACTTTAGCTGCTGCATTTTCCAAGCTTTCTATACTCTTGCCTGCCTCAATGCTTCACCTTGAGATTGCATGTAGTTTCTTAGAACTCCAAAAACACTCGACTTTGCCAAGAAAGATGTAGTAGCCTGACGTGGATTTTGACATCTGGGTTAATGACCCAATTTGCATCAGAATAGCCATGAAGAAACTAAGTGTCTATGACTTTGGGAGATGCAAGCCATGATTGACGGTTCCTCTCAAGTACCCCAATATCCTTTTGATGGCTTTCCCATGTGTGTCCAAAGGGTTTTACGTAAATTGTAGAACTTATTTACTGTAGAGCCCTTGCTATACTTCTATACAAAATTGCATCTTCAAAGGGACCATCATTTCTCATAGAAAATTGAACTCCACTAGCCATTGGCGTTGAAATTGCTTTCGTATTTGCCATTTTTTCTTTGTAGAGCAGATCATTAATATATTTCCCTTGTGGTGAAAGTAGCAAACCTCCATCTTTAGTATATATGGAATCCAGTTGTCTTATTCCCCAATTTCAAGACAATGCAATTGCCAAAACCACTGGGTTGGTTACTAGTTTGACTAATGGACTAAACGTATCAGAAAAATCAAAACCAATGGTCTGATGGTAACCTCTTGTTTCTAATTTGGCTTCATATCTAGCTATAGTACCATTAGAATTCTTTTTAATCTCTCGTGTACCGATTCACATTCCACAATGTTCTTGTCAGAAAGTAATGACATCAAAGTCCAGGTTTTATTCTTCAATAAAGCATCGGTTCTTGCTTCACAGCAGCTTTCCAGTTTGTATCCTGTAGTGCTCCACTGATTGTAGATGGTTTTGTATGCTTCTCTGAAGGTTGATTGGATTCACATGGAAAAGTGTTTCCATCAAAGCTGACATGCCTAGAAATATCCAGTCTTCCAATTGGATCTACGCAGTTATATCCCTTATTGTATATCCAAGGAAAATACATGGAATGGACCGGAACTGCATTTTGTGTTAATTGTAAGGTCTGGGGAATGGATAATAGGAATGATCAAATATCTTGAACAAGGAATAGTCAAACTTATTATAAAACGACTTACTCCAAAGCTGACTTTTCCATGAAGGACTGGTGTTAGCTACATGCTGATAAGGTACACTGTAGAGGAGTAAACATCATCCCAGAATTTTAATGGTAGAGATGCTTGGGCAACAGAGCAAGTAAGGTGAGGTCTGACTCCATTGATGGTAGGAATTAACTTAGGAGGACAAACAGAGGTTCCATCAATGAAACCTTCAAGGCCAAAACCATGAATTGGTACCATGATCTGTTGATGCCCTGTCATAAAATTTCCATCATCAAGACAAACAGCAACAAATTGATTTGCTGGGTTAAGTCTCAGTCCTTCAGGTGTTACCACATGTCTCTTGCAAAAAAAAAAAAATCTTCTGCACATGCCAGCAAGAGGAACTTCCTTCTAACTGCAATCCACTATTGCCTCAACCATTGCCATTATTTCTAACACCAACATAAGCAACTATTAATCATTCTTGATCATGGACTACAGAGACCTAAAATTCTTGGCTGCTTTTCTCCCAAAATAAAAAATAAAAAAACAAAAGAAAGAAAAAAAGAAAAAAAGAAAAGACAAGAAAAGAAAAAGAAAAAAGGAAAAGAAATCCTTGCTTGTATTTATTAAGAAAAAGATCCGGGGATACAAAAATATGAAGGTTCCAATCCACTTATTTTCTCATCCACTATCACTTCTAGCTAGGCTTAGTATTTCAAATCTCGCAAAATAAGGAATTCAACTTTTCATGATAAATGAATTAAGGGTGAACACTTGATAGACTACAATATTGTTGAAGATACAGTATGAACCTAGTACCAATCTTACTCACTGGCGGATTTGTCACCCATGAGGAGTAAATGATTTTGATAAATGAATATCCAAAATTTTTTCCTGCAATTGGGAACTATTCTTATGAATGCTAAATCTTGGGCATACTTGAAGTTTGTCAGAACCGAAACAGTTCAACTTGTTATCCATTACTCCAGTAGACGAAAAACAATGGAGCCATAAGGGCTCATGGAATCCACCTACCAGAAATGCTGACAGCCAAAAATTGAGTACACAGTATCTGAGACTGAACCCTAGAATCCTCAACCTTTCCCTGCAATGAAGCCATTAAAAATAATGGATTCATAATAAAGAATGAATCTTAAGTACATGAATACAAAAAAATTAATCTATAAAAGCAACAAAATAGCTTCATTCTGCAACACATGGCAGACTAAGGTAAGGTTAGCAGAGAAAGATACAGTTAATTGTAATTAGAACTCAACATCTACTTTTGAACAGACCTCCACCTATTAGTTCAAGAGAAATGCCCCATTTATTGCACACTCGCAGACTAGATTAAACCATCAGACAAACAAAAAGCAGTGTCTTTCGACCATCAGCAGGAAAAAAAAAAGGAAGAAAAAAGAACATATTAGAAGTACTGAAGTACTAATCAAGAGATATGGTAAACCTTTAGGCTATGTTTGGTTCCCGGAAAATGTGTGAGAAAGAAAATTGGAAGGAAAAATGGAAGGAAAGAAAAAGTTAACGAATTTTTTTCACTTGTTTGGTTATCCATGGAAAATTCGAAGGAAAAAAAAAAAAGAATTCATTTTCTTTTGTTTGGTTAACTACAAAAAAGAGTTAAAGAAAAATGGAATGAAAATAAAATCAATAATTTGTCTTAGATATTTATCAATTTGTTGAATAATAAAATAAATTAAATCAATAAAAAAACTGTTGAAAAGCGTGAATTTTTCAACATAAAACATTGCTCATAGAAAGTCTCTATTATTTTTTTTTTTTATTAATAATTATAAGATTTATGTATAAAATTCCTCCCCCCCCCCCTCTTTTCCCTTATATTTTTCTCTTCTATTTTCCTCATTATTTTTTAAGGAAAATAGTGGGGAAAATATTATGATATTTTCTTTAACATTTTCCTTCATATTTTTTTTCCCTCATATTTTCCATGTCATCCAAACTAAAGAAAACCATTTTCCTCTACATTTTTTTTTCCTTTCCTTAGCATTTTCCGGGAACCAAACATAGCCTTAGACTATGTTTAGTTCTCGGAAAATTTGAGGGAAAATGCAAGGGGAAAAAATAGAAAGGAAAAGTAAAAGGAAATAAAATATAAATTACAGTCAAAAAATTATTTTTATATATTACTTCAAACTCATTTTACTTATTTTAAATATTTTATATAAAAATTAAATAATTTAAAAATATATAAGTTTCTAATTGATTTAAATTATATTTAATTTTTTTCTTGTAGTTTTTAATGTAACACTAAATATAAGAAAATCATTTTTTGTAGTATTTTTTTTCTTTCCTTAGTACTTTCCAAAAATAACTCAAACTACAGAGTTGGACAATTGAGACAGCTCATAACATTTCCCTAATCATGTCTTCCGGCTCATCACAACTCAAACCTTTTTACTTCACTCTTAACATTTCAATTAAGGGTCCACCATTTTCCAAATTTCTAATTTAAGATCGATTGTGCTAGTAGAATTTAGTATTTAACACAGGACAGGATAGAAACAAGAACAGAAGTTGCTACCTTGTAATCTATGCATAATGTGAGAGCATATCGGCAGAAGAATTCCTTAATCTACAACTCTGTCCTAGGTGAACATCCCCAAAAACATATCTGCATCATCATGCAAGTAAAAACAAATATAAAATTAATATTAAGGTAATATCAGCAGAAAATATATTTGGTGCAGGAGAAGAAGAAAAGACCTATATTCGCAGTACTCGGACCAAGCACAACGAGCTTTTCCATAATCCCAATAGCAGTCCTCATGCCTCAAAGGTCCACGCTTAGCTGTTGGACAAGATTTAGCATTGAACATTTATTCAGAGGGGACATGAGAAAAAAAATTATCAAATAAAAATTCACCTTTAGTGACAAATTTTGATTTTGCATCAGGATGAATATCATGCCACATCTGGAGCCATAGCTCCCGCATCAGAACCGGCGATCTGACAATGTTTCTATGATTTGCTACAAGCAGAAAGTTCCAATTTAGTGTGAAACTGATAGAAAAGAATGAAGACAACACAAATGAATATGTATACAGCAAGTGGGACAAGAACTTCTCTTAGCACAATATCAAAATCTAGTGCCATCTGGATCAAACTGCAAAAACTGATCTGGAAAAGTTAGAGGGTGTTTGGTAAATCAGCTTATAACTTAATGACTTATAATTTAATTTAAATCATTAAGTAGATTAAACATGTTTGGTAAAATAACTTAATATTACAACTTAAATTTATTTTTAAGTATGAAGTCAAAATAGTTAAATTATTTTTAATCTCAAATCCTTTTTGCTTAATTCCATATTAGTGAAAATATATTTTAAAATTATGATTTCACATCCATAACTCATTTTTTATGATAAATATTTATGGTTATCTTAACTATCTACAATACTTTAAATATAGATGTTTTACAAATAAATTTATTTCTTGAAATTAATGAAGATAAATATTAATTAAAATTAAGAAGGGTAAATGTGTAAATTTGATAATTTAAAATAAATTTTAAGTTAACTTTACCAAACAATCTTAATACTTAAAATTAAAAATAAATAAATAATAAGTTTTAAGTTAATAATTTAAGAGCAATTTAACTTATAGTCAACTTAAGTTATTTAAGTAACAAGTATTAAACTTTACCAAATACCCTCTTAGTCATAGAATATTGAAAATGGGAACAAAAAGTAGGCAATAGCTATTCCTTTAAATCTCAATGAAGCAACATTAACCTTAAAGAGAAAGAACCTAATGGATGCACCAAGATGCTTAATGTAATGAAGACCGATTGCAGAATAAGAATGGTGATGTTTATTGTGAGGAATTTGCATTTATCATAAAAGAACAGGTTGCTAGAATTCAGAAAAAGGAAACAGCAGTTGCAAATTTTTCTCATTAATTCAAGAAAGTGGATCAACATATCCTTACATGGAACAAATAACTAAAAAAATTTCAAATTCCATGCTTGTTTTTGAGAATGCAATAATCTTGAAATCATGATTGATATTTACCAACATTTTGCAATACTTCTGAGGTTGTATTGCCATATTAATGCCCTTCCAATCTAGAGATAAACCTAAAACCAGAAAAATGATGGAACGAGAACCCTGGTATTCAGTAATATAAACAAATTGCTCTATTCATGAAGTTGAGTCCCCTTTTATCATTTAGAAATTATTCTATGAAACAGTCAATGGATTATAGAAAACAGAATGACCAAAAATTCCACCAGTGGCCAGTCATGATACTTGTTCAGTAATCAAATTTGCATTATGAACTTCTCCAATGCAATATATACTTCGGATATACTGTTTTCTTCCAGCATACAAAGTACAGTTTTAAAGGGAAATATATATATATATATATATATATATATATATATATATAAAGGTTTTCATAAAAATTATGCTCACACCTTTCTTAGAAACAAAAGATAAAATGACTGATTCCATTGGAGGAGGACAAGAAAGGGATGAGAAAGATTGTATAATATGTAGTATAATTGTATAAATTCTTAAATTCTACACTACATACACAATCTATATTTGGTTAAATACCCTCGTATCCATGTCATGGCTTTTCAAACATTTCCATGTTGCCATAATTTTATCATCTTGAAACCAAGTCCTATGTTTGTTTCCGTGCAAAATATATAATCTCCAGAAATTTTACATCTAATTAGCCAACAAGTTGCTGATTACGGGAAATCTTGCCAATAAACCACTGGACAAAATTGAAATACTCCTTGTATGATAAGAGCAAATGTAGCTACTCCCAGGAGAAAGTTAAGATTATTGAGCAAAAAGTTTTACCATAGTTTCAATAAGCTGCATCACCTGCAAAACCTGTTGGGAAATGACTGAATTTTCTCTATCTCCAATGCTATCCTTCACATTAACAACCTTATTCATATCTAACATGTAACTAGTATGGCATATGCAGCCAAAAGTTCAAATGGCCCACCTCTTTAGATGGAACTCTTGTTAGCTTAGGTGCATACCCAGGTCACAAAAGGTAGATCTAAACCTACACAAACACAAAGAGATCCCCTAAAACAACCTCAAGTAAATCTACCATTCCACTCAGTGAAACTGTAAGCCAGATGATTGGAAAGGGCCAAGACAAATATTTCTCCTCCAAGACTAAATCCTCATTAAACAGTAAAGAAGCCTCCAAATACCTCTCCACTGCTTGAAGGGACTGAGAAAACAAGCACTGCAGAATTCCCTTCAACCAGGATGTTCCAGATGCCCAAATCAGAGCTAAAATCAAACCCTATGAGGGAGGCCATTGTGTACTGGTAATACATTTTTTTTAAAAAGATGACCCCCTTTTCCCTGTTGGGAATCAAAATTGGACCTTTCACATCTCCACTCCAACCCCTTGAGCAAACCCTCAAGGGACTTGTTTGTCCTTACATACTTGAACCCTTTGCATTAACAACTGTCTCATATCTACCATAATATAAATCATATGATATACTATGATTGTAGTGTAAGGACATTTTTTTTGACAGGTAAACTAAGTAGTTATATTAAAAGTTCTTGGAAAAGGCACACAAAGTAGTGCTATCTAATCAAAGCCTTGAAATTCTAGCTCTTCACACTGACATTGGCCCCTCTAAGAATCCAAAAGATAAATACAAATTTCATCTACCCACTGAAACAATTACTTTTTGCCCCCTTAAAAGTTACAAGCAATCCTGCATCTCTAAATCCCTTTCAAATTTTGAAAACAAAGAATTCATTCTCCTTTTCCCACCCTCCTGAATCCTCACCTCATCTCCATCATTCCCATTTCTGAGGAGAGCCAAACACTCAGCCTTTAAACCTACTATCAGCAATCTGAAAATCTCAAACTTCATTGACAATCAGAAACCATTTCCCACCCATTCTTCCTGATCTTCTCTTTACTGCTTTGATTGGTTGTATTTAACAAAGCACCCCAATTTCTGAAGCTCCCTATCAAATTGAGATGTAGAGGAAGGCTTCATCTTCTTACTTAAGGACACTGCTCTATGGTTCTTTCTGGCTTCCAACTTTCTCAAGAAGGACACAATTTCCTTTTCATTCCCTTCCACTAGCAATCCAAAAATCTGCGAAAGAAGACGAATTTCCCAAAAGACAGATAAGAGAAGCTCCCATCTCTCATCATATCCCTGATATGAATGCCATTTTCTGAAGCCACATCCTCACTTGCCACATCTAGGTCCGTACTCTTGGTATCTCTAGGATAATTCTCCAGGAAGTCCACAACCAAGCCCTCACTAGAAAAATTCGCAACTGCCCATAACCATCACCCCCCTTTCATTCTACTGAAAACCCTTCATTTTGCTTCCTCCATAGAACCAAGCTATTGGCTATCCCCGACAATGGACCACTGTCTTTAGAAGTAGAAGAGGAAAAAGGAGAAGACCCACCCCCCATCAAAATAAATGGAGTCAATAATGTAACTACCAAATCTTCCACTTCCAATAAGAGGGCAATATCTACAGATGGCGCTCTTCTTCTCTGGGCGTTATGAGAAGAGAACCAACAAAGAGAGAGCCGCCTCATCGCAAGCCATCCTCAAACAGACAAGATCGGCAAAGAAAACTCCTGGTGCCATCTCTTAATCCACAACATCTGGAAGTTCCTACCTGCACAATGTTGAGATAGACTCTGCTGTCTTGGGACACTGGAATTTACAACCAGCTCCCTTCTCACAAACATCGGATCTTTCTCCAAGGGGAAGAGGCTAGATAATTGTCCAGTGCTTCAAAGACACATCAGTTTTTGTAATTGTTAGATCAGGCAAACCCACCACCCACCCCACCCCCCCACCTCTCTCTCTGCATCCTATGCACATCTATGATCTAACATTGAAATGGAAACTCAAAACAAATAAATTCATTTCTTTGTCAAAACTTGAAAATATTGTTGCCTCCATAAAAAAATAAAAAATAAAAAATAAACTTAAAAAAATATAATTGTAGGTATACTTCCACATTATTATGCTTCAAGTTTATTGTCTCATTGTTATAGTTTATGTCATCTGGTAGGCTGCAAATAATGGAATGTATAATAGCATGTTTTTTTTGGTGAAAACAGTATTGCTTATATTTTCAATGGAAGGGTGACTATGTCTCGAGTAATTGAGTACTTGTCCAAGGATATAATGGTCAGACAAATTGACTTTGGTCTACAGACCTGCACCAGGCACTAGAGCACATGTCCACGTGAAAGTGGAAGGTAAGAAGGCACCCAAAAAGAGCCATTCACCCATCCCACCCTTTAGCTATCTTTTAGTCCCTGTTCTATTTCTATGGTTCTCTATGTTTTGCCTAGTTTTCCTGATTTAATGCGAGTATCTAAATCATGTTGAATTCATTAAGGAAAATGTGCCCAATACAGCCTAAAATTTGTCATTTTGTTTTATATGCATCTGAGTATAAACGAATGCTTAAAATTATGTCTAATAAGGACTTAGGATAGAACTGTGTATAGGCTTTAGCTATTTAAAATTGGGAGGACAACATAAAATCCTTTTTGAAACTATTAAAGTTTTATTTCTATTGGGTTGAAGGTATGGGAGTTTCTACTTTCTAGTCCAAACACCCTAAACTCGTGTTTATCTTGTAGTCTGTTTTCTGCTTCTACTTGCTGGCTATGTTACCATGTTATGTAGCTGTTCACTTTACTATCTGTTCCCTCAGACAACTTGAAATGAACTATGCAGGTGAACCATGAAATGTACATAATGTGCATAAGGTAGAAGAATAAAATCATAATGCATTAAAATAAATAAATCATATATTCAATTGCAGTTGCACAAGATAACTGAAAATAGAGAAAAAAGGATGAAGTAAAAAAAGGTTGCCATCATTTCAGTTTGAAGCCAGTGAAAATTTTGCCAGACTACTGAAATAATCATATAAGTTATGCTTGTGGAAAATTTCCATGTGGGAAATCCATTTTAATGCTG
The DNA here is from genome assembly GCA_030254885.1 of Vitis rotundifolia. Classification (NCBI taxonomy): domain Eukaryota; kingdom Viridiplantae; phylum Streptophyta; class Magnoliopsida; order Vitales; family Vitaceae; genus Vitis; species Vitis rotundifolia. Next base: position 6,666,972 of record CM058157.1, read on the forward strand.
ATTATATTTTCATCAATCTTTAATTTAAGGCAGGAAAGCATTTATTATCTCCAATGAAATGGTAGACAAAGCAGGTTAACTAGATATCTTTTGAAGCAAAAGTCCTTCAGAAACTCCATGCTTTGGTTCATAAGCACAGCAGTATTTATGTCAATACCTTTATCAAGCTCCCAAACCGCTGTCCTTCTTCCTGGAATACTTTTAGAATCTTCATAATAGGTTATATACTTAACCCGAGGTGACCTTGTCATATTGGGAACTATATCTTCATCAGGATGATGTTCTACATTCAACTCCACTTGTATGTCAGATCCATCATGCTCCGACTGCAAATTTCAAAAAACCAAATGAACGATCTAAACTCTTCTGCACAATAAGATCATTTTACTGTGGAAAGATTACTGGGGGTATATGCTAGCTCTATCTACTATTTCTCTTCCATTAGTAAAATTATCAATGAAAAAGAGAGGGTGAGAGGCCAGGTAAAACCCAAAAAAACAAAATGAGATTATTACACAAGGCAACTCCACTCAATTCAATAAAGCCTTATTCCCAGTAAATTTAGCTAAATGAATCTTATTTTTCCAATCAGATTTTTAGGACCACATCCTCCATTAAATTGTTGGCGATATTTCATTTCTCACAACCTCAATCCATGTTTCTTTTGGCCTTCCTCCTGTTTGTTTGAGTTACATGAATCTTATTTTCCCATTGAGATTTTTAGGACTGTATCCTCCATTAATTGTTGGCATATTCCATTTATCACCAACAAGGCACAAGAGACATCAATTCCTAACCACACTCTTTTGGACCTTTGCTGAGGTATAAACTTGATGTTTTGTGATTTTCTAACAGAATATCAATCAAACAGAGATATATTACAAACTGAAAGATAAAAATTCCATATAATGTCAGTACATGAATACAGATGAAAGATAGAAAGGTATCAAAGTGAAAATAAGTGATTTCAAACAGTAAGATACTCATAAATTTGAACAAACATAATTGATCATCAAGTCAAAACTTGGACCTTGATTCTATTGAATTTTTAAAAGTAGGGGAAAATTAAATTGTGACAGTTGGGCTAATAATCCAACTCCACCATTTAGTAGGTTCTTGAAGGGGAATGGAGCCCTTACATCAGAACCTCCTTTTTTTCTTTCTAATATTCATGAACCATCATATACACTGCAAACATAAAATGCACATGGTTTATTTGATCAAACTTCTCTTAGAATGACTCTATAAAAATTAATCACATATGGGGTTTTAAAACAAGGGTCTGGTGAACTGCATCGCTTCCCATTCACCACCCACAGGCAGAGTGACATGCATCAGAAAGATAATGCAAATATACAGGGAATCTACTGTAATGATACCATGCCATATAATCTGAAAATTGAATTTCATTGATCACCCTAGATGGTCTTATTCAACGATTGCCATCCCAGATCTCAAATCTTACCAGAGAAACTGAACAGACAATAAATCTTATACCATACCCAGTGGCCGAGCTAGAAATCTATTTCAGGAGGGCAAACATAAGGAATTTATTCAAGGGGGCAAGAATGTAGCAAAGTTCCAGTTATGGCTTATAATAGGTTCCAGGATGAATCCTCTCATGCTAATTTTTGGTTTTCAATTTTCATGGGGATCCAGCTGCTTCCCCTGGGCACCAGGTGGCTTCACCCCTGAGTATACCCATCAAATGTTATAATACAGATTTTAGACATCTTCTAGTCATTGTTGTCCCACAAACCACTAGAAGTTCATTCCATTGCCATATTTTTAGGAAGTGAACATATCAACCTCTTTCACTGTTACACACATGGACTTCCTTTCCATACAACATATAGAAAATACACAAAATCATATCTCCTTAGGTTACAATATAAATTAAGACTTAAAATCATTATCATCATTTAGCTTCCTGGGCTGATTGATCTGCATTTGTTGGACTAGAAAGTGCAAACACATAATACATTAAGTGGAAGACAAATCCATTAAATATTAAAAATTATCCCCAAAAGATTAAAGAGTCATTATGCAGTTCCACAAATCGGATACCTGAGGAGCTCTTGTTATGTTCACTTTTGGCCCAAGCCAATTCTTGCACCAAGAGAGAGAATGGTATGGCACCTGTAAACAAATTTGTCTATACTCAACAAAGCTAAAAATGCCAATCATATTTTATGTGCAGGTCAAAATGGGATTTGGACACTAAATATAAGTAACATTTCTTGAGCATACCGTCTCATCCCCACTGGCAGCTCCTGGGTTCCCTTCAACTAGATTTCCTGATCTGTAGGAATAGCAAGAACCTAAATATTAGAGTTCCTAGAAGCTGAAAGATTTCGACAATGACATTTGTTAACTGAAATTGTGATCAAAGAGGGTTACCTCAGTAATCCAAGATTATACATAGGGCTGTGCTTTGCATAAATATGGTTTCAAATGCTTAAAAATGGAGTGTAATTAAAGTGTGGCTCTATGTACCTAATGAGCCCAGATTAGGAACTCATGGAGTATTTGACATGCTTGTTTACATGAAAACAAACACAGCAGGTGATAAGCCACATGTATGCCAAAGACATGGGTGGACAAGAATATCACATAGGTTTAGTTTCATAAGAGCAACCATAATTGCTAAAAACTTACAATATACAATAATATACAATGATATATGATACAATATAACAATATGATACATTTTTTATGGAAATGAATATGTATCACAATCCATATCTTAAGTGCATCTTACGATACATATATGATACACCATACAATACGTGATACAATAATATATACACATTCAACTATCTTTTAGAATTTTTAAGAAAAATCAAACTCAGTATATTTTTGTTGTTAAAAGAATTATTATATTGATTGTTTAAAATGCAGAGAAAGGTTAGAAATTAATCATGAAAGGGAGAAAGAGGTAAAATAATTCTATTTGAAAAACTTCCTTCGTGTTGTCAAAGGTCATAATGGGAGTTAAGTAAATTTATTTTTATAATGACTATTAGAGAATTACCATTTGAATGGTTTGAATGTTGACATTGAAAATGATGGTGATTGGTGAATAACAACTTTCACTTAATGTATTAGGTGTTCTTTTCTTTGGATATATATTTTTTTAGTGAGGAAGAAACAATGACAAACACAAAAAGTTGGACCTTTCAAGATAACACTTAAAGACATAAATATCAAAAACATATATAAGTACATATGCCTAATTAGAATTTGGAGCTAAAAATAAAGTCTAAAAATTTAAGAAGTTTATTTTCATAGATTTTGTGATGAACTTATACATTAAACTCTTATTTTGTTAAATTGAACTTTTTAAAACTCTAGTATTCAATGTTTTCATATGGTGTGATAAAGTTTAACTCTTTAAATCTTACTATCTTTCATGAATTGATTATGTATTACTCTATACTTTATGTTTCCCATGTATGAGCACACGTATATATATTTTCACAATATAAAAAAATTATGACACACGATATGGAAAAAAAGAAAAAACGATATACGATATGTTTAACAAGTCAACAAACTATGAGAGCAACTTATAGGACTTCTAACTATTCTGCTCAAACATGTGTAAATGATTACATCCAATTAAAACTCATAATGCATGTTGTTGGACATTCTTTATCAACTTCACATTCAGTGACTATTAATGCTGCTCCGCACAATCACACACCTTTAGATAGTTCCAAATAACTATTTTAATTTATGATGATGAATAACTAGCTATTTATAAAGCTATCTAACCATTAACAGAAACTAATCTCATACACTGATGTTCCTTTTCCCCATTGGTTCATCTAGAATTGCTTCATTATTGTTATAATTATTATTGGCTTACAGACTGTAGTGATTTTTTTCACAACATAAAAAAATTATGACACACAATACGGAAAAATAGAAAAACGATATACTATATGTTTAACGAGTCAACGACTATGAGAGCAACTTATAGGACTTCTAACTATTCTGCTCAGACATGCGTAAATGATTAAATCCAATTAAGAATCATAATGCCTGTTGTTGGACATTCTTTATCAACTTCACATTCAATGACTATTAATGCTGCTCGGCACAATCACACACCTTTATATAGTTCCAAATAACTATTTTAATTTATGATGATGAATAACTTGCTATTCATAAAGCTATCTAACCATTGACAGAAACTAATCTTATACACTGACGTTCCTTTTCCTTATTGGTTCATCTAAAATTGCTTCATTATTGTTATTATTATTATTGGCTTACAGATTGTAGTCATGGTAGTTACCTTAGTGGCATTTTAACTTTTAACTGTTGCTTCAAGGTTCTGGGAGTTTCCCAATGACCTTTGGTCCTCCACATGTTGAAATACTGACAATTAGAAAATAGTGAACCTTCACAAGCTCTTTTCATTTCCTTTCAATTCTCCAAAGGGTCAACTGATGCATGGATGGCACCATTTCATTAGTTCACGTAAAAATGGTACCACCTAATTGGTCTGTGATTTATCACCTAGCTAGCTCTTATTCACAATACCCCCATAAATAGAGCTAACGAGTCACCATTTTGAAGAAATTGTTTCTAAAAGATAAAAAATTCTCTCTAAAGTTGAATCTCTCAATTTCAGAAGCATAATAAAGGTCACTGCCACTCTTGAATCCTCTTGCCTCTTACTCGACTCCATTTTTCCCTTGAACCAAGACACCTCACTGTCCACATGGCCAACCCCCTCTGGCACAGAATAAATTCTAGACAATTATAGTTTTTTTTTTTGATAAGTAAAAAGATATGTATTCCAAGAAAAGAGGAAACACCGAAAATAGTGCCCTCAACGTATACAAGGAGTATACACAAAAGAAACCCAAAGGCTCGAAACCTTTACTTAGAGCCTAACCAATCTAAAAAACTAACAAGAGAAGAAGGGCACAAAACTATAGACGCCCTAACCCAAGACCAGAGATTACATACAAAAGAATATTTCAATCTCTGAAGCGAAAGCTCCTCATTCCCAAAAGCTAACAAGTTCCTTTCCTTCTAGACTGACCAAAAAATACACAAGGGGGCCATTTTCCAAGCCTTTTTCCGAGTCTTCCCCACAAAAGTTCCATGCCACCCAAGTAGAGTTTCCTTTACTGTACACGAAAGAACCCAAGCTACACCAAAAAGGGAGAAAACTATGTTCCACAGAACCCGTGTCTTTACACAATGAAGTAAAAGGTGATCTACCGTCTCTAATTCAGAGAGACATAGAAAACACCTATTTGCCATAGAGTACCCCCTCCTCTGAACTTGCTCCAAAGTTAGGATTTTACCCCAAGCAACTTCCCAAGCAAAGAAGGCTACCTTAGGAGGTGCCTTCACTCTCCAAATACCATTACAGGGGAACAGATGAGCTTCTCCAGGCTCCAAGATAGAATACAACGACTTAACCGAAAAATCACCACTCTTTGAAGCCGTCCAAACCACTCTATCATCCTCCTCCCTCTGCACCCTGATAGCTTGGATCTTTAGCATAAAACGCTCCAACATTGCAATCTCCCAATCATTGAACGCCCTTGAAAAAAGAGGGGTCCAACCCTCCCCGTCACTTTCTGAGTTCCAAACCTCCGACACCCAAGCATCTTTAGTCAGGGATATAGAATATAAGGAGGGGAATGACTCACAAAGGGGCTCATCACTACACCATTTATCCTTCCAAAATTTCACCCTCCGCCCATTACCCACTTGGTAGGCTAGTCTACTCTTCAAAAACAACCACTCATTCCTGATTGCTTTCCAAAGCCCAACACCATACCTCTCACTAACTGCCCGCGTGCACCAATCCCCCTCCTCCACACCATATTTCTGACTGATAACTTTCTTCCAAAAAGCCTCTCTATCATAGTTTTAAACTTTTAAAATGAGCTTTGATAAAACTTAATGTTTCCCATGTTTCCTTGTTTCTCACACTCAACTTCTTCCTTCCCCATTTTAAAACACCTTAATCAATGAGAGTGTACAAATGTGTTTGCATGTGTCCTTCACTCCTCCAACAAAGATCCACTATAAACATTGATAGTTTAAAAAAATTTAACTAATGTTTTTAAAACCTAATAGAGGGTGATTGGCAACTTTCCTGTGTTTCCCTGTCTCTCCCACTCTCAACTTCTTCATCCTCCATCTTAGAACATGTTAATTAGATTCCCAAATAAACAAGTTTATTTGCTCTTAGCAATAATTAAATGCAATACATGTCAAATTGGCTGTTGAGTTTGGTATTTGTCAGAAATATTTACTGGTTCACTATTATTATTGCCATTCAGTATACCAACACTCACCTTGAGACTAAAGATCCTTCAATCTCATAAATGACATCAGTCATGATCCAGTTATCAGGGTACGGCTTCCCACTTGGTGCAAAATAATAACCAACCTGTTTTGCCATTCCCACATGCCAAAGTAATTACTCACTTGAACAACATTACTGATTAAATATAGAACAGACATCAACAAAATCCTCCTAATAAGAATGATATCTGAGGAAAAAAATAAGACTGAGAAATGATTTGCAGAGAAATTAACCATAATAGTGAAAAATACTACAGAACTTGAGATAAAGCACATAGTAACATGTAATCTTTCCAACTTAAAGAAAAAATAAATAAATAAGCAGAGGAAAGATAAGAAATGAGTGCAATTTGTATGAAGGTAGAGGTGGTACCAAATCAAGAGAAGGTGAGGGAGAGTTATCCAAGATGATTCAAGCATGTACACTTAAGATCTCTGAATACATAAGTTCATGAGTAGGCCAAGAAAGACATGCTAGAGCAGTGAAAGACAACATGATGACCAAGGATCTAATGGAGAATATGGCTCTAAATAGAATTAAATGAAAAAAAGATTAATGTGACAGTTGGCAAATATGCACAGCCTATACAAAGACTTTCCAGCTAGGAAATATTTTTGATATGCACAGCCCCTATGAAGACTGGAAATATTTTTGAATTAAGTTTTTCCTTATTAATTTAGTTGACTGATTCTTTTTTGTAAATAGAGATATCCTAGGCCAAACATAAGCTCATTCCTTTTTTCTATTTTTGGCCTCTTACAATTTGTATATATTTGGTGTAATTCTATTGAAATAATTCTCAAAGTCAACAGTGACCAACCCCAAGTAGTTTTGGTTAAGGTGTTATTGAGTTGAGGGAATATGATTTCAGCACTCAACCCATGATTTATGCAATCCACCTCAAGTTGTTCTCAAAAAGAGCTTAAACTACCTCTGAAAATGCATGGAAAGCTTTGGAGACAGAATGGAATGTCAAAGCATTGAAAAAGGCAGACGCTCATCAACAATGCAAGGATGAGAAACTTTTTTTTTGGACAGTGAGGCCTACTTTTGAGGGGAGGAGCAGGGTCGACAGAGATGAATCATTGCTCGGGAGTTCAAGATAGAAAAGGCAGACGTTCACACAAGCAAGCACACACATGTAGATACTTGATAGATGGATGTACAAAAAATACATAACAGTCCTTGTTCAGCCACAACCACCCTTCTCCACAAGGCAAGTTATGGTAAAAGGGCCCATACTTTCCACCCAACCCTTTGGTCCTAGGAATGCTTGTCTTAAGAAAGAATAGTTGCACTTCTCATGATTTTGATCTTACTTCACGATTGAGAAATGAAAGGTGGAAAGAGGGGAGAATTGTCCAAACCCTCATTGCCATACTTAGATTCAAGTCTCAAGGAATTTTCATGTGAGATATCCAGCATCTGATGTTTATACAGCAGCATCTGCAGCTCTTTCTGGGCAAAATAAAAATAAATGGCATATTCTGAGAAGGAGTATTGCATACGTCTTTTATTTTTTATGAGAAACAACAATGTGATATATTGAATTAGGAATTAAGAAGTACAATAGAAGGATGAAAAATCCTCCCACAAACAAAAGCTAAACATAAGGAATACCAAAAACTATAAATCATAAAATAAATACAAAAAGCAACCTCTCCTTACTAACCCACACCCTTGGAACTATACACCGCTACCCAATCAAGTTTAACCACATTAAGGGGAATGTCCTTAAAAGTTGTGGTGCAAGAGGCCCAAAAAGACTTAAGGAAATGAATGGTATCCCAAAGAACCCCTGAAGTCCTTGCCTTGTCCTCAAAAATCTTACTATTTCTTTCCTACTACACAACCCAAATTAAAGCAAAACAATCAATTTGCCACAATACTAGGCCTCTCCTAGAGCTTCCCAATCCCTTATATGAAATGGTCATCATGTCACAAATACTCCTGGGGAGAACCCAATCCATCATGGTCAATTTAGATAATTTGTACTATAGTCCTATTGTCGAAGGACAATGTAAAAAAAAGAGATGATCTACTGATTCTCCATGTTCCATACACAACTAATAAATATCAAGACTAAGGGCTTTGTAGGATCTTCTCAATTGTAGTATGTCATTAATATTTACCTTCTTGTATGCCACTAACCAAACAAAGGACTTGATCTTAAAAGGGACTTGAGATTTCCAAATAAAATTAGAAAGGAAAAATGGAATTAGATCATAATTATGGGATAAGACAAAGAAAGACTTTATTGTAAATAAACTTGAAGAAGATAAAGACCAAGCTCTCACATATGGAACAGATTGGGATAAGTGCAAACAAGCAAGGGAAGACATAAGTCTTTCTAGATCTTCTACCTCAAAATCAGAAAGGATATGACAAATGTTAAAGTTCTAAGAGAAAGGAGAACCAAACCTAAGAATTGATGAAATAAGAAGGTTTTAAATTGTGACTATTTTGAATAGTCTGGAAATCGAGAACCCAAAGATTGATCCCCCATCACAAGTCTTCCAAAAATTGGATTTTCTCCCCATTTCCCACTACAAACCAAGTGTACCAGGTAAAATCCTAAAAAACTTGTACAATAGCTTTCCACGAGCAACAATGTAACTACCTGACTATGGTGTTGGCATCCCATCCATTAGTACGTGTCCCATATATGCTTAGAATAACCTGTTGCCACAAAGCAAAAGTCTCCCTAGGAAACCTCCACAATCATTTCCCTAATAAAGCATAATTCCTTAGAGAAATCTTCTCAAACTCCAATCCCCCTTCCACCATAAGCTTACACATTAAATCCCAGCTAATAAGATGGTCTCTCTTAAACTCCCTAGCCCTTGACCAAACAAAATCCCTTTGCAGTTTCTCAAATTTTCCAACCATTGCAGCGGGAATCTTGAACAAGGATAGGAAATAATGAGAGATATGGGAGAGGCACAAATGGATAAGAGTTATCCTTCCGCCTAATGATAAATAGGCCTTTTTCACCTATCTAATCTTCACAAGATTCTCTAATCCTAAAAAACACAAGCCTTTGGGTCCCCCCTGGGGAAGACCCAGATAGGGAATAGGCCAATCAAAAGTCTTGCAATCAACCAACAATGCTAACCTAGTGAGCTGAACCTGATTGATGTTGATGCCAGAGAGGGAGAATTGCGTACTTCTAACCAAAAGTTCCTTTCTTCTAATTGCAAACCTTTCCTTGCGCTTTGATTTAAAAAAGAGTTATGAAAACTAATAGCTACCTGCTAACATTGACATAGAAAGAAATCCAAATCCATGGAATCCTGTAGCCCTTGGCTAGCCTTTGAAAGATGGATGAAATCAGCCAATTGGATCCTATCGTGGCAGAAAGAACATGTCATTCTATCATAGACCAGTATATACAAACAGAATGAAAGTTTCCCATTATATTTTTTAAAATTCCCAACAAAGTCTTTGCATGAGTGCATGAGAATGAGTACAGATTTTATTTCAATGTTATTTGTGTTGGGTCCTCAAGGAATAAAATATAGTCTGACATACTATGCCGTGGCTCCAGCAAGCACAACATGGCAGACATTCTTTAGATGTCAGTGCTACACTGAAACAGAAGAGACTAGTCCCAAGACTACTGAAAGTACTTAAATATTGTCATCCAGATCTATTTAAGAAGTTGAACAATTAACACAGCTTGTTTAACAAATCTGAATGGAGCCTAAAATCCGACAAGAAAAATGTTCTATTCCAGAAAAATATCCAAATGCATCATTTCTCTGGATTTTAAAAAGTGCAACTCAATCAAGCATGGAAAGCATGCTACACAAACCATCAAACAGGAAAAAAAAAATACTTCCATATTGATCACATGACATGAAAAACTAATGAGCTAAAAAGCAGGTAACAGAACCGGAATCCACAAGCATCTATATAATTGGTTAAGTCATGACAAATACTAATGCTACATTTCACTTGGAAAACAAAATAATACCTCAGTCTTTTTATCTATTCCATAGATACAAAAAATGTTCTTTAAAGGTGGTCTGTCCCATGGTGTAAGTGGATTCAAAACTGGATCACCATGATATAACCTGAAAAAAACAGCATCACAAACAAAGCCTGTTGGAAAGTTAACTACAAAACATTCAAGATAAAGAGGCAAGAAATAAAAAAAAGGCTTCAACCTTGGATAAAGGCAGTAAAATTGCAGAGACTGGGGGAAAAGAAAACGGTCTGAGTATCTATGTGGCTTTTTGCTGAGAATGAAACTGTCTAAAAATCTCAGGGAAGCATGCAAGTGAGTGTCTAAGTGTGAACCTGTCTATCTACAAGGATTACTTATTTGTCATGCCAAGATTTCTATGTTAGATTTGTATATAGTACCACCAGTTACAGCTAGATTCATCCCCTCAAAAAGACATTCTTTTGCACACACCAGAGCCTTGATAATGAGATGCTTTCTCCTACAAAACATGTTATATTGCACAGGAGCATCCAAAATTGTAGGATGAAATCTATGACAATGCTGCCACCAGTAAGCATATATATATATATAAGAAGTTCAAAGATAGGACTCTCAATGAAAAGGGGCCTACTATCCAGAATATTACCAATTCCCACTCTCCATATACAAAGAAATAGCTTAAGCTTGTAGGATTTGGTTTCACAATTTATATCATGCTCTTTAAAACCCTCCCACACGTGCTGCCTCATTCAAGCATATGGAGAGATACACAAGCCCATAGGCAAACAACCACAGTTAGTCTCTTTTGGCTTACATAATAAATTGGGAAAATAAATATGTGGTGAGGCCCAAACACATGACCTCCCATCAAATGAGGCTCTGATACTATGTTGAACTACCAATTTTTCTAAAAGTTTAAACTTGTAAGATTTGGGTTCACAATGTCTATCATGCCTTTTAACAATAAGCAAATGTTATGCCATGACGATTTCTGATATAATTAACATTTATAGGTGTCCTAACCCCTGGGGACAAAGAGACGGACATGCTAACACAGGTCCTGATGTTCAACATGGATATAGAGCTCCAACATGGAGCCCTCACAAAAGCAATACTAATTCCAGTATACAACACAAAGTTTCCATGTGGCAATAAAATAAAGAATTTTGGAGGTTATGAAGTTTTACTGAATAAGTGGACTGGTTAGGGCCCCTACAAGGGAAAGTGGGAGGAGGAATGGCCATGCTTTTGGCATTCTATACTAGCAACCTTGCCTATGGAGTGCAAAATGCTTCAAGGAGCAGAGAATTATTAAGACGGGACCCACTTCTGTAATTGGTACAAGAGCCTTTTGCTATCTGGATCATAACCCTCTATTGCTTTGAAAAAGGTTCCATCTGATATCTCACGAGCAGAGAAGGATAACTGAGTGGGGAGTCCACATTCCATGTTAGATAAGTTGGTCTGTGCTACTTCTGAAACTGACGGGTAGGCATCCATTCCTGCTAATATAAGAGATAGGTAGAAGTAATGAGCATAGTAAGAGCATTGTCACTATGAAATTCATATGATGCTCTAAGTCTTACCTGGAATTGAAGGAATTTCAATATTGATTATATTTGTTGGCCATCCAGAGTAATTTTGCCGAAATTCCTGTTCATCACACTGATATGTTTGATGGCTGCTCCTACTCCAATGAGAGAAATGCTTCCTATAGATATTATCCGCTCTACAATCCTTTGAAAATGGCAACATCCATAATGAAGAGCCAAATGAATTCAACATCAATCGAGCTGTTCCCTGATATATTGCCAATACCATAATCATAGATCACCACAAGTTCCAACAAGCTAGTGTAAGTTACATAGTCAATTCAAATGCCAACAAGTTATTGCAAGTTACCTGCACTAGCTCAAATCCTAACAGTATGATCATTCTCAGTACTGATGATCATAAATATGTATGTGCTTTTGGTGAAGTATTATGATTAGCAAACATTTTGGAAATTTTTGGACATTTTGAAATTTACATGATTTTATCTTATCCATTCATCTACAATGTTTCTCAACAACTCAAGGTTTAGTTCAAGCTTCTTAATATCAGTGACAATACCAGAAGTCCACTGCCATCAAAATGCTCCACATATATGTTGGCAACATATGGATCAAAAGCATAGAAGTTCAATCAGCAGGAGAATAAATAGAGGGCACCATTAGAATTGCTAGCCATATTGTTGATCAGGTTATCAAATTGGTGCCTGGTAAAATGGCAGTCAAAACAATGCTAGAACTTTTTCTTTGGCCTAACTTGGGAACAGCCAAATGGAACTAAGCCAACTAGAAGAAAGGAACATAAACTGTTTTATGAAATATGAGAGTAACTGCAAACAAGACAAGAATCATAGTAAAGCAGAAATAGGCCTTCCTAGGAAGTTTATGCAAGACATTTAATGTGGCTGTAAAGGAGGATGACATATTTTGGATATTAACTAGAAGTTTGAGATTTCTACTTCAACTAGGTCTGCATGAGTTTACAATATCTTGCATCTTTTTGAGACTCTACTTATAAGATGGCACTACTTAAATGTTCTGCCAGTGTACTTCTAACAAACAATGGTCCTTTAAATAAGATTTATCAGTCAATCAAGCAAACCATGAACTGATACCTAAACTCAACCACTAATCTGATATATATTAAAATATATTTTAGAATATGATGTAATAAAAAACAAGTAAAATGTGGATTAGCCTGAAGATAGAGAGAGAGAGAGAGAGAGAGAGAGAGAGAGAGAGATGACTCCAAATAGCACAACTGCAATAAATCAACAAAACATTTGAACTATTTAAATAAGATAACAGAGAAAAGTTCACCTCAGAAACAGGAAGACCAAATGTGAATCCAAAAAGGGTTCCTTTGACTGTCTCACTCGCACCAAGAAGAGGAGCACCTGAATCAAGCAAAGAAAGCAAGACAAATAAATGGCCTCCATGGCTGTTTCAGGCAACTCTATTTTGAAGGAAAATGGATTTTATGGAAAAGGAAGCATACCAACAGCAAAGTAGGCATGAATATGTTCATCTAGCCACTGGATATACTTTTTTGGTGGAATTTCTAGCTTTAACCACTCTAAAAAGTAACGGAAGACATGGTTACCCAATGAATGGGCAAAAACTATTGAGGGGCCACCACGAAGTTTTAGAGCGGTTTCAAAAGTTATCCTGTAATAAAGCAAAATAAAATTAAAGTAAATGAAAGCCTATGTATCATCATACTTGCAACAAAATCAACTCCATTCTAACTCTAATTCTTGTAGGATAGAATATTTACTTAATTAGCCATCTGAACAACCACCAGCATCCATTTGGTTTACAATCAACAAAGCATATTTTGTGAGTGCAGAGGTGGTAGCAATGATAAGTAGTTTTTGTAAAATGTCAAATACAAGAAAATATCACCCAAAGCTCAAGAAAGCCTTAGTCCAAGTAATTGGAATCAGCTTCATGATCTTTTTTCAGCATTTGGCTCTATCAAGAGCCATATCTTCCTCAGATCCTCAGTGCACATGATGTTTCTCATTACCAACTCATGTCTTTTTTTTTTTTTTTGCCTCTCCTATCATTTTATCACCTTCAACTTGAATGATATCACTCTTCTGCATTGCTGCTTTTTCAGGTCTTTGCTGTGCATCATCCCATCTTATACCTTGTTATGATTGCATTCATTTCTTGTTTTATCTTTTGTGGAAATCCGTTATAATTTTGAATGATGATTGATAGGATATTAGGAAAAATTAAGGCCCCAATGGAGGATAAATTGTGTTCTTCCATATTTGTATTTTTTTTCCTTTTTTATTGCTCTCTATATATTTGTTAAATAGGGATACGTTTATGTAAAAATATAGAGTTTTGAATGAATTCAAAAATCATCTCAGTTTCTACATGGTATCAGAGCCTCGTTTGCTCTAAAACCCTAATATGTCCATGGATGCCCAAAGAGGAAACCACCATGAAAGAGTGTCGGAGATACACTCTTCGATGGGCCTCGTCGGTGCATTCGACAACTCCCCACTCCACCTTACCATTGAAAAACTGAATGGCAAGAATTACAGAGAGTGGGCTCAAGCAATCAAGCTCGTTATTGACGGAAAGGGAAAGTTAGGGTTCCTTACCGGCGAGACTCAGCGACCACCTCTGGCCGATGTAGCAGCATCCCAGAAATGGCGGTCTGAAAACTCCTTTATCACCTCATGCTTGATTAACTCCATGAAACCAGCCATTGGAAAGACCTACATGTTCCTCCCGACGGCAAAGAACGTGTGGGATGCGATACGGGAAACGTATTCCGATGCCGAGAATGCTTCCCAAATCTTTGAAATCAAGACGCGACTTTGGCAGATGAAGCAAGGAGATCGGGAAGTCACGGAATACTACACCAAGATGCTGGGTCTGTGGCAAGATCTCAATCTTAGTTGCGAAGAGGAGTGGGAGTGCACCGGTGATAGTGTGCGTTTCAAGAAGAAGATGGAGAATGAGAGGGTCTTCGAGTTCCTAGCGGGGCTGAACCGTGAGCTTGACGACGTCAGGAGTAGGGTTCTCAGTCGCCGGCCGTTGCATTCCATCCGAGAAGTCTTCTTCGAGGTGCGGCGAGAGGAAGGCGGGAGGAGAGTAATGTTGGATCACTCATTTGGGCCTGAGGGCTCAGCCCTTTTAACTTATGGGCCTCATGGGCCTCATGCTACTGGAACTAGTGGGCCAAGCCCAAGACAGTCCAAGAGGACTTATTGTGAGCATTCTAAGAAGTTGGGCCACACTAAAGACACGTGTTGCGCTTTACATGGCAAGCCTGCAAATTGGAAGCCCAAACAGCCCAAAGCCCAAAGTCATCAAGCCTCCACCGAAAACCAGGCAGACAAAACTTCCACAGAAATTTGTCAATCAACTTCTGGTTTAGGGTTTAATTTCGACCAGCTTGCGAAATTATAAGAACTTTTTTCTAATTTCCAAGCCTCTGGTCAATCTTCTACCACTTTATCCTCTGGTTCTTTGGCAAAAAAAGGTACTTTTTTTATAGTACTTAGCACCATGTCTCAGACTACTCCCTGGATTATTGACTCTGGTGCATCTGATCATATGACTGATGCTCATTATTTATTTTCTACGTATTCTCCCTGTGCCGGTAATTTAAAAGTAAAAATTGCAGATGGTACTGTATCACCAGTTGCTGGCAAAGGGAGTATTCGTATTTCTGAGTCAATTACTCTCAACCCTATCTTACATGTACCTAATTTGTCTTGCAATTTGCTATCTATTAGCCAGTTAACCAAAAGTTCTAATTGCTTAGCTAAATTCCTACCATTTCATTGTGTTTTTCAGGACCTATCATCGGGAAAGACAATTGGCAGTGCTAAGGAGCGTGAGGGTTTATATTACTTCGATGAAACTGATGTGCTTGGACAATGTTCTCCTACTGTTTGTAATTCTGCATCTTATCCTAAGGACAGTGAACTTTTGTTATGGCACAAAAGGATGGATCATCCTAGTTTTCAGTGCTTAAAACATTTATTTCCTTCACTATGTTCAAATAAAACTTTATTGGATTTTCAGTGTGAAGTGTGTGAACTTGCCAAACATCATCGGGCGTCTTTTCCTAAATCTAAGTATAAACCATCCATACCATTTACTCTGATTCACAGTGATCTATGGGGTCCCTCACGTACCTCTAATAGGACTCATAAAAAATGGTTTATTACTTTTATTGATGATCATACTCGCCTGTGTTGGGTATATTTGTTGACTAATAAAACTGAGGTTCAATCAGTCTTCATGAACTTTCACTCTATGATACAAACTCAGTTTCAAACCAAAATTCAAATTCTTCGTACTAATAATGGTACTGAGTATTTCAATCACTCCTTGAGCACTTACCTACAAGAAAATGGTATTACACATCAAAGTTCTTGTGTTGACACCCCTCAGCAAAACGGGGTTGCAGAATGGAAAAATAGACATATTTTTTAAGTTGCTCGTGCTTTGCTGTTTACATCTCACATGTCCTCACAATTTTGGGGTGACTCCATTTTGACAACCACATATCTTATTAACTGAATGCCTAGTCGGGTCCTATCCTTTGTCACACCCTTTCAAAAATTCCAAGAGTTTTTTCCTCATTCGAGACTTGATGCACATCTTCCACTTCGTGTCTTTGGGTCCACTGTGTTTGTCCACACTCACGGACCTAAGCGGAACAAATTTGATCCCAGAGCGCTTAAATGTGTCTTTCTTGGCTACTCTTCCACATAGAAGGGCTACAAATGCTATGACCCAATTTCACAAAAGCTATATGTTAGCCTAGATGTCACATTTTTTTAGCATACTCCCTACTACTCGCTTCAGGGGGAGTCCATGAGTGAAACTAGACCTTCCTTAACCTCTGACTATCTTGATATTGCTATGTTTGAATCCACTCCTACCCCTTCACCTAATACAGAAGGACACTTAAACTTGGGGGGAGATGCGGAATTACAGACAAATAGGGAAACACTTGTCTACTCAAGGAGGCCAAAATTGAAGTTCAATGAGACACTCACCTCTAAAGCACCAAAAGAGTCAGAACTGGTGATAGTTCCAATCCCTCGGGAGTATGGCTCCAATTCTGATCAGGTAACAGATGACTTACCTATAGCTCTTAGGAAACAACTTCGTTCATGTACTCTCCATCCTATCTCGAAATTTGTGTCTTATAATTCTCTTTCTGCAAAGTGTCGTGCTTTTACAACTAACCTTGACAAAATCCAGATTCCTAAAACCATTCAAGAAGCCTTCAAATTCCAGAATGGAAAGAGGCTGTGAAGGAAGAAATAAGGGCATTGGAAAAAAATGAGACTTGGGAAGTGATGAATTTGCCAAAGGGGAAGAAACCAGTGGGCTGTAAATGGATATTCACAGTGAAATATAAGGTAGATGGCACAGTAGAACGATACAAAGCCCGCCTAGTTGCAAAAGGGTTCACTCAGACCTATGGCATCGACTATACCGAGACATTTGCACCAGTAGCAAAGTTGAACACTATACGAGTTCTTTTATCCTTGACAGCAAACCTCGACTGGCCACTCCATCAGTTTGATATCAAGAATGACTTTTTGAATGGTGAACTAGAAGAAGAAGTGTTTATGATGCTACCACCAGGGTTCTGTAAGGAAGAAGAAGAAACCAAGGTATGCAAATTGAAAAAATCTCTTTATGGTCTCAAACAATCACCCAAAGCATGGTTTGATAGATTTGCAAAGGTGATTAAGAACCAAGGATACCAATAGGGACAGTCGGATCATACTATGTTCTTCAAACAGTCCAATGATAGAAGGATCACCATTCTAATCATGTATGTCGATGACATCATTCTCACTGGAGATGACACAGGAGAAGTGGAAAGGTTGAAGAAGGTCTTAGCCACAGAATTTGAGGTGAAAGATTTGGGTCAAATGCGGTATTTCCTAGGAATAGAGGTAGCCAGATCAAAGAAGGGAATTAGTATTTCCCAAAGAAAGTATGTACTTGACTTGTTGACTAAGACTGGCATGCTAGGATGCAAGCCAAGCGATAACCCTATCAAGGCAAGAAACAGGATGGAAAACGATGGAAAGTCCATGAATAGAGAGAAATATCAGCGACTAGTAGGTAGACTAATCTACCTTTCTCACACTAGACCTGACATTGATTTCGTTGTAAGCGTGGTTAGCCAATACATGCACTCACCAAAGGAAAGTCATCTGGAAGCAGAATATAAGATCCTCAAATACCTAAAGGGTTCTCCAGGGAGAGGTCTATTCTTTAAGAAGAGTGATATTAAGAAAGTAAACGCAGATTGGGCGAGATCAACAGATGACAAAAGGTCTACTATAGGTTACTGTACCTATGTTTGGGGGAATTTAGTAACATGGAGAAGTAAAAAGCAGAGTGTAGTCGCCAGAAGCAGTGCCGAAGCTAAATTCAGAGCAGTTGCACAAGGCATGTGTGAAGGACTATAGTTGCAGAAACTGTTAGAAGAACTACGCATAACAATAGAGCTCCCCATTAAACTCTATTGTGACAACAAAGCTGCCATTAGTATTTCTCAAAATCCTGTTCAACACGACAGAACCAAACATATAGAAGTGGACAGACACTTTATAAAGGAAAAATTTGAGAAAGGGATCATCTGTATGACTTATATCCCTACAAGGGAACAATTGGCCGATATTTTCACCAAGGGGTTACAGAAATCAAGCTTTGAAGACTTTATTTGCAAGTTGGACATGATTAATATCTATGATCCAACTTGAGGGGGAGTGTGAAAATCCGTTATAATTTTGAATGATGATTGATAGGATATTAGGAAAAATTAAGGCCCCAATGGAGGATAAATTGTGTTCTTCATATTTGTATTTTTTTTCCTTTTTTATTGCTCTCTGTATATTTGTTAAATAGGGATACGTTTATGTAAAAATATAGAGTTTTGAATGAATTCAAAAATCATTCTCAGTTTCTACATCTTTCCTCATATTGCCACCCAATAATCATTATATTTTCATTTCAGCTATTCATAATGGCTTGAAATTTGATACCACAAGCATAGCTGGGTATGTAATCATCATTAAAATTTTCCTTTAACTTGATAAGATTCTATAATCACATGACAATCCAGATGCCTTGCCCACTTCATTCATCTACTCTCAATTCTACAAGCAAAACCCTCCTCAATCTCCATTTACTTGGGGATTATGGATCCAAAATAACAGAAATATCATCATTAATATTCATGATACTCTATTTCTATACCTAATTTTAATAAAATTACATTCCATATTCTTAGTCTTGCTTTACTTAAATCTTTTAAATTCTAAAGTATACACTATTATTTTATAGGCAAAAATATCTTTACATAGTTCTAACATGAATACTTAATCTAGTTTCATCAACTAAAGCTAGCATACAACATTAGAAATTTTCCTATCATGCGTAGTAAGTTCATCCATAACCAATGCAAAAGGATAGAATTCAATGTAGATCTTTGATGTAAGTCTACTGTAATTGCACATTTCCTCATCTCTCCTCAATTGTTCTCATGCTAGTTACTATTCATGTCTTTGATCACATCATAAAATCTTAGTGAAAATATTTCTGAAAACCCATCAAGTTATCTTCCTAGAAATTGTTTTCATGCTCAGGGAGTCACTAGTAGTGGAGAAATGTAATTTGCCAGAGCAAATATCAGTGCCAATTAAAAATCAAACCAAAATAAGAAAATTATCTATTACTTTCATACTGACAAGTACATATAATATTGTAATCCTAATTTTTTTATGCCAATTGAACAAAGAAAAATATCATTGCATCATCTCTTCTTTAAAACCAATTGAACCACAAAGTAGACCAGACATAGTATTCTGCTTAGAAATTTCATTGAAGAATTAAAATAGCAAAAGTCAAATTTCAGAAACCATTCAGATGCTTGTAAGCTATTTTTAGTCTGATTAATCTATGTGATCATAGAAGTTGGTAGAACACAGGAAATAACAGGTCTCTTCAGTTATCTCTTCCTCTTCTTCTTTCTTTTTGTTTTCCTTTTTATTTTTTGAAAGGCAACAAAGGAATATATTATAAGAAAACATCTAGCAAAAATGGGGGTGCAACACATGTACATGGGAGGAATACACAGAGTACCAAGAGAAAATAGGAAAGAAAAAACACAGCCCAGAGATACCCTAATCCTAAGTGATCAATAAAATCCACAAGAGAGCTGCACTTCAACCCTGGAGAGGTTCTAGTCCATTCCACAAGATAATTGAGAGAAGTCTCTTTAAACTTTCATTGGACAGCTCCCCTTCATTAAAAATTCTGTCATTCTGCTCTTTCTGGAAGTACCTAAACAAGCAAATAGATGCCACCCCACACACCCTCCTCTGCTACTTGTTGAAACCTCTCATATGCCATCTTAACAGAAGCTCAATGATTACCCTTGGAAGAATCCATTGAATCCCCAGACTATAGGATATAAGATCCCACGGTAGCCAGACATTATCACAGTTGATGAAGATGTGGTTGGTTGTCTCTTCACACATCATACACAGACTGCACTTGTTTGCCAAGGGCAATCCCTTTTCATTGGTTGGTGTACAGTTAAAATCTTCTCCTATGCAGCTTCCCACACAAAAAATAATTTAATTTTTTTTAAAAAAAATGGAGGCTCTTTGAGGAGTAATCACCTCCCAACCTTCTTTGTAGGTACAACCATTGAGCTTGCAGTAGTCAAGGAAATGCAATAAGACTTGACTTGGTACCACCCCTCCTCCTTTATATCCCTCCAAACTAATCTAACTGTCCCCTCTTCTTGGACCTTCACAGATTGAATACACCCCTTAAAATGACCTGGCCCCTCTAATTCCTAATCTTGAGAAGGCCTTCAGTGCAAGGATTATAATGACCTGGGCACCCTCCACTGCTCATAAATCCACTACTCCTGCATTTTTGTAATAAAAAACCACAAGGGACAGATACACAGAACAGAATTGCCAATCAGTTATAATTATTCTTAAAGGTCCAAGGAAGGTACAGCAATATTTCGCTTAAGGTTCAATTTTGTACAATGCCTATCACAGTAAAGCTAGTAATTTTACTGCACTAACACAGATATTATGAGTTGTTATTAGTGCAAATGCAAATTCTTCAAAGGGAATCAAATGACAGAAACAGAGTATTCATGATAATCAGGGTTGCACAGCACGATGATGCTACATAAACAATAAGCCTACCCTATCTGATATTGTGCATCTTGGTGACTAATAGTAGTGTCTAATAGAAATATGTATGTAGGATAGATACTAACTTCAGCTGGTGAAAGTAAAGATCCCGCTCTTCAAGCTTTGACGCTGACAATCTCCAATCATATGGAACAGCAAGGATTGCATTAGGTTCAATACCAAACTCAATGCACCACTTAATCCATTCTTTCCACACAGAAGAAAGAGGGCCTGCAGGTCACATATTGTTCTTCAGGTAAAAGTAGTCATGTGAAGCAAGAAATTAGTTTTTTTTTTTGTATAGGTAAATTTGTGTCCCTGATGGGACTTGAACCTAGAACCTCCCACAAATCCTCCTCAACCCTTTTCCACTTGAGCCAAGCCTCAAGAGTGTGAAGCAAGACATTAGTTAAGCAAGCCATACCATCAAACCTTATGATATGGCATTCAAATATTCCGCAGAATAGGTCTGGATAAAGAGAGACATGTTATTCATAGTTCCCCTCAAGTGACCAAGATTTACACAGAATAATGATATAGAAAGCAGTTTGCTTTGCACAGACAGATCAATCGTCATAATTTATCTTGTTAGGAAGTTGTTTTAGAGTGTCAATCCAGACAAAACTTCTTTCAACATCTTAACAGTGTACCAAGAACAAACAGACAAGGAACAGAGAAAGAAGGCTTAGGCAAAAGAGTCTTTGACTAAAATATAAGGGTATGTATAAAGAAAAAGATGTAAAAATAAACACCAAAATAAGAAAAATAAATAGAATCATAAATGGGATACCTGTTATGTAACCTGGATCAAGTTCAGTAATGGCAGAAAGACCACTATCAGGCCGCGACTTGCATTCAGGGTGATCTGTTTGATTGTAAGGGTCTAGTAGCATGCACTTAAGCCAACAGTTCACAGCAGAAAGAAGCTGCAGGATACATGAACATGACACCCTCAGGTCATCCAGTATAAGTCATCATCAGCTCCTTTTCTATCAATCAAATCCAAAAAGAAGAACGATAACAAAGGAAAAGATTAAGCAGAGTCTTTAGTTCATAGGCTGTTAACTAGATGATGATATTAACACCATTGATGAAGTCTAGACCATTTTTTGCCTAAGCATTTACTTAGTTGATGAAAAAGGGGAACCCATACTTATGTATTTGCCACACCCCAAAATTTGAAATCATGATTCTACTTAAGCTCAAAGGGACAATCCATGATTTCAAAATTTGAAGTGTGAATAAAAAGAGAGTTAATATGATAATTTACTTTAAATTATCTCACAATTTTCCTAGACAACTCCCTACTTAATCAGTATTCACTTTTTTGGAGGTCCAAACAGGTGAACGGAGTTTGGGAGAGGCACTAAGTAAAACTAGGTACAGAGGACTGTGTTGAACAATCATGCAGGACAAGAACGATCAATCATTCTATCTATCAAAAAAAAAACAAAAAAACAAAAAAATCAATCGTTCTAAGAGTGAACAATTACTTGTTCTGAACAAAGAAGAGTGACAGTCTCCCTCTTAAACTTCTAAAACGATTACAAAGACAAACTATATTGGGTGCAGGTGTTTGATCGTTCATCCACTGAGTTAGGACGATCACACACTTTTTAGGGACGATAGATCGTTCAACTTTTGATAGATTAATCATTCTTTGATCATTCCTTCACTAAGGCAGGATGATCATATTTTTCCTAGGACGATTGATCATTTTTGTGACCATCCTTGCCTTCTACATTTTCTTTGTTAAGCATTTTAGATGCTGAAGTGGGGAAGACTACAAGTCCCAACTCAGGATGATTGATCGCCCTCCTTCAGAATTGAGTTAATGATTCTTTGTTATAAAATGAATGACGGCTTAAGTAAATGATTGTCCATCTAAATAATGAGAAAATTTAAAATTAATCATTATGAATATCATTAATTCTCTTCACACTTCGAATTTTGGGATCATGGACTGCAACTTGAGGGGCCATGGTTCCAAACTTCAGGGTGTGACAGTATTAACCTTCAAAAAATTTCTCCACACCCCAAGTTTAATTTTTCTCGAGAAAAAACTTTTGCCGAAAATAAAAGATGTGGCCAGAGTAAATAATCACAACATGACATGATATAGGCAGGTGCCTAAAGGAATTAACACAACAACATGCCTAGCAATATAGACTAGCTGATCCTACCAAATGTGCATGACTTCAAGTGCAATCTAAGCAAGTGAACTAATGCTCTTTTTAGTCCAAATCTTTTATTGCATTGAAGCTCTTTCCAACTTTTAAAAGCTTTACAATTTGTTTCTGTGGAAATATGGGATTATGATTTGTAATTAAGTGCCAAGATTAGAGGGATTGTGTTAGGATATTTTCTATTTTTATGGATGAGAGAATCTCTCCTAATTAGTTATTGTTTCCTTAGAGATAGTGATTGTGCATATTATATGGCTTAGATTAGGAATCCCACTTGTATATATATAGGTCACTTTGTATTTAGTTTTGACACAGAAAAAAGAAGAATATTTTCTTCATGGTATCAGAGCATTCAGATCTAAACCACGTATAAAAAAA
The DNA here is from genome assembly GCA_030254885.1 of Vitis rotundifolia. Classification (NCBI taxonomy): domain Eukaryota; kingdom Viridiplantae; phylum Streptophyta; class Magnoliopsida; order Vitales; family Vitaceae; genus Vitis; species Vitis rotundifolia. The sequence goes on from CM058157.1 coordinate 6,690,602, forward strand.
TAAAAAAATCATCTTTTTCCATGGAGAGCAGAACGGAAGGATCAAACTCGGAGGTGACGTCCAGACCTGAAGCAGTTCACTCCGGCAGTGCCAGCCCCACAGACGGCATCATTCTTCCCATAACAGGTCATAAACTTAATGGGCAGAATATTATTCAATGGGCTCAGTCTATTCGGATCTTCATCTGCGGGAAAGGTAAGGAAGAGTACCTTACGGGAGCCATTGTTCAGCCGAAGGAAGATGATCCAGGATACCGAACCTGGAAGTTGGAAAATAGTATGGTGATGACTTGGTTAATTAACTCTATGACCAATGACATAGGAGAAAACTTCATGTATTATGGCACAGCAAAGGAGATATGGGATGCAGCTAGAGAGACCTACTCCAACATCGATAATACCTCGGTGATTTTCAAAATCAAGAGTATTCTCCAAGATCTTCAACAAGGCGATTCAACTGTTACCGAATATTTTAATATCCTTACACGGTATTGGCAACAACTCGAAATTTATGAAGAATTGGTTTGGAAGTGTCCCGAAGATGGACTCTTATACAAGAAGGTCATTGAAAAGGAACGCATCTACAAATTTTTACTTGGCCTTAATAAGAATTTAGATGAGGTATGTGGAAGAGTTCTAAGTATTAAGCCATTACCTAGTGTTAGGGAAGTTTTTTCTGAAATTCGCAAAGAGGAAAGCAGACAAAAAGTGATGTTGGGAACCCAAAATTCCTCCAAAAATCTTGAGAACTCAGCCCTAGTTGCACGAGGAACCCAATCCAACAATAACAACCACCAAACGAAGAAGAATCGACCATGGTGCGACCATTGTAGAAAACCAGGACACACAAAAGAGACTTGCTGGCATCTACACAGTAAACCTCCTGATTGGAAACCTTCTCGGCCACAGCAAAACAGAGAAGGCCGGGGTTACACCGCTGCAGCCGAAGAAGACACATCTGGCACTATCTCAAATCCTGGTCTGTTTAGCAAAGAGCAATTGGAGGCACTACAGAAAATGTTCCAACAGACTCTTCAATCAACTTGAACAACTATTGGTACCGCATCTGTAGCCCAGAAAGGTATTTTTTCCCATGCCCTAAATGTTAGACAGGAAAATCACACTACATGGATAGTGGACTCAGGAGCTTTAGATCACATGATTGAGAATCTCATGGTTTTTCATGCATATACTCCTTGCCATAACAATTCCTCTGTTCGAATTGCCGATGGAACCCTTTCTAGGGTATTCGACACAGGTTCAGTTATTATTTCCAAGGATATTACTCTTCACTCCGTGCTCTATGTTCCGAAATTGGATTGCAACCTATTGTCTATAAGTAGACTAACACAGGATCTTAATTGTGTTACTAAATTCCTTCCTCACATGTGTGAATTTCAGGCCTTGAACTTTGGGAAGAGGATTGGCAATGCTGAGGTGCGTGCTGGACTTTACCTTCTGAGAGCTGAGGAAATTCGAAGGCTACCAATGAAGACTGCTTGTGTAGTTTCCAACCCTAGTACCAAGACGGATAGTGTTGTTATGTTATGGCACTACTAATTAGGTCACCCAAATTTTTCCTATCTTGAAAAACTATATCCATCATTATTCAATAAAAATTCCAAAAATTTTCAATGCAAAATATGTCAATTGTCCAAACATACTCGCAACTCCTATTCCATTCAACCATACAAACCATCTCATCCTTTTTCCTTGATTCACAGTGATGTTTGGGGGGCGTCTAGAATCAACAACATTACAGGTTCTAGATGGTTTGTCACCTTTGTTGATGACCACACTCGAGTGACTTGGGTATTCCTTATGAAGAAGAAATCAGAAGTGAGGGAAATAATTGAAAACTTCAAAAACATGGTTCAGACGCAATTTCAGGCAAAAATTCAAGTCTTTCGAACAGATAATGCTCGAGAATACTATCACAACATTCTTGGGTCATATCTTCTGGAGAATGGCATCGTACATCAAAGCTCATACATTGATACTCCACAGCAAAATGGAGTTGCAGAAAGGAAAAATAGACATTTGATGGAGGTTGCACGATCCCTCATGATAGCTTCAAACGTGCCTAAACAATTATGGGGTGAAGCTGTACTCACAGCAACCTACTTGATCAACCGAATGCCTTCTAGGATTCTTCAATTTAAAACCCCGTGTCAAATCCTCCTCGCTGCATATCCATCCGCTCAAATAATCTCGTCTATCCCAGTCAAAGTCTTTGGTTGTACTGCTTTCGTTCACATCCATAAGTCCCAACGTAGTAAACTTGATCTGACAGCCACTAAATGCATGTTTCTTGGGTACTCACCAAACCAAAAAGGATACAAGTGCTACTCTCCAACAACCAAGAAATTCTACACTTCCATGGATGTCACTTTCTTCGAAAATCAACCCTTCTACCCCAAAACTACAATTCAGGGGGAGAACGGGTCTACAGATGAATTCCAATTTTGGGAAACCAAAATCAACACTACTTCTCCTTTGAGTTCATCATTGCCTCCTCAAACAGATAGTACTCTTTCTATCCCCAACAACAATTCCTTGGATGTCCCTTCTGTCACACCTAAGTCAACTACACAAGGCAGTAAAGAGGTAATAGTTTATTCTAGAAAAAATTTAAAGGAAAAGCCCGAGAAACCTCCTCAAAAGGAGCCCGAGGACAGCACTCCACCTGAGCAGAACCAAGAATTGGACCAGGATCCAAGCAACCCAAACTCACAACCGGGTAACACAATTTATGATCTAGATTCCAGTAATGACCTTGATGATCTTGATCAACCCATTGCTTTAAGGAAAGGTGTAAGATCCTGCACTCAGCATCCAATCAGTAATCATGTGTCCTATGGAAAGCTTTCACAGAATTTCCAAGCGTTCATCACTTCTCTTGAAGATGATTGTATCCCATCCAACATCCAAGAAGCACTTCAACAACCTGAATGGAAGATTGCTGTTCAGGAAGAAATACAAGCCTTGGAGAAAAATGGGACATGGGAAATCTCAGAATTACCAGAGGGTAAGAGGCCTGTTGGATGCAAGTGGATATTTACCGTGAAGCACAATCCGGATGGAAGTATAAACAGGTTCAAGGCTCGACTAGTAGCTAAAGGATTTACTCAATCCTATGGCATTGATTATGAAGAAACATTTGCACCAGTGGCAAAGCTCAACTCCATCAGAGTGTTATTGTTAGTTGCAGTAAATTTGGACTGGAATCTGCACCAACTTGATGTCAAAAATGCATTTCTCAACGAAGAACTAGAAGAGGAAGTCTACATGAAGATTCCACCTAGTATGGAAACTCCAGAAAATTCAGGAAAAGTGTGTAAACTAAGAAAGTCCCTATACGGTCTAAAACAGTCACCTAGGGCCTGGTTTGATCGACTAACTTGAGTTGTGAAAAAACATGGGTTCATCCAATGTTAAGCAGATCACACACTGTTTATGAAGCACTCTAAGGAAGGTGAAATGACTCTGTTCATTGTCTATGTTGATGATATTATAATTACCGGAGACGATGAAGAAGGGATAGAGAATCTCAAGAAGCTGCTAGCAAGAGAATTTGAAATCAAAGATCTTGGACAACTCAGATACTTTCTTGGCATGGAAGTTGGCAGAACTAAGGAGGGAATTGTGGTCACGCAAAGGAAGTATGTCCTTGATCTACTTCAGGAGACTAGGATGCTAGGTTGTAAGCCAGTGGACACGCCTATGGATCCTATTGGTAAGATTGATAAAGATAATGACAGTCATCCAACTGACAGAGACAGGTACCAGAGGTTAGTAGGAAAGTTGATCTACTTAACTCACACAAGGCCTGATATTGGTTTCGCTGTGAGCATGGTAAGCCGCTACATGAACAATCCCACTGAAAGACATATGAAAGCCGTATACAAAATTTTACAGTACCTTAAAAAGAGCCCGAGTAGAGGACTCTACTTCAAGAAAACCTCAAGTAGGGAAGCTGAGGTATTCACAGATGCTGATTGGGCAGGATCCTTGACAGATTGGAGGTCGACTACTGGGTATTGTTCCTATGTGTGGGGAAACTTGGTGACTTGGGAAAGCAAGAAGCAGTCCGTAGTGGCGAGAAGCAGTGCAGAGGCAGAATTCAGGGCAATGGCTCATGGGATATGTGAAGGAATGTGGCTCTAAAGAATACTCAAGGAACTTGGAATTATATCAAACTCCACTATGACAGTTTTGTGTGATAACAAGGCTACCATAAGTATTGCAAATAATCCAGTTCAACACGACAGAACTAAGCACGTGGAGATAGACCGTCACTTCATCAAGGAGAAACTTGAAGGGGGAACAATCAAACTTATGTATATTCCTTCAAGTCGTCAAACAGCAAACATTCTAACAAAGGCACTTCCAAAGGCCACCTACGAAAACATGAAAAGCAAGTTGGGAATGCTAGACATCTACTACCCAACTTGAGGGGGAGTGTGGAAATATGAGATTATGATTTGTAATTAAGTGTCAAGATTAGAGGGATTGTGTTAGGATATTTTCTATTTTTATGGATGAGAGAATCTCTCCTAATTAGTTATTGTTTCCTTAGAGATAGTGATTGTGCATATTATATGGCTTAGATTAGGAATCTCACTTGTATATATATAGGTCACTTTGTATTCAGTTTTGACACAGAAAAAAGAAGAATATTTTCTTCAGTTTCATAATAATTAAAGCACTTTAAAATAGAAGAGGATTGGGATTTAAAAGCTTTTTTCTATAAAGTTAGGGATGATTGAAGGACGGTAAAGTTCTAGAAGGATAGGTGGTGTGCTGAGTCAACCTTATATGACTGGGAAAGGGGATGTTGTAGACCCTGCTTTGTAAGATAATTATATGCCTAGGAACTCGAAAGAAATGAAGAATTTTTTTCAAGATTGCAGACAAAAGTGTTAGCAAGAACAAAGGGGATAGGGTGGTCTGATTAGAACCAAAGAGTGGTATGTTTTCAATAAAATCCTTATACTCGAAGGAGATATGTCCCCTTACCTAAAGATATTATTTGGAACTTGTGGATATCAACGAAGTGAGATTTTTTGCATGGGAGACAATTTGGGGTAGGATCCTCACCATAGATCAATTGAAAACAAGGGGTTAAGCCTAGGTGAACAAATGCTCCTTATGTAAAGATGAAGAAGAAGCAACAAACGACTTCTTACTTCATTATAATAAGACAAGAGTCTTGTGGTAGCCAGTCTTCTTGTTATTGGGGGTAGAATAGGTGATGTCAACTTCAATTAAAGGTGCCTTCTTAAGTTGGCAAAGATCCTTTGTGGGGAAGAAAAGAAATAAAGTATGGAGATATGGAGGGTTGCCCCCTTAAATGTTTTTTGGGCTGTTTGGAATGAGAGAAATAACATATGCTTCAAGGACATGGAACAAACAAATCAAGCATTAGAATTCTCTTTCTTATTTTTATTTTTGGAGTGGGTGAGAGTGGGCTTAAATGAAGCAAGAATGTCTATGGTAGGCTTAGTTAATTGGTCGGGTGTGGTGTAAGGGGAGTGGTTAGTGTTTCTTTGCATTTCGTTTTGTTCGTTTTGATATTGCCTTTTGGTCCCCTTGTGCACTTTTACACTTTTTTTGATAGGCATTAATAATACATCTTTTTTTTTTTTTTTTTGGCTTGCTTATCAAGAAAAAATAAATAAATAAAGTTAGATGTGAGATGCTTTTATAGAAGAGTTTTCAAGAAGTTTCAGAATTCAATATGTTTTTTTATATATTAAGTAGACTCCTCTTCTTTATGTAGACAAGAATAAACGAGCAAAACCTACCAAATGTGGGACGACTTCAAGTGCAATCTAAGCAAGCATGCTAATGCTCTCTATAGTGTAGCCTTTTTGTGTGTGTGTGTGTCTGTGTTGAAGCTCTTTTTGACTCTTGAAAGATCTTTATAATGAGTTTCATGATGATTAAAGCACTTTAAAATACAACAGGTTTGAGGCCAAAAAGCTGTTAATAAATTTCGGGGTGACATACTTTAATAGAACAGTTTTCAAAAAAATTCAGAATTTTTGAATTTTTTTTTTTTTTATATTAACTAAAATCTTCTTCTTTACTAGACGAGCATAAACAATCCAATCCTACCAAATACAAGTGACATCAAGTTTAACCTAAGCAAGTGTACTAATGCTCTTTTTCGTGCAGGTTTTTTATTTCATCGAAGCTCTTTCTGACTTTTAAAAGAACATTACAATGCGTTTCATAACAAATAATGAACTTTAAAATAGAAGAGGTTTGAGAGTTAAACCTCTTTTCAAATTTCAACAAACTTAAGAGACACTTATTCAGAAGAATTTTCAAGAGGTTTTGGAATTTAAAATTTTTTACATATAAAATAAGCCTCTTCTTTACATGGACAAGCATTAACAAGCCAATCCTACCAAATGTGCATGATTTCAAGTGCAATCTAAGCAACTATACCAATGCTCTTTTTGATACAGCTTTTTTATTGTATCAAAGCTCTTTCAGACTTAATAAGTGCTTCAAGTCTCAGAATTTAGATTCTGTTATATATTAAGCGGATTTCTGTCTTTACATAGATCTTTCTGAAAAAGGATTCCACTAAAAACTATAGCTGTGTAGGAACAGGCCTACATTTCTCTAGAACAAATACGGAGTCCTGCTTCTAGCGGGAACATGCTATTGGGTGGTGAAAGCTACCAATTCACGTTGAGTAACATTTTCCAGTCAAAATGAACCATATCTAAAAAGATAAGATGTCAGAAACTTCAAATAGCACGTATATACAATTTCTGAAAAATAGAGCCTAACTCCTCACAAGATGATGATGCATCAAACTATGAAAGAAAATTCCAATTTCACGAGATCTTCTGAGTAATCAAGACAGTAAAAATCGAAAAAGAACGTGAATGATGAACATGCACATATGCATACATACACATACATAATGGCATACATTTGTATGTATTTAATCTCAGTTTGTGAAAAGGAAAACAAGAAATCGCAGAAAATTGAAATCAGTACAAAACAGAGGAATCACAATTAGAAAACACGAATCAAAGACGAAAATGGAAAGAGCATGAAGAAGCATGCCTTGGTGGTGTCGAGCCAAACCAAATCGAGAGGGTTGAAATCGAGAGGAGAGTAAGGACAGTCGAGGATAGACCAGGCACGGAGCTGAGTGGAAGCAAAGCCAGGTATGATGATTCCGGAAAGCTTGGAGTAGTCGCCCGTGAAATCGCCGGCGGTGACGGAGCTTGAGTGGAGAGCTCCATGGATGAGAAGGAGAAAGAGGAGGAGCGAGATTGACTCTCTCATTGGCAGTTAGAGAGAGGAGAGAGAGAGAGAGAGAGCGATATGGCTTCAGCTGTTTCCTGTTTGGAGCCTGTGGACTGACCTTCGGTTGAGGACAAGGGAGTTGCATCTTTCAACTTAGAAATTCCTCCTCTGTTAATATTTTTCCCATAATGCCCCTTGAAGGACGCTTATTGTTACAATGAAAATGAGAAAATCCTCTTGTATAAAGGGTAAAATAGTCTTTTCCTATTTTAGATGCTTTAATATTAGGTACAAATGTTAGAAACTTCAACCAAAAAATGACAAAATTCAATGTATTTCTGTTTCAAGAAATCAAATATGAATTAATATTTATAAGAGATTTGAATTTAAAGTGTATTTAATAATAATTTTAAAAAATATTTTTAATATTTTTATCACTTAAATGATAAATTTTTTTAAATATTAAAAATATTAAAATCATTTTCTAAAATTATTATCAAATAAACTCTTGGTAGCATTTTTTTTAATATTTATAAAACATATTCTAAAATTGTTATAATGCATTTAATTTTTTTGAAAAACACCTTTTATTTTGAAATAAAGTAAACCCACTTTCATTGTGGGTCTCAATTGAAGTGGATATTGAAAAAAAAGAGACTTTAAAAGGTTGAAATAACCTTTTAGATTTTATCTTTTTACTTTTTGATTCTATTTCTAAGAAGTAAAAATGTTATTTTTAATTTTAATAGCAAACTTCATAATCATTTTGAGTAATTTTATTTAAAGAGTTTATGATTTCAGAAAAATAAATAAATATTACTTGTTGTAGAAATTTATTTTAATTTATATAGAAATTATTTTGTATTAAATAAAGCTTTTATAGCATTTAAAAATTACGTCAACTTATTAAAAAGAAAGGAAAAAAAGGAAGTCATTCAAATAAAATATATTAATTTATTAATAAATTATTTTAAATTTATTTTAGTTAGGCTATATGGTTCCAAAAAAATTAAGGGAAAATAAAAAGAAAAAATATTTAAATTTAATAAATTATTTTTATATGTAATTACTTTTCTCAAATATTAAATAATTTAAAAATACATAAATTTTAATTATATTTAATTTTTTTTATATTTTTTATAATAAAATCAAATATGAGAAAACTATTTTTTTAACATTTTTTTTTATTTTCCTAATTATTTCCGGGAATTGAATATTACTTTTATTTTTTATATAAAAATTAAATAATTTAAAAATATTTAAAATTTTAATTAGTTTTAGTTATATTTGATTTTTTAATTTTTTATTATTATATTAAAATCGTAATTTTTGGAATATTACTTTTATTTTTTATATAAAAATTAAATAATTTAAAAATATTTAAAATTTTAATTAGTTTTAGTTATATTTGATTTTTTAATTTTTTATTATTATATTAAAATCGTAATTTTTGGAAGAGTGAAAAAGGACAAAATTAGTGGGTGTGAATCGTGTGATTCGTGTAAAGGCTTTCCCGATTTATTTGGAAGACAGGGGATTAAGAAAAACGGCACCGTTTTGATGTCAACAAGATGGTGACAGTCAAATGTAGGCCGTTTTGGCTCGGCAACATGGAAAAGGCGCCCAAAAAACCGAAGGCAAAAACACAAAAAACAGAAACAAAAGAACAAAACACTGATAGTGTTGTCACCGCATTGGTGAACGGAGCTACCGAAGCTCGCCGACAATGGAAGAAAACGACTTAGTAATGATGAGACAAACGACGAGATTTCACGCGTTTTCGCATTCGAATATCCATGGAATGTTTTGGTTTCGTTTGATTGGGGAAAAGTTTCGATGAAGTCATCATCGTCTTTTAAATTTCGTTTCAGAGATCATAAGGAAACGGGAGATTCGATGGACGGCGGGACCAGTTCGGAGAGTTCGTCGGTGTCCAGTGACGGTGACGATGAGGTCGAGGTTGAATCCATGACTGGGAAGGTAAATATCTTTTTTCTTGAAATTTTGTAGGTATGCGTTTGGTTTCCGCGAAAAACGGAGGAAAGGGTAAGAAACTTTTGAGTTTTATTATGTTTTTACTTGTTGAAAGAGGTGGTAGAAGGCCCTGTTATTTGAACGTATGAGTACTCATGTTTCTGCAAATTATAACAAAAATCAAATTTATTGTTTTTTTTTTTCCAAAAAAAAAGCGTGGCTGCAGTCTTCTGCGAGGGTTTGATTTCTGATTTTGACAATGTGCCTTATTAATGAAATCTGCCAATAAGAACTCTCTTTTGATTTCAATTTGATTTTATTTGATTTGCCTGTTGAGTTTTTCTTTAATTTTTTGTTTGTAAGACATAATTTTGTAGTCTTTCACAATTTTATCACGCATCACTTGGACAACTCACGAGAGTTACGAGCTGGCTAACACGTGTAGGGTGTGAGGCTCACCACATTTTTGTCTACAAACTCCTACATGTAGCTGCAATGCGTGCATGTGATTGTAGAGGGTCTGTTCTCTGTTTGGACTTTACTAACAAACAGTCAACACAGTACTCAACATTTTTATGAAGCATGTCTTGAGGATCCTTTGTATGATGGTGCATTGGTAATTTGCCTTTACTTTCTTTAATCCAAAAGACAATATTTTGTAGCAGTAAATGTCCTTGAGTGTTTGAAATGAAGTGAACTCTTCATTTTCAAATATAGCTTACCTTGATGATCCATTCATGAAGCGCACATTGTTTAGATTATGAAAACATACTCAAACACAGATTTGCCCATTCTTTTTATTGACGAGGACAATGTTTGCAATCCCTTGTGGGATACTTTACCTACATAATAAAGTCAGCCTCAATCAGCTTGTTGATTTCTGCCTCAATTTGGAAGCTGAGTTGTGATTAAAAGCATTATTTGAGCTTGTTTGATAGGACAGGACCCATGCTCGACTGTCAAGTGGTGGACTGTGACCTTAGACTTGAGACTAGACATCTCTTTGTATGTCCAAGAGAAGACATTCTTATGTTCAAGTTGCAACTTGTAGTACTTTTTTTTCTTCAGAAAGGTTTAGGAGTGCATCACACCACCTTAGTTGTGATGTCTTGGATATTCGCCTTTTTATCTTTTGCCTCAGTTGAGATTTTTATGGCTCCACTAGTTACGTATCTACATGATTTCTTATCCTTATTGTCTTAATTTTTTATATGTTTTGTTAAGACCATGTACTTCTTTACTTGCAACCACTGAATGGAGTTTCTATGGAAGCAAAAGTGATCCTGTAAGCCTTAGAGTTAGAGCCTTCATTAAGTCCTCTTATCATGGAGGAGCGTCTCGTCTATTGGGACTTGAGCAGCTTCTCTTGTCTTCAAGACAAGTTGCAAATTGCCAAATTTAGGAGGGTGATCATCCCTTCTTTCAGTGTTTGGAGAACCCTGCCATCTAACCTTGTGGCTATTTTTCCACCCCTTATTCAATGAAATGTGATTGACCTTCCTTCCACCGAGATTTTAGGACATGCCTAAGTTTCAGATGTTCAATTTTAATTCTTCCAAGGGAAAATTTGTCAACTCCACTAGAATTGGTTTAACCTATGTGTCTTTCTTAGATCGAACTTTTCCTCCTTTTTGCTTATTGAAGAAGAGAGCACCTACACTGTACCAGACAAGGAGAAAACCAACTGTTGTAAGATCATTGTTTTAACACAATAAAGAAGGATATGATCAATCAGTCCTTCCTCAACTATACACAAATAACATCTATCACATCAATGCCCATTGTCTTTTTTCTAACTGACCCAGAAAAAGTCTCTATTCTCCTTGGTGCCAAAAGGGAAGAGAAGGCTTTGACCGAGAAATTTCCTCTCTTTGAATCCACTTAGACTACCCTATCCTCTCCATCCTTAATTACCGATCTCTCTTACAATCTCAAAAGAAACACATCAACACTTTCCAGCTCCCAGTCATGGAACTGTCTTGTTTGTAGTATTCAATTGATGAAATTGTTGTTCTAGAATTGGCAGGGCAGATGGCAACATGTATTGCAGCCTTAGGAAAAATGCACATAAGTGAAATTATCCTATTGATGGCTTACATGTCAAAATTAGATCTATAGAGAAACATCAACAGAATCGAAAAATCCATTCAAAGCACCTTGCTCTGAGCAATATTTCTACTAGTTTTAGTGGTTGTAATTAGCATTTGTGTTCTCTTATATGCCTTATGCCCCTGCGTGTCTTATTTCTTTTGGCCCGGTTGAACAAGTAATTTGTCAATACAAAGTCAGATTTTCTAATAGTGGTTCAATAATCCAATATCAACACAATTCACAGTTTCATATATTGGTTAGTTTTTGGTTGACTAGTTTATAAGGGGTTCAGCTGCAGCTTCTCAGTATTGTCTGGCAGACTTGCAGAACTACCTATTCTTACTAATTGTGAATTGACTAGTCCTGCTTTGCTGGATTGTTTTGTGTTAATCCCATCTCAAAAAATTTAGGTTATTCTTTCATCCTCATTACTATGTGAATTCTGATGTTATTTAGGGTATTAAGCGGCTCTGTTCAGAACTTGCTGAGCTAAAGAAGGCATCTGATGAAGATTTTCACAAAAGCATCTTTTCAAATTATTCAGCATTTTTAAGGTAACTTCCTAATTAGTTGGGAGATTATAATATTCGGAGCTTGAATTTTCATCATTATTCAACAGCATTCCTCTTTTTATTTGTTTTTATTTTATTTTTAGTTCTGTCCCATAATAGTTCAGTGCTTCAGTTTTCACTAACAGTCACAAAAACGAGGCACTAGGTATACACGAAGCGACCAACAAACAAAATATCAAATAAAAAGTGGGAAAAAGAAAAAGGAAAGAAAGAGAGACTCCTTAAGCATTAATATTAGCCCTTTGTTTTCAGCCAAAGAAATTAGGAAATGGTGCCTTCTTAGGTTAGATTTTCTGTTTGAACAGGGGAGAAAATTATAATGCTGACCAACTTATGGGATGAGGTTAGTCTCTGGTTGAATAGTGTTGTCTTTGGAAACATAAGGAGTCTGCAGATCACATCTTAATCCACTGTGAGTGGGTTGCCAGTTTGTGGTCCTTGGTGTTTTCCCTGTTTGAGATGCTTAGGTTCCTCCTGTGCAGTTAAAGTAGTTTTCCTCAGCATGCATGGTAACTTTGTGGGTCAGAGCTGCCAACTAGCTGCAATGGTTTTTTTTTCTTATAAGTAAATTATTATCCCCATTGGGACTTGAACCAGGAACCTCCCACAAACCATCCCTAACCCTTTACCATTTGAGCCAAGCCTCAAGGGGAAAACTAGCTTGAAGGATGTCCCCCTTTATTTTGGTTTTGGAATGTTTGGAAAGACGGGTATAGGAAATTTGCAATTGGAAATGACAGCAAAACTGTTGTTTATTAAATCCTTGGCTTCCGGTCCAACTATTTGTGGGAAATGTAAGTTAGCATGGGTATGGTTAGACAGGTTGGTTCTAATTTAGTGGTTTTGTTTCTTTTAGCCTTAGTGTGCCTTTAATATGTCTTGTATATATGGGATCTCCCCTCCCTCCCTCCCCTTGTTGCCAAGCATCTATTTGTACACATTTAACTCTTTTTTTTTTTTGATAGGTAAAAATTATTGGCATTGCCCAAACTTGAACTGGATTGTATACATATTTAATTTTCACATAATATATATGTACAGCTCAATACAGTGATGATATCTGTAGAAGCAGGTCTCCCATATCCTAAATATAATTTTAATGATTTTATCATTATATGCCTAGTCTAGGTGGATATATGGGTATTGGTTTAATTTATTGCTTTTTATTAGAAACAAATATATTCATCTTATTGAATGGTAAATACAAAGGACAATCAATCCTTCCAAGATATACAATTGATGATTAGAAGGTGAAATAAATGTATACTACTTCACAAAAAACTACAACTATTTGCACAAATTTAGGTAGAAAAGCAATGTGCTCACACTGTAAAAGCTCTATATACTTAGGAAAAAGTGCTCAACAAAAGAACCTAAAAACTAAGTGCTTTGCTCCTTGATTGACTAACTAGTCAACAGCTTATTTAGCTGAGCGAGGAACCCAAGAGAAGGAGCATCTAGCAATATATAGAATTTTGTGAAGCCAACTATCAAACTTTCATGAGCCTCTCTCCCTATTAGACACTAAGGAGATAACAACAATAGAATCTCCTTCTACATTTAGGTTGGATAGACATTAAGTTGTGGCCTACATCAAGTCCTCTAGTAATCTAATATCTTTGCCTTAATAACTAAACCCACTCTAGCAAGTTTAAAGTAAGCTTTGGGTACTGTATCTAGTGATCTCTAATCATCCTCCAATAACTAATTGTCCAAAATAACCTAAAGAACATTCATCAAAATTCAAGTTTATCAAGCCTATTAGAGGAGTTAACCAACAATCATCATTCTTCTCTATGATCTCTTAACGTGGCAAACATATTTCCAATCTAACAATAAAAGATACAAAGGAGTATTCTTAAAATAATTAATGATCAAGGCCAAAAAAATAAGAGAAGTAAACCAATTCCCAAATGGTCTCTATGGATCTCCATCTATCATCAGAGATCCTAGCATTTCTTTCCAACTATAAAAACAGAATCAAGGATAGGATGGTCAATTGCTAAAAAGCCCTACCTTTAAGATAACTATCAAATCCTTCAAAAGTGATTAGTAACATATTTGCTATGCCTCCAAGAGGCACCTAACAATTTTGGCAAGACCAAACAATCTATGCCAAAGTCTTAAGACTATAGGGTTATGAAGAAATATGATCAATTGATTCACTACTCTCTAAGCACATAACATAGTACTTCAAGTTGAAAGCATTTTAAGACCTTCTCACCCTAACGCATAACGTTGATATTGATCTTCTTATTAGCACAAGCCATGTAAAATCCGTAATTCTAAGTGAGGCTTTTAGATTCTATTGAGTGAGAGATAAAAAAAAAGTGTCTTATTCAATAAGTAAGAGTAAAGCACATATATAGACTTTTACACACACACAAACCAAGCTACCCCATATCAAATAACTACTAATAATTCTTTAACACTCCCCTTCAAGTTAGGGTATATTATTATTATTTTTTTTTATCAGTAAAAGCAAGATATATTAACAGGAGGCAAAAAAGCCACAAGGCATACAGGAAGTATACAGGGCATAAAAAGTCTCACAACCAAAAAGAGCAAAAAACTCACCAGCCCCTAATTGGAGGCTAACCACTCCAGGAAACCTATTAGGGAGAGCGGCTCCTCTCCAATATACAATTTAGCCCAACCCCATAAGTTACAAATAAAAGAAGTTTTCAGCTTTTGAATTGCTAACACCCCCCCCCCCCCTAAAAGTTAGTCTATTTCTTTCTTTCCATACCATTCAAAAAATAAACAACGGAATAGAAGTCCAAATTTTTTTCCTTTTTTTTCCCACAAAAGGGCCTTTCCAACTAAATAAAGCCTCCTTTACAGATTCTGGGAAGACCCACTGAACACCAACCAAACCAAGAATGATATTCCACAACACCCTAACCACTGTACAGTGTAACAAAATATGATTTATCGTTCCCTCATCTCTCCCACATAGATAGTAGCAATTAGGAAACTGCTACCCTCTTCTCTGAAGCCGATCAAGAGTGAGCACTTTCCCCCAAGCGGCTTCCCACGCGAAGAAAGCAATTTTGGTTGGAACTCTATCCACCCAAACATTGTTCTTTGGGAAGGCGACGACCAAGGGGCTAGCCACCAAGCTGTACGCATTTTTGGCACTAAACTAGCCGTCTTTCCCTTTCTTCCAAAACACCGAATCTTCCTCCATCCCAACTCTATAACCCCTTAATACATGCAGCAAGTTGCTCACCAAGACCAATTCCCAATCATTGAAGTCTCTTAAAAACCTTAAATTCCACTCTCCTTGGCCAAAATTTTGGTCCCACATCTCTTCCACTGTGGCATTCTTAAGGGCAGCCATTGCAAAGAGATGTGGGAAATTTTGGGATAGCATGAGACTCCCACACCATGGGTCAGTCCAGAATCTGACTTTGGTGCCTTTTCCCACCTTAAAAGTCATACTTTCCCAGCACCAAGCTGATTCCTTCAAAATCTCTTTCCACACCCCAACTCCAAACGCCCCATTTGCCTTCTTAGTGCTCCAACCAAAGTCTTCTTGCCCGTATTTTGCCTTCAACACCTTCTTCCAAAGAACCTCCTTAGCACAAGCAAACCTCCAAATCCACTTACCAAGCAGAACTTTATTCAAAGGGGCTAGCTTCCTTAACCCAAGCCCCCCCCCCCCCCCCCCCCCCCCCTTATCTTTATCCACACAAACCACCTCCCAATTGACTAGGTGGACTTTTTTTTTCCATATTACCCCCTCCCCACAAAAAGTTTCTTTGCAGCTTTTCTAACCTCTTTGCCACTGATTTTGGCATGCGAAACAAAGACATTTGATACAAGGGAATGCTGGCCATCGTACTCTTTATAAGAGTGGTTCTTCCCCCTTTGGATATATATTGGCGTTTCCAAAGGGCTAGTCTCCTCCTCATCCTTTCTTTCACCCCATCCCACGCGAAAACAGCCTTATTAGGCACCCCTAGAGGCAGCCCCAAATAGGTTGCAGGTAGCTGTCCCACTCTACAACCTAATTCAGCAGCCAGCTCATCCACTTCGTCCACCTCCCCCACCAGGATAATCTCACTTTTGTCCAAATTAATCTTTAATCCTGAGGCCGCTTCAAACCAGAACAGAATCTAGCTCAAATGAGTTAAGTGATCTTTCTTAGCTTCACAAAAGACTATCGTATCATCCGCAAAAAGAAGGTGGGAGATATCAACAGCCCCCCCTCTGTCTCGCCTGATACTGCACCCAGAAATGAAGCCCCCTTCAATTGCCCTCTTGATTAAGACACTTAGAACTTCCATTCCCATGACAAACAATTATGGGGAGAGGGGATCCCCTTGGCGCAGCCCCTTCAAGCTTGAGAAGAACCCAGCTGGCACACCATTTACCAAGACCGAGAACTTGGCTGTAGAGATACAGCTCCACACCCATCCCAGCCACTTTGCCTCGAAGCCCATCTTTTGAAGAATCTTCAGTAAGAATTGCCAATCTATGTTGTCATATGTCTTCTCAATGTCCAACTTACAGATTACGCCTTTCACACCCCTTTTTTGCCATGAATCTATCACCTCATTGGCAATTAAAGAAGCATTAAGGATCTGTCTCCCCTTGATAAACGCGTTCTGATTAGGGGACACCACCTTATCTATCACTTTTTTAAGCCTGTTGGCCAGCACCTTAACCAACAGCTTGTACAACCCCCCCCCCCCCCCCCCCCCCCCCCCCCCCACCAAACTGATGAGTCCATAGTCTCCCAGGTCTACAGCCCCCCTTTTTTCGGTATCAAGACTAGAAACGTATTGTTAAGGCTCTTAAGAAAGCTATTCTGCTCGTAGAATTCCTTAAACATGTCCATAACCTCCTCCTTAATGAACTCCCAACAATCTTGCCAAAAGGTCATCATGAACCCATTCGGTCTTGGGGCTTTGTCCCCATTCATCTCCATTAAGGCTGCATGGACCTAGGCCTCAGAAAACGGGAGTTCCAGCCCCTCTGCTTCTGGCTGACTAATTTGCTTTAGCTGCAAGCTCCCTATGTCAGCCTTCCATCCCGGATTATCAGAGAGCAATTGATGATAGGCATGGGCTATCCCTTCCCTCACTTCTTGATCTTCTGAAAGCCATACCCCATTTATCTTTATTCTATCCAGGGAATTAACTCTTCGGTGGGCATTTGCCATACGGTGGAAGTATCCCGTGTTTCTATCTCCTTCCTTTAGCCATAATTCCCTTAATAGCTGCCTCCAATGGGTTTCTTCCAGAGACACCCACTTAGCATAACCCTCCTTGGCTTCCTTTTTCCTATTTGTTTCCTCCTCTGTTAGGCTTCTCTCCATCTCCACCAAGTCCCAGAATTCCACTTTCTGGAGAGCTTCAGCTTTATTGCACTCTAATCTCCCGAACACCTCTCTATTCCAAGTTTTAAGATTTTGTTTCAATTCCTTCAACTTAGCAGCTAGTCTGTAACTGGCACTACCTCTAACCACCATTCCTTGCCACCAGCCCTGAATTAGGTCTTTGAATCCCTCGACTTTGAGCCACATATTTTCAAATCTGAATGTGGATGGACCTCTTCTTATACCGCCTCCCTAAAAAAGAATTGGGAAATGGTCTGAGGTAGGGCGAGGAAGCCTTCTTTGGGAGACCCTACTGTATTGATCTAACCAGGTGGGAGTCGCAAGAAATCTATCCAACCTGGCCCAAGACTGGTTGTTGAGACCCCCGCTCCAAGTAAACGATCCCCCTTGCAAAGGGAAGTCAACGAGCCCTAATTCGTCTAAAATCGGGGCAAATCTCCTCATTACTGAGGTTATTCTCCCATGGCTATTTCTTTCAGATTGGTAAAGGGTCAAATTAAAATCACCCCCTAGGCACCAGGGTTCTTCCCACAAACCACTGATAGCCCCAATCTCCTCCCACATACACTCCCTTTCTTCTCTAGTAAAAGGTCCATAAACCCCCGTGAACACCCAAACCATACCATCATCCACATTCTTGAATTTACAGGAAATGGAGAAACGTCCCACCTCCCAGTCCATAATCTCTAGAGTTCTTTTGTCCCAGCAAACTAAAATGCCCCCTGCCGAACCAATAGCATCCAAGGCCCTCCAGTCAAGGAATCTCCCCGAACCTAAGCTTCTCACCACCCCTTCAGACATTACTTGCATCTTTGTCTCTTGGAAACACAACAAATCCGCCATCTGCTTTCTCACAACAGCCTTAATTATTTTCCTTTTGGATTTGTCATTTACCCCCCTCACGTTCCAGCTCAGAATTTTGAGCTTCATTGGACAACTTTTAGCTGGCTCCCTCTGCCCTGAATAGGACACTTCTTCTTAGAATCCCCCTCATAATTAATTGAGCACTCCAGCCTCTTAAGCTCCCTATCGAATTTGGATTTCTCTAGAAGGCCTTTGCTATGAATCTTCTCCCTCCTTTTTCTAATTTTGACCAAGAAATTTAAAATTTCCTTCTCCAAACCTTCTGTCGGGAATCCCAAAAAAAGGCTGAATTTGGCCAAGTTGCTTTCTTCCCAGTTAATTTGCCTTTCCCCCCTTTCTTCTTGAGTTTCAACTTGAACTAAAACCCACTCCGAATTCCTTTCCATAAGCTCGTCGCTGTTGATCTCTACCAAATCCCAACATCCATTTCCTTTCTCTGCATTCCGGTCTACAGCTGTATTTCGTAAGGGAGTAACATCTTGATCCCTCTCCCTTGACACCCCAGAATGGTCGTAAAACTCCCCCTCCGGAGCCCGACCAAAAAAGAAAGAAATAGGAGAAGGAGACCCTGGTACCCTTAGACCCCCCGAGTATTGAGTGAACCCATACCTCAAAACTTCTTTCTCTAACGCGTTGTCTGTCGTTGTTTGGAATGTCTCCGAGTGCTGCTTCCTCCAGATTTCCTTTTTGCGCGTCTTAAGGAACTCCAACTCCAGGTTCCAGAGAGCTGAAGGTCGATCTTTTGAGCCAAGGGCTAAGACTGGGGCGACACAGATCTGTTAAGAGGTATGGGTGGCCCAATAGACCCATTCACCTCAACTGCAGCCCACCCCAAGCCCTTGGAGCACGAAGGCCCACCCACAAGCCCTTCCTTCAGCGTCTCAAACTCCTTTTGGGCCAGCCCATCAGTCCACTTCGAGCCCACGAGGCTCGGACCCAAGCCTGACGACGACGGCCTAGGAGAGGAGGGCCCGGTTAGCGATCCCCAGCCCTCGTGGCGCGAAGGCCAAGCCTTCAAAGCCTCGATCGCTTTTTGGGCTTCGCCCTCAGAGGACCCTACCGGCCGAGGCCCAACATCCCACTTCAAGCCCCCAAGGCCCCGGGCCCAGGCATGACTGTGACGGCCCAGGAGCGGAGAGCCCGGTCAACGGCCTCATCTCGTCGAAGCCCACTTCGTTCGTTTGCCCACCCGTTCCATCCCCTGACTAGAACTGCGCCTCGACCCCCGCGCTCACCACCTTTCCCACTCACGGACCGACGCGTGTATTCGCGTCACCCCCAACCTCCCCTCTAGGGTAGTTGTTTGAGCCTCGATTGAGCCCCGATTTCTGCCTCAACGACGGCATGGCCTCCCACCAAAGACAGAGACTATAGGTTGCCTCCTCGATCCCTATCTCCAGCGAGCCCAGGAGGTCTTCACCATTTGATTTGACTAAGATTCTCGCCTACTGTAATTCATCCATGCTTTTCGTCTATGGGTCAATGGCTAAAAAGCCACCGCACACATCCCCCACTTTTCTCAAGATTGATGGAACCCACAGCGAAATTGGAAGTCCCAAAATCCTTACCCAGACTTCGTTTCTTACATCCCCTTCTTCCAAACACCCAGACCTTGGATTCCATCGCTCCAATCCCAGTTGAATCCCTCCCACCGATCTTTTTCCAGACACAAGGACCCGTCTGGATTCTTCCACGAACTCAAACTCCAATAAAACTCGTCCCTGTCCCAAACTTGCCAAACCTAGTTTGCCTTTCATCCCCCAAGATCTCGCCAGTGCCCATCCCAAGCTTTCCAAATCCTTACCTCCTGCAACGCTTGGATTCCATTTTCCTATTAGACAATGTTCCAGTCTACTCAGATTTCTACTTATTTCGTCTTTTTTGACCTCAACTCTAAGCATTTTGTACTCCCTGTTCCACGGCCTCTTCACTATTTCAGCAAACGATTTACCCGAACCTCTCTTTTCCCGTTTCTGTTCCTTTTTATCATAGCTAACATCCAGCTTTCAAAAGGCCTCCAACATAGCCATCCATCCCCCCTTTTCCCCTTTGCCTTTCGGGATACAAATGCTGTATCTCCTTTTCTCCCCGTCGACGACCCCTAACCGGAGGAAACAGCCCGCGCTATTGGCCTTGCGCACCATGGAGAACCTTCTCCCCTTCTCTTTCCAATCTTTTTCCCATTTTCCCTCGTTCCCATCCTTAAGACACTGGTCCAAACCCTCCAGAAAAAACCTTATGCTTGTCGGCCCCAGGCGAATCCATGATGACACCCCTCTCTTACTCTCCACTATAATTGCTTGGAGTTTTCCTTTTTTCTCCTCAACTTCAACTTCGAAGACCTTGGACTCCACCCCAAAGCTACTCACCTTCCATTTTCTTCTATTTTCCGCTCGGCTGTCTCCCTCACCACTTTCACTCCCTCGCTCGCACTCGCTTTCTCTCACACTCTCCCTCGCCGGCCCCATGCAAATGATAGTTAGGGTATGTATTATTAAGACCTAACTTGGAACACATAATAGAAAAAAGATTTCTCCTCAAAGCTTTAGTAAAAGAAATCACCAATCTAGTCTTCAGACTTGATATATTCTCTGATAAAATGGTAATCCACTTCAATATGCTTGGTTCTTTCATGAAACATCAGGTTATTGGTGATATGCATAGTTACTTGATTATCACAGTTATTAGTTATAGACTTCCAATAGAAAATCCAATCTCCTATAGCTAGTTTTGAATCCACATTAACTCACACGCTCTATGTGTCATAGCCTTTTATTATGCTTCAACACTAGATACAGCTACTATATTATGCTTTTTACTCCTCCAAGTAACCAAGTTACCACAAACAAAGGTACAATATCCACTAGCAAAACTTTAACTGTACTCAATTGAGGATCCACCTAGTCCACATCTGAAAAACAAACAATACTGGAGTTGGACCTTCTTTTGTAAAGTACTCCCATACCTATAGTACCTTTGAGATACCTTAGGATTCTACACACTGCTTCCTAATGAATCTACTTAGGTATTTCTATGAACCGAATTACTATACTAACAAGAAAAGTAAATAAATTAGCTTATCCGTTAGACTTTGATATCCTCTTTTATTTTAAAACACAGGAATATCATCTTCATTAAGATTCATGTTTTGCTCCATAGGAGTGTCAGCTAGCTTTGCTCATAACATGCTAGTTTCATTGAGCAAGTCTAATACATACTTTAGGACAAAACAATGTCACCTCTACTATGTGTAACTTCAATGCCCAAGAAGTAACGCAATAACCCAAGTTCCTTTGTTTGAAAGGTCTTTTTCAAGTAACCTTTCACTTCTTCAATAGTTGTAACATCACCACCAGAGACAATATTATCCATATATACAATCATTACTACTATGTTAGTGCCTCTCTTGAGAACAAATATTGAGTGGTCAGAATTACATCTTCTAAAACCAAATGATAGAAGAATAGTATTCAATTGATCAAACCAAGCTAGAGGAGATTGCTTTAATCAATAAATAGCCTATTTAGTATGCAAACTCTAACTGTTGACTCCCCCTAAGCAACAAAGCCAATTGGTTGCTACATATAGACTTCCTAACTCAAATCATCATGCAAGAATGTATTCTTCACATCTAACTAATGTAGGCTCCACCCAAAATTGGCAGCTAAGGAAATTAGAATACATGCTGAATTAAGATGAGCAACGGGGGAGAAAGTCTCAAAATAGCACACACCATAAGTTTGATTATACTCTTTAGCAACAGACTAAGCCTTCAACCATTCTATAGTTCCATCTAGATAATATTTAAAAGTGAAAACCTAGTGGCAGCCTACAAAATCCTTTCCTTGAGGCAAATCAACGAGCTCTCATGTACCTTTGTTTGGGAGAGCATGCACCTCTTCTTCCAGTAGTATGACTTAGAGCTTCTTGATTAGACTTAGGAATGGAAATAGAAGACAATGCACAAGCAAAACACCAAAAGGTGGGGGAAAGGTTATCTAAAGATACATAATGAGTAAGAGGATAGTAGGTACAATTGTGTTACCTTTTTTTAGTATAATAAGGAGGTTTGACTCATAGGAAATTGAGAAAATGGAAATAGGTCGTGGTATAGAATCATCCATTGATGGGTATGGGTGCGAAGGAGGTAGAGATTGAGTTTGATCTACTTCATGATCTCTAGCCAGTCTTTTCCATTGATAAACTTGTAATGATTTGTCAGTCTTAGATAGAGAAGTATTGGTAACAACAGGAAGGACAGGCTTGAATTGAAATAAGTCATTTTCTAACTATAAGCCATAATCAGAAAAATAAGTAGTCTCAAAGAATGTTACATCAGCACTAATAAAGTATTTACAAGACATGATATCAAAGAATTTATGCCCTTTTTGAATTTTAGAATATCGTAAAAATACACATTTAATGGATCAAGGATGAAGCTTATCTTTATTTGGAGAAAAATAATGAACAAAGCAAACACATCCAAAAACTCTAGGAGGGAGAGAAAACAGGGGATTATTAAGAAACAATATAGAATAAGGAGTCTTTTGATCTAATACAAAGTAGGGAAACCAATTTATCAAGTAACGTGCAGTTAGAATAGCATCCTCCTAATAAGATTTGGCAACCATCATATGAAACATGATGGAACGAGCAACATCCAACAAGTAACGATTTTTCCTTTCAGCAACAAGGAACTAGTTCTAGCCTGATGCCTGAATGGATATAAGCTTTCTGGCAGCATGCTAGTTAGGCTCCAGTAACTCCTGCTAGCCTGCTTGGTAATTGTTGGGAGGAAACAACTGAGGATTAATTATGCATGGTAGTTTAAGGAATTAGTACTTCATTCCTTCAGACTGTGACAGATTGATATCTTGGCTATATTTTAGGATTTGAATTTGTTGAAATGATGAATGAGATACGCGCTGTGCCTGAAACAATTAGAAGGTTCCTTGTTTATTATTTTTAACTTGCAACCATAAGATTCTTTTGATTCAGCTTGATGCCTGTCTAAAACCATGGTTATTGTTCGTATTAGATCGTCTTTGATTACTAAAATAGGTAACAGAACATGCATCTCACTCTTCCTTTGTTTGTCTTCAGCTTATTATCCAGAGTTAGTTCTCTGAATTTCAGCCACTTACCTGACATTATTTTATGTTTGTATTGGTTTGTGATACTATTTGACAGCCTGACACACTTTTCACTTATGATCTAGCGCAAATTCATCTAATATCTGCTCAAAGCCTGTATAGTGATTCATAATTATCTAAAAAAACTCAAATATGTCCTTATATATGCAGAATATTTCAAGAAGTAGAAGGAATGGAAAATGAACTGATACAGCTGAAACACCATGTTTCAACACAAAAAAGGCTCATCAAAGACCTTACATATGGCATATATTTAGACCTTTTATCCAAGGAGACCATAGAGTCAATTATTAAAGAACCTGTTTGTGATGAGCAATCTTGTCTGAGCACATTAGAGGCTCATATCATTGATGTTTCAGAAACGCTAGACACTCTTTTGTCAGAATACAGGTTAGAGGAAGCACTGACAATTCTAGAAATGGAGGCTGAGACCTTTTTAAGGATGCAGTTGGAAGAAAGTTATCCACCAGATATGTTGATGTCTTATAACTCTGCAATGTCAGAGAGGAAGGCCCTTCTTGCAGATCAATTGATACTAGTGGCTGAAAATCCAAGGGTAGCTGCACCAGAACTTCAAAAGGCACTAGTTGGACTTTGCAGACTTGGTCACAGTCATTATGCAACTAAGTTATTGCTTAAATATTACCATACACGTCTTGCAACTGGAATACATAATCTCCAACATTCAAAATCATTGCCCCATGGAGCTTACATTAGGGTTCTTGCAAAGTTTGTATTTTCTATGATTTCTCAAGCAGCAAAGACTTTTGTGGTGTTATATGGAGAAACTTCTCCCTATGCCTCAGAACTCATTCAATGGGCCTGTGAAGAAACCCAAGTATTTATTTCTTGTTTCATTAAATTTGTTACATCGATCTCAGATATAAGTGGTGGATTGTCCACAGCAGTAGAGGCTGTGCAGTTTGCACTGTCATATTGTTCTTTGTTAGAAACTCAGAGAATAGTGTTGTGCCCTTTCTTCATCAAGCATGTTCGCCCTTGCATGGAAGAGGCTTTACAAATTCTTATTGAGCATTTTAAGAAAGTCATTGCTATTTTTGCAGCAACGGATCCTTGGGATTTGGGTAGATATCTTGTATCAGGTATTTTAAATGAAGGGCGCCCTTCTATGGCTGTTGGTCAACAACCAAAATATTGTCTGCTCACTAACAGCGGCAGGAAGTTTGTAACATTATTGCAGGTTTGGTCCCTTTTTAGACAATTAAATTTTCCCATGTTTTAGTGTAAACTTGCAAATAATTTGCCACATCTACCTCTCAAGTCACTTGTTGCTCTTTCTCCTTTTTCTTTTTCTTTTTTTCTTTTTTTCTTTTTTTGGTCTATTCTTTTAGGCTATCACAGAGGATGTTTCCCCATTGGTTTCCCTTCAAATGGAAGGTCCAATACTCAGAGGACTCACAGACCTCTTTACAGTTTATATTGCTAGTCTTGAAAGGGCTATCGCCTGTCAAACAGGCGGTTCAATAATCAATTTGGCTGTGTCTCTGCAACAGCAAGTTTCTGTTTTAGCTAATATATCAACACTTGTACATTTCTTCTCCAGCATCATCAAAAGCATCTTCAAGGGCATCAGTAACTTTAATTGTGAGCTAATGGAAACCCCTTTAGTTGGTTGTGAACAGAAAGATCTTGCCTTGTGTCTGCTACTTATTCAAGAGGCATCTGATCAGCTCAGAGCTAGCTTTTGCCAGCAATTTATATATAGAATGATGTCTCCAGAAAGTGGCTGTAGACTGACTCCAGAAACTTGTGGTATCAGTTATGGTGATTTTAATGTGTTTCATGACATGATACCCTCTGTTGTCTTACAGGTATGACTTGCTTCTTTCAGAGATGAAAATTTGATGACTTTAATTTTGCAGAACACTTACCAAGGATTTGTAAAATCCCTACCATTACCTATATGAGAAAAAGATTACTCAGCATTCAGGGTGATGTTAAGGCTGTGGGCTTAGAATGAAGTGCAATGCTTCTCAAGTTTATTAGAGTTTATGGTACATGACATAAATTTGTTTTATGTTTACAACTTTTGCCTAACTTTCTTGTGATGGTTACATGATTACAACCATAGATGCATGACAGTGTATTCGCCTTCACCCTTACTAGCATATCCCTCTTTTTCCTTCATCATTATATGTTCTATTTCTGTTGACCAGCCTATTCTTCTGACCCTATTATTTGCTCATGTGGGAAAGTGTCTGTATTACTAACATGTTAGTTCTCTGAAGAAACATCATTTCAGGGAGGAAGGTATTTTCAGATTGGTACAAAGGGGTTGATTCATTTTCAATATTTGAGGCTCCATGATATAGCATTTATTTAATCCCCAATTTTGAAAGTATTTTGTTCTTAAATGCAATGGATAACCAAGAATCTTGAAGTGTTGTGTCAATGATTATTTCAACTGCATTTACATGTGCCAGTTGTAAATCTCTAATTATGTCTTTGGTGACACAAACAAGTATAATGTTTAAAGGATAGCATCGGATTCATATTTCCTGGTTTCAAGAAATTTAAAATAATGATATGTTTTGGGCTTTTGCAATCTTTTTGTTTTGTGCCCAACTCTAAATAAGAGACGCTACATTTCCTACAGGGATTGGCTATGCACCTGTTGAGGATAGTGTTCAACTTTAGCCTTTAGTAGTAGAAGTAGAGCAAAAGTAGTTACAGTGGCTGTGTGATTGAATTTTATGTTTGTGCACTGTGTTTTAAAAGTTCTCTTACTAACAGTAAGGATAATTTTGATTCTTTAAAAAAGTCTAATTAAACAAAAATCTACTTTCTGTATCATGTTTGAGGAAAAGCATGGGTCCGTTTACTACTCCAAAATATGGATAAATCACATCAGGAAGTATGGGGCCCATGTTTGAGATTTCTATCCTAACACTTCTAAAAGTTACATTTGACTTTCAAATTCTACTTTTAGTGCTTCAAAAGCTTTCCCAAATGGGGCATACACACACACACACACATGATTTTTTGCTTTTATTTTCCATTCATTTTATTTGCTATCGTATTTATTATTAAATCATAGGTTGTAGTATCTTTTCTCATGCCATTGACCCATGTTCTTTTTGGCCTTCCACTTGTCCTTGCCATGAACAAACTTATATAGAGTGCATGGTTCCATTTGAAGGCTGTTCCTTTTGTTGGTGTTAATAGGGAAAGGAGAAGGCCAGAAAAATCTGGGTCAAGGCTATGAACAAAATAATGCTGTATTGTGCCTCAATGTAGAATGACCCTATATTATGAAGAATGGTGAGATTGGATCTAACCAAAAACATTCAGGATAAGCTTGGATGACTTGGAATAAAAGTATATTTGAAAAGCATAGGAGAGAGTCTATAGAAAAACATGAGTGAGAGAGAGAGAGAGACTCAAGTAATATAAATATAAATTACTGAGTGAAGCAAATAGCCTCAACATGCAAAATTTCTATTCCAATATTTGAGCTTACTGAGTTGAATTGATGTGATCTTTGTGCCGTTATTTCAGCATAGTTCTGCATTGATAACGTGGTAGATGGTATCTTTCAGCTACTAGTTCACCTCAGTTCCGTAGTGACAATGTGAAATTCTTTTTAACTTCATGGTTCTCTATTTTTGCCTTTGCCTCATAGGGTTTATTTTTACCAGTTAGGAAAAAATATCAGTTAACTGAAAGGAGGTATTCAACAAATATAAAACTGGCAAAGGAGATATGCATCAGTTGAATTTCGATTTGTTCAGTAAATAATTTCCCACTTATATATGGTTTTAATCTCAGTTTGCAATTACCAGGTATTGTTTTTAGAATTGAGGAAACTGGAAAAGCTTGCTGAAGGCAACACTGAAATGGAGTGGTTGATGGAGTTATTGAAAGCACTGATGGAGGCCAGGTTTGCTTGGACTTTGAACAACCAAGATATCTGGACCACCAGTGAAGATGATTTGATTGTTCAACATCCTGGAAACTTTAAGCAGGTATACATATTCTTTTTCCTTGTATAGATGAGTGCTGAAACCTGGAAACTTGTATTCACTACTTAATGTCGTTGTTCTTGAATCAGATATTTTCTTGGGCTCATACAAAGATTTCCAATTCCCCCCTCTATAGATTTAGAAGGAGCCTTATCTACTTGCGCTGATGGTTGCACTTGTGGCCCATCTATATTTACAAAACTTTCCCTTGAAGCCTAGCACAAGTGGCTAGGGATTGGGGTGGGTCCAAGGGAGGTTTCAGGTTTGGCTTCCATTTAACAGCCAAAAATAAAAATAAAAAACATCAAAGAGACATACTAAAAAAATTTTCAGGTATGCAACCTAAGTGGATCCATCTAAATCCTCCTTGTCCCAACTCTTTAGGATGACAATACAAATCCTTCATGCCACCTCTCTGAAGGATAGCTTATCCATTCTGCCCTGTCATTCATTTTTATGACACGGATTGTTTGGTTCTGAATTCTGATCAAAAAAATAAAAAATAAACAATTATGGCCTTACTTTTCTTACAAACTTATTCTCTAATTATATATGTATCGCTAATAAAATTATTGGTATTGAGGTCAGTATTGTAATTCAAGTTTAGAACTGGCCATGAATACACTAGTAGACATAGTATAGTATGTGTCTCTAATCAACTTTCTTTGCATATGTTGTTGGTGGCTATCATAATCCAAAATTTAGAATTTTACGCCTTGTACCATGACTGAAGTTTTTTCCAAGCTTTACTAATTTTCTTGTTTCCCCAAGACAAAACTCTCTTGAGTGGTAAAAGAAAATATGCCCCATTTTTGTGTTTATTTACAATTTTACTTATTTTAAAACTTCTACAGTGTTTCATTTATTACACATAAAAGCTAGATGCAAGCTTATTTTATCCTATTCAAATTGGCTGAATATTATTATAGTTTCATGTTGGAGAAAATACAATGATTGAACTTCCAGAATTAGATAACTAATCCTCTTTCACCAAAACTTGGCCAATGTTCACAAGCAAAAGATTAGTTCAAAACACAACAGGCTTATGTTCTTTCCTCATTGACAGTATTGGACAATGCAGTGTTCTAATTGAAGACATGATGAGGTTTTTGCATGTCTGCCCTACTTATATTTTTTAGTCATCTGTTGTCAAGTTGCTACTACCCCTGCTAATTTATTTCCTTCATGTTTATTGTCCTAGAATAGTTTGTTTTGGACATCCAATTTCTAGTTGAAATTGCAAGGTATGAAGGATACCTCTCCAATAACATAATGAATGCCTCAATGGATTTTGTATCTCGCATGGAATCGGCCTTCCTTTCTGCTGGATTGGATCCTAGAAGGTAATGCTTCAACTTTCTGTGCTGAGATAACTGGTGCTGAAATTTAAAATTTTCTGTAGTATGTCATCAACAACTAGTCTACCACTAGTTTCAATATTTCTTTGTTGCCGTACTGTATGTACGGCCATTCTAGATCAGTTGGTATGAGAGATTGAGACATTTGATTTCCACTATATATAGTAAGCTATAAATTGCATGCAGACTACCAATTTTTATTTGTGATGTTAAAAAAGTCAATCATCGCTAAGCCAGGGAATTTTTTTATCATATTTTAGAAACATCAAAGACCTGCTAGCAAAAAGCACCTGTCCAATTCTTCGCTAGAACTTGGATGGACATACAGAAAGTTAGCATCCTAGATTAAACGGCTAATGCATCATTTATATGGCTCTATACTGACGCAAATGTAGGATTAGAACTGTCCATTCAGGATCATAGCAATTGGCTGGTATAGATTCTTATATTATTAAGTTGAGCTCAATCTCCCTGGCCACAAAACCTTCATTGTTGGGGTCTATAATTTGAAAAAGTACCTATACAAGAGCATAGCTCTACTATCTAGAGGTTGTTAAGAGGCATCTGGCAATTGGCAACAAGTTGTTGTGTCTAACTCAAAATCACCAGGAAGCATTATTGGAGAATCAGCAACAACTTGTTTTACCAGAGATTTTAACTAATTTGCTACTTCTGAAAATGAAAATCTAATTACAACTGTAAATGAAATGGTTTTTTTTTTTTTTTTTTTTCTGTTTCACAATTTTCTTCCTTAAATTTGCTTTAGCACTGCTGGCTTTGTGAGGGGTTACTTTTTCGTGTTAAATCGTGTTTTTCACACTATCGGGTCTTCTATAAGAATTACAACTACCAGAAAATCTACTGGGCCCCCATGGCTGAGAAATGACGAAATATTTATTTTGATTTGTCTTTCATTCTAATTCAGTTAATTATTTTCATACACCAAACTCATGTTCCTTAGAACAGAAATTTATATTTTTCCCTTATCACAGAGATTTAGATGAGGATGATGGATGGGCCACAAAGGCTGCCACTGAAACTATTCAAAGGCTAGTGGAGATGAAAACAGAGTTGCCTCCAAATGAAGAAACTACTGCTGTTCGGGAAGGAGCATCAGATGAAAACCAATCTGTGTACGCCACTGACTCTTGTCAGGATGATGCCAGTTCTTGCAAGGATTCTCTAGAATCTGAGGTGAATGCTGCAGCCATAGGCGCAACAGAAGTTGGAATTAACAAAGGAGAAATACTTGATAAAGAACTTGGCCCTCACCAAACGCTCTTGGGTTTTCTTGAAGAGGAGGGTGGCTCATATGATAGTGGTGTCATACATGCAACAGACATTGTAGCATCGGAAGATATGGCTGAAATACCTGACCCAGAGAGAACCAAAGTCCATACCACACTGGTTTCCACAGGCATAGTTGGGGAGGCTTCCACGGCTGAGCTGCCCATTGAAGAAGGAAATCACAACCATTATAATGGCCCCAGCTTGGCAATTAACAAGCTAGATATAGGCAGAGAAGAAAAATCTCCAGGAAGCCAAGTTACAGAAGATTCTGTGGAACTACCGGACCAAAATGGAAGAAACAATGTCGAAACCATTGATTCTATCATATAGGAGAAGAAACAGAATCCACAGCAAGGATCAAATCTAATATGGTGATGCATAAACAACTAGCGAAGCTGGCATGAGTGGTTAAACATACAATCGGTTTTTAAGAATAAGCTTCTTCTTAACATTTTGCTATTCTATGATATGACAATAAAGTAAAATGAGCAGATTACTTCTATTTTTGTTTGATTCTATAATTACAGCAGCAGATTCCCAATTTATTAGCAGTTATCTAAGGGTACGAAATAGTTAAGAGCTGCAGATTACTCATTTCTCCAACACCAAGGTTGGTTCAACATCTTTGGAGTTTGGACCAAGCAAACCAAACTCCCCAGCCCAGAAAATGGAATAATTCCTGAGAGCTGGAAATTTTGGCCGGCACAATTCCATATGCCAAGAAACTCTAAAATCTCCTTTTACTATCAGAGGATTCCTCTTTTATCAAAATACATATTTCTAATTACAAAAGATCAACCAGCTCAGGAAATTATTGCTACAACGTTTGGGCCAAAAAGTAACCTTTCAAAATGTTCTAAAGAAAAATGTTCAAAATTGCCATATTATACCACTGGAAACATTGTCGTAGCCAAATAAATCAATAAATATTGTCATAGCCACACCAAAAGTTCATGGTGATATAACAGTTCAAGTCCCAACCTGAAAGTTTCTGGTATTAGAATGCAGTCACATAACCAAAGGTAATCCTAAAATGAACAAGATATCTAAATACAACCAACCCAAGCAATTGTGTAAAGAGTTGTTCATCCACAACGTGCCACTAGGCTTCATTTCTTCAGCTTTATCGCATGTTCTCTCGACGCCTCACATATCGGGTTCTGTCATTGTATTTTGGTCTATCTCTGCCTGTCTGGGGCTGGGGCTCCACTCTCCTTTGCCGCTCAGGAGATCTTTGAACTATCTCTCCATTGACAAACAGCTCGGCTGATCATAAGAAAAATAAAGAAATTCAAAATTGTTCCAGCTTCAAAAATTGGTACACAACAGGTAGGAGGGCAAAAATAATTGAACTCCAAGTAATAAGTTGCGAAAATAATTACTACTAATTCGAAATTAGTAAATTACTAATTCCTTGAATTTTGCCCTCCTGAAATAATTTGAGCTTTGAGAACAGGCAAGAATGCCTTTTCTCTCTAATAAAGCAAACAAAATGGGGGTTGAACAGCCAAACAACTTCAAAACCTATATCAATTTAACTCATCTGGCCTGATTTTGGTGGTTTCCCAAGCACCCACAACCTGGTGGATTGAGAAGGGAAAAACTTTGATACCTCAAGTAAAGACCTCATCCAAGTTGGCAACACATTATGCCAAAGACTAAGACACACAATGCCATCAAGATACAGGAGAAGAATTGAAAAATGAAACTAAATAACACTTCTCAATTGGAGTGGCTATTCTATGTAGACAGTCAAATAAGAGCATAATATAATATTTCATGTTCCATCTCCACTGACCTGATACTCCACTGAGTTCAAGAAGCACAGAACAGTTAGGAGATAAGATCTATGTTAGTCCATTAGCATTCAAAGCTGTGCATTGCCTTTTAAGGCTTGTCAGCTTTGCCCAGATGGACTCCACAATGCAGTTGTTTACCTTATAACTTATAAGGCTTCTCAGCCTGGTAAAGGTGGAGTGATCTATAATGCAGGTACTTGGCCTTTGAAGGCTTTTCAGCTTATAGCCAATTTGGACGGACTGCCCTATAATGCTATTAATCTTAGTTTGCTTGTGACCAAAATAAGTTAATATCTACAGTGAAAAATGGCACAACTAAATTCAGTCACCTATAACTTTATTATTATATCAACATTTCAAGAGGATCTCATTTACTCACTCGCTATTAGCATTATTGTTACATCGACCTTACAAAATGTTGTTGTTGCAAAAAAATTCTTGATGTATCAGAGACTTACCTCCATAGTCCTTATTCTCGGGATCAACATAAGAATCTGGAAGGACAAAAAGAACACCGGGTGCATCTGCAGAAAGAGTAAAACACAGTATGAAACATAAGATCAATTGCACCAGATATTAGTAAGCATAAAGTGAAGTGAGTCAACACAAACCTTCAAGCTTATTCGAGGTTTCCTCATCAATCTCACAGCCAAACCCAAAATACCTCTCGCATGACACATTGTAAATCTTCTTCTTTGCTTCCTCTTCACTGAGACATCATTAAAAAAATTATCATTATTGTACTCATAGAGAGGACACATCTCATGCGATAAAAGTCCCAAACCCATAACAACTAGAACTGCAAAAATAAGGAATATAATTTCACAAATAGATAGATTGACAATCTATAAGCTTATGAAGCCACAAGTGAAAGAATTCAAACAATCCCAAAATTCAGCATCCGTTGGAAAGCTTCAAAATTCAAATGCATAACCCAAAAGGTTTGGTTGTGGAGAAAATCAGAAAAAAAAATTAAATCTTGTGAAATCGGCAAGGTTCAAATACCGAAATTCATACCCAGATGCTCCATTTGGTCACGGACAAATGCAGAAGGATGAAATTAAAATTTTGAAGCCCAGGATGTAGACTTGAGACATTAAATGGACTAAAATTTGGGCTTAACTGGAACAGTCTCCCAACAATTTGGCTGAGTTCAGAACTCAAATCATTTTTTCCTACATAAAACATAAGATTCAACATGCTAATTCTGTTTATATTCCTTGATTTTCTCAGCACCCAAAGCATAATTTCAGAGTGGAACAACACAAAACAAAAACCCATAAACCCGTAAACCCTTTAAAATAACCACTACAACACACACCATCTTCCTATGACAACATAAAATAACATAAGCCCGAAACCCATAGTCCCCATCCTGGTCTACTGCTTCCTCATCAACCAAAAAGCCCACCATAAATGAACGACTAAAACACTCTCTCCCCGAAAACGACACAACACATGAGATACGAACACTCTTTTCTCTCCGCCCACTTCCTCATCAACCAAACAGAGCGTTATTCTAAAATGAAAAACCTAAAAATCAAAACCCTAAACCCAACTATAAAGACCCAAAACTCTAAGTTACCTTCCAACGACCTTGGCTAGGGTATGGATGTAGCAGTCGATCATCTGCTGCTTGGTGGCGCCCTCACCGCCAGGCTTATCCATGACAATCAACCAATGCTCGTAGTCACAACCCGGGAACAGTGGGGCCATCTCGGTGGGAGGCCGGTCGCTGAAGTTCGAACCGGAGTTGAGCGGCGAGTAGCTAGAGTTTCCAGCCCGGTTCACCCTAAAACGGACCTGATTGAGCCGCGAAGAGAGGGGAATTGCCGGCCACAACCGAACCGGGACAGGATGCGGTTGTTGGAGGGATGAGGAGAGCAAGCGTTTGGAGAGGGAGCGAAGCGGGGGTGTGGATCGAAGGGCTAGGAGAGATTGGGGGGAGGAACGAAGGGCCATGATCGATCGGGAAATTGCAGCTGCCATTGAAGTGGCCATGGGAAGGGTAGGGTTTTGGAAAATCAGTGGGGTTTGATGACGACGGAATGAGAGGGTTTTGAGGGTTTTTATATAGCAGTAATCAGGTACGGTCGTGATCAGGTGAGCGTGTATGAACAAGTTGATCAAAATCTCACCTTTCTCTTTGTAAAATGATTGCTAGATGGTATATCAAACTCTAAAGTCCATAATATGTATGGGTAACCTTCCAATCATATTCTAAAGTATTTAATATGTCCACTTTCTTGTTTTAAAATTTTTTAAAAGATGGAAAAATTATATTTCTTTATGTTAATCTTAGAAACATATTAAATAATTAATATTTTAAAAATAATTTAAGTTTTTTTTTTTTTACATACTTTTTTAATAACATAATAATAAGGCTTATTATAGCATGTTAAAATAGTGGAGAAATGAAATTTAATAATTTAAACTTTTAAAAAAGATTAATTTATCCTTCTTTAATAAAAACTCCCTTTAAAATCATTTACTTAAATTTTATTTTTTTGGAAAAAAGTAATAGAATTTATTATTTTTAAATTAGGTTCATGACACTTTTTATTTTAGAGGTAATTTCAAAATATCTCCAAAAAATGCATTTACTTATTATTTAAAAAAAAAAATTCATATTAATTATTTTTATTTTATAAATATTTACATTGATATAATTATGTTTGGAGGATCATTGTGAAGGGATTTCTTTAAGCATTTTCTTGCTTGGGAGGCATCTTTGTGCACAACTAATTTTCCAAGAAAAATTCCCTTTTGAAAAAGTTGTGAATAAAATATGTTGCTAATATTTGAAATAATATTAAATTTTGAAAAAATATTTTCCTTAGAATTATCTTGGCCATGTTTAAAAGAAAGTTTATTTTCTAAATTTTTCTCTCTCTTTTTTAAATGTTTTATAACACTAGAATATAATTGTTAGCCCAAGGGTTCTTCTAATCATATTTTGATGATAACAAATCATGATTAAATTACTAATTGGTTTGAATTATAAAGAATTTCAGGTGTTAATTTGAAAATTCATCAAATGACTTAATGGTGCAAGATTAAGACTTTTGAAAGACCTTTTAATTATAGGAAACATTGTAAAATGAATGCATGAGTGCACTTAGTATTTACATATCATTTTATGCATCTTTGAAAAACTCAGTTTATGCTTTAAAGTTATATTTCCATCAAAATCTAAGTTCTATCAAATGAACCTTAGGTAAAACGTTTCAAAATTGATATATTATTTTACCTAAAGACCTTGCTAAGTACTAGAAGCAAAAAGACCATAAAAACATAGGTTTTCGAGCAAAAAATAATGAACTGGTCAAGGCATTAGCAAACCGACTCAACTGGCTAAAGTATCGATCGACCAGTTACTTCTTCCTAGTTGAGATCCGATCGAGAGATGCATAAAACACTCTCTCTCTTCCAATAACCTTTCTTTCCCGGTCGAGGGATTTGCCTTCCCAATTGAGGTCCGATTAAGGGTAATAGTCACCTGCCAAGTATTAAATACTCTAACAGCTAGTAAACCGGTCGACCCCAACTCAACCGATTGAGACTGTTTTTTGGTTTTTTGGCTCCCTAAATTAGAAAACTATAAATTAAGAGCTCCACTTCATTTATGAGTAAGATAACACTTGTATTTATTTGTTTATATACTTGTTATTACCATAAAAGCTCTCATTCTTTTCTTAGTGCATTAAATCTTCATTTGCATATTCTTTAGTGCACCCTTATCATTCATTCTAGCCTTGAGTTGTATTTGAGTCATTGTTGAGTTAGGTTGAGAGATTCATACTTGTTAATTGAGTGTTAAAACCTTCAAGTAAGTAGAGACTTGAATATATTGTGTAAGAGATCATTGAAGTCGGAATCCAAGTGTAAAAGTGATTAGAAGTTTGGTTGAAGTTTCAAGTATAAGTGGAACCCTCACTCAGTTAGGAACTTGAGAAAAGTGGATATAGGTAAGGAAGTGACGAATCACTATAAATTTGAGTTTGTTTTTTATATCTTTGTCTTTTTATATTTGTGCTTCTTATGCTTAATTTTATTATGTTTAAAAAGAATTTTTTTTAAACTTTAATTCACCCCCCTCCCCCCTAGGGTGTTTTTATCCTTTTAAATTAGCCATTTATTTTCTCATTAACTATTAACTTAAGTTGTAATGCACTTAACACTTCAAAAACTCATTCAATTTGTTTTTAAATCAAATTAATTTTTTTTTAAAAAAAATTGATGGTGAAGAAAACCAAGGTAGATTCAATGGTTTTATTTTTGAAAAAAAATTCTAAAATTAATAAGATTACGCTAGTTGGTTCCTCCTAGAGAATTCAAGTCCTAAAGATCATTTTTTTTTTCAAAAAGAAAATTGTGCAAGGGGTATTGATTGATCATCTAATAGACCAGTTTAATATGTTTTTAGTGGAACCTTAGTCGATACATAAAAACCAAAGAAGATTTAACGGGTCGAAGATGACTTTATATATATCATTAGTAACAACAAACGATCAAGAATCACTTGAGGTTTTATCTCAACTAGTTGAACACTAATCAATTGGTCTTTAATAGGTTGTGTTTTCTATAATACAACGGTCACCTATAACTATATAGTATTCTTAACTACTAGAACTTGGTTAACCGTCTCATCAATTATGTCTAATAATTAGTTTCACTAAAATACCATATTTAAAGCTAAACTTTGATCATTTATGATCTTACCAACTCCTCAAATTTATTGGAACATCATTTAATGAGCTCTAAATGAGTTAGCCAAGTTTGTGAAAAATTCTTACAACAACCTTAGCATAAACAAAAATAGGAAAATCCTTTTAGATATATGTTTGTAAAAATCCTTTTGAGAGTTTGATTAATTGAAATTCTCATAAGAACCAAAATCCGTTATTATTTGATTTTTTAGTTTGATTTTTGTCATTCATGTGGTAATGAGATTCATTTATATATACATTTGTACTCTCTTATCATCCACAAAGTTGATTTTTGAAAATCATATTTAATTATATTTTAAAATTTTAAAAAGAAAATAATGCATAATATTTGAATTTCAAATAAAATTATATACATTTTCAAAAATTTGATCTTTATATAAAAAAGAAAAAATAAATCCATTTCTAAATCGAAAAATATATAAAATAATTTATTAATTTTAAATCTATTTTTATTTTTATTTTTATTATTTTGATAACATTTTCCTTCCATTTTTTGAAAAATAGAGTGAAAAGTTACACTTCTAAAATAAAGTAATTGAGAGAAAGGAAAGAGAGTATAAATCATAAAAGAATAAAATAAAAAATAGCGTAACAAATTGAGGTATTATAAAATGTACCATTTTATTTTCACTTTCATTATGGTCACAACTCACAAGAAGTAATTTTATTTAACTTTTTTAAAATCAATGAAATAATAAATAATATTTATTTGTGTACCTGCCTAATAAAAAATTTCGTCATTATTAAATATAAAAAATAAATTATTTTTTTGTCTCTTAGAAAATAGTTTCTTCTTGAAAAACACTCTTTAAATAAAAAAAAGAATATATTCTTCTTTCTAAAGAAAATCTTTCTTTAAGTTTTTTTTTCAGTGAAAATAAATGTAAAAGTTCTTGTATAATAAAAAAAGAATGATTCTTGTATTCGTAATTCGATTTATAACTTAAGGCGAGAAAATCCGAAAAACCTTATTTTTCCATCAAAATATGAACAATAAAATATAAAAATATATAAAAGATATTGTATGAGAATGAGGAATTTTTTTTAAAATAAAAATAAAATAAAAGTAAAAGAAATAAATAAAGCTAATTTATCTCCTATTGGGCCCATTTTCAACTAAATGGAGATGTCCACGTGTACACATTTACTAGAAACAAACCTGAGCAACTGTAACAATTCAACTTCCTTCAAAGTGCTCTGTCCTTGGCCAGTTCCTCTTCATCTCAAAATGGTAAGCTTTCATTCTCCGTTTGCTTCCTGAGAAATCGATAGAAATAAACTCTTTACTCTTTTGATTTTTTGTTTTTTCCTTTTGATCTTCATGGGTTTTTTTTGCACTTGTGGGTTGTTTGGTAACTGAGAAAACCTGGGTAATGAATGGATTTTATTTATTTTTTATTTATTTTTAATATTAGAATTTTTTGACAAAAAATCTTCACTCTTCAGGAACTCCTGTAGCTAATGCAAGGGGAAATTAGTTTCTTTTGTTTCTTTGGATTTTCTCCTTTGTTTTCCCAGTAACCAAACAAGGCTGTATCATGGATTCATCATTCATCCCATGGGCTTAGTGTGGTGTTGTTGTTGGTGTTTGCGGCTTCCTTTGACAAATGACCCATTCGGAATGAAGCGATCGTAATTTGTTTGTACATTTGAAGGCAATGTGACAACCCTTTTAATTCTTTTAGGTGCTTTTTCCGTAATAATCTCTGGGCTTTTTTTCACAAGTCTTCTGCGTTAACAGCAGTTCCATTGATTGTTTGGGACAATTAATTTACTTCTTGAGATGGGTTCATTTTAGTTCCCTCGATGTTCCAACAAATATGCCATTTGATAGCTAGACTTAATCCTCTTTCTATTCTCTTTCTTATCATAGAAGAAATATTTAAAGACTTTGTTTTTAATGACCATGGAACTGCTTTAGGCGTCTGCCTTGTAATTATTCTCAATTACTTTAGGGATTTTTGCAGAGTCCAAAAAAAAATCCAGCCAAGAGACAAAAGAAATTGAATGTTGGTCATCTAGAGTCTGGTATGTTGAAACACAATTGTTCTCAAAGCCGATGTCATATTCTGGAAATGGACTGATTTTCAGTTCTAACTTGGAATCTAAATATATAGGGTCTATTTCTGGTCGACATCTACGATCAAATTCAGGCTCTTCAGATGTGAAGGAAATTGTCTGCGGTTTTTGCCAGTCATCTAAGCTTTCAATGGTACTTTTGTATCTCTGATTTTGTTTTTGAATAATAGAACTGTTTGCTGCATTATC
This sequence comes from Vitis rotundifolia, assembly GCA_030254885.1. Classification (NCBI taxonomy): domain Eukaryota; kingdom Viridiplantae; phylum Streptophyta; class Magnoliopsida; order Vitales; family Vitaceae; genus Vitis; species Vitis rotundifolia. The sequence continues at coordinate 6,729,305 of CM058157.1, forward strand.
CTTTTTACAGTTTGACGGTGTGTGTTGATTATAGCAATTTTTCTTATGGTATATTTTGATTGTTTTTGCACTGTCACTGGGTGCTTCCAGACTACGGGACCGATGCTGCATTATGCTAATGGAAAGCCAGTTCAATCATCCAACATATTTGATTCCAATGTCATACATGTTCATAAGAAATGTGTTGATTGGTAAGTTACCTTTGGAATTTTACGTGGAGTATTTCCAAGTGATGTTGGCAACTATGGATGTTCATGATTTAGGTTTGATTGTGTAAGAAAACAACCATCTTATTTGCTTGAATAGGATTTTATCCTTTTTAATTAAACTGATTTGTAAAGGGGTTTGGTTTCATCATATCCGTTCCACTAAGCTTGTTTGTTACTGTATTTAAAACAATGTGTTTTGATTCCTTGTTTACCATTTCTTTTAACAAAATATATATTGGCTGTTAGAGGAATGTAAAAACTATTGAAATGCAGGGCACCACGAGTATATTATGCTGGTGAAACTATTATAAACTTGGAGAAAGAACTGGAGAGGAGTGGACAGCTTGAGTGCAGCAGCTGTGGGCTTAAGGGAGCTGCACTTGGCTGCTACATGAAGCACTGCCGGAAAAGTTTTCACGTACTTTGTGCCATGAAAATCTTACATTGTCGTTGGGACTTCGTAAGTTCAGCATTCTTTCTTGCTTTGCTGAATATTAGGCATCTCTTTAAACATTCATGTTATATGTGTAGTTGGTTAAACGTTACATAAAATAGTGTACTTAATTTTCCTTGGTTTGTTTCAGGAAAATTTTTTGATGTTTTGTCCTAGTCATAGTTCACTCAAGTTCCCGAGTGAAAAGTCTCAGTTTCGGGAGAAAAGCAGTAAAAACAATTCCAAGTCGACTCAAATGTACATTTCCTATTCATTTAACTGCTGTTGTGTCAAGTAACTATAGATGTATTTTTTCATTTGTGACATGTGTGAGGTTTTTTAAATTTGAGTTTATGTGGTACCAAAAATTGCATTTCTAAAATGCATTTTTGAGCAAAAACAAATTAGAAGCAACCAAACAAAATTGTGTTGCTAGGTAAAGTTTCTTTGACAGCAATTGCATTCAACTGTCATTAATTAGTGGGAAGAGAGATTAACATGGCTTTAGCACTGAGTACATGCATCAATCAAAGTCTCATCTTGACTTTTTCTTTAAAAGGGTTGGAGGAGGGGGACAAAATGGCCTTAGTGATGGTTGCTTAGGTTCTGCTAAAAAGTCTCCTCTGAACTATACCTACAGCCTTAGCTTTCAATGGTATTTAGTGGTGGTTTCTATTTTCTACTGCTAAAAATATAATGTTTATAGCATGATTTTTTTCTTCTCGTTTTTCAAATAGAATTGTATTTTATAAATGCAAAGTTTGTTAAATAAAGAAAAAGAAAGGCTAACCCTGGTGTTCATGGCAGCATCATAAGCATTACGGCATATCTGTTATAACAGATTATGCATTTTTTTTCCCTATGTTTATGTTAATGACTTCAACTTGTTTTCTTAAAGAAAAAACATAGGTAGTTTGAAGTCATTTTTTCAGTAGGAATACTTTTCTCTGTTCTAGCTTCATAGGTTGTTACTTCATATTTTTGTTTGATGTCCAACTTTCTTCAATTCTGATGTAGAGACTTTGGAGCATCCTCTCAAAAGGGAGTAACAGAATGGGTTCTATGTGGATCTGCCCTATCTACCAAAGAGAAGGTCAGTGCAAACAAACTGGTGTCTATTTTTATGACTTACCCTGTAGTTACCTCACAATATGCTGGGGGTTGATATCTTTATATTCTTACTCAGAGACCTGTACACATACTTACACACAGAGACATAGCCTTTAAAATCATTTTTTAAAATGAATCAAAATAGTCATATCTTAATGTATTACACTGTGTTTTAACCCATTTAGACCTAGAATATGAGAAGAATTATTTAAAGACATGTCTGAAAGGGATCCTTGCCTGGAGTATTTTTTTTGATGGGTATCCTGGAGTATTGGTGGAGTGTTTTGTCTGATGAGATTCTTACATGAAGATACATCCATTGTATCAGTCCAAATGTTGATATACGGAGGAATAGGAAAGCTTGGTTTGAATAAGAACCACCAAATTTTAATGGTCATAGTCCAAGAAGCTCAAATATACATTGGGAAGCTGAGTATCATCAAATATTTCGGATAATTGATACTTAGTTGATCTGATAGCTAGTAGGATGAAGTATTCTTTAGAATTAGTTTAATTAAATGAATGAATGTGATCAGAATCATTCATTAGAAAAAAACATAAAATTTTGCAAGGCATGAGAATGATAGAGCTATAAATAACTATTTTTTCTAGTGTTGATTAGAAAAAATGCAATACTAGTACATTTGACTGGAAGTGGAGAGAATCCTTTTCTGTGGTACCACCAGGCATTCTAGGTGGGTCCTTCTCCTTTCTCATCAATAATGAGAATAGGAGATCTCCAATTTTATTCACAAGCTAATGCCCATGGATACTTCTCAAATCTACTTTTAATCCATGCCACATCGATAATGCCCAAAACAACCTTGTTTAACTTCAAGGATCAGAAACAAATAGAGAAACTTCTCAGCTTATTTTTATTTTTATTTTTGTTACTTATTATCTCTTTCTCTTTCTGCCCAACTCATATTCTCTCTCATCCTCTCTTGCACTCACCATAGGAATACTGAAGAGATAAAAGGTTGTTCTCTTTCAATGCTTGATCAAAGCTTATAATGTCTGTTTGAAATTCAGGATGACAAATTTTTTGCTTTGACTATTAATTTGCAGTTTCTTTTGGTCAAGTTTGGAGAAACAATTTGTGTAAGTGTATCTAAGTACTGGAACCCAAATGTCACACATCTAATCACTGCCACAGATGTGAATGGTGCTTGCTGCAGAACAATTAAAGTCCTCATGGCCATTTTGCACGGAGGATGGATTCTTAGGATTGATTGTAAGCTTATGCTTTCGCCGCTTTGTTGCTCGCTATTGTGTCCATAGGCTATCTTTTTTAACTAAGCTTGTGTCTTTTCTTGTTGGGTTATTGTACTGAACAAATTAGAATGTGGGTGGCTGTAATATCTGTGATTATTATTCTTATGTTTTGGTAAATCCTATTGTGGTCATTCCTTAATGCATGACTGTTTTCTTTTATTTAGGTGTCTAGAAATTGGGAGGAAAAGGAATTGGTTTCTTTTGTTTTCGGTGTTGTGTATTGAGGAAATTAATGGTATAGGGTAACTATTATGTGAGAAATGGGGTAGTTTCCAGCAATGACAAATATTGGAATCATGGCAAAAACTTGATGAAAGGGCTGAATGATGCTATTCAAGTGTAAAATCTGTTTTTATAATTATTCTGAGTTAGGTCATATTTTGGCTGTTCTTTCTTTTTTCCCATTTTCCATTTCTTTTTCTTCCTTTTTAACTATTATAAGCTACTGATGTTACTTGAATTTTGAACTTACAGGGGTAAAGGCATGCATGGAAGCTCTATATCTTGTTGATGAAGAACCTTATGAAGTTAGCCTTGACAATTATGGTTGTCGTGATGGTCCAAAAACAGGCCGACTTAAGTCATTGGATAATGTCTGTTCCTTTCTTTAATATACAAATTTAGTTGACAAGTTGAACATTTGCTGCACTGTGGAAGCCTCGATTCTGTTTTCTCAAACCTCTATTATCTCCTTATATTTTGTATGAATTGATTGCAAGTACTAGAAGTATCTGGAGTTAACAACAAAGCTTTCTTCCATTAGACATATATGACTAAAATTAGGATGAATTTTAGATTTTTGGTTTGGCTAAGTTTACCTAGGTAGATTGGACTTGTGCAACTTGAGAAAAAGATAAATATTTTCAAGTTCTCCTGGGATTATGTTATGAAATGTTGCTGTGCAATAACATCGCTTGAGAAGCTTGCCTTCACATTTTTCCCCTTCGTATCTGTCTGAGGTGTGAGTAATATGATAGTTTCTTTTGCAGGCTCCAAAACTATTCAAGGACTTGATTTTTTACTTTATCGGTGATTTTGTGCCAACATACAAAATAGACCTTGTGGATCTAATCACAGTGGCGGGAGGTTTTGTCCTGGCCTGCAAGAACAAGCTGGTGGCACAAGTCCATGACGGCAGGATAGCTCCTTCAACAGCGTTGGTTGTTTACAACCTCGAGCCCCCTCAAGGGTCCATGCTGAGGGAAGATGACCCAGTCATGCTGTGGAAACGAGAAGCAGAGGTTTTGGCTGCTATGATTGGTTCACATGTGATTAGTGATCGATGGATTTTAGACTCAATTGCTGCATGCAGATTGCAGCCCTTTACCCTTTGATAAACAAGTCTGCAATGTACATGCTAAGTTGTTTCCAGGGGACATTAGGATAGTCTTTTAGCTTAAAAACATTGCTATTCATGGTTTAGATTAGCAGTGATGGGGAAAAATGAGCTGGTTTTTTGGCTCAGCCTGTTGTATTTTGATTGTTTAGACTCAGGGTTGAGTTTGTGTGAACATTTGATCCTAGACCCATACATAATGTTGTTGTGGAGATGATTTGTTTAGTTTTCATTTTGATACATTTTTTATTTTATTTTATATAAATTGTAGAATTTTTTTTACAAAAATATAGATTTACCTTATATCTTTAAGAATTACTTCAAATAATTTGATGTAGTAAAATTTTTTTAATACCTTAATTTTTTTACACACTTTTTAGAACTTTCAACGAAAACATCTAAAAGCTTTGGTATTTTATATAAAAGTTAGTATTATTTTCTAATATTAAAATCAGAGAATTGGAAATGTATCCAAATGGACACTTTACTCTCTCATTTTCTTTTAGCGTATTTGGAATAATGGAACTAAAATGAAAATAGAAAGTTCATTTCATTTCTCTTCGTCGACGTGTTTGAATTACTTATTATAAATGATTTTCATGTTCCTACATGCCAAACACATTATCAATGCGTTGTTCTATTTTATCAACTTTATACTTTAGATTTTAAAATTTATTTTGTTATGTTTGGATGTTGTTCTTGAAAATATTTTTTTTTAGAATAGAAAATATATTCGACAAACTTCTTAGATAAAATAGTTTTTTTTTTTTTTGAGAATTTATTATGAAAATGTGTGTTTGAGAGCAAATTTTAAATATTTGTCCGTTATTTTTTGTTGAGTATTTTAAGTAACAATTGAAAATATGGAAAATACTTTAGAAATTTTTGGATTGTAAATAAGTCTATAGTATTTTCATGGAGAATAAGATAAGAAAACTACTTTTCATATTTGAGTTCCTCTATTGGATTTTTGTTCCTAAAAGCAATTGAGAAATGTTCTCAAAAGTTGTCTTTTGAGACTGTTTTTTGACACCATTTCCAAATAGGCTTTATTATTCTATTTCACTTAATTTATTATGCAATTATGTTTCATTAAAACAGTTGTAGCAAAAGGTGAAATTTATTATAACAAATATTTCTATATTCATAATCCTCTTCAACTTTACTTCTAGATTACCAAAAATTATTTTTAGTTGAAGTAGTTCACAAATTCCTTATGCCATGACTCTAATTAAGCTTTTCTTCTATACTAAACTTGGCAACTACAACTTGTTTCTTTTTTTTTTGATGTCACTAAATTTTATCTAGGAATAGTACAATACCAAGAGGTTGATCTACTATCTACTATTCATTCAACTCAATTTGCATTAGTATATGCATGTTGCGGTTTTAGTTTGTATTCGATCTATAAGTTACCATGAATAGTTCTCTTCACAACTCGTACTTGGAAAATAACCAAATGTCTCTTAAGAATCTTTGGTTGTGTAGTCTAGTACCAATTGTATCTGCACAACGCACTAAAATGGGTCCTCAACAAAGACTTGGGATTTATGTAGGTTTTGATTCTCTGTCTATCATAAGATATCTTGAACCCTTGATAGAAGATGTTTTTACAATTTGCTTTGCGGGTTGTCATTTTAATGAGAGTGTTTTCCCGTAATTAAGAGGAGAAAAACCAATTCCAGAAGAACAATGAGAAATTACTTGGAACTCATTTACCATGTCTCATCTTGATCCTTGTACCAATCAATGTGAACTAAAAGTTCAAAGGATTATTCATTTGTAAAATCTTGTAAACCAATTACCAAATGCATTCATTGATATAAAGAAAGTGACAAAGTCACATATCTCTACTGCAAATACTTCAGCATAGATTGATATCCTATAGGATAATTAACAAATAGACAAGATACGCTTGAAGTGTAGTAGACTTGTCAGTTTAAAGGATGTAACTCTTTAGAAGAAGATAACACAAGGAAAACTTTACACTCTAGAATAGGCCATCAAAATGATTAATCAATCCAAAATTAATAAATCTATAATCCTCGAAGAGGCACAAATAAAGTAGAAAGCCCTTAAAAAGACACATATTGAACAAGAAGCTTTTGAAGAGGCACATATTGAACAAGAAAATCTTGAAGAGGTACGAATTGAACAAGTAACCCTTAAAGAGGTACAATTACCTGAAAATTGTGAGATCTCAGTAAATTATGCACACACAAGAGAAAAAAAAAATAGAAATAATATTGTTATTAACAATATTTTTCCTTTTCAAGTGGCTTTTGATGTCATAAGAAATGATGAAGATCCCAAACCATAAAATGTGGAAGAATGCCGACATATAAATGATTGGCCAAAATGGAAAGAAGCTATGTAGACAAAGTTAAACTTGTTAATAAAACAAGATGTTTTTGGACCTATAGTCCAATTGCTTGAAGATGTAAAGACTGTTGGGTACAAATGAGTATTTGTATGAAAGCGCAATGAGAATAATGAAATCATAAGATATAAATCACGATTAGTAGCACAAGGTTTCCTACAAAGACTTGGTATTAATTATGAGAATGCATACTCTCCTATCATGGACGCAATTACATTTCACTTTTAATTAGTTTGACAATCTTAGAATGACTAAATATGCGTTTCATGGATGTTGTTACAACGTATTTATATGGATCTACAAAAAATGAAATATACATGAAAATCCTTGAAAAATTTAAATTACTTGAAGAAAATAGTATAAAGCCTCGTAGCATGTACTTAATCAAGTTACAATGATCCTTGTATGGATTAAAGTAATCTGGACGCATGTGATACAATCGCTTTAGTGAATACTTGCCAAAATAAGGGTATATGAATAACCCTATATGTCCATGCATTTTTATTAAGAAATCAAAATTTGGATTTGCCATTTGTTGGGACTCTTGAATAGCTTATAAGAACAACAAATTATTTGAAAAAGGAATTTGAGATGAAAGATCTTGGAAAAACAAAATTTTGTGTTGACTTGTAGATTGAGTATTTTCCAAATAGAGTTTTAGCACATTAATCAATATATATTAAGAAAATTTTAAAGTGTTATTATATGGATAAAGAACATCTTTTAAGTTCTCCAATGGCTATTCGATCACTTGATGTGAAAAATGACCTATTTCATCATCACAAAAAGGTGAAAAATTATGCAGTCTTGAAGCACCATATCTTAGTGTTAATGGTGCACTTATGTATCTTGCCAATTATACACGCTTAGGCGTTGCTTTTTTTGTTAATTTATTAATAAGATACAATTTTGCTTCAACTCGAAGACATTGGAATGGTATCAAACATTTATTATGTTATCTTTGCAGAACTACTGGTATGAGTTTATTTTACTCAAAAGAATTAAAGCTACAATTACTTGGATATGCAAATCTATGATACCTTTCAAATCCACATAAAGCTAGGTTACAAATAAGATATTTGTTTAATTGTAACAGTATTGCTATTTCATAGAGATTTGTCAAACAAACAATGGTGGCCACATTTTTAAATCATTAAAAAATACTTTCAATTCATAAAACAAGTCATGAATTTATATGACTAAGATCTATGATCCAATGTATTCGGGAATCATGTGGACTCTCCTCTATCAAAGGTAACCTAATAATATTATTTGAAGATAAAGTTGCATGCATTGCATAAATAAAAGAGAGTTATATTAAAGGAGATATAACTAAACACATTTCACCAAATTTTTTTTAAACACCTGAACTTTAGAACAATAGTGAAATTGATGTTTAACAAATATGCTCAAGTGATGATCTAGTAGGTTTTGTCCCATTGGGTTTTATTGACAAGGTTTTTAACGAGACACTCCTAATAGATCAAGAGTAGCTTAAAGAATTAAAAGAATATAATCTTTTTTTCATTCGCTATGTTTTTTTACTAGCAAAGTTTTAATGAGGCATATTCTTTAGTATGGTGGACATCCAAGGAGGAGTGTTGTAAATGCAAGCGGTGGATGTCACCACTTAAAGCCCCTTTGTATTAAAACAACATAAATATAAGTCTTCCATTAATACTCTCCATTAATATGAGTAAAAAAAAGGCATTAATCTAAGACTTTTGTGAGGTCTATAAAATGCCTCCTATCTCTTGTACAAAAGACCATTCCAAGCAAGAAAGCCTTCTTAAACTCTTTTTTTTCATTCTCTCATCTCAATTCTCTTTTATAACTCACATTTTGTTAGTCTGTTTCTCATTTATAACAATTTTTAATAATTAGTAGTGATTTGTTTCATATCTCTTTTCAATATGAATTTTAAAATATCATTTTATTTATTATTAATAATTATTCTTGGATTGTAAAATTAAGTTAATAGGTCATATAGTTGGAGCCCACTAGCATAAAAGAGATAATGGTTTATAAGGAAATTAGTGATTATGAATATTTTATTTTATTATTTCGGGTTTATTACAATTTATACCCCTAACCTATATTGTGTTTTGCACATTGCACTCTTGAATTCAAAATCAAGTAATGTACCCTCTATGCTTTATAATTACATGCAATTTACATTTTTTGAGTAAAGGTGTTACATTTTTGGACAGAAGGTGCATGTGCTCTTCACGTGACAAGAGGACAAAACGGTTATTTCATTTCAAAACACCCAAAACTTGAACCCAACCCTCCTCTTTCTCCTTTATCCTTTCTCCTTAGTTGATGCTGTTGATCCCCAAATTGTAGCAGAAGTGGAAGCATATTGTGGGGTGAAAATTGCAAGAAAATGGTGATGATGCAACATTTTTCTAAACTTTCATTTTCTTTTTCTTCTTCTTCTTTTTATTCTTTTTTCACTCTTTCTCTCCCCTCCCATTTTCCATTGAAAATTCCATATTATAAAAGCATTGGTTGGTGCTTTGGGATTTTTTTTTTTTTTTTCAAAAACCTTGATTTTTTTCCCTAAATTTCCCCTAAAATTTTCTTCAATTTTCTAATACATCAAAACAAAACTCTAACCTTAAAACGGAAGCATAACATAAAAATGAAACCCAACCCTAACCCTAACTTTGTGTTGTATACATGTGTTGTGTGATTTGGATGTTGTATTAGGTTTGTTTGATTGTTGTTATTTTTTTTTTTTTTTATGGATTTTTGCACTTTTTTTTGTTGGTGAGAAAATCAATTATTTTTTTTCTTTTATAAATTTTGAATCTAAGATTATTTGAATTAGTTGAAGTGATTTTTTATTAGTTTTGTTAATTTTTTTGTAAACTTTTTTGAGTTTGCATTGGTTCCAATCACTGTCAGATTTGTAATCCTATTTGTCGTAGAGAAGATCTTAACTACAAAGACGAGCACCAATCCCTTGATGATGTTAACTTGTGTCACCTGTAGATGATAAACTCCTATAAAACCAAATAAAATCTCACAATGAGAAAGAAAAGTGAAGAAACATAGCTTCAGAAGAATGAGGAAAATGTTTTCTATAACCATGAATATATGTATACATGTTGAGAACACGAGTCTATATATATGTGGTTGAAAGGAAAGAATTGTTACTCATTGAGGGCTTTTTAGATAAGTTTTTAAAAAGACCTTAGTGTCATAAAGAAGATGTGAATTGAAAAAAAATCATCATTTTATTGAAGTTTTTTTTTTTTTTTTTTTTGGCTAATAGGGAAATAATATTTTTTAGTATAAAATGTCTTAGAGGATGACCATTTTCTTCAATGTAGTATAGGTATAGATATTGATTTTATTGTTAGGAAAACTTTTTAGCTTTATAACACTGTTTTCAATCGCTCACTATGCCATTTGTATCGATTCTTTTTGTTATATTTTAAATAACTATTATTTAGTTCATATCTCAAAAGCATTTAATTTTTTTCCTCTTAGAAAACATGCTATCTCAAAAAATATAGACTATACTAAGCACTCTGTCATAAAAAATATTATCAATGTAATAAATTGTTTCAAAGAAATATGGAAGGTTGTTGCATTGTGTAATATGTACCTTGAAGTGAGAAGTTGTTTCATATAACTTAATAACCTAAGATTTGGATTTGAATAAGACATTGCTTTGTATGGTGAAATCCTATAAAACTAGCAAACTCAAAATTACACAAAATTAGAAGGTTGACTAATTCCTAGAAATCCTCTATCCTACAAATGAAGAAATAAAATTGAAAATATACAACAACTACATAATCTTGAAAATCAGGGAATTATACACAACTATACAATCTTAGAAATAAAGGAATTAAATTTCTGGTATTTTTCAATTAGATTCATCAACACCCTTGATGTTCCTTTTATTCTATCTATTGAATCTTCGTCAAGAGTAGTCCTTCACAATGATTTTTAAAGTTAAGGGACAAGCTTCCTATTGTTGCCAATTTGTTTTGGTCATCGAAGATTACTAAGGAGTACTCATGATCACCTTGGAATACTCATGGCTTATCTTTATCTTAATTAAAATGTAGAGTCATATTAGATCTTGCCGATAGAGAGATAATATTTGGCTCTTTTCTATCCCAAGTACTTAATATATTTAACATTAAGAAAAATTAATATAGAATATAAAAGGCACCAAAGAGAAAAAAAATATAATATAACTAATTATAAAGATATGAACATGTACGGCATGAACATAAGACGGATGAGTTTACAGAGTTGAGATCAAATGTCATTAGTGAATCAAGGCATTAACATAATATATAGTTTAAATACAAATATTTTTTTTTACTAATTTTCCTTAATAAGAGTCTAAATGCTTTTGTAATAGTCGGACTAAAAATTGATAAATTTGGAACTTTAACCGATATTAATTTAATTGATAGTACACATGGCATGCATGTATGACAATTATGTGCTTCTAGAAATGATATGCTTGGTATGACTCTAAAAGAGAACATAAAATGGGGAAAAACATGTGAGATGATAATTCTCTCTTCAATAAGAGGAAGTGAGAGAGATATTATCACAAACTCTTTCAAATATGATTACTTTTATTTTGTCATGGTATATAAATACTACTAATCATTTTATAAATAAAAGAGAAAAGTGTTCTTATAAATATTGATACAAATGATACAAATGATATCAATGTGAGGGAATAAATTTTTGTTGAATCATATAATATGAACTTTCATCTTTGGTCTACGAAAAGACTAGGTCTTCTTATAGAAAGACAAAGAAAAGGTGTTATTCACAAAATAATTAATTTGGAGAAGGGAAAACTTAAGTAGATTGATTTTGTTTTCAGTGCTATAGTTTGAGGAAATCAGGCTATCTTAATTGCCCAATAAGCAAACAGACTTAAGTGATTAGGTAATGTAATCAGTTTGCTCATCTTAAATACCCATTTATTTCGACCTTTAATATACATAGGATTGGGCGTGTCACTTTTGGCATAGTTCAAAATTTAATAAACAACTTATATTTTGTATGAACCAATTGCAAGTAAATGATCTAGATGCAACAACAAACTATTCCCACCCAGGTTGTTTATATGATAAAAAATAAGAAATATTGGAATTTTCATTTCTTAGATTTAGCCATGATAATTTAGGCTCTTGAACTTGAAAAAAATAGGCATGAGTTTCCAAGTTAGATGTCGGGAATTATGTCACCAATTTTAATTGATGGTGGCAATTTTCTATATAGAGTCCACTGATTTTGGAATCTATCCCGCTCCATGTCTATGCCTATTACCTTCAACAATATTGATTGGTAACGACTTTTATCTTCCTCAGGTAAATGATAGAAGATTTCATGATATGTTGAGGAAATGAGAAGCCAAGATCTTAGTTGATGAGATTGGATTCCATGTCGTTGGTCATTGCATGAGCTTTCTGATTGAGCTTTAATTTTTTGATTAATATAGGAGTACTTTACAATAACAATGTTTAGTACTTACTACAAAATGAGGATATTGTTTTTTTTTTTTATTAAACTTAAAGCATACTTTATTCATCAATTACATTGTTAATTATAAAAAAGGGAAAAACATTTGGCATTTTGATTTTTTGAATGAGTTGTGTGTAGGCAAAGGTTTGCTTTGGGATCCATGTAGGTAATATTATTGTTGGAATTCAATTAGTAAATAGATTTTTCTATCACGACCCCATTCTCCATTTGATATTGTCCAGTTTAGGGTTGCTGTGACGCACACATGGGCCAGCAGTTGACCCCAGTTTTTCTTCTTTATTAGGCCTCCGCCCTCAAGAAAAGGCCTCAATGGTGTATTGTTAAAGCCCTCCATGTATGGCTCTTCACGTCTCACTCTCCAAGTGTTGTGAGACACTACATTCATATTTAAAAATGATTTTACTATCTTCATTTAATAACTCATGTATCTAGAACAAATTAAAAGTACATTGAACATAATTCTTATGTTTAAAACTATGATCGATGTGATAAACTTTTCAAAACTAGTTCTAGCTAGTGTATTATGTGCCTCAACATGAAAAATGCCTCTAATAAATTGTTTCATATGACCCAATAACATAAGATTTGTCTTCTAGAAGAACATATCTTATGCTTTACACTGAAAACTATAACCTTATTAATCAATATCCATCTATTAGGATTTGTCGGCAAGAAAATATTTCTTATACTTTACCCTACAAAATAAGTTTATCTATAAAATTGAATTATTGATTATCAAACTAATTATAAAATAATATACTAATAAAATTTGAGGATTGTTTGGATAGGTAAGATAGATTTGAGAATAGATAAGGTAAGAGAGAGCAAGAGAAAATATGGTTTGAAGAGAAAGAAGAAAGAAAAAACTAATAGAGAAAAATTTTCATTTCAATTTGATGATTTATGTTAAATTGTGACATTATGCTTAATTAAGTTTGAACCTGTAGTTTTGTGTATCATCCACGTGTCATTGGCTTATGATTAGCTAGGTAAGAGTTCAAACCCACATCGACATGTGATAAGATTTTTAACCTAGAGTAAGGGTATATATAGAGATGTAAAATGCCTCAGAAAAACGTACCATAGCCATCTTGCTACCATGAGTAACTTGTGGGTGATAAAAGAAGGCGACAATGATGAAGAACAAGATGAGTAGCATGAAAAATTAAGAGAAGACAACGATGATCGAATCAATGATTTAGCAAAGGTAAAACTAGCATCTCCTAAATTTGTTTTTGAATTTTTAACTTGTTAATTCTCTTCAAATTCTCCTCATTAGTGATTCTACTCAATAATTACAATATCAAATTTCATTTATGATTGTTTATTATTAGAGCAACCCATAATCTTGAGAAGATTACAATTGATAGTTAGGATCTTCTAGGTTTCATTCTTTACTAAGTTCGATTGAAGTTTGTGTCGGCCTTTACCTTTTTTTTTTTTTTTTTTTTTAAATTTTAGAATCAAAATATTAAATAAATTCATTTGAATTCATGTTCCAAATGCTAATGTTACTTGATATATCATATTTGTTAGTGGCTATCTTGACTTGGGTGAGATTATGATTATGTGTTTTGTTTATTGCTTTCATTATGAAAATGGTTTTATAGACTTACTTTGATAATTGGTTTGTAGATTAGGCAAATGCCTCACACAAATTAATTTACAAATTTTTTACCTTATTTTAATTAGTAATATTATTATTATTATTATTATTATTATTATTTATTTATTTTTATGTAACTTGTTAAGTGATTTTAAGCCAATTCCATGAAATTATTTTTGTTGTAGGCCTTGAAATCTAGGCAAACCGGTTTATCTTGCTACACCGAAGCCAAACTAATATTAGCAATAAATTTACTAATTATCTAATTTTTCTCCACAAATGAGGTAGTTATGGTCCTCTATTTTAATTTTCTTAATCAAATATGCTATTTCAACCCTACATATTTGACCATTCTTTGTATGTGCTTATCATAGAAATTTTAGTTTATTTATTTATTTATATTGTTAATCACAACGGACTTACTTCAAGTTCCTAACCAATAGTAAATTTATTCTTCATGACTCAATATGAATGCGCATTTGCCATATAGTGTTTGTGTACATTTCAAGGAGAAATAAACAAGATATAAAAACAAAACTTGGAGAATTAAGATGATGAAAAGGGTATATCTATATGCTATTCATTTGTTTTTTTCTTTAATTTTTTAATTTAAGGTTTCATTATTTCTATCACCTTTGTAGTTGAGAGGGGTATATTTTCACTAACTAACATTACAGGAGTAGGTTTAATTTACCCTAATTTCTAGAATCATTCAATCTCTTGATATAGAATAAGAGAAGGTATGTGCCTCTATTTCTTTGAGTAAAATTTGTTTTCAATCTATACTTAATGTTTTTTTTTCCTTTTCTTTTGCCTCTAGTACCTTTGATCACTTGTTTCTCTTTACATACCAGGAATGGGATGAAGATAGGAATCCAAAATTCCTATCTGCTTACAATCACAAATGGTAATGTCATTACATCTCTAGACGAAAAATTTGTCACCACCAAAAATCTCCATTACCATTGGACTAGATCCAACATCCGTCTATTAATTGCCCAATGATTGGATTGTGGAGCAGAGATAACGCTCTTCTCCAAAATACACAAAAAGATCAAATAAGGTAACTTTTATGCTTAACTCATTGTATTGATTTAATTATTTTTAGGGTTCTATTTTGCTCTCAAATTATTAAAATGGTCTAAGATATTATAACTTCTAAAGTGTAATTTGAAACCTAATACTTTTACCTTGATTTAATATTTTAAAGAAGATTGTCTTTAGGATTAAAGTGCATCATATAACTTCATCCATGTGAATTCACAGTTGTTCATGGAACTTATGAGGTCGAATAGAACAACTACATGAAGTAGGGTCTAGCCATACTTGAACAACTTGCAAGGCTGAATTTGTATTGAATAATAAATTCTTACTTGCTAGTTTAACCAAATTTTGTCCACCATGCAATATAATTTCCTGACTGAGTTCATTTTGTCCACCATAATCAGATGTTGTAGATCTTTCTCTGAAATCTTTTCTTCATACAATCTTTCTATTTAATAATTTACATTTGAAGATTCACATCCATAATTATTAGGGTAGGAGCAACTAATAATCATGTGAAAAGTGTAAATAATCACAATCTTCAGTATAATTTGATTCTCTCTTAGTAAGTCTAGATCCTGATCTAACTCGATGGCTGACACCAGCATAAGAGTTTATGTGCTTCTTTGTAACTTGATCTTCTTGTTTTGATTCAAAAGATATAAACCGTCAACTAAATCTTGATCTGGACTTATTCACTTGTCTTAATTCTCTGTCAATTCTGGACTTTTTCCTATAATGCAGCAGTGAGAATTTGTCTTGCTATGTTGGTTTTGTGAATAAATTAAGAATCTGGTTAATTACAGGAGTCAGGGGCTGGCATCAGTGTACGTAGTTGGACAAAGAGGCTGCAGGACCACCATTTTGAACCCAGTGTAGTTGGTGGAGGTGTTTGCATGACACCTAAACCAGTTCTAGAGTTGGCATTCAATCCATTATAACTGGCTGAGCTGCTACAACCTTCCATGATGATAATCCTTGACATTTTGAGTGCAGTGAAAGGAAACCGTAGCTTTTGCATTAGATATAGATTTGAATCACTTCATCAGTAGCACAAAGAGTTCCGTAAAAAACAAGGCACAACTATGGTAAAACAAACCACAACTTCCTTTGGGCTCAAACACATGATCTCTTTGTAAGCATATTTTATTTAGTTGGCAATTTCTTCCATTCTTATTATTTATATGTAACTTATTTCCTTAGATCTTATTTGTCTCAAGACAACTTCACATCATATTTGGATTCCGGTTGTGCAGGGTCATAAAATTTAAGGCAAGTAATAAAGCCTTCAGAATGGATAATATACAAGAAATTAGGTAGGGAATACTTTGTATTTCCTTATTCAATTTTTATACATAATGTTTTTAATTCTAAAATTATTTTTTGTAAGTTTTGAAATCGTGTTTATTTCTAAATTGGTGTTTGATTCTAAAAAGGATTTTTGGAAATTTTTTTGATAAGTTTTAAAATTATGTTTACCTTTAAATTGATATTTGATTATGGAAAGGATTTTTAGAATGTTTTAGAATTAGGAAATTCTCCATTATTTTAAAAAGGGTTATACAAATATAAATAGAGATATAGTTTATTGAAAAGTAAAAACCTTTTATGAACCCTAAGAAAGCATAACCATTCATAAAAAAAAGTTTTGATCTTCGATCCAACTCTCAAATTTTTAAGATTTTTTTTTTTATTTAAAACAACTTTCAACTTCAATAAAAGTCAGTGATCTCATCGTGAAACTTTGATAAGGGTTTTGAGGAATCTACTTATAAGGAGCATGGATATAAGATCCAAGGGAGTAGGGCGTTTGATTTGGTAAAGCTATGTACCTTTTTCTTATAATTAGTAGATTATATAGCGGTCAAGAGACCACCCATGGTTGTTTACTCCTAATAGGTTGCTAGGTAGATTTTCTAAGTTATACCCCATGTATTGTGTGGAATCAATTCTATTTATCTATGAATGCAATTTTTGTTCTTACTAAAGAATTAATATCAAGGGATCAACCTAAAGTAGGTAATAAAAATCATAATTTGGGGATTAATTCAAGGACTACCTATCCCTTCCCCACCCCTGCGCAACCCCCCCTAACCCACCCTAGGTAGTTTCATTATATTAAGATTGAACATTAATTTTTTTTTTCTTCATGTGGTATCATAGTCGAAAAAGTTATTTTCAAAATTTTTATCAATTTATGCTAGTCTTGAGAAATGGAACTATAGAGTGTTGGAATTTCTATAAATTGCACTCCGTTCTTTGATGGGAATAATTGGCCCAACTTGAAAGTCTAAATGAAATTTTTTCTTAAAATACAAGATGAAAGAGTTTGGACTATAGTGAAATATGGGTGGTTGCCCCCAATCCTAGTTGACAAGAATGGTAATCCAAATAGTGAATTAAAATAACAAATTCCTTTATTGCATTTTCAAGTGGGTTGTTCTTGACAAGTTCCTTTGGATTGCCACATGTACATATGCTAAAAAGGCTTGAGACATTATTGTAGTAACACATGACACACTTCTATAAAGTTATCATAATTGCAAATGTTAACTACAAAGTTTGAAAGCATAAAGATGAAAGATGATGAGACATTCATTGTTTGAGTTATATACTAAACTCAATGGTATTGTTAATTCTTATTCAATCTAGGAGAAAAAAAATCCTCAACTCTAAAGCAGTCAAAAAAATATTGTGTTATCTCCCTAAGAGATTTAGACCTAAAGTGACTATTATAAAGGAAAGTAAAAAAATGTGGGCTTAATGAGAGCATATGAACTTGTAGACTCTATATAGACATATGAGATTACTCTACCAACCCTTAAAGAGACCTAAAAGGATAGCCCTAAAGGCTTCTTCAAAAGAAAAAATTGAGTTTGAAAATGAGAGTGAGCAAGTTCTCAATCAATCTAAAATTTCAAAGTTTGCTAAAAATTTCAAAATTTTTATGAAAATGCAAAAGGAAGCAAACTCTAAAGATGACTTAACATCATTACAAGTTGAGTGCTAGCTTTAATTGTGGAGGGAAAGAACACTTGCCTTACACTTGAAAAAATAAGAAAGCCATGTGACGTAGAGTGATTGTAAGTTTGATGATACTATTCCATAATCCAACTAAAAGTAAAGATAATAATAATTTTGTTGTCAACACTACCGCTCTTCTCTCATCTTCTAAAATAAAAAGTCCCATTGAATCAAGTGATGAAAAAAGGGAGAGTTTAATATTCTTTAAGAGGCATATAATGCCTTGTATCATGAGAGTTATGAATTAAAGGTTAAGAATGTAACGTTAAAGAAAACCCTTAATAAAAAGAACTCTCTTATTGAATGCCTATTTGAGAAACATGATTTGAATGAATAATTTCATTTTTATGGATCTTAGAAAATTGACATGAATTGTAATATTAAGGAACTTATAGTTGGAAAAGAAACTCTAATTGAAAAAAAAAAAAAGGTTTCTTGAATCTAAACACTATGATGTAGTGATTAAAAATAATTTCCCCACTTTAGGATTAACTCAACTTAGAAATAACTTAGAGAGTTCAAAGAAATAAGTTTCTTGAATCTAAATACCATAATGTAGTAATTAAAACTTCCTTCTAAAGTTTGATTTATTTTTCTATAAAAAAATAGCTAATTTAAATTGAAAATTTGCATGGGTTTCTTGAAAATTAAGAGAGAAATAAAACTAACAAAAATTTTGAAAATTTAGAAAGATTTAAATACATTGAGTGCATGGTTTTCTTATTATCAATATTTAATATTAAAAGCAAAATGATAAAATAAAAATAAGATATGTAATTCCAATGAATAACATCATCATGAATAGAGTGACAGGATAGTGTTTTAGGAATAGTATGTAGCATTATTTAAAATATATAGTGATATTATAATAAATATTTTACAACTCTATTTGCAATAGTGTTAAACTTCTACATTTAATAATGGAAATATGACTACAACTCGAATTGGATGTGTTAGATTTGTATTCAACTCAATTAATAAACATTCAAACTGAATCTTCATCCAACTCAAGATATTCAAATTGAGAGGTTAAGTTCAATTTAGAAGGAAGTTCTACTTGTTAATAGAAAAAGTTTACTAATATCATGGAAATTAATTTTTATGTTTCGAAATCATATTTTTATTAAAGATAAAAGATAGTTACGATATTTTTTAAAATTTTAATTAGAGAATGCACTTGTCTTTACTTTTAAATGTAATATAGATATAAACAATATTGTATATTTGTTTCAATTAGGCAATTCCTAAGTTCTAATTCAAGGCACTACTCATGTCATGGGGATGTAGCTTAGATGGTAGAGCGCTTGCTTAGCATGCGAGAGGTGGGGGGATCGATACCTTGCATCTCCATTATATATCATTTTTAGTTTTTAACTAATCACTATTTCAAATAAATTATTAAAATCCTAACTTTATCAATAATTTCATAGAACTTTTGTAAAGTTAATTATTGATAAATATATTTAAAACTGATTTGAAATTTATTCATTATAAAATAATTTCAATCATGAAAAAATCCAATATGATCCTCAAGAAACACAATACAATCCTCAATCCCCAAAATCAATAATTAATAAATATCATATTAATTATTATAACAATAATATAATATGTTTCTCCTTGCCCCACAACCCAACACAAGTGTCTAGCTCCGCCACTTTGGAAGAGTTCCATGGAATGACTCCCATGGATGTCATGGATGAATAGCTTTACGAAATTGTGCATCTAATTAAGCATGATGTATACACATTTAAAACATGTAAGAAATGATATGAAACACCATAAGTACAAATATTTTTTAAGTACGTGGACGTACGTATGAGTTCACAGAATAACTCCATGTCATTGTTTCCTATTTGTATTTAGTGAATTTCATTAATAAAAGGAAAATATTATATAGACAACAAAAGTTTAAAGAAAAAAGAACAAAATAGAAAGAGAGATATTTATCATTCTCCTTTTTATGTCCAAAATAAAAAGAATGTCTCAACAAAGTGCTCCTTTGCTGATTATTAAGGTTTTTGAGAAATAATAAGATGTGACATAACCCACCTTTCTTCAAATTTTAATTTTTGTTTCATTATTTATTTTCATTTTAGCAATTTTTTTTATCATCACTCTCTAAAGTCTGCTATTTGAATAGAGTAAGGGCTTTACTCTTGCTCCCTTGAAGGTCACTACTCCTTTCGGAATAGAGTACAACCTTCTTCTCTTCCTTAATTGACTTGAAGTTTTTTAACAACTAATTCTCCCATATGGAGCCAGCGTTGCAGTATAACTACGGGAACACAATTCCTAGTCATTTCAACATGGGTTGCCCACAACCATCTGTTAAGATCCTTGTACCTTACTAAGTTTTTCATGCTATTTCCTCAAGAGGGTTCGCCCTACTTACTTCCTCTTTAGCCTTTTGATTTCCTGCTCACACATGCCTGATTGAGTTGATATACTTTGAGTTTCGGTTTGCTTTGTGGCTAAAATCTAGTGTGTGTTGTCTTCTCCAACATGATCAAAAAGGAAAAACTATTATTCTCTACGATGTACAAAAATGAAAAGAAAAAGAAGGTCCTGTGCTCACTTTTTCTATTTTGTTTTGTTTCTTGACCGGTCATAAAGATAAAGTTTATCCCATTGAAAATGGGTATGAAAAAAAGTAAAAGAAACATTACTATGACAACAGAAGATTTTCTTTTCTTTTCTTTTCTTTTCTTTTTGTGTGTGTCAAAAGTGAAAATAAAGGATTAAAAGAAATATCCCTTGCCTGAATCTAGCTTTTTTGTGAAAAGGTTTTTATTCCATTCATTGCCCTAAGTTTATTTTTTATTTTTTATTTAAAAAAAAACTAAAATAGGAAAATTAAATTAATTTTTTTCTTATTCTTTTTCATTGCTTTAAGTCCTAGTTTTCATGAATACTTCAATATACTGCTTTGCAATGATGAGATTTTGATGTTGATATCCAGAGCCTACATTTACAAAAGGGTTTTAGATACTGTTGGGCAGCAATAGAAAAGAATTGCATGGCTTGTAATGATCAAAATACTCTTCTTTCTATAAAAAAAATTATGGAAAAATATTTTTACTAGGAGTTTATTGTATTTCATGGCAATTTACCAAAAGAGTCAATGATTGATATTGAAGCTAGTTGTGGGAAATAGTGAAGAACATCAATTTCATTTATGAAGTTTGAAGGAAGAAAGCATAAGATTAGGAATCTTAAAACCCTGATCAGATATTTCCACCTAAAATAAGAAAAACAGGAGCCAAACCAAACCACTGGCTGGCTGGCTGGCCATCAAAAGCGTGGCTATTCTAGGAATCAACCAAGCAAGGGAAAAAAAAAATCAACACCAAGCTCAAAAATAGAATGCAAAATCATGAAACCCTAGGCAGCTTCCTCCTTCCAACGCTGTGGCACCTTTCTAAAAGTAGCCCATATGAGATCAATGTATAATGGTAGCTGGGCTACAGCAAAAAATGTAGCTGGCAGGCACGTTACCGCATACACTGGGAGTGCAGCAATTCTGAGTTCATCTTTGAGCAGAAAGAAGTGGCCTGCGCAGAAAGTAACCAAGATAGACAATATGGATATGAAAAGGGAGGTTAGTCCTATCAAAAGCTTTATGGGCAAGTCTTGCCCAAAATCGCTTTCTTGATGCCTAGATGTGAGAATCGCAAGAAACATGACAGTGGAGGTGACTGAAAAGCAAAGAGCAATAAGTGATGAAACTGTAAAGATATGAAAGGCTGGCTGCTGCTCAAGATTGGGTTTTCCGCTCCCGTCCCTGGTGCCGCCTGGCACAGCACTTGATGTGGCAAAGCCCACGGTTGCAATGAGGGTAGCCACCACCGAGCATGAAGTGGCTGTGCTAGCCAGCCATTCTTTACCCTTTTGCACCATATCTTTATGGTCGCGTGTGAAAATCTGCGTTGCAGTCTCGTTGAATTTGTTGTGGGAAGGGAAGAAATGTGGTAAAAATGGAAGTACATAAAATGAAAATCATGGTATGCAGCAAAAAAAAAAAAACACCAAGTAATTTGATGTCTCATACCTCATACCACAGGACTTCCCATTGCATTTGCAATGCAGCACCAGGAATGAGCCAAGGCCGATTATCTGGTACCATGGCAGCAAGATGCAGTGCACTGTTCCCATTTCTATCCACTGCCCCAAACACAGTATCTTTCAGAATATTCGTCTTCAATAAGAGCTCATAGACATGGTGATGCCTATTCTCCGCCGCTAATAGCACTACATTCTTCTCCTCCAAGTCAGTGTCATGAATGGCTAAGGGGTAAATTTCAAGGATTTCCTTCACCATTTCCATGATACCATTCTTTGCTGCATGTAATATTGGTGTCTCCACTCTTCCCATCTCGTCAAGTGTATAAGACTTCCAAATACATTGGGCATCTTCGTCACCACGCAGAATTAATTTGGGAATGTCTAAATCACAAGTAAGGTTTTCTATAGCATTGTTCTTTTAGATTCTATTAATAAAAACTATACTTTTATGCTTTTGTTGCTAGGATCTAGAGCCTTAAGGAGTATTTATATACATAACTTGAACCTAGGATAGGGAACGAAGACATCTAGGGTTGCCTACAATTGTGGCTATAGATTTCATGATCGCAAGTCGTTAAGATCACCAAATGGGACACATTGTCTTGAACACATGAGATATCATAGTGCATGTTGTTAGCAATCCCAAATTACTTTGTTCCTTGGCCCTAAATTTGATTTGGTGCATGCAACTTTCCTATGTCTACTAGATCCTAGCACACAAAAGCAAGTATTCATATAAAAACAATTTAGGATCAAGAATTTATGGTTTTGGTGTTCTTAACTTTGATTTGGATGTTCTTAAATCAATTCTTTTTGGTTCATAGTACATGTCATATATCTCAAAAACCCACTAATCTTCTACTTGATGACTCGCCCTTGAAACTTTGCAGTCAAAAAGTGGAAATTTGGAAGGGTGGAGGCTATGACTCTTTTTGTCTCTTTGGAGTGTATGAGAGAGAATAGTGAATGCAAGAGTGAAACTCTAATCCTTAAAGGGGGTATTTATAGGCTTCTAATTAGGATTAAGTGACTTGAACCCACCTTAGGTTTGGATCAGTTAATCTAACCTAAAAAGGGTTATAATTGGTTAATTAACCTAATAAGGCTTCAATTAATCAATTAGTTCAATTTAGAGAGATCATTCACTAAGGTGGTGTTTGTTTTTTGGCTGAATAGAAAAAGTCAAAATATTTGGCTTTTTCTATTCAGTTAAAAGTAACTTATTGACATCATCTAACATAACTTAAGTGAACTTGTTATCAATAGGTTCAGTTTAGTTATGTTGGATGATGTCAACAGGTCACTTTTGGCTGAATAGAAAAAGCTAAAATATTTGGCTTTTTCTATTCAGCCAAAAAACAAACACAACCTAACTCTTATGCAACCTAGCATATTTTACCAAAACGCCTTTATGCACATAAGTGAACTAAAAATCAATTTAACCTTCATAAACTGTGTCATTAAGGAATATGAGCTTCAATGGGACTATCAGGACCCATAAGACAATATTAGCTCCCTCATAATCCAATTTTGAAGTTGACTCAACATCTCACTATAGAGTCAACTACACTCCAATACCCTATGTAAATAACAATGAGACACCAAGTGTTAGGTTTTGTGACCCATCATCTACTATATATAGTTTCCCTATGAACTGGTGTTTATAATCTAATAAGGTGAACCCTATTAGTCTCTTAAGATTACCTCTACTATCCTTGAGTTATAGATTCTCTTATTATGTGATCAACTGATATGTCTTAACTCATAAAGAGCTTATGTCAAGTTCTACTTAAGGAGCTACTATGACCATAATTTTCCTAAATACATTTCCTTAGGATCACTCAAGAGAATATACTATCTCAAAGTCTATGAGATATCATGGTACCTTTATTAAGATACCTATTACGATTGACTTACATCAATAGTGACCCAATCCATACAAAATATATGATCACTTAATTAGGATCTTGCCTTAGGTCAAAGCCAATACAAACTTTGGCATAAACTTGATATTCTCTCAAGGTTGAGAAACAATATGGTATAGCAGCTTGGTAAAGTCATGATTTCTCAATAGTCTTATTTCATGACTCATTATAGGTCTTATTTAATGTGTAATCGTACACACAAGTACACTCACCATGGAACCTCATCCTAATAATCAAGACCAGTCATTTCTTCAATTAGGAGCTTGTGCATTACAACCTCAAATAGATTATCTAAGTCTATGAATTGATTATGAACTAATCATCTACTTATAAGGAATTCATGACTTAAATCTTTTGTACAACTCCTAATATACTCAAGTTATGTATAATGCAAAAAATGATAGGTTAGAATATTCATAAAGTATAATGCATAGAAAAATGATAGATAAAAGTGAAATTGGAATATCATTAAACAAATAATAAATCCAAATTTGTCATATCATGTCATGCTTTTGAAGGCTTTATCTTAACAATCTTTCACTAGCCCTCAAAGTATAAAGCTATCAAATCAAACTAGGTACACATTGGACCTTATGTTATCCCTATAACCATTAAAGACTCTCCTCTTTAATGTCTTGATGAAGAGATCCACAAAATTCTATGCAAAAGGTATCTTTTCAACCATCACATTACTCGTTAGAACTATCTCACAAATCAAATAGTACTTCCTCTCAATATATTTACCTTTTCAATGAATATCATTAAATAAATAGTAAATCTAAATTTGTTACATCATGTTAGATTTTAAGAGTTTGTCCTAACAATCTCTCATTAGTCTATAATTTTTTACAATTAGGGATTTTCTAGGTGGTTTTCCCATGTTAGATCTGACATTCTTGCATTTGTTTGATTTTATGTTTTAGTGTGGATATCTTTGAAATTATTTTTATAGTTTTCTTGGTGGTTTTTTTATGTTAAATTTGACGTTTTTATGTTTGTTTGATTTTATCTTTTAGTGTGGACATCTTCAAAATTTTAATATCTGGATGAAAATTATAAATTTTGGGTTAATTCCTTAGACTATCCATTCACTTCCACCCCTTCTTTATGTAGTTTCATATCAAAACTTAAAATTCTTTCGAGTGGTATCAAATTAGATTTTTTTTTTTTTTAAATAAAAACAAATTTCTATCAAATCCTACTTGTCTTGATCAATGGAACCACAAAGAGTGGGTACTTCAATTAACTACCTTTATTCTTTGATGGGAATAACTAAACTAGAAAATTAGAAGGGAATTCTCTTGAAAATGGAAGAAGAAATAGTATAGAATATAGTGGAAGGTGTTTATCCGTAGTAAAGAATGGACACTCTTCTAGTAAAATAAAGACTAAACAAGAATAGGATATATTGGATAATGAAGGAAGTGAGGTGAATGCTAATGCCCTTTATTGCATTTTTCAAGGGTGTAAGTTCAATAACCCGCTCCCAACAATGTAGATATTGTGCATTCTAAGCCTAATGGGCTATTAGGGCTTTAAAACGCATTTACATGATTAAAAGAAGCTCATACATATATAATGTTAAAAATATTTTCCCTTATCTGATGTAGGTTTTCATAATCACACCTATTTTCCCCCTTATATACAAAAAGAACATCCTTATCGCATCCTACAAGATTGCAAGACCAAATAGATAGACATCCCTTGTAGGTTCAAAAAATTTCCTACACGTAGGTTGATGATCTATTTTAATACTATTTATGACAACCCACTCCTAACCATATAGATATTTTCCACTCTAAACCTAATGGGCTCTCATGGCTTTAAAACGTGTCTACATTGTTAAGAGGAGCCCATGCATATATAGTATTAAAAACTTTTTTCCCTATCCAATGTGGGATATTATAGTAAGTCTTACTAAATTCCTTAATGATGCAACTTGCAAATATGCTAAATGGGCTTAGGATATCTTAGTAGTAATTACTCATGAAGACCCTTCCACTATGAAAGTGTCCAAACTCCAAATGTTAAGTACTAAGTTTGAAAACATTATGATAAAAGATGCATGTCTTTTCTAAGTTCTATATTGAACTTGATGACATTGTTAATTCATGTTTTAACCTAGATCAAGAAAGAATCCCTAATTCTAAAGTGATATAAAAATTAAGACCTAAAATGACCTCAATAAAGGAAAGTAAAAAAAAAATGATTTTGATTAGAGTAAATGAACTTGTATAGGTTCTTTATAGACTTATGAAATGACTCTATCATTAACAAGGAGACCTAAGTGGGCATCGATTCTTGTAGTCCTTCTCAAAAGAAAATATTGTCTAAAGATGAGAGTGAGCAAGTTCTTACTTAATCTAAAGTTTTTATGTTTACCCAAGAATTTGAAAACCTTTATGAAATTACACAAGAAGACAAACAAACAAAATGACTCAAATAAAGGGAAAAAAATGTCTAAGAAAATAAAGTAAAAAATTGTTAGAATTGAACCCTTAAAAGCAAGATATAATGTAACAAAGTTAGACTTTACTTTCCCCTTACCATCCTTTTTATGCGTTGATATTGATTTGAGCATTTAGACCTATATCACTTGCATTTACATAACTTGGGTGCATTAGGATTTGCACAAAAGATACAAGTTATGGGTAAGATAATAAGTTGTTCACAATTGATTCATGGATTTGAGCAATCCAATAGAGACTATAGTGCATTACTTCATAATTAGAAGGATGACTTGTCTTGATCATTAGAAAGAATTTCCCATGGTGAGTGCACTAGTGTGTATGTTACACATTGAACAAAACCTATGGTGAATCATGATGTGAGGCAAGCTATCAGGTTATTATGATTCATCAAGCTTCTATATTGCATGAACTCTCAACATTAAGAGGATATTGAGTCTATGCTAAAATTAATAGGTGACTTTGACTTATAGATGAAATCTTAAAGTGATCATATATTCCCTATATATTGAGTCACTATTGATAGAAGCTAGTGGTAATAGATATTCTCAATAGAGGCATCATGATATCTCATGGGATTGAGACAATGTGTCCTCATGGGTGATCCAAAAGGCATGTGATCATGAAATTTGTTGTTGCAGTAATTCTTTTAATAAAATTTAATATATGCCTTTTGAAGTTAGAGTATATTAGTTGACTACATAATAGGGGGATTTGTAACTCAAGAATCGGAGAGGTAATCTTGATGGGTTGGGTTGATAGCACTACCCTGTTAGATAAAGGACACCAATTCATGAGAAGTACTCTACATGCAATCTATAGTAGATCACAAACCTGAATTTTGTCTCATTGTAATTTCATAAGATAAACTATCTTTAGTAGAATGTTGAGTAAATTTTAGAATTGGATTCTAAGGGAACCATCATTTTCCTATGGATCCCAGTGGTCCCTACTCAAGCTCCTAGCTAGTTCGTGGTGGCGCACTCTTTGAAGGTATTTTGGGTATATAATTCATTAATGTATATAAAGGCATTTTGGTAAAAACGCAAAGTTGCATTAGATCTTATGAATAGTCTTTTTGGACTAGGCTAATTAATTAATTGAAACTCATCAGGACTAATTAATTAATTAGAACCCAAGTGAGTTGGATTAGGTGACTCAAGTCACTTAAGCCTACAAGGAAACTTATATAAACCCCCTTAGAGGTTAACTAGGCCTTTAGTCTTCCTATTCAAATTTTTTAGATTCTAGAGAGAAGATCCCCTACCCAACTTCATGGGAGAAAGAAAAGCTCACCCTTCTCTCATGCCGGAAACCATGAAGGGAGAGATTGGGTAAAAGACTCTTAGGTAGACAAAATATACGACAATTATCACAATTTCGGCATCTTCATCAAATAATTTTTTATTTGGGAACATTCATATCATAGGTTTGAGTTTCTATCACTAGATCTAATATATATTTTGGTTTTTGAAATGATTCTTTTCTAGAACATTAGATCTAGGACCCCTAGGGATAGCTAACATACAACTTATGAAATACAAGGGTAAAGAACGGAGTAATCCAAGATTTCAAGCAAAATATTCATCTAAATTATCCCAAGTGTTTTAACTGGGAAAGGATATTTTGCAACAAATTTCCCTACTTGTAAAGAGAATAAAAAACAATACAACCGACTTAAAGTGATTTTGAGTCTGATGGCAATAACCGTATAGGCTCAACTGAAAGTGAAGATAATAATTATCTTATTACCTTCACTATCTCACAACCCTCATCCCTTGAAATTGAAAGTCCTAGTGAGACGAGTGAAGGGGATTTGAAAAAAAGTTTGATAACCTCTAAGAGGCATATAATGCCTTGTTTCATGAAAGCTATCAAATAAAATGTGAGAATGTGAAATTAAAGATCTTGACTAAAATAAAGTATCACATTGAATGCCTTGAATTGAGAACATTGAACTGAATGATAAATTATCTTTCAGTAAATCTCAGAAAATTGATTTGTAATAAAGTCAAGAAACTAATAATTGAAAATCTAAAGAAAATTGAGATTATTAGAACTGAGAATTTGCTCCGAGGTTTAGATTTCATTTCTGTCTTGATAAGCTTCGACAAAACATTCTTGGAAACAATGCCGAAAACCAGCAATGGCTGCAATATATATCTTGACCATGTAGTTTCACAGTACCGCAGTAGCAAAGTAGCAGCTGATTATGATTCCAATTTCCAAGAAGCAAACAAGAATACAAGTTTTATCATCTCAATCCATTGTTCAAAGGAACTTCCTTATCCTGACATCAAATCTCATTAGGTGAAGGTTCCATGACTTTCTGCAATTCCCTGTTGGACTCTATCACATCCACTTCCTCATTATAGACATAGAACTTTGCAACCAAGAGAAAGAAGAGCAAGTTGAGGAAACTCAAGATCGCATAGAATGCATAAAAATAGTCTAAACGCGAAGTATTTAGATTGTTCTGAATCCACCCTCTATGGCCATGCTTCTTGGTCATATGAGAAACTGTTGTTAGAAGAAAACTACTAAGGAAATTCCCAATTCCGACACTGGTCGTGAAATATGAAGTTCCAAGGCTTTTCATTCCTTGAGGTGCTTGGTCGTAGAAAAACTCGAGCTTTGCTACATCCGCAAACGTGTCAGCGATACCCATCAAAGCAAACTGAGGGAGGAGAATGAAAATTGTAAGGGGGACTGTTTGGTTTTTACCCAAAATCCCATTTTCTCTCGCAACTCTGAGTCTCGTCCTTTCAGCAAAGCAAGCGGTGACCATGATAATGATATGCAGCACTAGTCCAATTCCTAGTCTCTGCAACAGTGAGATCCCTCTTGGGTCTCCAGTATACTTACGTATGGCAGGAACGAAGTGGCGTTCGTAAATTACTAGGCTTATAAACATGAAGATTACTACAAAAGCTGTTAGACATGCTGGTGGAATATCGAAATGGGGACCCAGGCTCCTGTTAAGTGTGGTGCCTTGTTTGACAAAAAGGGTTCCCACCTGAGCTGTAACGGTGCTAGGTATGAGTGTCGCAACCAAAACTGGAATCATTTTTATCATTTGCTTAGTTTCTTCCACTTGGGACACTGGACATAGCATCCATGGAGACGTCGGCCCACTCTTTACTGCGGCTTTGTCTAGCACTCTGTAGGCAACGCAGTGGTGCAATTAATGTTAGAAAGATCCGAGAAGGTCACAGAAAGCCTGTACCTTCCCTTGTTTTGCTGATCAGAAAAAGCAGCAGTTGGCAATTCAAAAACCATGGCACACACAAGTTAAAGGGAACTTGAAATTACTGTGATAAGAAAACAGAAAGTTAATAATGGTTTAGGGAAAGAAATTTGATGAACAATACAAAGTGAAACATAAGAGTTATTTCAAAGTTCATATATTTTTTAAGTAATATATATATATATTAAAAAAAGGGAATAGCATTGAATAATTATTGTTAAAAAAATATAAAGTTTCAACTTATATATATATATTTTTTCTTTTTCTTTTTTCCCTTCTTTTAATCTTCTCTTCCTATTCCCTCTTTATACATTCATGATTTAAGTTCTTAAGTTCTATTACGATAATGCAGAAGACTAGAAAAACGATATATAATTGTTTACATAAGGAGAGAGAAATATAGAGGAAAGCCAAATATAATAATTAAAAATATTTAAATATTTATATAATTTTAAAATTGGAAAGAAATATATATAAAAACATTTATTTTTTATTTTTTATTTTTTCTTTTCTTTACATTGATTTTCCACTCTATTTCTTCTTACCAAACTTTCCCTTATCCAAATGAGTTTAAAATTTAAAATAAAAATTAGAGTTTAAATTAAAAATAAAAAATAAAATAGAAAATAATGAAGAAAGATGACCTTAATGTAGGTGTATGATCAATTCTGGAATTCCCAAGGTTTGAGTAGTCATGAAGGCTCAGCTCATGAAGCTCTTTTGGGTCCTTAGGAACAGGCACTTTCCACTTCCTCACTGCAGCAACGAGTACCATGGACATCCTTGTTAAGGGACTCCCTGAGGGCAGTCTGTGCCTATAAAAGGGGGTACCCACCAAGAACACTAGGATCGAAAGCGCCAGCCCTATGGTAGGAAGGCCATATCCCAGACTCCAGCCAACATTGTCTTGTATGTACACAAGAAAAGTGTATGAGAAGAGGGTGCCAAAGACAATGCCGAGCATCCAAAAGTTAAAGAAGGAGAGCTTTTGAGTCCTTTCCTTTGGATCAAAGTCATCGAACTGGTCAGCTCCCATGGTGGAGATGTTGGGCTTGGTTCCACCAGTTCCAATTGCAATTATGTACAGTGCGAAATAGAATATACCAACTTGGAATGTCGACGCATGTTTTTCACAGTCCTCATCTTTCACCCCATGCCCACAAGATGGAGGCTTGAGTGCTGGCACTGAAACTGCTAAGGTCAAGAGGCTCATTCCCTGTTGGTTACAGAAATTAAAGAGTTTAGATAATTTGAAATGCATTGGGAAACTGTAGAAGCCATTCATT
This sequence comes from Vitis rotundifolia, assembly GCA_030254885.1. Classification (NCBI taxonomy): domain Eukaryota; kingdom Viridiplantae; phylum Streptophyta; class Magnoliopsida; order Vitales; family Vitaceae; genus Vitis; species Vitis rotundifolia. The sequence continues at coordinate 6,760,245 of CM058157.1, forward strand.
TTGCCAAGTGAGGGTATGTTTGAAGTGAAGAACACTCTGAACGAGTTTCAAGGATTTTGGATTCCCATTACTTGGTTGTCACAATTTTGGAGCCTTAGATCTCCGACCTCATGATTTAATCTCCACAACAGTTTGATCTTTGATCAGATAATAACAGGAAGAGGGGCCCCAAAAGGCTAGTGAATCATCTGATCAAAACTAAACTATATGTTGATGCAATCAACAATTCTTTCCAACAACTTTACACCCGATATATAAGATCATAATATTTTGTTTCAGTTCAATTTGTGCTTGTTAGACTACATATGCATGGAACTTATATGAGAGTATTAACATATACTAGGGAATTGAGTACTACCAAGAGGTAAATTCCTGATGCGATGACAAAGGTCCTGTAACGACCAAGATGAGCATCTGCAATGTAAGCACCTAAAATTGGTGCCATCCATACAAAGCCAGCCCAGTTAGTGACATTGTTTGCAGATTTTACAGTGCCTTCGTGGAGCTCCCTTGTCAAATACAGCACAAGGTTTGATGCGATTCCATAATATGACATCCTCTCACACATTTCATACCCTAAAAAAAACAGATTGACAAAAGGGAGAATTCTTAAGCAAAGCCCTTAATCTCAAGAGTATTCTACCCAAGAAATCCATACCTTAATTACATCTAATGTTAAATAAAAAAGAATATCGAGAGAAAAAAAAAAAAAGAGATTCATCCACCATTATGACTTATCACTAAAACAGAGGGTGATTACTTACCCACAATGAAGGAACAAGCTCTCCATCTTCCAGTCTTTGATCTGAGAATAGCCCTACCCTTGAGATCTACAGTCCCATCCTTGGTGTACTCCTCTCTTCCATCTGCACCACCTCTCTCTTCCGCTACCTCCATCAACATGGTAAACAGAGATAAGGCTTGGAGCCTACTTGAAGATCATGTGAGTATATAACTTTTTACCAAGTGCTGAGACAGGTGTGAAGTTACGACCTTTGAAACACGTAAAACTACAAGGCAAGCTTTCCACTTGTTTTATCTTTTCACCTCTATTTTCTAGCCACTCTTTTGTATTTTAGCAGTAGGAGCCATAACCATGTCTGCCTTCTTTCGTCTTTTTTTCTGTTTATTTTCTTAGTCTGCTTTGCCCCAAGTCATGGACGGGCTTATCATCCTTGTGAACGACATTGACATGTCATAAGAGTTCACACTCCACAAATTTGCATGAGGGTTTGTTTAAGGAGAATGGGATCTGATCACAGATAGACCAACAAATATGATTGAACAAGGTCAGTGTAAATTCTGACTTTTTTATTTTGTAGGGTGAAATAAAAAGTTAAAAGTAAAATTTAGGGCTCTTAGGCAGAAAGCTGGATTGACTTCTAGCATGCTGGAAGTAGGGAAAATTTTCAGAAAGACAAATTGAGCAAAAGAAAATGCAAATAGATAGTGACAGTGAATCAGTGATTCCCAGAAAGACAGGGCAGGCTAGTAGGAATAGAAAAGGAAAGAAAATGCAAATAGACAGTGACAGTGACAAGGCTTTACAGATGAAGATAAGAAGCATTAGTACATTTTCAAATCTTGCAATTCAACGAATCAAAGAAGAAAAGGAAGATCAAATGGCTCCAAAAGGAGGTTAGATTCTTCACTTGAATTGGGCACATCTGAAAGGGGGAGATATCACTACTATCCACACATTAAAGTCATAAAGCCAATCATTCTGATTAGCAAAAATATTCACTTCGATTGGAGACGGTGTCAGGAAATGGTATGGACACAGTGCATGAGGGCCCCATAAATTGTAATGGTAAGTGCTTTAGGTAGATTCGCCAATCGAGTCAAAATTCATATCTTGCACCCGGCTGGGGTCTTTTGAATCGTCCATTTAAATACTTCTATATTCTAGACCAAGGTTATTGAAAGTATTTAAAAGCAAAGGTAAGTGATTTGAAGATATGGATAGACACAATTAGTTCAAGTGGGTTTTTCAAATTATGGTTGTGTTGACTATTTTTGTAATAGAGGATCAGAGGGAGTCAAAGAGTAATGTTAAGTCTTTTTGTGCTTTGTTTTTGTAATTTATCCAACCTTAAGATTATGTTTGGTTCTCAAAAAATTTGAGAAAAAATGTGAGGAAAAGAAAATAGAAAAGAAAGAAAAAAAATGAAGAAAAATAAAAAAATAAAATAAAAAATAAAAAATTATTTTTATATACTTCTTTAAACTCATTTAACTTATTTTTCTTCATTATATTAAGATGAAATACTTTCAAAATGCATAAATTTCTAATTAATTTTAATTATAAATGATTTTCTTTCAAATTTTTCATAATGAAATCAAATATAAGAAAACCATTTTTCTTAATATTTTTTTTTTTTTTAATTTCCTTAGTACTTTCCAAAAACCAAACATAACTTAAGTACAATTGATCCATTTCCATAATTGAGAATGTTCAGTGTAACACACCTACATATCCATCTAGATTATATTTGATCAATCTACCAAAAAAACCTTTTAGAATTTTCTAGTCGAATTACTTTCGTTTGATTGATCTCAACCCCTACTCTTTAAACCCAAACTTTCCAATTTAGGGTATAAGGGAAATGTACCAAACATCATTCATTGGAAGCGTTTGTTTTTCAAAAAATCCACCCATTTTTTATTTGTAAGATAGATTTTAATTAGTGGGTTTCTTTCAAAATATAAGTTGACTCATCTAGTTCTTCCATCTCTACTCTCATTATTATTTTTGGATTTGGGTAAAACTCTTTCTTTTTTCTTGATTGAACTTTCAAAAATGTCTAATTAAGATCAAACTTGATATTGATTTCAAATGTGTTCCTAAAAACAAGGTGTATAGCTGAAGTTAGAAGATGCTAATAAGTAATCAGGGAGAGGATTGATGGGCTTGAATTTAGAAAACCACCCTTATACTTAGTGTTTTTCTTTATAATAGAATCTTTGGAGCGGGTTGTGCCTTTTGATCTCTAAAAAGATTTTTCATGTTAAATCCCAATTCATTATCTCTTTCACTTTATTTCTTCATTTGGTTATTTCTATCAAACAATCATTACTTGGGAAATTAATATGGTTGTAATGAGTTGATTGGTTGAGGATATGGGTAGAATTCTACCATTTGTGCATGGGAAATTTTTTTTTCTCTTTTGGTTAAGGAATTATTAGATATATATTTGGATAGAGTACTTTATTGAATGAATATATAAATTTTGATTGGGAAGTCTTAATTATTTTGCATGTGACATTGTTTAAATTGTTGGGGGAGTGTATAATAATCCTTCTTTAGGAACCATCTTTTTAACTACGTATTCATAGACGGCACCAGCAGAGGCGCATTGGCTGTCATTTTCACGAGGAAAACCATGGTGCATGGGGGAGAACAGCCAAGCACAAAAGCAACTGCCAGACGTATTAATGTATGATGGTCGACCGGAAGACAAGAAGATTCACTAATGGGTGCTCATGAAAGAAAGATAAATTCGCCAATACAACCATTAAAAATCCCAATTATAATCGAATAAGAAGATAATTCCAAGGAGAGAATGCTCTCAATACAATCAACTCTGGAATTCATCCATATTTCTATGATGATGATCTCCTTCATATATTACAAAGCGTGCTTGTCATGTCCAAAACTTTCACAATGTTCTACATATATAGTCATGACACGGTGTAGAACTTGAGTCCCCACCCATGAATGCGCCTGCAGTTGTATATAATTGCTCAGAAATAATTCAAAGTAGTGAACAGTGCGACAAAGATGTAAAGTTGCTGCCATCACCAGATATCTCTCTTTTGGACTCGGTCCATGTATGCAGTTCACCACACGCCCATTCCAGCTAGCTCTTCTGAGACTAAAAAAGAATAAGAGAGAAGTTTGATATTGGGATGCAAAACAAGAGTTATACCGACAATAACAAGAACAAAGAGATCTAATGGGAGATTAATCCAGATGGAACTAAGCATATATAACAGCTGAACATTACAAAGTGTGAGATCTCATGAGAGGTCAGCAAAGGTAAAGTAACTTGCCTACATGCATCTGCCACTCTCCTTCATTCTCACATGACCTTACTTAAAGGGACTTGTGAGACTCAGTTAGAGGGTTGGGAGCCCCTAAAACATATGGTAATTAACTTACCTACAATGAATGAGCAAAGTTCTTCATCTCCGAGTCTGTGATCTTAGAATTAGTGGGTCTACCCTTGAGATCCACAGCCCCATCTTCTGCCTACTCTCTCCAATCTGCACCACCTTTCTCTTGATCTGTTACGTACCTTTGTTTGTCCAAATGGTTGGTGTCCAAATTTTGGGCAAAGAAAGATAGGCTTAGAGTATTCTTGGAAATCATGTGACTCTCAAGGGCTTTTTTTTAATATAAAGTTTTGGGACAGGTGAATTTAGGACTTTTCCAACCTCCCAAATTGTAAGCCTTTTTCACTTGTTTCGACTCTTCACCACTATTTTCTCCTTTCACTTTCGCTTTTCCCCGCTACTTTTTAATTATCAATTAACAAGTACATGCTTTTCTATAGTTTGTTGTGTTATATTATTTTCCTTTTGTCCTTTACCTATAAATCATCGAGGCCACAAATGTGTGTGAATAGGATTTGTTTATTGATAATGGCAATAGAATATTCAAAATATTTCTTTTCAAATAATCAAAGTTAATTCTTTCTCCGTCAATCAACATCTTGATTATAATTTAGAAATGAAAATGTGGTGTTTAATTAGTTCTTATAAAGTAGGTGTGAAATCTCATATTCTACGTTGAGATCAATCAACATAAAAGCATGTATGATGCTTTGGCGCAAACTAGATCAACTTCTAGCAACTCTTGTCCTATATGATGAAAAAGGCATATATATATATATATAGACAACATAGAATATAATACAGTTGGGAAGGCAAAATTTAATCTTTCAACAATGATGGATTATTTAAAAGAAAAGAAGTATGAATAAAATAATATGGTTTGTAAAGACAAATTGGATGTAATAACAATGTGACCGTTGAACTCTTTTTCTTTTCTCTTTTTTTTTTTTTTTTTTTTAAAAAAAAAATATATATATATATATATATATACATATAAAATTTATATGAAAGAAAAAATAGAATTTGACATGAATTTTTCTTTTAAAAAACCAAATTCAATTTTTTTACTATTTTTATTGTTTTTATATTGAAATTGTCTTTTCAAAGATTAATTTAATTATTTTTTATATTGCTTATATGTTTTTATAAAAAATCACAAAAATTATGAACTTGTCTTTTATGGCAAGTCTTATCGGATGTTTTCATCTTGACAACCTAGGAAACTTGAACTTACTCCCCTTAATCATGACATAGATGGGGAATCTTTCTAGTAGCTTGAGTCCGATGATAATTAATTAAGATCTTCAGCTATCAAGGGGATATTCTTAGACTGACTAGTGGCTTGCACTTTTAAGGAGACAAAGTTGCAGCCTTGACGGTTATTTGGATTAAACTTCTTTAATCCCCCAAATTAAGAAAATGTTCCTTCATGATTAGGGGTATTAAATCCACTTACTTAAGTCTAGTTGGACACAAAGTTATATTTTTTGGGGAATCTGAGTAATGAAACGAGGATTGGTAGTGCAAAAACAGCAAGTAAAAAAATATAGAAAAACCACTTATGTACTCTTGTGGAGTGATTGAATGGCACAATAGAAAATATAAATTTAAAAGCAATACTAATTAAGGATAACTGATATATTAAAGCTACTGCAATAGTATTAGATTGTGAAACCTGAATCAATTTTATTACGGTTTGCTTGAGATGTTGGGGGTCAAGCTCCTCATTGAGTTCACAAGATTCAAGCTACTCAGTTAGCTTGGGGGTTTCCTCTTGGAGAAATCCTTTTTTATGTAATGAATGACGAATTTGTACCTATTGTATATTTAACCCAATTTTTTTTAGAGTGTGTGACTGTAATTGAAAGAAGTTTTTCGAGAGTTTTACTATTGTAATCCATCTTTTCTTTTAATCAATGAATTGTAGAGTGTTGGTGCACTTCATAGACGTAATAATCATATTGACTTGATTCATCCCCTTGAAACTAAGCTAAACACCAAACAATGATTAGGTAAATTCAAATCAAAATATTTGCATTTTGAAATAGATGAAGCGAAGTGATCAACCAAGATTCAACAATCATTAGTTTTAGCCTCAGTTTGTAAGTACCATTGAGGAGATATACTTCTTGAGAATCCAGGGGTGCATGTAATTGATTGGGAGTGTGTAGTTTTTTTTATTTCAGATTAACTAGGCTGTGATTTGGTTGCTGGGTTCTTAAAAATGAACGAGAAGTTCAGAATCTTGAGAGACGGTATTGAATTAGAGAACCTCAATAAAAGTACAAATTTATTTCATCAGTCCCAATAAGCTTTGTATGACATCTTTGTGACCACCAAAAACAAGCAAAAACAAGGACGATCCGGATGCCATCACCATGAGTTTTACAGTGATGGTGCATTAATTCCAAGTATGAAAGAAGGTAAAAGATTATCTTCTAACAAAATACAAGTTTAATCAGCCTAGTCCCTTCAAAAGGACTTCGTTATCTTGAGATCTAGCTTCACTTGGTGAAGTTTCCATGGCTTTCTGCAGTTCTCTTTTGGATTCCGTCATGTCTACATCCACATTATAAACATAGAACTTTGCGACCACGAGGAAGAAAAGGAAGTTGACGAAGCTCAAGATGGCATAGAATGCATAAAAATAGTCCAAATGAGAAACGTTTAGATTATTCTCAATCCACCCTTGGCCATGCTTCTTAGTTATATCAGAAACTGCTGATAGAAGAAAACTACTGAGGAAACTCCCAACTCCCAAGCTGGTTGTGAAATATGAAGTACCGAGGCTTTTCATTCCTTGAGGTGCTTGGTCATAGAAGAACTCGATCTTGGCCACTTCCACAAAGGTATCAGCAATACCCATCAGAGCAAACTGAGGGAGGAGAATGAAAATAGTAAGAGGGACAGTTTGCTTTTTACCGAAAATTCCATTTTCTCTTGCGACCCTGAGTCTCCTCATTTCGGCTAAGCAAGCAGTGACCATGACAATGATATGAAGCACGATGCCAATTCCAATTCTCTGCAACAGTGTGATCCCCCTTGGATTCCCTGTATACTTTCGAACTAATGGAACGAACCAGCGGTCGTAGATTACTATGCTTATCAACATGAAGATTGTTACAAATGCTGTGAGACAAGCTGGAGGAATAACAAAATTTGGGCCCATGGTCCTATCAAGAGTGTCGCCTTGTTTGACAAAAAGTGTGGACACCTGAGCTATCATGGTGCTCGGCAAGAATGTAGAAACCAAAATGGGAATCATTTTGATCATTTGCTTAGTTTCTTCAACTTGGGTCACTGGACAAAGCATCCAAGGTGAGGTTGGCCCACTCTTTACAGCGGCTTTGTCTAGTAGTCTGCAGGCAATATTGCAGAGATGAAGGTTAGAAATAAGCAAAAAGATACAGAAATCCAGATGGTTTCCATTTCAAAAGCTATGCTTCAAACAGTGATAAAAGAAAAGCAAGAAAAGTAAATGTTTGGAGCTTCTACCAGTGAAGAAAATGACCTTAGTGAAGGGGTATGATCGATTCTAAAAGTCCTAGAGTTGGCATAGTCGTCCAAGTTCAGCTCATGAAGCTCTTTTGGGTCATTTGGGACAGCCACCTTCCTCTTCTTCACTGCAGCCACAAGTACCATAAACATCCTAGTGAAGGGACTCCCTGAAGGCACTTTGTGCCTATAGAAGGGGGTACCCACCAAGAACACCGAGACTGAAATTGCCAGCCCAAGTGCGGGAAGGCCATAACCAAGGCTCCACCCAACGTTATCTTGTATATACACAAGGAAAGTATTGGAGAAGAGGGTACCAAAGAAAATGCTAAACATCCACCAATTGAAAAAGGAAAGCTTCTGAATTCTTTCCTTGGGCTGGAAGTCATCGAATTGGTCTGCTCCCATGGTTGAGATGTTGGGCTTGGTTCCACCAGTTCCAGCTGCAATTATGTAAAGAGCCAGATAGAATATAGCCACTTGGAACGTTGAGGCCTGTTTGTCACAGTCCTCATCTTTCACCCCATGACCACATGACGGAGGCTTTAGTGCTGGCAGCGAAACTGCTAAGGTTAACAGACCCATTCCCTGTTTGTTAGAGAAACAGGCAGGTTATTTGATGATGTCAAATTCATAAAAAAAAAAAGTTAAGAATCCATTCATTTTATCATATTAGGGGCAGTACAGCTTGAATTGAAGAACATTCTGACCAAAGGATAGGAGCTTCTGGGTGCTCATTACTTGGGTTAAGTCACCTTGGACAAGTTTGGAGCCTTGGAGCCCCATTAGCTCACTCCTGCTGTCCACTTTGACAACCATTTTATCTTTGATAAGGCAATGCTAAGTAGTGGGACTGTTTGGATTCCAACAAACAGTCCCCTCCTCAAGCCCGCAGGCAAAAATATCATAATATGTGTGGATTTGATTGAAATAAGCCAAGATTACACAAGTATACTTAGACTAAATACGTATGGTGTATTGACGCTTGCATGCAGGCATATTCACGTTTACAGCCATAAAAATGGGGATCGGGTACTACCAAGAGATAAATGCCTGATGCAATAACAAAAGTCCAGTACCGGCCAAGATGAGCATCTGCAATGTAAGCACCTAAAATCGGAGCCATCCATACGGTACCAATCCAGTTGGTGACATCGTTTGCAGATTTAACAGTGCCTTCATGGAGCTCCCTCGTCAAATATAGCACTAGGTTTGAAGCAATCCCATAATATGCCATCCTCTCAAACACTTCATATCCTACAAAAGCATATTCACAAAAGGGAGAATTCTTATGCAAAGCTCTTAGTCTCAACTATACACAAAAATTTCATACCATATGTATAGATTGAAAAAACAGATCAAGAAAAGAAGACCAAGTGATTAGCTAAATGTGAGAAGAGTCCAATAACATAGAAGAGAAAGAAGTGTCCTTCTAGGTTAAGGGTTCCCCACATGCATCCACCCTTTTTCACTTATCCAGCAGTCCTTCATTCTTACATGCCCTTATTTCAGGGACTTTTGAGGCTCAATAAAGAGAGTTGGGTGTCACTTAAAACATAGGGTAACATACCTACAATGAAGGAACAAGCTCTCCATCTTCCAGTCTTCGATCTTAGGATAGGTCTACCCTTGAGATCCACAGTCCCATCTTCTGTGTACTCCTCTCTTCCATCCCAACCACCTCTCTCTTCAGCTACTGTTGTAGTCATGGTAGCCAAAAAGAGATAACAAACCTTAGATTATACTTGGAAATCATGTGAGTACATAGCTTTTTATAAAGTTATGGGACAGGTGAATTTAAGGCCTTTCCAACACCTAAAACTACAGGCTTTCCACTTGTTTCCATTGTTCACCTCTATTTTATCAAGCCTCTTAATGCATCTTAGCAGTCACAGCTACAACCAGCACATACCTCCATTTGTCTTCTTCTGTATTCTTTTCTCAGACTTGGCCTCTAAACCATCGACTGATTTAGCAGCAGTGGGAGCAATATTGACACGTAGCAGAAAGAGTTCATAAGCCACAAATTGTTTGAAGGGATTTGTCTTTTTGGTGCACGCATCAAATCAAATCTTAAAACAAATCAAAGTTAAATTCCTTCTCGATCATTCAACAACCTTTGTCTTTAGTTTTTACAAATTAGGAAAAACTAAAAGATTCTAAGCTAGGACCAATCCAGCATTAACTGAAAATAGATGTGCTTCAACCATACAACAATCATAGTTAATTGAAACTGTGAAATGCTTGCTCAAAAACATCTTCTTTCTAGAGTATATTCTTGCTTCTTGGACGGATTAGGAAAAAGCCCTACATATGGCATAGGGTAGAAAAGAGAACTACATCCAATTTCCAAGTAGTTTGAAAAATGCTGAAGGCATGCAGACAAACCCAACTCCAAGCTTGATCCAAATCCCTTTTCAGTTCCTGCAATAATATGCTGAACAGGGTAACAGTCTTATTCTTTTGTCACAGGCCTTTGCTCACATTCCCTTTGGCCTCTTCCTTGGAGCTTTCGGGTGGCCAGTGTTGGGACATTCTGACTTATTAAGCAAACTAAATGAATTCCCACATGTTATACTCAACCTAAATCCAATAACAACTTGTTTCTTAATACTTAGAACCGGGGTTTGAGGGTGATTCTGGTTAAAATATATCTATCTCCCCTGTTAGAAACCCTTCCATATGAAACACATTTAAAAGTAATCTTTTAATGTTTGGATATGAAATTTAGAATGTGTTTTGACTTTTGATAATGCATCATATAGTAAAAAAAAAAAAAAAAAATTTAAAAAAAATCTATGAATTCTCTAAGTTTTTAAAAGTGGTTTTTAAAAAATTGTCAAAATACCTCATTTTTACGAGAAAGAGCTTTCAAGTGTCGAGAAACACTTTTAATCCCTTTCAAAATCACACCCAAGCGAGCTCTTTATCCACCCAATTTATGCACTTAAACCTCATAAAAATTGAATGCAAAACTTAGATTGCCAATAAAACAACCTCAAGGGAATGTTTCATTTAAGAAATAGGTGTGAAATGAATTTTGGAAACCCATTTATCGCTTTTTAAAAAGCATAGTTAACAGCATTAAAGGGACATGCTCCTAGAGGATGACGCCAGGAGGTTGAATCCTGTGGCCTTACCGAAGCAGGTGACTAGTCAAGAAAACAAAGGGAGACTAATAGTGAAAGAGGGGAAAGAAAAAAAAAGGGGAACTGAATAGAGACAATAGACCATGACACTGACAATGCTTATAGATGAAGCCAAGAAGCATTAAAGACAAGACCACATTGTTCAATACAACCCAGGAATCAAAGAAGGAAAAGAAGCTCAAATGCCTCCAAAACAGAATTTAATTCTTCCCTTATTTTGGGTTCACCTCAAAGGGGAGACACCACTACTAGCCACATATCCTGTTCTTTGGATGATATTAGGGCATGGATGGCAAATAATTTCGAGGAATGGCATAGATGCAGTGCATGAGACCCCCATCATGAGTGCTAACCATCTATTTACGGTCATTTTGATAAAGAAAACCGAAGTGCATCGACAAGACAAGAAGGCACCAAGGTCAATGGTAGGGCTCTCCACAGATCAACCATAAGCAGAACTTGTTTGTCCTACCGAGAGACTTGGTTCACTTGTGACCGCAACCCTTTGAGCCATGAGAACCATGAGAAGTGTTGGAGGGTCTTGTGAAGAAGAAGATGAAGTCGCCTGAAACTGACACCCAACCCAGTTGTTGTCAATCCCCCGCTTAATGGCACCTACTCTGGGGAACAAAATTTGTCCAACCAGGACAACTGGGGTTTACTTTGTAGGAACATGAACTCTAGAAAAAACTGCATAACTAGCTGTCCGAAACTTGTTTCCAGAGGTAGGGGAAGCAAGCCACAGCTAATTGAATAACAAAAAAGTTTCATTTGGCTCGAGTCCTAAAACCTCGCGTATGAAATCATAACTGACATTTTAACAAGGATTACTGATATAATAAGGGGTAAGAAGGGAAAATCTACAAACAATAGGTGGTTAGGCCACTTCTGGAGCATCAGCTTCAAGTGGAAGGGCAATTTAATTGGTAGAGGATTCATAGAAAACAACATCATTTTAATCAAAAGCCCACATTTGCAAGCAAGCTCTGTGATCGACTCCAACCAAATCCTCTACCTGCAATGATACATTATAGTCCACCCACAACGATGTGAGTGTGGTAATAGTGAAAAGCAGTGGCCAAGGGGATACAGATACAAAGCAGTTCCCGCATCCCTCACAAGGATCAGATATCTATTTTCCCAGGTTTATGCCACTGCATATAGCCTACATATCCATCCACCAACCAGGAATACTGGACTTACAACAAACAGACAGAGGGTGCTGTCCAGAGACAAATTCCACTAGCTCTTCTAAGGCTGATTTTTTACCTCATTGAACTTCAGAGGAGAACAAATTATCATACTTCACAGGCAAAATTTTGTTTAAAGAAAGATAGTTGAGCATAAGCAAATGGCATTATCCCGCACATCAATGCCAAAAGCTACATAAAAGTTTGATATTGAGATCACAAAAAACAAGGGTACCGAGAATAAGCAGATAAATTGAGGTGATTCAGCATTGGGCAGATGGCAAAGGATCTATAAATGCAATACCAAATATTTTCTTGCAGGATCAACCAATACCAGTTTGATCCTACTTTGAATGATTTGCCTGGCTACACCAGCAAAGCTAAACTAAACCACCAAACTAGTAAAACTATTAAACTACTGAGAAATTCAGCTAGAACTAAAAAGATGCAAACCAAAAACTACTTCATGGGTACTCTTAAACCAAAACAACCTGAACATTTAGTGATTGAAGTCAGCCGCATACATCACAATCTGGTCAAAATATAACAGGAATGGGGAAAATTTACAGAACAAAATAACCAAAAGTAAACAATGAAAAACATGGAACAACCAAGGAGAAGAATGTCAGATGCCGAGATAAGTCCCTCCTGCCTTGCCATGCACTTGGTGAATATGATTGATTTTAGGGATCGATCAGCTTGCATGCTTGCAACATTAAAGCATAAAAACAATGTTAGGGTAACCAAGACTGACCTTGTCTTCTTACACAACTGGTGAGAAGACACTATATCTAAATTAGTTTGAGGTCCACTAAAAGAAGAGCAACAAAAAGAAAAATAAACCATGTTATGCTATCCTTTCAAGTTTCACCTTCACAAAAAGAAAAAAAAAAAAAAAGATTTCAAGGTTTACTTTTCTTTTCCTCCCGACAGGCAAATCCATAGGTTGTAAAAGAGTGTAATTATAATAGAAACACCTAAAAAGCAAATTAAAAGAGGAACATAAAGCTAACTACCCTTCTAACTTCAAATTACACATACCACAACCTGTTCGAACTTGGAAGACTCTGGTCCCCATCAATAAACTGCATGAAAGATCAAGTGAACATTGCATCATCAAGTGAATCCACTTTAAATTCCTGCCCATGCCACAAATCTCATTTAAATTTATTTTCCCTTTTTGACTTCCCCGAGTTCCAAATTAGAAGACGATATCTCTCTCCTGTACAAAAGGGCAAAATATAGGAGGAAAATGATTATGCCTTTTTATAGTACGTCAACTACCACTATGATTAGCAATACCCCCTATGCAGAGATCAACCCAGGTGACATAGAGATCCACCCATAATACCAAGATACTGCACTACATCTTTATCTCTAGTCCTCTTTCTCTAGCATATAAAATGTAGTAGCTACTGAACTACTATTGTTATCCAGTCTAAGCTTCAAAGCATATAGGTTCACACCAGCAAACCAGACTGCCAGAGATTTAAGGCTAAAGCAATATGCCTTTAACAAAATACTAGTTATCATCAATACCCACAATAATAACGAAGTTTAATAGAAGCTACTCTAGCTTTAACAGTAGAAAGACGAGGAAAAAAGCTTCGATAAGATAGCAGACAACCACAGAAAAGCCAAAGCTAAGCACTATAACTTAAAAGCAAATGCTAGTAAATTAGAAATAACACTACTACTCAGAACTACTAGCCATTATATACTAGCAGGATAAACAACTGCAAACTACTACTGAGATTCAAGCAATCCAACCAGTCCCAGGATCTGTCGCCATCATGCAGAAGATTTCACAATGAGGAACAAGTGTGAACGCTGAAGATTCATGTGAAGGAAACTAAAGCATCTTTATCACTGCTGTTGGGCCTGCCTCTGAGCACCACCATAGCCACCACCATAACCAGCAGCACCTTGTGAAGGGTCAGACCTCCAGCCGGCATTTGAATACCCTTGATTTCCATTGGCGTCACCATAGCCACTCCCCATGTAGCCACCACCTGTCCCCTGTTCTCCACTAGCACTACCACCAGAACTAGGTGCACTTCCAGCACGCCCACCAGCAGCCCCATATCCCCCAGAATAAGAACCGTCACTCCCACCATAGTTACCATATCCAAAACCTTGACTTCCATATCCAGAAGCGCCACTTGGAGATTGACCCATTGGTCCAGAAACACCAGCACCACCCGGAGCATTCCAAGGACCTGTAGCTCCATAGGCTGCATTTGAACCATAGCCTGAAGCGCCATATCCAGAAGGAGTTTGGTTGTTCCATTGGCTTTTCATAGCACCAGGTGGGCCACTTACATAACCGGCATTAGGAGCATTCGGGTTTCCATACGCCCCAGCAGGACCGCCAAATCCAGTATTGGCACTTCCATAACCACCAACACCATAACTCCCATAACCACCATAACCAACAGCACTATTTGCTGCTCCATAGCCATAACCTGGTGCACCATAGCCAGAATATGGTGGGAAACCACCACCAGTGGTCTGAGGTGGCATGAATCTATTACCATCCATTCTACCTTCATATGCACTCGTATTAGCACCAGAAGCACCATAGCCTTGGTAGCCTCCACTACGGCCACCACCACCAGGATTTGCATCTTTAGGGAGGGCCCGTTTCACCTCTACAAGCTTACCATTCAATTCATGGAAGGTCTTATGTAAAACTCGATCAACTGCATCTTCAGTGTCAAAGGATATGAATCCAAACCCACGGGGACGTTGAGTATTTTGGTCATACATTACTACTACATCCGTTACATGACCATAAGTCTCAAAGTACTGGCGAAATCCTTCCTCAGTAAGGGTGGAGGGCAACCCTCCAACAAATATCTTTTTGGTTTTAAAATTTCCTCCCATGCCTGAGCTTCTGCCAGTATTAGAATTTCCAGGTCTGGAGGTGTGCTGTTCTTCTCTTGATAAAGCCCTTTTAGCCTCCACCTGAGTAGCCAAAGTGGAATTTTTCATTCAATAGGTTAGTAGATAAAGTGTAATTTCAAACTGCAGGAGAAACATGAATACATACATGCATACATAGGTTCTGACACACACAAACACCTCAACTTATTAAAGATTTTTTTATAGGTAAATAAGAGATTGTATTAGTAATGCCTAGAAGTGGTGAAAAAAGTACACACAAAGAATACAAACAATGCCCAAAACTTATTAAAAATCTAACAAGAAAGCTGAAAATGGAGAAAAATAGGAAAAACCACTAAAAGGGAACAGCTGGATTCAACATATTTGGACCACCTTTCAAGCAGGAACCATGTTGGCCTATTTGTTTTTGTGTGTCTATAATCATATTTGGACAATCTTTCAAAGAAGACCCTTGTTGACCTATTCAGTTGTACGTCTAAGTACAATTTTGAGAAACTTTGGGATCCAATGAACCCCTTTATATGTAATGAAAACCTTTTATACGTATAATAGTAATGGAAAACAATTTTGTTCATTTGGGCCGAAATTCTACCAAGGTGGGCAGATTTTTCCATTATCTAAACCATTTCTAACAGTAAGCATGGATACATTCATGAAGAAGAGAATCAATGCAGAAAAGTTTCAAATTTTATGTAATCAAATTTTCCACAGCATCCCAAGCATGGACAATCAAAATGCACAAGCATAAGAGGAGAGATGTGCTAATTTAAAACTACCAAAGAACTACAATAGAAAGCCATAATAATGCTGATAACGAGAATCAACATCACTTAAAATGATACCATATTCAATTTGAAAAACAAAAATTCTATCTCATAGAAATAATGAATGCTGAAAAAAGGGCATAGAAAATACCCAACTTGATGAATCCATAAATTAACACAAGAATTACTCTTCAAATCAACAATCACAAAATTCTTTGTCCTTTCAAACAGAAAAAATTACACAACCAAACCCATTGGTCAACAAAGGTAATCTCACAATTCAGTGAAAATGTCTCCAATCCCTAAGGATTAGAACATGCAAGAGAACTATTTATCCAAAGAGATCTCACCAAACATATATTAATGACAATCAGCTGGTCGCTAAGAAAACTGAGTAAAATAAAATAAAATCTCTCAATATCTATGTATTATATGAATATGATCTTAGTTCCAGAACAAGTGTTGGGTGTTTGAGATCACAGATATGGAAAAATCTTACATTACATTCAAAATTTTAGTTTCTCTTCCCCTTCCTGTGTGCTTTGTTGGCAATCAAACAAACATTAAAACTTAAAAGGTAAGAAAACCCAAAACGTGTAGAATTCAAATAAACATGTAAAGATGGATAAAAACAGCCACAGCCATAAAAATATGCAGAATAGGTGAACTTCAATAGCCCAAAGGGGTGTACAATATTCATTATTAGGGAATCAAGGAAACAAAAATTTCCAGTGAACTGAGTCTGATACAACTATCTCTGTTAGATGAGCCAAGTATTCCATTTTCTTTTAAGGAAACCAAAACAACATACCATCAGGACCACATTTTGTACTTGTCCTTTTCTCCCTCAGTTTCTCAGCAACCAACCAGAGGGAAAATAGTAAAAATATCCAAATACTAAGTGCAATTTCATATCAAGAAAAAATAGATTAAAAAAATATGCAAAACCAATCAACACAAAAATAAGACACCAAGATATCAAAACAGCAGGTCACAAACATTATAGATCAATATAAACCAAAAAAAAAGAGTATCAACACTCATCAAAAGAAAAAATAAATAAATAATAATACAAGGATTAAAATTTTTTATTCTCTTCCTTTTTTTCATTTGCACGTCAACCACTGTTCCAGACAGCAAAGATATCCAAAAATCCAATTGGATAACAAATGAGAAAACCATTAAAGATGCAGAAAGGGCAAACATTTGCATTTCAACAAGACAGAAAAAAGGGTGCATGCTATCACTGTTTGGGACCTGAGAGAATAAAACCACCGCTTAACTCAAGCTGATTCAATCACCTCTTTTAGATGAGCCAAGTATTCATGTTCTTTAGCAAAATCAAGAAAAATACCATGTGAACCAAATTGTAGTTTTTTTTTCCCTCTTCCTCAGTTTCCTCAAAACCAACCAGAGGGAAAATCACAAAGATATATGAATATTCATGTATAATTCCATATCGGATGAAAAAATATAAGGTTAGGCAAAACCAATCAAAGATTAACACAGATACCAGAAACCCAGAACTCAAAACACCAAGCTACAAACATTACAGTCCAGAAATACAGACAAAAGAATCAATACAACCAAAAACAAAGGAAAAAAAAATCAATTTTTATTAAAAAAAATTCCGGATATCAAAACCAATAATTATTAACAATGAAAAAAATGGATAACAATTGGCCAAGCCCATTAAAGAATTGCACAAAATAACAAAATCCCAGAACCTAAAACAGTCAAAGACTGATATAAAATCCCAGAACCTAAAACAGTCAAAGACTGATATAAAATCCCAGAAAAAGTGAAGAAAATAATCATTACCAATAAAAGAAACAATTTCACAACAAGAGATAAGAGCTACAGAAACAGACATCTTAAATTCCAACCCACTGAAAAATAAAGAAAAATAAGGCAAGCCCATTTAACAAAATTTAAATTCCATCCCATCAATGGCGTGCTTCTACTGAAGAATGCACAAAGTAACAAAAACCAAGAGCCCAAAAAATTCAGAAACAAACACAAATTTCCAAAACACCAAAGAAAATAATCTAACAATCGAAAATAATTTCCTAACAAGTGTAAAGAACCACTGAACCAATTACCCGAAATTCCAAACCAGTGAAAAATAAAGAAAAATAAAGAAACACAAGAATGATCAAAACCCTCGAAACAAACGAAATCATCAAAAGCCCAGAAAAATTAAAATCTAAACAAATGCAACGAGGCAATGAAACAACACAGAATGAAGAATCCCTCACCGTCCTGCCATCAATGGTGTGCTTCTCCTGAAGAACTGCATCGAGAACGGAAGGATCTGCGAATACCACAAAGCCAAAGCCTCTGGGTCGACCAGTGGTCTTGTCCCGCATAATAACTGTCTGCGTGACGTCCCCGTACTGGTTAAAGTACTCTTTGAGCTTCTCCTCTGTAGTGTCCCATGGTATGCCTCCTACAAATAGCTTTCCTTCGTCTGAGTCCATGTTTCTCTCTCTAGAATCTGCTATATCCCTGTCTCTCTAGAATCTGTGGTTTGCCTCCCTAGAATTTCATGTGTCTCTCTACTGTGTGCTTTCTTCGCTTCGGGGCCTGCAAGGGAAGAAGAAGGAATAGGGGGTTAGGGTTTGTTGCAACGCGTTGCCCGACCAAATATCCATGATCTCTTTATACGACGTCGTTTCACCTTAAGAACGACGTCGTTTCGTCATGAGAACGACGTCGTTTCATGTGGGCCATCCCGTGAGTTCACTATCTTTGAGTTGGAGTGCTTTAATTGCTTGTAATAAAGTAGAAGTGTGTTTGTGCACCCTTCTTTCTTACCACACGTGCGCCATACTTGTAACTCTCTACCTAAATTTGCAAATAAAATTTATATTTAATATATAAGAAAAAATAGTACAATTTTTTCACTATTTAAAAATTATATATATTTTTATTTTTATTCAAAAATAAAAAATAAAAAATAATAAAGACATCATATTATTAAATCTAAAAAATTAATATTTAAAAAATATTAAAAATATTTAAATATCTCAACATCCTCTCTACCTAAAAATGCAACCACTCATCATCACACCATTGATTTACCTTTTTAACAAGTGCCCACATGTTGGTTGGTTGGGAGATGAGAATGTTTACCCACAAACCCAAAAATAAAAATATTTTTATTTCACATTTTATCTCACTTTTTATTATTAATTTTATTTATTTATTGGTTTTTATAGAAATATAATTTTAGGAATAAAAATTATTTGTAAATTTCATTTAAAACAATTTTTGACATTATTAGAAGATAAATTATGTAATAGGTAATTAGCTAAAGTTTTCAAAAATTAAAAATTTGTTTGGTCGTGTGGTTTATAAATAATTTTTTGTTTTTCAAAATAGAAAATTGTTTTTAAAATTTTTTAATATTATTTGGTCATTGTTTTTTGAAAATAATTTTTAAAAATAAAATAAAATTTAGAGAATAAGTAAGAATTGTTTTCACCAATTTTTTAAAATAAAAGAAAAACACAAGACTCGCTTGATTATATTTTATGAAACTTATTTTCAAAAGCTATTTTTTATTTTTTTTAACTTTTTTTAATTTAAAAATATGACCTCTGCCACATGTTTATTTAATAGTAATATTATATATCCTTTTACACTTTTTTTTATTATTTATTAATTATTAACAATTGAATTATGAGAAACTTTCAATTCAAATTCCCTTTTCTATTTAAAAAATTGTTTTTAATTTTCAATAATAATATAATAATGATTATAAGATTAAGAAAAGGAATTAAAAGTAATGCATTACAGGCTGTTGATTGCACGCTGCCCATAATCATGAACTCCAACGGTCACTTTCCTTTTTGAAAACAAACCCTAGCTTTAAACTTCAAATTTCATGACCGTTTTGTCCTCCAGAGCCCCCACCTTTTTCTTTCAATCCAAACGCTCCTGTCTCTTTCTCTCGAATTTTCTCTCTCGGAGCCCATGGAGAAGTACACCCTTTAAGCCAATCTTCGTTTTCTTCTTGGGCTTCTTCCTACGTTGAACAAGTTTCAGAAAGATCAAGAAAGAGAGACTCGTCTGTAATGGGTTGTTTTCTTGCTTGTTTTGGGTCTTCCAAGGATGCCAAACGCCAGAAACAGAGGATCCATGTACTCCCTCGAGACCAGGTGAGCCCATGTTATGGAATGTCGTTTTGTTTTTCTCTCAACCTCTGTTTGGTTTCTGAGAAAACCCAAGGAAAGAAAAGAAAAGAAACCGAACATAAGAAAGAAACTTTGTGTTTTTCTTTCTTGTCGGGGTTTCTTTTCATCAGAGAGGGGAACAGTCTACTCTAACTGGACCCATCCGTTTTAGTAGGCTCAGTTGTGCTGGGGTTCTGGTTTTTGGGTCCCAGATGATCAAAATTTTAGGACTCAGTACCATGTTTTCTTTTCTTTCTTTCCTTTTCTCAGCATCCAAACAGAGCTCCAAAAGTTTTTTTAGTATAGAATTACTCAAATTCTGAAAATCACTGCAGAGGAATGGAAGTTTCAAGCCTGTGCAATCCATTGTCTGTCAGAAACAGGAGAGCACAGAACAACTCATCAGCCTGGTTTCAGAGATACGGTGAGTATTACATTTACATGGGTTTTGGGTTTACATTCCTTCTTGATCATTGTTTTTCCTTTCGACAACAAAATCCCCAACCCGTTCCCTGAATTTTGCTTTTCTGCTTTTGGGATTTTCCGGGTTTTGGGTGTAGGGAGAAGCCGGAGGAACAATTGAGCTTCGCTGCAAGAAAGAAAGTTACATTCGATTCAAATGTGACAACCTATGAACCTATCTCAGTACATGGAAGTATTGAATCTTTACCAGAGAGCACTGGGGAGAAAGCGAAGGAGGAAAACTTGGCAAAATCAAGCCGATCCAATTTGCTGTCAGATGATGATTCAAACACATCTAGCTTGGGGTCTTATCCCCCAAATCATCGATACCAGAATTGCGCAGAGAGTGATGATGAAGGGGATGAAATGCAGTACGGGGACAGTGATCTAGATGATGAGGACGATGAATACAATGATTCTGATGAGGAAGATAATGACATCTTAGGATCAAAGACTAGAATTTCTCCAGCTCAAGTGATTACAGAGGAGGTTGATCCCCAAGCCATATGTCCTTCCCCTCAAAGGGAACTGAAAACAATTGGGGCAAACCCAAACGCTCGGGATAGAAGCGCATATGTTCATCCTGTACTAAACCCTGTTGAAAATCTTACGCAATGGAAAGCTGTGAAAGGAAGAGGGACACCACCATTGAAGCTGCAGAAGGAGAATCTCACATCAGATCAAGAACCACCAAGGCTTTCATTCAGCATGGAGCCCAATTTTAAGCAATCATCATTCAGCAACAAATCAAAAATCAATGAACCTGAGAACCTGAACCAGGAAATAGCAGTCAATGCAAGCCTTTCTAACTGGTTGGCTTCATCTGAAACCACACCCACCAACAAGACTAGCCCCATTGGTGTTGTTGATACTATTTCATATCAGAAGGGCACGTCCTACACGTCAAACTCACCGAGAAGCCAAGAAGATCGGCCTATTTTGGGCGCATTAACCTTGGAAGAGATCAGACAATTCTCTGCATCTAATTCGCCTAGAAGGTCACCGACTCGAAGCCCTGATGATATGCCGATTCTAGGCACTGTTGGGACCTACTGGAGTCACACAGGAGCAGCTAAGGACTCTGATTCAGCTTCATCATACAAAGGAATACCAAACACAACCAGCAAGTACAGAGAGGTATATACTTGAAGTGAGATTTTCTTTCATTAGGCAATGCTGGGTATTTGATGATATGCTGTGGATTTTACAGGACAAGAGAGTGAATTGGCACTCTACCCCATTTGAGGCAAGGTTGGAAAAAGCATTGAGCCAAGGTGTTCCTGAAGCTTAACTCTCTACTCAACCTCCTTGTGTATGATGTAAGGCAAGCTTGTGGAGATGGTTTTTTTGGGTTGTTGTTGTGTGTGTCTATTTCATAAGGTTCATCATCTCATATATGTCATCTTTGTGCGAATGTGATGCCTTTTTTCTGTGTGACATTACTTGTGTTGTAATTCCTAATTGGTTTCAATCAACAGTCAATAAAATAGAGTTTATTTGTCTAATTGCCCAAGTAGCTTCCACACTCTTTGGTTTCTTTCCTACCAAATATCTAAAAAATGCAAAGGGATGACTCTTTAAACCTTCCTACAATTCCTTCCCACAAGAGAACCATATCAAGAGCATCCCTGACCATAGAAGAAAACAATCACAGCCCCCTTACTACAACACAATGAGTGAGAATGTAATTTATTAATTCCTCTTCTCAGTTGCAAAGAACACATCGCCAGTACCACCCTCTTATGAATCTGATCCATGGTCAATACCTTACCCCAGCTAACTTCTCTCTACCCATGAATTCCAAATGATGACCACAAGAAAGGGAATTGTGGTCCCATGCTCCAGAATGGCATAAAAGGATTTGATAGAGAAGACCTCGTTCCTAGAATCCATTCATACAATTTTATCCCTAGCTTTCCTCTCCATGGACTTTCCTGAAGCCTTGAAAAGAAATCCTAAATCTTGTCTAGCTCCCAATGACAGACTTTCCAGTTGCCCCCCTCACAAAATGAGTGTAAGGAATTGAAGATGAAGATGAAGATGATTGTGAAGCAATATGGAAAAAGATGCATGTGGAGGAAAAATGTGATCTTATTACAAAACCTTTTTGTACATGTGGCCATGGAAACAATTCCAGAAATCACCTGGAAATGGCAATACTGGATTGAGTCTATCCATCCAGAAAATGCTAATGAATTGTTCCCTTCCATATAGAGTGATAATCTACAATATGGTACAAGATTTTTCATTCTTGGGGTAGCTGGGTAAGAATGCAGTACATCTAAAGCAGCAATTGCCATCTTCATACTTGCTGAGACTGTCACAGAGAAGACAATAATGCAACATATAAAATGTTGATGATAAAGAAAAGTGACAAGTTATGCAGTGGCTGAATATTAACCTACCGGTAAATTGATTCAGGGATCTACTACAATATGAGATGCACTGTCTAACTATAATTTCCATTTTATTGTGTTTGAAATTGTATTGCCACTAGCATCATGAAACATGGGATTCTTACTAAATTCATGGTACTTTTACCTACAATAAGAACAACTAAAAGAATTTGAGAACTTAGGGAGGTTGATGTCATTCACTAATATTCTGTCTTGATGTGGGCATGTACTATTAAGTCATGTTTAGTTGACGGCATATAACATAAGATAGGGTAATAAATGGAATTACATATCATATTTGATTGAAGATGCGATAGGATAAGTTGTCACATTTCACCGCTTATCATATCTCATTTTCAACTTAATGAGATAAATGACTGGAATATATTATTAACCGTCTTTTTATATCCTCTATACATGGAATATAATAATGTTTTTGTTGAGATATGAGATATACCTACCCCATAAGTTATAAATTTACATTTCTTATAAATTTTCTTCATAAATTTTTTTCATTATATATATATATAATATATTCATATCATATCATGTCATATTATATCACTTATAGTCAATCATTCGATTATATTTGGTTGACTATATACCACACATAAATGGGAAAGGTAGATTTTGACTCACTAATTTAAAAAAAAAAAATATGAAAAAAAGAACTTCTACTTTTATAAATCAGTTTTATATTTATCCATTTAAAAATATTTTAAAATAGATGTACAAAACATAAATTAAATAATTTTTCCTAAAATAAATTTTCACTTAATAATATTAAATAAAATTATCCAAAATTAATTTATCATTTTAATTTGATAAAAAGGTTTTACAAATAAATATATTATAAATTTTTTATTATGTAATATGAGATATAAATCATTGTGGAAAATTTCTCTTTCATCCTCCAATGATAAATAAAATCTTTTTAATCCCCTCATCTTTTTTTTTTTTTTTTTTTTTTATAAAATTAAATAAAAATTTTGTTAGTTGACATCAACAATAAAATAAGAAATTTTAAAAATTAAAAATATAATTAAAATTAAAATGCATTAAAAAAATACAATTAAAAAAAAAACTTAAAAATTAAAAAGTAAAATATACACTATCATTGTATTTTCAGCTCTTTCTCTATATCTATATTTATATTTTCTAACAGAATGCTTTAACTAAATGAAAATGAATATTTTATTTTTATATTTTTAGATTTAAAGTATTTTTAACTTTTAAAATTTCTTATTTTATTAATCTCAAATCAATTCTCATGATAAAAATTTTTTGTTAATTGGTGTTATTAACATCACAAGTAAAAGAGTCATTTCAAGAAATAATTATTTGAGTTATGAAAAAGTTGATGTAATTTTAAAATGCTTTAAAATGGGTGAAGATAAAATTGATGTTCTTTTTTTGATATTTTTTCAAATTAGTAAGTCAAAACTCACTTTTCTAATAGAATAAAAGATTTGGTAACATATCTTGTCTTAAGTTTGATTAATAATGGGATAAGATAAATTATCACAGATCAATTAAGTTATCACATCACTTCTCATATACATGTTCATGCGTGAAATGAAATATGTTATCATATTTTTCATCTTATTTATATATATAACACAAATGCAAGTATAGTATAATATATCTCATTAATTATAATTTTCAAGGATATCATATTTCATCGAAAATAATACCCTATAGGACCAAATATCCGATAGGATAAAATAAGAGACTAAATAACATATCTTAACTCACATTAAGCTATATTTGATTGGTTGGATATTATATGTTATAGGATAAGAGATGAGATAATATATTTTATCTCATATTTGATTCACACTCAAATTTAAGTTATTTCATCACTTGCTAAATTATAATTCTAAATGATACTCAATATGTCAAATATTTCAATATTTTTTAATAAACTTTTATTTAAAAAAATATTTGTAATATATTTTTCATTCGATTTTTTTTGAGATATTATTTTCATTGAATATAATATGTATGATTCTGATTTGTATTTTGATTGAACCATATTAAAAGGCTTTACCAGTGATGTCTTTCCTTATCAAAGAATTTTAGGTGTTGTTTGGTAAGTGTTTTTTAAAATAATTTTCTATTTTTTAGAACAAAAAACAAGAAAATATGTTTAACAAGTAGAAAACAAAAAACAAAAAATAATTTCATATTCTTGAAAATAAAAAATATGGTATTTTCAGATAACATCTTTTAATTGTTTTCGATTATTTTCACTAGTTTTATAAGGATAGTTTTAATCAATAATTATACAAATATGAAGAATGATTAAAAATAAAATATTACATATAAAAGTTATTTTTAAAATACATTTAAAAATATAGAAAATATGTTAAAAATATTTTAGTTCATAAATAAATTTTTGTTTTACAAAACATAAAATATAAGAAAATAATTTTTTAAAACTGTTTTTGAAAACACTTGCAATAGATAGCCTTGGTAATTTCAAAGCACTCGAATAACTCAGTATTGACTAATAGTGTATTTGGTAGTGATTTTAGAAAATGTTTCCAATTTTTCTAATACTTGAAAAATAAATATTTCCAATACTTGAAAAATAAATATTTCCAAGTGTTAAAAAGGTAATAAACACTTCATAGAGTTACCATCAAATAATCTAGTAAGTTTGCAAAACTTGATGAAAGACTGCTTCAAAAAGCAGAAAAACCAGAACAAGTTTTGAAAATGAGCCCTCCACAATTGTGAAATCTCAGCTAGAATGATTCAACAAATATGAAATGAAGCATTAAGCTAACCTGGTTTCGTGTACTTGAGCCAACTCTTTCTCCTTTTCATCGTTCCACTGCACCTTCAGCTCTGGCTTCCTCCGCCCTCTGGGCATTCCACCTTGTCTCCTACGCAGCAAACCATTCAACTCTCCGTCACCTCCTGCAGCAGCAGCCTCCTCCTGTGTTCGCCCCACCACCGACGGTGCCTCATTGCTACACAAACCAGTGTACTTGAAGCTGGTATCCATTGATGCTGGAAATGAACATAGCCTTTTCTACTGAATCAATTCACCAACTTTCTAGGAAAATGGAAAAACACCCTGAAAATGGAAGAAAATCTATGATTGTTGCCAGCCATTGAAGGTCAATATCGGATGAATCAAAACCTTAATGACTTGCAAAAGTACATGGTTTAGTTTACAGTAAAAGGGTTGTTTGTGATCCTACAAGGAAAGAAAACCAAAACCGCAAATTAATGCAACCCCATTCATATGGTACATTCCTAGGAAGATCTTTCTAACACTAACAAAACTTTTATCTTTGTTAGACATGTTATGAATCACCTTCCCGTTTGATAGTAGTTCTTTTAAACTTTTTAACAATTGAAAATTTTTATTTTTGAAATATTAAAAAAAACTAAAAACACTTTCTAAAATTACTGTCAAACAAATTCTTAAAATCTATTTTGATAATGATTCTAGGAAACACTTTTAATATTTATAATACTTAAAAAATTTTATCATTCAAATGTTAAAAATATTAGAAATACTTTCTAAAATCACTCTTAAATACATTCTTAGAGTGCGTTTGATAGTGATTTTAAGAAGTATTTTTAATATTTTTTATACTTAAAATTTTTTATTTTTTAATTATTAGAAAGGTCAAAAATATTTTTTAGAATCATTATTAAACACACTCTTAAAATGATGTTTATCCAAAAATAATTATAAATAATTTTCCATCATTATAAAAGATTTTTCGATTTTAAAAAATGTTTTTTAAAATTTGTCAAACACCTAATTTTTTTTTTAAATATTTTCTAAAATTACTATAAGAGAAATTATTTTTATAATTTTTTTACTAATGAAATAATTTACTGTTTTATTTACCTTTACTATTATAGATGAATTGGCGATAGGAAAAATTGTTCACTTTTTGAAATAATTTATCTTATTAAAATAATGATGCATTTTTTGTGCTTCCGAATGAAAAAAATAAAATAAAACCCAAAGCTAAACTTAACCCTTCTCAAAGCACTTGCAAAATTAATGATATTATATTTTTTATAGCTCAAGTGTATTATATAAAGTTTTAATTATATTTTTTCATTATCTTTTAAGTTAGTAAAAATTCAAAATTAAACATGATTTTAACAATTTCATTTTTTAAACATCATTTTCAAGAAGAAAATAATAATAATTTCTACTTCTCTAAATTAAATGCATTTAAAAATAAAAAATAAAATAAAATTTATTGTAAAAAACAATAAAAATTCGAAAAGAAAAATTAGAAAATAAAATTTAATTTTTAGAAAATGAAAATTTTAAAACCTGTACCAAACCAAATACAACATTGATTAGTTATATTATTTGCTCTCTATGTTGCTCTTAAAATACAAACCAGAAATATAAGGGCCCGTTTGACCATGTTTTCTAAAACTTGTTTTCAAAAATTATTTTTAGGTTAAAGAATAAAAAATAATTTTTAAAAAACATGTTGAAGAGAACATAACCAAATGAACCTATATTTTTATTTTATTTTTAAAAATTAGTAAAAACAATTTTTACTTATTCTTTATTTCATTTTATTTTTAAAAAATATTTTCGGATAATACCATCCAAACAATATTAAATTTTTTAAAAAATAATTTTTCCTTTTTAAAAATAAAAAATTATTTTTAAATCACACCAATAAACAGGTTCTAAATACCTTAAAATATAAATGACAAAGAAATTGCACTTGACAACATTTCATTGATGTTGATTTTTAGAAAACAGTTTTCAAGGAATAAAACCAAACACTAAAATTGCAAAGTAATGATAGGTGTTTCCATATGGATTTGCAGAGCTCTTGACCAGACAACATGGCATGCTATTTATTTATTCATTGCAACATTAAGAGCATTGTTCCTTTCAAAAAAGTCAATTGGCAAATTGATTGTTTTTCAAAATTTCAAGGTTTGGTTACTTGACCATCCCCTTGCTGTTGATTTTGATTTTGGTTTCATTTATGAAGTTCCAAGTACCAAAGTGTGAAATGGAATGTGGGGCATAGAAAAGTAAGTCATCTTGGTGATGACTGATGTCATTGGTTGATCATTACAGTCCTATATAAATATCATTATATATGGTATGCTTTGTATTGTGATTTGAGAATATGACTTTCCATTGCAAGCTTTGGAATTGTCAATGATAGGGACACTCCTCGTGTCATTTGATTTCACATTTTGAAAGGTATTCATATTGACTTTCAAATGAAATTTGCCCCCCACAACCCCATTCTTCTT
This sequence comes from Vitis rotundifolia, assembly GCA_030254885.1. Classification (NCBI taxonomy): domain Eukaryota; kingdom Viridiplantae; phylum Streptophyta; class Magnoliopsida; order Vitales; family Vitaceae; genus Vitis; species Vitis rotundifolia. The sequence continues at coordinate 6,788,173 of CM058157.1, forward strand.
CCAAGTTGCCTTGACTCTGTCTTGTTAATTTCTATGGCTTATGGCTTATGGCTTATGGCTTATGACTTAGTTAAGTGGTAAATCAGCATGGCTGTCTGTGCTAGAAATCCAAACCCCCCATTATGCTTGATGATTCCTTCAAGTTTTCATGATCTTACACTCTAGTGTCATTCATTATAATCTTATATTTCGATCTCATTTATTTAGCTTAAGTTTAACCCATTTATTTGTACTTTGATTCAGTTTAAGCAAAAGTTCGGTAGATATCGTATTAGTAGCTTGGATTTTTGACTTTGGGAAGGAAGACAAACTCCTCTCGCCTACGTCTCCTCCGACTATTCTTCTTGGGCGCACATGGTCAACATCTACTTTATTAAATGGAAGTTTGAGGTTCTGTCTTTCATGTTAAAATAAACTTTGACTTTTGACAACATGGGGTTGCTGGGTAAGTATTGGACACTAAAACGCCCAGCGAATGTCAGCATGACGAAACAGACCGAAAAAAAAAAAAAAAAAGAAGAAGAAAAAGAGAGAGAGAGAGAGAGAGAGAGAGAGAGAGAGAGAGTATATGGGTTATAAATTGTTATAGAGAATGTATGAACATGTTTGGTTGCTTTGTTGTTGTTTTTTAAAACGGTTCTAAAAAATGGTTTTTGAGAATTATTTTTTAAAATAATTTTTTATGTTTTTTTTAAAAAAAGAAAATTGTGTTTGTTAAAAAAAAAATATATGTTTAGTTGAATTAATAAAAAAAAGTTTTTAAAAATAAATAAAACAAAAAACATGTTTGAAAGTTGTATTTTTTTTAATTAATAAAGTGTTTTCTTCAATTAATTTGATATTATAAATATATAAATAATTTTTATATGCACAATTCATTAAAATTAAAATAAAATATTTCCTTTTGAAATTTTTATATCTGTTATAATTTTCTTAAATAAATGATGACTTTGTAACAAAGTGTAAGTATATTAATTTCAATAATTTAAGGAAAAAGAAAAGACTTGAGGGCGGGGGTGTGGTGGTTGGGTGAAACTCATATTCATGGAAACAAAATAAAGTAATTAGGAAAACACAAAAAAAGAAGAAGAGAAAATACGGAGAATAAACTGTTCTTTGAATAGTGAAAAAACAATGAAAACGTCTTTTTATTATTATAAAAAAAGTGGTTTTTGAGAACACAAGAAACATAAAAAAGAAAAACATACCCTCTTCTCCGAACATGTTTTTAGTGTTTTTTATTTTTAAAAACAAAAAATAATTTTAAAAATAACAACCAAACATGCCTATATTTCTTTTTGGAGTAGGGCATTGGGGTGAAAATGTCTAACTGAAGCTCAAGATTCACCGATCTCCATGTTAGCCTTATGTGAATGGCTAATTTGACTTCTTTTGACCCCAAAACTATCCATTATTGTTGTTTGATTCCATGCCCCAACAAGAAATCCCAAAGAGAAATTTCTTAGTTTTATCCTTTTAGCGGTTGTTTGGTGTGAACATTCTTCAATTTCTAGTTGTTCGGTTCAACAAAAAAAAAAGTAATCAGGTCTACATTTACGAATGAGAGAAAATCTTTCCACTATATCATAGAAAGAATATTACAGAGAATAGAATCATATTCACATTGTGAACCATGAACCCTATTACTCTATTGGGTATTTTTCATTCTTTTTTACATCTTTATCCACGTATTATAGTTCATACAAACTCATCTTCATTTCGTGATTTTTTCCCCTCATAACCTAGAACATTTATAAAAAAATTTCCAACAACGTCTAATAATACAATAATATATCAATTTAGAAAATATTCTATATAATATTTTTTTACAAAAAAAAAAAATTCTTTTTACAATATATATATATTTTTTTTCTTTATAAAAAATGAATATATTCTAACTAGAAATTTGAAACACTTTCCAACAAATACTTTGACCGATAACTTGGGTGCAATAATCCATTTGCCAAGTATTTGGCTCTAAAGAAAATTCAGCTGGGATTCAGTCAATTTTCCAAAATTTTGTTGTTTATTTGGTTAGATTGCCATTGAAATATCTCCATAGTTGATTAGAATGCTTAGTACCTAGTCCTTGCCTCCATGAGAGACCCATCTTTTTTCTCTATCCTATGTATGTGTAAAAAAACTGAAAAAATGTCTGTGGATGAAATTAATCTATGCTCTAATCAATGACGTTAATATGCATATTCCACCAAGGACAGTATGTGAAAGTGGGTATATTCTATCATGGGGATTAAGGAAAAATATAGGTTATGTTTGATTCCTAAAAAATTTGAGGGAAAATATGAAAAAATAAAAAAATAAAATAGAAAAAAAAAATAAAAGAAAATAAAATATAAATTTAAATTTAATAAATTTCTTTAAACTCATTTTACTCATTTCTTTTTACTATAATATGATTAAATAATCTAAATTATATAAATTTTAAATTAATTTTAATTATATTTAATTTTCTTTTACATTTTTTTTTATAGTAAAACTACATATGAGAAAATTATTTTTCTTAATATTTTATTTATTTTTAATATTTTTTGGAAACCAAACATAACCCTATCGTCTTTTTACTGTTAGGGGTTTCTCTTTCACCTCTTGTAAGGTAGGTAATTCTCTTCCAAAGTGCTCTATGGAAGAAAGGGCTCCTTCCAATCTCCTTTTGCAGAAGACTTTTTGGAGTTGCTTTTCCCAAAGGGGTTCCTCCCTCAATTTCTCAACTTTTCCCTATCTACGAAGGGTCCCATTCTTTGGAAGTTGCCAAATGACCCCATTTTAATATCAATTTTTTGAAAAAGGAGTGTGGGGGGGGGGCATGAAGTGCTTAGAAGATTACATGCTAAGAGGCTAGTTTTCATAAGATACAAATTAATAGAAGGCTAGGGGGATATGCTTCTCTCTTAGTAATAATCAAGTGAAATAATAAAAAATAACTTTATTTTGAATCAAATAAAGACTGCCAATTTCCAACTACTGCCTGTTTAAACTTGATTAGTATCATCATAGCCAATGCATGATGAGCATGAGGCTTAGTCAACTTTTGGCATAGCTGGAAAAATCAAGTTAAAAGGCCAAGTTGGGGCTAGAAAATTTTCACCTGAAGAAAAGGGACTCAAAGTTGAATGCGGGTTAGGTATGATTTCTTGTTCAGTGAGCAGAGATTGCAGCAAATATCAGTATTAGCAAAAAGGTATTTCTTAGAAAATAAAGAACATGGAGTGTTTGAATTCCTTGGCAAAATGGGAAATAATGAGCTTGGGTGGTTGGATGTAGCCGATGTTGTATTTCTTTGACTTTCAACGCTCATGTTCATGAATACATTCACTAGTTCAGATGGTGTGCTTTTACTTGTCTTATACCTTTTATATATGCCACATGGGGCAGAACTATTTCTCTCACTCTCTCTCTCTCTTTCTCTGATTTCATTGATAAGAGTCTGGCATCAAGAGCATGGCAATGACTCATAGAGCTCCTCTTTTTCTTATTCATATCCTCTTCCTTGTTTTACTTCCTTTGAAAATCACATCATCATCCACAACAGAAGCAGAAGCTCTTATCAAATGGAAGAACAGCTTAATTTCTTCTTCTCTTCTCAATTCATCATGGTCCCTCACCAACATTGGGAACCTCTGCAACTGGACAGGTATTGCTTGTGATACCACCGGAAGCGTCACTGTGATAAATCTCTCAGAGACAGAGCTGGAGGGAACGCTTGCCCAGTTTGATTTCGGTTCATTCCCTAATCTCACTGGCTTTAATCTCAGCAGCAATTCCAAACTCAATGGATCCATACCTTCTACGATTTACAACCTCTCTAAGCTCACTTTCTTGGACTTGAGCCACAACTTTTTTGATGGCAACATCACTTCAGAGATTGGAGGGTTGACAGAGCTTCAGTATCTCAGCTTTTACGACAACGATCTCGTTGGTACCATCCCCTGCCAGATTACCAATCTTCAGAAGATGTGGTACTTGGACCTTGGATCCAACTACTTACAATCTCCAGACTGGTCTAAGTTTTCGAGCATGCCTCTGCTGACACGTCTGAGCTTCAACCACAATACACTTGCATCGGAATTCCCGGGGTTCATAACTGATTGCTGGAACTTGACATACCTCGACTTGGCACAGAACCAACTGACTGGCGCAATACCAGAGTCGGTATTTAGCAATCTGGGCAAGCTTGAATTCCTCAATCTCACTGACAATTCATTCCAGGGGCCATTGTCATCCAACATTTCCAGGCTTTCCAAGCTCCAGAACCTTCGCCTAGGAAGAAACCAATTCAGTGGTCCAATTCCTGAAGAAATCGGTACGCTCTCTGATCTTCAAATATTAGAAATGTACAACAATTCATTTGAAGGGCAGATTCCTTCTACTATAGGTCAGCTCAGAAAGCTTCAGATACTCGATATCCAAAGAAATGCCCTGAATTCTACAATTCCATCTGAGCTTGGCTCTTGTACTAATCTCACCTTCTTATCTCTAGCTGTGAACTCACTATCCGGGGTGATTCCTTCTTCCTTCACCAATCTTAACAAGATATCCGAGTTGGGTTTGTCAGACAATTTTTTATCTGGTGAGATCTCACCTTATTTCATCACTAATTGGACTGAATTGATCTCTTTGCAAGTTCAGAACAATAGCTTCACTGGAAAAATCCCATCTGAGATTGGCCTTTTGGAAAACCTGAATTACCTTTTCCTGTATGATAATATGCTCTCTGGGGCAATCCCATCAGAGATTGGGAATTTGAAAGACTTGCTTCAACTAGACCTTTCACAAAACCAGCTTTCGGGTCCAATCCCTGCAGTAGAGTGGAATCTCACACAGCTTACTATCTTACAACTTTATGAAAACAATCTGACTGGAACAATTCCTCCAGAGATTGGTAACTTGACATCATTGACTGTTCTTGATCTCAACACTAACAAATTGCAAGGAGAGCTGCCAGAGACATTGTCACTCCTCAATAATCTAGAGAGACTCTCCGTGTTCACCAACAATTTCTCAGGCACCATTCCGACTGAACTTGGGAAGAACAGCCTCAAGTTGATGTATGTCAGTTTTTCCAACAACAGCTTCTCAGGAGAATTGCCTCCTGGATTATGTTATGGCTTTGCTCTTCAACATTTAACGGTAAATGGAGGCAACAACTTCGCAGGACCATTGCCAGGTTGCTTGAGGAACTGCACGGGGCTAACTCGAGTTCGTCTTGAAGGGAACCAATTCAATGGAGACATTTCCAAGGCATTTGGAGTTCATCCAAGTCTCGATGTCCTTTCTCTGAGTGGCAATCGATTTTCTGGTGAGCTTTCACCTGAGTGGGGGCAATGTCAAAACCTCACTCGCTTGCAGGTGGATGGGAATAAAATTTCTGGAGAAATCCCAGCTGAGCTTGGGAAGTTGTCACAACTGGGGATTCTGAGCCTGGATTCCAATGAATTGAGTGGGCAAATTCCAGTGGCACTGGCGAATTTAAGCGAATTGTTCGACCTCAGCTTGAGTAAAAATCATCTGACAGGAGACATCCCCCAGTTCATATGCAATTTAACTAATCTCAATTATCTGAATTTGGCAGGAAACAATTTCAGTGGAAGCATACCAAAAGAGCTGGGGAATTGTGAGCGCTTGTTGAGCTTGAACTTGGGCGGCAATGATTTGTCTGGTGAAATACCTGCAGAGCTTGGAAACTTGTTCTCCTTGCAGTATCTTTTGGATCTCAGTAGCAATTCGCTCTCTGGGACAATCCCTTCAGACCTGGGGAAGCTTGCCTCATTGGAGAACCTGAATGTCTCACATAATAATCTCACAGGCAGAATCCCATCATTATCAGGCATGGTCAGTCTAAACTCCTCTGATTTCTCATACAATGAACTGACAGGTTCAATCCCTACTGGCAATGTCTTCAAGCGGGCAATTTATACTGGAAACTCGGGTTTGTGTGGAGATGCAGAAGGATTAAGTCCTTGTTCTTCAAGTTCCCCAAGCAGCAAGTCAAACAATAAAACCAAGATTCTAATTGCTGTCATTGTTCCAGTCTGTGGCCTCTTTTTACTTGCAATTCTTATTGCTGCAATTCTTATACTTCGAGGACGAACTCAACACCATGATGAAGAGATCGATAGTATAGAGAAGGATCAGAGTGCCACACCCTTGATTTGGGAAAGACTAGGAAAATTCACATTTGGGGATATTGTGAAAGCCACTGAAGACTTCAGCGATAAGTACTGTATTGGAAAAGGAGGATTTGGGACTGTTTACAAAGCGGTATTACCAGAGGGTCAGATTGTTGCGGTTAAAAGACTCAATATGTTAGACTCCAGCGACCTTCCAGCAACAAATAGGCAGAGTTTTGAGAGTGAAATTGTCACTCTGAGAGAAGTTCTGCATAGGAATATCATTAAACTTCATGGGTTCCATTCCAGGAATGGATTCATGTACTTGGTTTATAACCACATAGAGAGAGGTAGTTTGGGGAAAGTACTATATGGGGAGGAAGGGAAAGTGGAGCTGGGGTGGGCCACAAGAGTTAGGATTGTGCGGGGAGTGGCTCATGCGCTTGCTTACTTACATCATGACTGCTCTCCACCCATTGTCCACCGCGATGTTACTCTGAACAACATCTTGCTGGAGTCAGATTTTGAGCCACGGCTCTCAGACTTTGGCACAGCGAGATTGTTGGACCCGAATTCATCCAACTGGACTGCAGTTGCAGGGTCTTATGGCTACATTGCCCCAGGTAAACTGAAGATAATTTTTATCCTTTCTGTTTTATCTTAGTTGATCAGAATGTGTTATTAGGCAGCTAATTTTGTTTTCTTGATTTGCAGAGCTTGCACTTACAATGAGGATCACGGACAAGTGCGATGTGTATAGCTTTGGGGTGGTGGCATTGGAAGTGATGCTGGGTAGGCACCCAGGGGAGCTCCTACTTTCACTGCCTTCTCCAGCAATATCTGATGATTCAGGGTTGTTCTTGAAGGACATGCTAGATCAGAGGCTCCCAGCTCCCACAGGCCGACTGGCAGAGGAAGTGGTGTTTGTCGTCACGATAGCCTTGGCGTGCACGCGTGCCAATCCAGAGTCACGCCCCACCATGCGCTTCGTTGCACAAGAACTCTCTGCTCAAACCCAGGCTTGCCTATCTGAGCCATTCCACACTATAACCATGGGCAAGCTAATAAGCTTTCAGAAGTAGGTCGAATTAGCTTAACATCCTTACATTTATAGTTGTTGGGTCTTAAGCCCTGTATAGCAAGACATGTTGCAATGTTTGTAATGTAATATACGATTTCTATTCATTCATTGGCATTATGCATGTGTATTGATAGTTCCTTTTTCTTTATTATTTTGATGCATACTTAATCCAATCAATTCACATTGTATATAGTTTGGATATAGGTGGATACATAGAGGACACAATTGTGGGTTCTTATAGATTGATACTATTATTCACAATGGTTCATGAACTCGAGTAGTTGAATGGTGTTGTGTGTGCTACCTCTCATGTAGGTGGGATGACCTGTCCTAGTCATTAGGATAGGTCTTTAAGGTGGTATATGATTGTGCATGGTTACACATTGAAAATGACAAATGAACATGTCTATTGCTATTTGAGTGATGTGTTCTTTTAGATACTATTTTGTAGGAGTTTTTAACCTTGAGGGTTACTTGGGCTAGTGTTTGGCTTAGTGATCATTTTGAGTTACATTCGAGTGAGACCCACATAGAGGTTATATATTCTGATGATCTTGAGTGGTCGTTGATTCGACATGTAGATTGTGTAAACCTAAGATGGACTTCGTAATATCTTGCTAAGGACAATATTTTTCTTTTTAGTAATTCTAAGGTGCATGATTAAGGTAAATCCTTGGTCAAGGTAATTTTACCTGATTACTGGAATTGATGTTTTATCCTACTAGGATATGGTAACATCAATTATTTTATCATGACAAATGTGAATTTCTAACACAAAGGCTAAAGATGTAATTTATTAGTGGATCACACACACTAATTGAATCATGAATATGAGTTCATGGGAAATAAATACAATGATTAGTAGTTCATGGGACAACTATTAACTATATGTAATTAGATGAAATTAGTGAAGTGCAGTCAATTGACTTTAGTGAAGTCAACCATGGTGCCCATTGGTTGGAGCTTAAAGAGAGTGGATAGAAGTAAGGATTACTAAACCACTACAAAACTTAAATTTGTTTTTTCTATCCCTTATTTCTTTATATTCATTACTTTATATTTGTCTAAATTTATTGTGTTTTCCAAAAGTTTTCAAAAACCCAATTCATCCCCCTCCCGAGTGATTTTATTAATTAATTAGCTTTCAAATTCACACTATATGTAAAATAAGATAAAAGATGAAATAATATATTTTATTTCATATTTGATTTGCAATCAAATTTAAACTGTCTCATCACTTTCTAAATTTTAGTGGAACCCTCACTCGGTTAGAAGCTTGAGAGTGGACGTAAGTAAGGAAGTGTCGAACCACTATAAAATCCGAGTTTGAATTCTCTAACTGTGGACCCCGCATTTCGGCTCATGCGTTCCCCACTCGATGGCGAACTCGTTTTTTACTTGAAAAATGATTTTATTCATTGTTTGAAAAATGACTTGGAGTCGCCACTTATTTTTGTTTTATTTTAAAAGGGTAAACAAAATAAGAAAGAAAACCCTAAGTGTGACTCCTTATTTTGGAAAAGGTGATCTACGAAAAACCGGATCGGGCTCGGGGGTCAGGTTACTTATCGGGAAGGTACGGTGAAAAACCATAGCACCCCTCTAAGTCCCTAAAGTCGGGTCTCTACTAATAAAATGAAGCTAACGTGGCAATCGACGAGTAAATCAATGAATATCCTGAGTGATCATGCACACATAAAAGTCGAGACATGCATAGACAACGATTAGAGGAAAATGGGTACATACCTGAGCAACGAGCCACCATGCGCTATCAATAGAGAGGGTTAGTGCACAATTTAGGAATAATCGCATGTATGTCAGAGAGTAGGGTAAATCAATCATGTATGATAATCAGAGCAAACAATCAATCAATCGACCATAAAGTCATCCATGTAGGGCCCCCACCACAGCCCGTTTATTTTGCATGAATTAATATCGCAGATTCTATTATTCCGAAATTATGAAAAATTCGTTCATGCTCATTGAAATCAAGAGGAATAGAAGATTGTTCGAAAAATGGAATTAAAACCATGGGAGAGGAAATCGGATTTTTGAAATTCATTTGAAAAATTAGAGTCTCGAAGGTTACCTAAAATTTGAAGTTTTAGAGTTTATTTGGAGATTAGACTTTTAGAGATTGAATGTGAGAATGAGAATTTTTAGAAGTTGAATTTAAAAGAGGTTAGAATTTTGGAAACGATTTGAGGGTTCGGGGTTTTAAAGAAATATTAAGTTGCGAAAATTGGGACTTTGGGGGATTGAATTTTGAAAGAAAACAGAATCGTAAATTATTTGAGAAGTAGAAATTATGAAAGTCGATTTATGAAAATTGGAAATCTTAAAAATCATTTGAAGGCGGACTTTTTAGAAATGAACAAATAAAATGGTAGTAAAAATAATGATGATAACAAATGAGCAACTGGGTAAATACGGTAATCGGAACATTAGGAACTGAAAATTAAGTTCGGAGGTGGGGCACTTGGAATTTTAGATAGCTAAATTTGGGAGTCGGAATTTTGAAGAATTAGACTTTAATGATTGAGATTTTTAAGAGAAATGAATAGGTAAATATGGAATAATGTTATTAATTAATCAAAACTATATTTGGACTGATGAAATAGCGAATGGTGAGATTTGTGAGATTAAAAATTAAATTGGAAGATCGAATTTCGACGAAAGTGATATTTGAACGGATGAAAGTGAATAATGGGATTTTGAAAATCAAGTTTGAAAGTCGGATATTTGAATAATTGAACTCTAATTACTGGAATTTTTAGAAGAAAGAAATAAGTAAACATGGAATTTATAATAATGATAACAAAGATGATATTTAAATGAGTAAAAGTGAATGGTGGAATTTTTGAGTCTAAAAGTTAAATTTGGAAATCTGGTTTTGAAGAGTTGAATTTTCATGATTGAAATAAATAAATAAATAAATATGGAATAATGATACTAATGGATGAGGATAAAATTTAGACGAAATGTAGAATTTTTAGGATTGAAAAATTAAATTAAAACATGAGATTTTTGAAGAACTAGGTTTTAAATAAATAGATGAATGTGAGATAATAATCCTGATTGACGAAAATAAGATTTGAACGAATTACTGAAAAATTAAACTAAGACAGGGGATTTTGAAGGATTAGACTTTGAATAACTAAATAAACATGGGATAATAGTTCTAATTGATGAAAATAAGGTTTAAACAAATATTTGAAGAATTAAATTAAAACATAGGATTTTTGAAGGATTAGACTAGATGGATAGATGAATATAGGATAATGATTCCAATTGATGAACGTGAGATTTAAACGGATTATTGAAAGATTAAATTACTAAATAAATATGGGATAATGATTCTGATTGATGAAAGTAAGGTTTAAACGAATTATTGAAAAATTAAGCTAAGGCATGGGATTTTCGAAGGATTGGACTTTAAATAAATAGGTAAATAGGGGAGGATAATTCTAATGAAAATAAGATTTAAGCGAATTGTGGAATTTTTAGAATTGAAAAAATAAGTCAGGGAGTTAGATCTTCGAGGGATTAGACTTTAAATAAGTAAATGAATATAGGATACTAATTCAAATTAAAGAAAATAATATTTAGACAAATAGTAGAATTTTAGGATTGAAAATTGAATTAAGACATCAGATCTTTCTAAAGGATTGGATTTTGGATAAATAAACTAATATAGGATGATAATACTAATTAACGAAAGTAATCATTTAAAACGGAATAAAAAGAATAGTGGAATTTTAGGGGTTTGAAAATTAAATTAGGACATCGGATTTCTGAAGGGTTGGATTTTAAATTGGTAAATAATTATGGGATACTAAATTTAATGGAGGATAATGAGATTTGAACTAATTATTGAAGAATTAAATTAAGACACATGATTCCTTTGAAAGCTTTAGACTTTAAATAGCTAGATAATATATGGTAATAGTTCTTAATTGGCGAAAATGGGATTTAAATAGATTATTGAAAGATTAGATTAGGATATGGGGTTTTTGAAGGAATTGAACTTTAATGAGTGCGAATCTTAGAAGAGGATGAATAAATATACATGAAGTAATAATAATAATTAGCAAACATAATATTTAAGTGAGTGAAATTGAATAGTGGAAATTTTGAGATTGAAAATTAATTTAAGAAGTCAGATTTTTGGAGAATTGAATTTTAATTATTGGAGTTTTTAGAAGAATTGAATACATAAATACGGATTAATAATAATAATAACAAGAATAATATTTAAACGGATGAAAGTAAATAGTTGGACATTTGAAATTGAAAACTAATTTAGGAAGTCCGATTTTTGAAGAATGGTTTTAAAAGACATAGGTTTTGAATACGGGACTTAAAATTCGGGATGTAGAAAATTCATTGAGATCAACATAAATTAATTATATAAAAATTTTCGTATATGAAGATTAGACATAACTAAAGCAAAGAAGATAAAATACAAATCATCTTTAAGTTTTAAAATTCCATCCTAATAATTCATCTTTTAATTGTCTTTAAGTTGTGTTAACTAAATTGGTAGGAATAAAATAAGATAACAAATAAAGGGAATGATTGAATTAATTAATTATGGGCATTAGAGGCTTTTAAAAGGGGCATTTAGAATTTGGGCAGCCTAATGGGCTAGCTTGAAATGGACATGGGCCATGAGGGTGATGGGCTTTAAGGAGTAAGGGGACCTTTCATCAGCAACATTGGGCCTGGGCTCCAACTTAAGCCCATACCCGCCACCATGGGCAAGCGCAAGACTTCATCTTCCTCCAGCTTGGACCTCCCCCCCGCGCCTGCTTCGGCACCTTCGCCGGCCGCCGCTACGCCGCCATTGCCGCCGCAGCTGAAGCTCCACCACCAGCTCCGTCGTCGTCGCCAAGTTGCAGCCCCACCAGCCAGCTTCATCACTGCCGCGCCACCAGCGTCGTCGCCGCCACAGCTGCAGCTCCACCAGCCAGCGCCGTCGTCGCTGCAGCCCTGCTCGTGCCGTCACCGCTGCAGCTCCACTCGCGCCATTGGCTTCTTCTCCGCTGGAGTTAAGCTGTAGCGAGAATGGCGGCAAGGTGGGTATGGAAAAGATGGAAGGATGATGGGTTTAGATGAGAAGTGGACGGATGAGGAAGGGGGGTGAGTGAAGGAGAACATGCATGGATTTCGTGCACACAGGAAGCGATGGAAAATACACCAGAGGCGGGTTAGATGGAGGGTGGTGAGTGATGGTGAACGGAACGCGGACTAACGGGTATTGAAAGAGAGTGATAATGGGTATGGTGATTTCGGATGTGAGTGATAAACGGAGTTTTATGAACAAAACATGAACCAACCATATCAAAGCATACTGATAACTCAAACCTCATCCAAAAATACATCAGTGACTAGCTACCCACATCCAAATCAAAGATCAAGTAACCAGAAAATAACCAAAGAAAGAAAAAAAAATGGAACAATAAGATGATAAAGAAAAACAGGGAGTCATCAACGTCATACCTGGGAACGCTCCCTTCTTCTCTGCTCGAACCTTTGCCCTTTCCTTTTTTTTTTTTCAGATCGTCCTCCCTCCCCTACGCCTGCAACTTTCCTTCTCTTTAACTTCCTTCCCACGCCAACGAAATAGCTCCCCTGTCCTGTCACCACCTCTGCCACCAGCCTATCTAGCCACTCAATGCCACACTCCATCTCGGGATGGCAAGGAGTAAAATAAAAATAAAAAAACCCCTCATCTAAGGGGGGGTCTACACTAACTCTATCTTTTTATTTTTTTATTATATTGTGTTTGAATTTATTGTATTGAAAAAGTTTTTTAAAAACCCAATTCATCCTTCTATTGAGTGTTTTTCTCATTTAAGCATAACCTTTATTTTCTCATTAATAAATTAAACTAATATTTTTTATTTCATATTCCATAATTATAAATTATATTCAACTTATTATATTCTTAATTAAATTTACTACAAGCCTGTTTTTCAGAAAATATAATTTAACCTTAATTAGTTGAAGTAATTTTACTGTGAAATTCACTTAAGAAATGATTCTATTAACTATTATTAAAAAAAAAATCAATTTCATAAAATGTTCAAAACATAAAATAATTCTTCGACATCCAAAAAGTTAAAATTCATTATAACCTTTAATCCATTAATTTTACCAATATTTATTTACCAACAAAAATATAAGTAATATTTTAAAACTGAATTTCATCAATTATTTAGTAATTCAATTTATAATAATCAAATTTTCCACCCTTCTATAACTTTTATTTAATTTACTTTATTTGTCAAATTCTTGAATTGAATCAAACTTTTAAAAGTTAAATTCACTAAATTCACATTTAATTAATTTATCCTTTTATATGTTTTTCTAAATTCATATATCATAATTTAATCTTAATTTAATTTCAATTCTATTTGATATTTGTCATTTTATAAGATTTAATTCCAATTATACAAATTAAATTAATTCATTATAAAATTTAATTTAATTTCTTTTTAATTATCCATTATAACAATTCATATAATATAAATTTTTACCAAGTTTTTCTCATTACGATTATCTGATAATCACCAATAATAATTAAATTAATTCTTACAAAATAATTAATATTCAAATTTTCAAATTTTAATATCAATTATTTGATGTTTAAATTTTTCTCGAAATTTAAATTTAGTTTTTAAAATTCCCACTTTTTAAATTTGATATGACAAGATTTTTAAATTATTAACTTTTGATCAACTTTTTTGTCAAATTTTTTCCCAATTAAATATTAACATGTGGATCTTCACAATTATTTTTTATCATTTGACTAACAATTTTATGAAAACTTTTTTTATCCCTAAGTATGATATATCATTAAAAACCCGAGTATTACAAATATTAATATAAAAAAAAATTAAATCAAATATATGAGAAATTAAACATTAAATTAAAAATATGGTATAGATATTTTATTATTTAATAGATTGAATTATTATAGATAAATTCATTTTTATATTAAAATAATTTATTTGGTTAATTATAGGTATGTTAGAATATTTTATTAAATCATTTTAAAATAAAAATATAATATAAAAAAATTAATGAGCAAATGTAATATAATATAATAATAAAGTTGTATATAACGAATATAAAATATTATATATATATATATATATATATATATATATATATATATATATATATATATATATATATATATATATATATATTATACATTATAAAAAATTAATAATGTTATTTCTATAGCACAAGTGTATTATATAAAATTTTAATCATTATTTTTTATTATCATTCAAATAGTAAAAATTCAAAATTGAAAAAGATTTTACAAATTTCATATGTTAAAAATAATGTTTTTTTTTATCGACCATGGTTTTCAAGAAGAAAAAAAAACAATTAAATACATTTTAAAAAAATAAAAATAAAAAATCGAAAAGAAAAATCAAAAAATAAAATTTATTTTCAGAAAATGAAAATTTGAAAACCTTTACCAAACCAACTACTATAGTGACTAGTTATATTATCTGCTCTCTCTATGTTGCCCTTAAAATACCAATGAGAAATACAAATCCCTTACAAAATAAATGACACAGAAATTGCACTTGATAACATTTCATTGATGTTGTGTGTTTTTATTTTCTAAAAATCATTTTAGAAAGCAGTTTTCAATGAATAAAACCAAACACTAAGGACTAAGGATGGGAATTGTTTTTTAAAACAATTTTTTTTCTCCAAAACAAAAAATATAAAAAATATGTATGATAACCAAAAACTATTTTCTAATTTCTTTTCTTAAAAAAAGAAAATAGGATATTTTTAAATAATATATTTTTATTGTTTTCTATTATTTTAACTTTTTTTTTTAATAATTATTTTAAAAAATAATTATACAAATATATAAAATAATTAAAAATAAAATATTAGATATAAAGAATATTTTTAAAACATATTCAAAAACATTAAAAACAGTTTAAAAGTATTTTAGGTTTTCAAACATATTTTTATTTTACAAAAATTAAAGGATAATTGTGAAAGACTATTTTCACAAATAATTACCAAACTCGCCGTAAAATTCTAAAGTAATGCTAGGTGTTTCTAAAATGAAATTGCAGACCCATTGCAACATTAAGAGCATTGTACCTTTCAAGAAAGTAGTTAGGCAAATTTATTGTTTTAAAATTTTAAAATTTTAAAATTTTTGTCACTTGACCATCCCCTAGCTGTTGATTTTGATTTTGGTTTCATTTTTGAAGTTCCAACCACCAAAGTGTGGAATGGAATGTGGGCATAGAAAAATAAGTCATGTTGATGATACTGATGTCCTTGGTTGACCATTATAGTCCTATATAAATAATTTTTTTTTTATATGGTATGCTTTTAATTATAGCAAAAATGCCACTTGTTCTAGTCATAAAGTCATATATGTATATATATTTGTTTTCATTGCTTAATTAATTTTGTATTGTGATATGAGAATATGACTTTTTCATTGCAAGCTTTGTAAGTGTGAATGATAGGGACACTCCTCGTGTCATTTGGCTTCAAAGGGATTCATATTGACTTTCAAATGAAATTTGCTCCCTAAAACCTCATTCTTCTTCCAAGTTGCTTTAACTCGGTCTTCTTAATTCCTATGGCTTATGGCTTATGGCTTATAGCTTAGTTAAGTGGTAATATTATGGCTTGATGATTTGAAATTTTTGTATTTCTTCAAAACTAATCCAACCCTAATTAATGGGACGATCCCATTTTTTTTTTCATAAAAAAAAAATACCCATTTTGGACAAATATATCTCCATTTTTTTCTTATAAAAATAATATTATCTTTTAAAACTCACCTGTAAATAATCGAAATATTGAAAAATATTTATATAAAAATTGGATTACTCTTCAAATTAAAAAATGATAAATATTAATTTTACTAATTAGGGATCTTTTCATCCCTTTTAATCAATTAATCCAATGAATAACTTATATTAGAGAATTGTGTCACCGGGGCAGAGTATGAAAGTTGGGCGCCAATTTTGTATCATATTATGATTACATATTTTTATAGAAGTACGGACCATGTCTATTAAAATCTTATTATATAAAGATATTTTTTTTATAACTATCTAGAAGGTACTATCAATGAGATGATGTCATATATACATCATCGAGTTTTCATGACTTTGCACTAAGATTATCATTCATTATAATCTTATAGTTTGATCTCATTTATCTAACTTAAATTTTATTTGCACTTTGATTCAATTCAAGTAAAAGCTTAGTGGATACCGAATTAGTAGCTTCGATTTCTGACTTTAGAAACGAAAACAAACTCCACTCACCAAAGTCTCCTCTCCGGCTCTTTATCTTTGGCGCACATAATCAGTGCATCTATTTTATAAAAAGGAAGTTTGAGGTTCTGCCTTTCACGTACACTAAAATTAAAAATTAACTTTTGACAATATGGGGTTGTTGGGTCATTATTGGAGGGTACAACACCAACCGAATGTCAGCATGACGAAACATCAAAAAAAGAGGGAGGCAGTATATGGGTTATATGCTGTTCTAGAGAATGTATATTTCTTTTTGCAGCAGGGAACTGGGGTGGGAATGTCAACTGAAGCTCAAGATTCACCCATCCCCATGTTTGCCTTATGTGAATGGCTAATCTGATCACTTCTTTTGACCTCAAAAGAAACCAGTATTGTTGTTTGATTCCATGCCCCAACAAGAAATCCCAGAGGGAAATTTCTTAGTTTTATCCTTCTAGTGGTTGTTTGGTGTGAACACTCTTCAGTTTCCAGTTGTTTGGTTTGCAAGGAAATGGTTGGCATTTAACCCGATATTGCCCAGAAAAATCTTGACTGATAACTTGGGTGCAGTAACCCATTTGCCAAGCATCTGACTCTAAAGAAAAATCAGTTCGGATTCAGTCAGTTTTCAGAAATTTTGTGGATTATTTGGTTAGATTGCCATTGAAATATCTCCATAGTTGATAAGAATTCTTAGGGCCCAGTCCTTACCTTCTTGAGAGATCTACCTTGTCTCTATATTATGTATGTGTAAAAAACCTTAAAAAAATGTCTACCTCAGAAATAATGGGTTGGACCGAATAATATCTATGCTCTAAGAAATGACGCTAATATGCATATTCCACCATGGACATTATGTGAAAATGGGTATACTAGGCATTAAGAAAAAATAGTGTCTTTTTACTCTTGGGAGCACGTCTTTCACCTCTTGTAAGGTAGGTAATTCTCTTTCAAAGTGCTCTATAGAAGAAAGGGCTCCTTCCTATCTCTCTCTTTTCATTTTTTCCCTCTTCAAGGTTTTTTAATTCTTGTTTCCATTTCAAAAGATCATTTCTTCAACTTTTTTTTTTCCTTCACACAATCATGATGCATATGAAAATCATGATGCATATGAAGTGCAATTAACTTACATAGTAGCATCCACAAATTTCTAGAACATAATTTTGTTTACTCCAAATATGCTCCATAATTTGCAACAGCTAACACAACAATTTTTTCTTCACTTTAATAACCATAAGCATGAAAATAATTCATAAATAATTTTTATATTATAAAAAATATAGTCTAAACCCAAGTAATATAAATTTCATTTATTTCTAACATACTCAATAATTTTCAATAACCAACACAACAATTTTTCTTCCATTAAATCACCACAAACATAAAATAAAATAAAAATCATAAATAATCCATAAATGACAAAAGAAAATAACCCTAATAGTAACCACATTTCAAATAACATAAAGAAAAACCCAAATAACACATATTCATCTTCCAACAACCAAATTTGTGATTTTTTTTCAAGAAAAAAATATTGAATAAAAGTTTTAAGGTTAAATCACCCTACCTTAAATAAAAAAAATCTAACCATTGAAACTAAAATCAAACTCTATAAAAATGTTTCCCGCATCAAATAGAGTATTCTCCTAAAATTTTACATGAAACAAAGTTCATTTGGTAGGTTCATTGGCATCCCAAAGCCGGCAACCCTATTTCCCCCACTTTTAAACTCCGCTTCCCCATCTTTAATAAATTAAACTAATATTCTTTATTTCATATCCCATAATTATAAATTATACTCAACTTATCATATTCTTAATTAAATTTACTATATGCCCGCTTTTTAGAAAATATAATTTAATAATTACTTGAAATAATTTTACTCTGAAATTTACTTGAGACGTGATTCCATTAACTATTAAAAAAAAATCAATTTCATAAAATATTCAAAACATAAAATAATTCTTCGACATCCAAAAATTTGAAATTCATTATAACCTTTAATCCGTTAATTTTACCAATATTTATTTACCAACAAAAATCTAAGCAATATTTTGAAACTTAATTTCATCAATTATTTAGTAATTCAATTTATAATAATCAAATTTTCAACCCTTCTATAACTTTTATTTAATTTACTTTATTTGTCAAATGCTTGAATTGAATCAAACTTTTAAAAGTTAATTCACTAAATTCACATTTAATTAATCTATCCTTTTATATGTTTTTCTAAATTCATATATCATAATTTAATCTTAATTTAATTTCAATTCTATTTGATGTTTTGTTATTTTATAAGATTTAATTCCAATTATAAAAATTAAATTGATTCATTATAAAATTCAATTCAATTTCTTTTTAATAATCCATTATAACAATTCATATAATATAAATTTTTACCAAGTTTTTCTCATTACAATTCTCTGATAATTACCGAATAATAATTAAATTAATTCTTACAATATACTTAATATTTAAATTTTCAAAATTTAATATCAATTATTTGATGTTTAGATTTTTCTTCAAATTTAAATTTAGTTTTTAAAATTCCTACTTTTTAAATTTGATGTGGCAAAATTTTCTAACTATTGACTTTTGATCATTTTTTTTTGTTAAAATGTTTTTCAATTAAATATTAACACGTGGATCTTCACAATTTTATTTTTTTTTTACCATTTTATTAACAATTTTATGAAAAAAAAAATTTATCCCTAAATATGACATATCATTAAAAACCCGAGTATTACAAATATTAATATAAAAAATGATTTAAATCAAATATATGAGAAATTAAACATTAACTTAAAAAATATGGTATAGATATTTTACTTATTTAATAGATTATGAATTATTATAGATGAATTCATTTTTATATTAAAATAATTTATTTGGTTAATTATAAGTATGTTAGAATATTTTATTAAATCATTTTAAAATAAAAATATAATAAAAAAATCAATGAGCAAATGTAATATAATATAATAATAAAGTTGTATATAACGAATATAAAATAATATATAAATATAAATAGATATATATATCTATATATATATATATATATATATATATAGATATTATACATTATAAAAAATTAATAATGTCATTTCTATAGCGCAAATATATTAAATAAAATTTTAATTAATATTTTTTATTATCTTTCAAGTTAGTAAAAATTCAAAATTAAAAAAGATTTTACAAATTTCATTTTTAAAAAATAATGTTAATTTTATTTATCAACCATTGTTTTCAAGAAGAAAAAAAAAACAATTAAATGCATTTTAAAAAATAAAAAATAAAATTTATTTTTAGAAAATGAAAATTTGAAAACCTTTACCAAACCAAATACGATAGTGACTAGTTATATTATTGCTTTCTCTATGTTGCCCTTAAAATACCAATGAGAAATACAAATCCCTTACAATATAAATGACACAGAAATTGCACTTGACAACATTTCATTCACGGTTGTGTGTTTTTATTTTCTAAAAATCATTTTAGAAAGCAGTTTTCAAGGAATAAAACCAAACACTAAGTATGGGAACTGTTTTTTAAAATAATTTTTTGTTCTCCAAAACAAAAAATATAAAAAAATATGTTTAATAATCAAAAACTATTTTTTATTTCTTTTCTTAAGAAAAGAAAATAGAATATTTTCAAATAATATATTTTTATTGTTTTATATTATTTTAACTTGTTTTTCTAATAATTGTTTTAAAAAATAATTAAAAATATATATAAAATAATTAAAAATAAAATATTAGATATAAAAAATATTTTTAAAACATATTTAAAAATATTAAAAACAGTTTAAAAGTATTTTAAGTTTTCAAACATATTTTTATTTTACAAAAATTAAAGGATAATTGTCAAAAACTATTTTCACAAATAATTACCAGTAAAACTCTAAAGTAATGTTAGGTGTTTCTAAAATGGATTTACAGACCGGTCGCAACATTAAGAGCATTGTACCTTTCAAGAAAGTAGTTATGCAAATTTATTATTTTCAAATTTTTAAGTTTTTGTTGCTTGACCATCCCCTTGCTGTTGATTTTGATTTTGGTTTCATTTTTTAAGTTCCAACCACCAAAGTGTGAAATGGAATGGGGGCATAGAAAATAAGTCATGTTGCTGATACTGATGTCCTTGGTTGACCATTATAGTCCTATATAAATAAATTTTTTTTTTATATGGTATGCTTTTAATTATAGCAGAAATGCCACTTGTTCTAGTCATAAAGTCATATATGTATATATATTTGTTTTCATTGCTTAATTAATTTTGTATTGTGATATGAGAATATGACTTTTTCATTGCAAGCTTTGTAAGTGTGAATGATAGGGACACTCCTCGTGTCATTTGGCTTCAAAGGGATTCATATTGACTTTCAAATGAAATTTGCTCCCTAAAACCTCATTCTTCTTCCAAGTTGCTTTAACTCAGTCTTCTTAATTTCTATGGCTTATGGCTTATGACTTATAGCTTAGTTAAGTGGTAATCTTATGGCTTGATGATTTGAAATTTTTGTATTTCTTCAAAACTAATCCAACCCTAATTAATGGGACGATCCCATTTTTTATTTTCATAAAAAAAAAAAAAAAAAAAAAAACCCATTTTAAACAAACATGTCCCTATTTTTTTCTTATAAAAATAATATTTTCTTTTAAAATTCACATGTAAATAGTCGAAATATTGAAAGATATTTATATTAAAATTGGGTTACTCTTCAAGTTAAAAAATAATAGATATTAGTTTTACAAATTGGAGATCTTTCCATCCCTTTTAATTAATTAATCCAATTAATAACTTATATTAGAGAATTGTGTCACCAGGCAGAACGTATGAAAGTTAAGCGCTAATTTTGTATCATATTATGATTACATATCTTTATAGAAGTATGTACCATCTTTATTAAAATCTTATTATATAAAGATATTTTTTTTATAACTATCTAGAAGGTACTATCAATGAGATGATGTCATATATACACCATCAAGTTTTCATGACTTTACACTAAGATTATCATTCATTATAATCTTATAGTTTGATCTCATTTATCTAACTTAAATTTTATTTGCACTTTGATTCAATTCAAGTAAAAGCTTAGTGGATACCGAATTAGTAGCTTCGATTTCTGACTTTAGAAACGAAAACAAACTCCACCCACCAAAGTCTCCTCTCCGTCTATTTATCTTTGGCGCACATAATCAATGCATCTATTTTATAAAAAGGAAGTTTGAGGTTCTGCCTTTCACGTACACTAAAATTAAAAATTAACTTTTGACAATATGGGGTTGTTGGGTCAGTATTGGAGGGTACAACACCGACCGAATGTCAGCATGACGAAACATAAAAAAAAAGAGGGAGGCAGTATATGGGTTATATGCTGTTCTAGAGAATGTATATTTCTTTTTGCAGCAGGGAACTGGGGTGGGAATGTCAACTGAAGCTCAAGATTCACCCATCCCCATGTTTGCCTTATGTGAATGGCTAATCTGATCACTTCTTTTGACCTCAAAATAAACCAGTATTGTTGTTTGATTCCATTCCCCAACAAGAAATCCCAGAGAGAAATTTCTTAGTTTTATCCTTCTAGTGGTTGTTTGGTGTGAACACTCTTCAGTTTCCAGTTGTTTGGTTTGCAAGGAAATGGTTGGCATTTAACCCGATATTGCCCAGAAAAATCTTGACTGATAACTTGGGTGCAGTAACCCATTTGCCAAGCATCTGGCTCTAAAGAAAAATCAGTTCGGATTCAGTCAGTTTTCCGAAATTTTGTGGATTATTTGGTTAGATTGCCATTGAAATATCTCCGTGGTTGATAAGAATTCTTAGGGCCCAGTCCTTGCCTCCTTGAGAGATCTACCTTGTCTCTATATTATATATGTGTAAAAAAGTAAAAAACTAGAAAAAATGTCTACCTCAGAAATAATGGGTTGGACCGAATAATGTCTATGCTCTAAGAAATGACGTTAATATGCATATTCCACCATGGACACTAAGAAAAAATAGTGTCTTTTTACCCTTGGGAGCACCTCTTTCACCTCTTGTAAGGTAGGTAATTCTATTCCAAAGTGCTCTCTGCAAGAAAGGGCTCCTTCCTATCTCCTGCCGCAGAAGACTTTTTGGAGTTGCTTTTCCCACAAGGGGACTCCTTCAATTTCTCAACTTTTCCTTATCTACAAAGGATTTCATTACTTTGAAAGCCTTGGAAGTTTCCAAGTGACCCCATTTTAATATCAATTTTTTGAAAAAGGAGTGGGGGCGTGAATTACTTAGAAGATTACATGCGAAGAGATTAGTTTTCATTAGATACAAATTAATAAAAGGTTAAGGGGATATGTTTCTGTCTTAATAATAATAATAAAAAATAACTTTATTTTGAATCAAATAGACAGCCAAGTTCCAACTACTACTTGTTTAAACTAGATTAGTATCATCATAGCCAATTCATGATGAGTATGAGCCTTGGTCAACTCCTAGTATAGCTGGAAAAATCAGGTTAAAAGGCCAAGTTGGGGCTAGAAAATTTTCGCCTAAAGAAAAGGGACTCAAAGTTGAATACTGGTTAAGTATGGTTCCTTGTTCAGTGAGCAGATATCGCAGCAAATATAAGTAGTAGCAAAATGGGATTTTGTTAGAAAATAAAGAACATGTTGTATTTGTTTGACTTTAAACCTCCCCGTTCCTGAATACTTTCACATGTTTAGATGGTGTGCTTCTACTTGTCTTTAAGCCTTCTATATACGCCACACGGGGCAGAATCTCTCTCTTTCCCCACCCCACCCCACCCCACCCCACCCCAAACCCCGGCCACTCCTCTCTCTCTCTGTTTGTGCCATCAAGATTTCATTGATGAGAATCTGGCATCAAGAGCATGGGAATGACTCATAGCGCTCCTCTTTTTCTTATTCATATCCTCTTCCTTGCTTTACTTCCTTTGAAAATCACCACATCACCCACAACAGAAGCAGAAGCTCTTATCAAATGGAAGAACAACTTAATTTCTTCTTCTCCTCTCAATTCATCATGGTCCCTCACCAACATTGGGAACCTCTGCAACTGGACAGGTATTGCTTGTGATACCACCGGAAGCGTCTCTGTGATAAATCTCTCAGAGACACAGCTGGAGGGAACGCTTGCCCAGTTTGATTTCAGTTCATTCCCTAATCTCACTGGCTTCAATCTCAGCACCAATTCCAAACTCAATGGATCCATACCTTCTACGATTTACAACCTCTCCAGCCTCGCTTTCTTGGACTTGAGCAACAACTATTTTGTAGGCAACATCACTTCAGAGATTGGAGGGTTGACAGAGCTTCAGTATCTTAGCTTTTACAACAACTATCTCGTTGGTACCATCCCCTACCAGATTACCAATCTTCAAAAGTTATGGTACTTGGACCTTGGATCTAACTACTTACAATCTCCAGACTGGTCTAAGTTTTCGAGCATGCCTCTGTTGACACGGCTGAGCTTCAACTACAATGAACTAGCATCAGAATTCCCGGGGTTCATAACTGATTGCCGGAACCTGACATACCTCGACTTAGCACAGAATCAATTGACTGGCGCAATACCAGAGTTGGTATTTAGCAATCTGGGCAAGCTTGAATTCCTCAATTTCACTGACAATTCATTCCGGGGGCCATTGTCATCCAACATTTCCAGGCTTTCCAAGCTCCAAAACCTTCGCCTAGGAAGAAACCAATTCAGTGGTCCAATTCCTGAAGAAATCGGTACGCTTTCTGATCTTCAAATATTAGAAATGTACAACAATTCATTTGAAGGGCAGATTCCTTCTACTATAGGTCAACTCAGAAAGCTTCAGATACTCGATATCCAAAGAAATGCCCTGAATTCTACAATTCCATCTGAGCTTGGCTCCTGTGCTAATCTCACCTTCTTATCTCTAGCTGTGAACTCACTATCCGGGGTGATTCCTTCTTCCTTCACCAATCTTAACAAGATATCCGAGTTGGGTTTGTCAGACAATTTTTTATCTGGTGAGATCTCACCTTATTTCATCACTAATTGGACTGAATTGATCTCTTTGCAAGTTCAGAACAATAGCTTCACTGGAAAAATCCCGTCTGAGATTGGCCTTTTGGAAAAGCTGAATTACCTTTTCCTGTATGATAATATGCTCTCTGGGGCAATCCCATCAGAGATTGGGAATTTGAAAGACTTGCTTCAACTAGACCTTTCACAAAACCAGCTTTCGGGTCCAATCCCTGCAGTAGAGTGGAATCTCACACAGCTTACTACCTTACAACTTTATGAAAACAATCTCACTGGAACAATTCCTCCAGAGATTGGTAACTTGACATCATTGACTGTTCTTGATCTCAACACTAACAAATTGCATGGAGAGCTGCCAGAGACATTGTCACTCCTCAATAATCTAGAGAGACTCTCCGTGTTCACCAACAATTTCTCAGGCACCATTCCGAGTAGACTTGGGAAGAACAGCCTCAATCTGACGTATGTCAGTTTTTCCAACAACAGCTTCTCAGGAGAATTGCCTCCTGGATTATGTAATGGCCTTGCTCTTCAATATTTAACGGTAAATGGAGGCAACAACTTCACAGGACCATTGCCAGATTGCTTGAGAAACTGCACGGGGCTAACTCGAGTCCGTCTTGAAGGGAACCAATTCACTGGAGATATTTCTGAGGCATTTGGAGTTCATCCTAGTCTTGTTTTTCTTTCTCTGAGTGGCAATCGATTTTCTGGTGAGCTTTCACCTGAGTGGGGGGAATGTCAAAACCTGACTAGCTTGCAGGTGGATGGGAATAAAATTTCTGGAGAAATCCCAGCTGAGCTTGGGAAGTTGTCACAACTGGGGGTTCTGAGCCTGGATTCCAATGAATTGAGTGGGCAAATTCCAGTGGAACTGGCGAATTTAAGCGAACTGTTCAACCTCAGCTTGAGTAAAAATCATCTGACAGGAGACATCCCCCAGTTCATAGGCAATTTAACTAATCTCAATTATCTGAATTTAGCAGGAAACAATTTCAGTGGAAGCATACCAAAAGAGCTGGAGAATTGTGAGCGCTTGTTGAGCTTGAACTTGGGCAACAATAATTTGTCAGGAGAAATACCTTCAGAGATTGGAAACTTGTTGGCCTTGCAGTACCTTTTGGATCTCAGTAGCAATTCGTTCTCTGGGACAATCCCTTCAGACCTGGGGAAGCTTGCCTCATTGGAGAACCTGAATGTCTCACATAATCATCTCACAGGGAGAATCCCATCATTATCAGGCATGGTCAGTCTAAACTCCGCTGATTTCTCATACAATGAACTGACAGGTCCAATCCCAACTGGCAATGTCTTCAAGCGGGCAATTTATACTGGAAACTCGGGTTTGTGTGGAGATGCAGAAGGATTAAGTCCTTGTTCTTCAAGTTCCCCAAGCAGCAAGTCAAACAATAAAACCAAGATTCTAATTGCTGTCATTGTTCCAGTCTGTGGCCTCTTTTTACTTGCAATTCTTATTGCTGCAATTCTTATACTTCGAGGACGAACTCAACACCATGATGAAGAGATCGATAGTATAGAGAAGGATCAGAGTGCCACACCCTTGATTTGGGAAAGACTAGGAAAATTCACATTTGGGGATATTGTGAAAGCCACTGAAGACTTCAGCGAAAAGTATTGTATTGGAAAAGGAGGATTCGGCACTGTTTACAAAGCGGTATTACCAGACGGTCAGATTGTTGCGGTTAAAAGACTCAATATGTTAGACTCCAGAGACCTTCCAGCAACAAATAGGCAGAGTTTTGAGAGTGAAATTGTCACTCTGAGAGAAGTTCTGCATAGGAATATCATTAAACTTCATGGGTTCCATTCCAGGAATGGATTCATGTACTTGGTTTATAACCACATAGAGAGAGGTAGTTTGGGGAAAGTACTATATGGGGAGGAAGGGAAAGTGGAGCTGGGGTGGGCCACAAGAGTTAGGATTGTGCGGGGAGTGGCTCATGCGCTTGCTTACTTACATCATGACTGCTCTCTGCCCATTGTCCACCGCGATGTTACTCTGAACAACATCTTGCTGGAGTCAGATTTTGAGCCACGGCTCTCAGACTTTGGGACAGCGAGATTGTTGGACCCGACCTCATCCAACTGGACTGCAGTTGCAGGGTCTTATGGCTACATTGCTCCAGGTAAAATGAAGATGATTTTGATCCATTTTGTTTTATCTTAGTTGATCAGAATGTGTTATTAGGAAGCTAATTTTGTTTTCTTGATTTGCAGAGCTTGCGCTTACAATGAGGGTCACCGACAAATGCGATGTGTATAGCTTTGGGGTGGTGGCATTGGAAGTTATGCTGGGAAGGCACCCAGGGGAGTTCCTACTTTCACTGCCTTCTCCAGCAATATCTGATGATCTGGGGTTGTTCTTGAAGGACATGCTAGATCAGAGGCTCCCAGCTCCCACAGGCCCACTGGCAGAGGAAGTGGTGTTTGTGGTTAAGATAGCCTTGGCGTGCACACGTGTCAATCCAGAGTCACGCCCCACCATGCGCCTCGTGGCACAAGAACTCTCTGCTCAAACCCAGGCTTGCCTATCTGAGCCATTCCACACTATAACCATGGGCAAGCTAACAAGCTTTCAGAAGTAGGTCGAATTGGTTTAACATCCTTGCATTTATAGTTGTTGGGTTTTAAGCCCTGTATAGCGAGACATGTTGCAATGTTTGTAATGTAATATATGATTTCTATTCATTCATTGGGATTATGCATGTGCATTGATACTTCCTTTCTTTTTATTATTTTGATGCATACTTAGCCTAATTAATTCACTTTGTATATAATTTGGATATAGGTGAATACATAGAGAACACAATTGTGGGTTCCTTATAGATTGATGGGTTAATTGGTTAAAGGGGTCAAAATAACCCCCATATTTGCAAATATAACCCACCAGTTAAAAAGCAAAAAAGTTGACCCAGTTGAGACAAAAATGCCCTTCTTCTTTTTTCTCTCCAACACATACAACTTCTCATTTCCCTTTCCCCCCTCATTTTTCCCTCCAAGACAACTTTCTCTTTCCCTTTGTTTCATAGCAGATTAGGTTCTAATTTTTTTATTCGGTAATATGAGGAGTCGTTCTGTAAATGAAGCAGAAGATGAAAAGTTGTAAATAAGGGGGGAAAGGGAAATGAGAAGTTGTATGTGTTGGAGAGAAAAAAGAAAAAGGGCATTTTTGTCTCAACCGGATTAACTTTTTTGCTTTTTGACTGGTGGGTTATATTTGCGAATAAGGGGGTTATTTTAACCCCTTTAACCAATTAACCCATCAATCTTTTGCAAATATGGTGGATTAACTTTGTTTTGCAACTTTTGGTATCCCATGGCTCAACCAAAATGCATGGTTTTAATTTTTAGGTTGAT
Organism: Vitis rotundifolia; assembly: GCA_030254885.1. Classification (NCBI taxonomy): domain Eukaryota; kingdom Viridiplantae; phylum Streptophyta; class Magnoliopsida; order Vitales; family Vitaceae; genus Vitis; species Vitis rotundifolia. The sequence goes on from CM058157.1 coordinate 6,816,087, forward strand.
TTTATTTTTTGATTTGTAAGGTTCATAAGAACTGATTTTATTTTTCGATTGGGTTGTATAAGACTTAACTAAGCTAATTTTAATTTCTTTAATTTTATAGCAATTTTCAATTTTGTTTTAAATTGTAATTCCGAAATTGTGAGGAAAATCTGATCAACAAAATGAGTACAGTAAAGTCAAAATGAATGCCATATTGTTTTTCCTATGGAGAATCGGTTATAGAATAGGTTCTCAATACGTGGTTTCTTTGAGCACCTATTGGCTTTCAAGTTAGAAATGCAGCCTATGGGGATGAAAATTGGAAAGTTTTGGCTGGCCGAATTGACGATAGCAATTTCAAGTTGAATGAATCGTAGGTTGTTTGAACCACAACAATTCAGTAGGATTTATTGTGGGGTTGATTATGCAATTGATATAAATGGCTCCAATAGACGACAATAATAAAGTTAAATCAGTTGTTACAGGAGGTTGAAATTCATGGCTCAAGTTGGGAAGCTCAGCTCGGAAATTTGTGGGGTTCGATAGTAGCTCATCCACGCTCATGAATGATCCACTTGCTTGCATTTTATGTGGACCAGCTATGGGATACAAGTTTAATGTAATTAATTTTTTTTTGCATGCAATTATAGGATAAAAAAAAACCTAGGTAATTTTGGAGATGCAAAATAGATATTAATTAGGAAATTTAAACTTGGTAAAATTAAGGTTTTAATTGTCCAAAACTTTATGCTTAAAATTTTCATAAATGTTAGAAATGAAAATTAGGATAATTAAGGAATTTTAATTTGGAGATCTTAATTAATAATTATCCAAGATTTGAATTGCATAATTTTAAAAACAAAATTAAGAAAAGTAATTTTAGAAAATAATTGGAATCAATTTTGGATATGCGTAAAATTTTAGAAAATGGTCGGTTAATTAATTCTTATTAGATTATGGAGATATTTATGAAAATTAAAGTTAGTCTAAATGCTATTTTGGAAATGTCAAATTGAATTAATAAATATAAGAAAGCCTAAGTCACTTTCCAATTTTGTCCAAAAAATTATATAGTGATTTTTTTCCTAAAGTATTGATGGGTCATATTTGGAAGGATTTCCATAAGAAGAAAGTAAATTTACCAAAGCTTCCCACAAAAAGAAAGTGGTACTTTCCATAATTAAAAAGCTTTTGGAGAAAATTAGTATTTTATGAGAAATAAAATTTCCATAAATAAGAAGTTGGAAACTCTCATTTTGTTCAAAACCTCTTGCAAGAGCAGGTCTTGGCAAACACACAACCTCCCACTATCAAGTTCTATTTAGCAATTAGTACAAGCCTCTTAAAGATGTTTGGGGAAAAGGTCGGTCTATAAGACAAGCAACCCTAAAGTTTATAATGAAAATCGAGGTATTTGAAGGAACCCCTATTAGAGAGCATATGATCAAGATGGTTGGTCTCTCGGAGAAGGTTGGTCTATAAGACAAGCAACCCTAAAGTTTATAATGAAAATCGAGGTATTTGAAGGAACCCCTATTAGAGAGCATATGATCAAGATGGTTGGTCTCTTTAGTGAGATTAAGATCCTTGGAGTAAATATTGAGGGTGAAACTAAGATTGACATTGTACTTGAGACCTCGCCAACATCCTTCAATTAGTTCAAGTTGAAGTATACAATGAATAAGATGATCCTATCATTACCAAAGCCAATGAAGGAATCGTAGATGGCTGAGAAAAGCCCAAGAATCAAAAGTCAATCAATGTAGCTTAAAAAAAAGACAACCTTCCAAAAGGAAGAGGAAGAGTTCTAACACTAGTCACGGTAATTTATCTAAATTGAAACAAGGAAAAAAAGGAGTGTAAAGAGGTGGCTACAAAAAGAAGGTAATCACTCACTTTCAATTATTTAATTAGTCTTGCTTAGTGGTGGATTGCACTAGTTATCGGTGGATAAATTCCAAAGCTATTGACCATATGTGTAGTTTTTTATAGGAGTTTCAAGTCTGCAAGGGACTTGATAAAGTAGAGATGTACTTGAATCTTGTCTCCATTACTTAGATGGTTGTTCGAGTTATGGGGATAATTCAACCATTAGTTGGAGAGAATATATTATTTTAAAACTCTAGGATTATTTATATGTGTTAGAGTTTAAAGAATTTAATTTCAGTTTCTAATCGATGTAAAATAAACTATTCAATTTCTTTTAATGATACTACTATAGTTTTAAGAAAGAATAAGATGTTCATTTGTATTGGTACATTGTTTAACAATTTGTACTGTATCATTGCAAGTTTCATGGAAACTAACTGAGTTGAGAATATATCAACTTATGAACAAAAACAACTTACCACTAATCAAAGATACCTTTGGTGCCTAAGGTTGAATCATATTAACCTAAGTAGAATTTAAAGATTGGTGAATTCAGGTCCATCAAAAACATTGGTTCATGGAGAATTTTCATTATGTGAATCCTACAATGAAGACAAAATGATAAGGAGACATTTTATAGCTAAAAAGCGTAGAGCATCTAAATGTCAGTTGGTGAATATTGATGTGTGTGGACTTTTCAATGTTCATGCACATAGAATATATGAGTATTTCATTACCTTTATTGACAATTATTCTAGGTATGGATATGCTTATCAAATAGTTAGGAAATCTAAAGTGGATTTTTCAGGCAACATATGGTGGCAAACATGTCTACTTCCCAGCTATACTTCTCTGTAATATCCAATGTTTAATGGTGAACACTATCACATTCGGGCTGTCAAGAGAGGTTTTACTTATAGTCTCAAAGTTTGTGGAATGTATGATGTATGAAGCTATCCACCACCATAGGGAGCAAATCCTACAGTTGCCAATAAAAGGCATATGAGGAGGAAAAACTTAGAAAGACAAATCCATCATTGCCTACAATCCGGAGTTGCAGACCACATCTTCACCAAAATCATGGACTTGGAATCACCTAAACAGTAATGGACAGCTCCAAGGTGAATTTAGGCATGACAGAGTCAATACTGTCAAGCTCCTCACATTGAAGAGGGAGTTTTGAATTGATAAGATGAAAGAACACCGAATCTGTTAAAGATTATTCTAGCAGGTTAATGATTTGTAAAACCAAATGAGGCTTCTTGGTAAGAGCATTTATAGATCAAAATGTGTAGAAAAGACATGGTTTTAGTGCCACAAAAGTTTGATGGAAGCCAAGATCACTACAATTGAAGAGTCTTGTGACTTGCCAAAGTCTCACAATTACACAGTTAACCAGCAGCTTCATGTACAGGAGCAAAGGGTCTTAAATGAAAGGATGAAGCTACTGAAGGTGCTTTTCAAGCAATCATAAGGGAAAGAGTACTAGAAACCTGCAAGGAAAGAAGTTTCTCAAGAACAACAAAGGGGAAAGCTGAAGGATCGTCAAGAAAATGAAACTTTTTGCCTTGCTCTCATTGCAGCAAAACAACCATTGCAAAGACAGAATTGTTGGTACAAAGGTAAACCTTCTTTTAATTGTAATTTTCTGCAATAACTTGGCCCACAATAGAAGGTATTGCAGAGTGATGACCAATATGTGCACTAATGGCACATATTCTTATGATTTGTTTGTGCACCAAAAGACATTCAAATCACCCAACTTGACCTAAAACAATACAAAGGTCCTGGCCATGATTTAATTTTACTTTGGATACTTAATCGTCAGATTCAAGGAAGAAAATGGTGCAAGTTGAAGCATCACTTTAGATTTTAAACGATCAAGAAAATGGCTAAATGAGGAAATAAGTGAGTTAAGACTCATAGACAGTAAGGAAAGCAAGAACAGGATATCATGAGTTGGAAGATGAGAAATGACCATTATGGATAAGAAAAGAAGCAAGAAAGCATGGGGAAATAAGGCATGAAACAAATTTCAAGATGCATGAAATACAGAACTCAAAAATCTGATGGCATTATATACTTTGATTTTGAGGTCAAATTTAGAAGTACTTTTCTGGAGTCCATTATTACATAATATATATTTATCATTTCGAAGCTCGGGAAGTCAGGATCCAACACTTTAAACTGTGTGCAAAATTGAGCTGAAATAAAGAATTAGGGTCCATATTGAAAACAACTACACCAAGTTGGAGAGTCATTTCGAAATGACTTCGAAATCCAATTATGAATTCGAATTCCACTTCGAAATACACCAATTTTAGAATTCACCTACTGCCACTTATAGTTCGCCTCCTCTACCTTGGAAATTGCATCTAGGCACTTCATCTGGCCTAAGTGACCCCCACACGACTAGAAATTACCATTTTATTTTTTAATCATTTTTTAGAAATTATTTTGTATTAAGAGGCCAATGGAGAGTGTACCACATTGTCAGTAATTGATAGTATTATATAAACTCTCTCGTATTTTAGGTTTTAAGGGATCTTTGGAATTTTTTTTTTTTTTTTTTTTTTTTTTTTTTTTTTTTTTTTTTTCCTGAACTTTTGACATTGATGTGAGAAGAAGACAGAATATTTGGTTTTGTTTTTCTTTTTCTTCTCTTTATTAAATATAGTTTTAGTTTCGTTCTTGATTCGAATTATGGATTTTTACTCTATTATGGATTGTGAATGTGACCATCACCTCACACCCTGAGAGGCTAAGAGCCACTTGACTTGAAGAATGAACACTTAAGGCTAGAAACCTATATAACAATTGGATAAATTATTATAACAATAGATTAAATATTGTTGGGTGACAATTTATCAATTTTTTTTTATCCTATCATTATGAGTTCCTTTTATTTCGTTTAGGAATGATACATAGGTTATTACCCGATACTAGTGAATCTTGTAATTCTTATCCAATCGTTTTACTTTCGTCTCCCTATCGTTATTGCCACTAAACAAAGCGATATGGAGTAGGAAGGTTAAAAGTCTAATCTAAATTGATACTCAAAATCTCATTCATTTGATGATTTTTAGGATCTTTTTAAAAAGGAAAAAAATTAGTTTCAGATGCAATTTTAGTTATAAACCAACTTGATCGCGAGTGGCCAAGGATCCATAACCCTAAAAGCATATACTTAAAAGACCCTTGTTTTCTCTCTAATTTCTATATCCCTAGGTTGGATTGTGAAAACCCCAAACTTGAATCAATCGAATTTATAATCAATATTCATTTATTAATAATTTAATTTTACACACTTTTAACTTAGGTTTCACCTATTCACATATTGTTTTCCTTTAGATTTAAAACGAAAGCAAGTCATTATCTAGTATTGTCAATTTCCATAAGCCATCCTTGAGACGATACCCGGAATACTATAAAAGTCGTAGTGACTCTTTCCTTCTAGTTTTTTCTTGACGAGTTTCTACGTACAAAGGCTAAGGTATTTTGTACCATAAGAATTTCGATCACAGAAGCCAAGAAAAAACAATCTTAGCAGCAAATACAACAACATGAAAATGTGATGTGAAAAAGACAAAAATGATATACATTATTTATGGCAGTCACAAGCACTCAATTCTCAAGAACTGAATACTTGGCTCATTGACATGGCTGCACCAATCACATGACCAAACATTCTGTCAATTTTTGACCTCCATTACATATCAATTCCACCCAAGGTCAGTTGGGAATGATGAAAGTTGTGCAGGCCAAAGGAAAAGAGAACAATTTGTTATCAGCACAAAAAGAGGTACAAATTTGTCACTAATGTTCTTTAGATTCCAAAAACTAGATCAAAATCTTCTAGTGTTACAGAAATGCTAAGAAATAGATATCAGTTTCTTTCAAAAAAATTTTTGTTTATCACTAATGAACATGAAACAGAGCTAGCAAAAATAAAATGAATGGAAATAACTTTTATTTGAAGCTTGATTTAGTTAAAGTCATGTCCTTTAGTGCCAAATTGCTAGATGTATGTTTGCACAAAAGATATGGTTCATTCACTTAAAGTCACGGAAGTCATCAAGAAGCTGGTATGGTTGAAGACTTGCCTTAAATCACAGTTAATGCTCAAACTTGTGAAAGTTGTGACTAAGGAAGCATATTGCCAATCACTCCCCTCAAAATCTGTCCAAAAGAGCGACTCACAAAGCTGTAAATTTTTCATTCAAATATTTGTGGACCCATGAGCACAGCCTCATTGAGCAACAATGTATATTTTGCACTATTTATTGAAGAATTTCCATAGAAAAAAAAAAAAAATGACTTGAGTTATTTTCTAAAAAAAACCAAATCACAAGTGCTTTCTAGTTCAAAAGTTTCAAGAAACTGGTTTGAAACTCAAAGTGGCGAGAAGTCTAAGGGTGTTCAAAACTGATAATGAAAGTGAATATACCTTAAAGAGTTCAATTTTTTTTGTTAAGAAGCTGGAATTGTAACACCATCTGACAGCTCCATACTCACCGCAGCAAATGGAGTCTCTAATAGAAGAACAGAACGGTAATGGAAGATGCAAGGGGCATGCTATGTCCAGAAGAAGCTACCAAAGCTTCTACAGGCTGAAGCAAGTTAGCACCTCAGTATATTTTGCTTAACAGACTACCACTAAGTCTGTTCAGAGCAAAACACCAATAAGCATAGTCTGGTGTAAAACCATCTGTCAAGCACTTAAAAGTGTTTGATTCATTGGTTATACCTTCATGTCCAACAATCAAGAGAGTAAGCTTGATGAAAGAGCTAGAAGTAGTTTTTGTTGAATATCTAGCAGAACCAAAAGGTTACAGAATTTATAGCTTGAGTAAATGAAAATTGTGATACGTAGAAATGGTGGTACTTTGATGAACATTCCTACAGGAATTGAGACTTGTAGAGAAGTCCATAAATGTGATGAAACCAATCCACTATTCTTGAAACTAACAATAAAAAGTACAATATTGAAGATCCACTTGATGTTGAAGCAAACTTCAAGACACACCAACTGCTTAAGTACGTAAGGTCATTATCTAATGTGTTGAAGGTGCAAAAATTTTTTTCCCCCCTTGTACATGCTGAGCCTAAATGTTACACAACAGCTGCAAGATTTCCAGAATGGATGAGGCATGAAAAGCTAATTGATGTTATTGAAAGAAATGGAACTTGTAAGTTGATAGAATTACCTAAAGCTCAGAGGCAATTGGTGTAAAATGGGTTTTCATAACTAAATTCAATCAGATGGTCAATCTTCAAGCACAAGGCTAGATTGGGTTGAAGTTTTTGCTCAAGTTATGGATGACTATGGTGATACATTTGCACCAGTAGCCAGACATGACACTATAAGGTTGCTACTTGCACTTTATTGATCAAATGGGAAGGAAAGTGAACCATTTAAGATTCAAGTCAGCTTTTCTAAATGGTATAACTTCTTGAAGAAATTTATGTTCAACAACCACAAGGCTTTTGAGGTTACAGGGCAATAACACAAAGTGTAACAAGCTGCACAAGGCCTCTCTATTGTTTGAAGCAAGCACCAGACTTGGTAATAGCAAAATTTTGAACTCTCACCTAATCCAACTTGGATTAGAGAGTGAAAATGAAGCTACTCTTTGTATTTGAAACTAAAATGAGGATGTTTGCAATTGTAGTGTCACTTTATGTTGATGACATGCTAGTAACTGAAGCAATGTACGAATTGCTGGCTGTGTTTCAAAATGGAAATATGCAAGATGTATTTGAATGTCTGACCTTGCATCATGACCTACTATTCCTTGGAATGAAATATACACTCAATTGCAGCTCAGGTATCTTCATTCCATAGAGAAAATATGTTGTTGATATTCTCAAGAAATTCAAATCTAAATCAATGCAAGAAGTAGCGCCACTCCCGTTGCACAAAAAGAGAAATTTACAAGAATGATGGTGAGAAACTTGAGGAACCCCCTGCAATAATACTTGTAGGCAGCCTACTATACTTGATAGCAACCAGACATTGAACTTGATGTTTCCAACTGTTTGGCTTTTCAATATTCAATGAGTTCACCTAGCAATGTTCATATGGGAGTTGCAAATAGGTTTGAAGTATGTTAGAGGTACAACAAATCTTAGCAATCTGGTATTTAAAGACCGGAGGAGTTAAAGCTAGATGTTTATGCTGAATTGATTGGACAAGAAGTGTTGATGACAAGAGAGCACTTCAGTTAAGATTTACAAACAAGTTCAGGTGTCATTTGTTGAATTCAAGAAGCAGGAAGTAGTGGCACAATCAACTGCAAAAGTTGAGTATATTCTCCTTATGCCGTTGCTACAAACTCAAGGATATGGTAAGGAAATGCTTCTGATCTAGGCCAAGAACAAAGCGCACCAACAGAGCTTTATTGTGACAACAATCACCATTGCCATTGCTCAAAATCCTTACGTTGTCCAACATGCCAGACCAAGCACATAAATTTAAAATTTCAATCTATAAGGGAAGCCTAAAAAGAATTCACTTGTCAAGTTGCATATATTGCTCAACTAATGGTGAAACTTGCTGACATAATACTAAGAAGGCACTTCCTAATCAAGGCTGGATTCTAAGGTTGAAGCTTGCATGTCCAAGCAAATCTCAAGGAGAGTGTCAAACTCATGAAGTTTGCCTCTAAAGTTGAAAAGTCTTAGTTAACTTAGTCTTTGTTATTGTTTTCATTCAAATTCCTTGCTTCATAATTTTCTGTTTCAGGTATAGTATGCCCAATAAAAATCTGATAGTAGCTGAGATTTTTTTCTTGCAATTCCCGTTTGCTTATAAGCCCATAAATAAGATAGCATTCTCATTTGTGAAATAGAGTATGCCCTTCTTCAATTCATAAACTCTCAATTATTTATTTTTCTCTACAAGTTCTAGTTTTTTTTACAGATTCTGACAGGTTAAGTAATCTTTTTATTTATGATTTTTGAATATGCTTTTGTTCCTGTCAATTTGAGTTTTTTTCCATGTAGAGACCCAAATCCCAGTGCTTTCTTGCAAATTCTGAAATGTCAATCCATGTACAAACATCCCTTTCTCTTAAATTAGGAGTTAAGAAGTTTCAATTCACTTCTTAGATTCCATTTTGAATATGGAAAGTTTGAGCCACCAAGCTTTTTCTGCCATGTCTTCCTGTTCTCTTTCCGTTCGTTACTAATTCTAAAGACTTTTAATGCAGCCAAGAGTGGATGGGGGATATCTTTTCTTTCTGCATTGATAGTCCTGAAGCGACTTTGAAGAAGAGGGGAGTAGTTGTTGATGAATGCCTTTACTACTTGCCTCCTGGTTCCTTAACAGGGCTCAAAGTTGAAACTGACGAAAGCCAAGCATCTGTGGGAGTTTCTCAGGAAGGACCTCGTCGAGGGGGAGAATTCTTTTGGTTGGTATAAAATCCGGTTTGTCAAAGAAATGTGATTTACACCATATCATAAGGCAAATTAGGTTGTCAAAGAAACCAATGCATGTTTGTTCTATGGATTACGTAGTGATAAGATTGCTTTAAAAGATAGGTGGGAGTCATAAATGTCAACGTAAGGTAGTAAGGTTTATAGTAGGGTTTTAAGCTTCTTTTAAAACCCCTCCAGACAGAAAATGAAACCAAATAATTTTCAAAAATAAGTCGGTACTCAAGTAGGATTGTATTTGTACCCATATCTTCATATCCTATAATCAAGGTATATTGAAATAAGGTTCAAATGAAATTTGTGCTTAAAAAACCATGACTGGCAAGAAGGATGCTACAACCATGTATAACAAAATCAGATTCATGGCCATTTTCCCTTCATTTGCATATCAGGTCATATTTGAGCATGGGGCCTTCCTGCGTATTGCTGGGTTGTATTATCATGTTGTATTAGAGGTTCTCCAGTCCTAACTTCAGTTATAGGCAAAATCTAGTAAAAGGCTTGATTTTGATACATTCCACTAGTCCCTGAAGTTTTTGGGGAACAATATGGTCCCAACAGCGGGAGAAAGTGAGAAGCCTTTCATATGTGAATCACAATATTAAGAAATTTTCTTATAGTCAACATACAGACCGATGATTTGGATGACAATCTCCATCAGAGAGGAGGGGATACATTCTCAGGGCAAATTCATAATAACACACAATGTTTTTCAGGAGACCTCTGAGTTAAAATATTTCATGCAGATTTGTGAAGTGTACATATGCCATGGCTTCAGAGTATGGCACATTACCTAACAAAATCCTCATAATGCATTTGTATATACACAATCACTCTCTTAGAATGCTTGAAAACCATTCAATAGAAAACAACTGAAAATGTGGTAGAATCTGAAAAAGAGTTCTGTACAAAGGAGCCAAGGACCTCAAAGGCATGGCTTAGCAGTTCCGACACCACTTTGTTTAAGAACTGGGCCTGTTTGTTTAGGCAGGAAAGGATCAAATCGAACCCAAACCCCATGAGAAAACGAAGCGAGAAGGAATGGACCAAAGGACTACAAAGGTAGAGTTCTGTTTTCCCTTCCATCAAACCCTTGAGGAATGATAAGATGGACAATGACTCCAAAGGCAAAAAATATTTTTCCCATAATAAAGGTCCCCATGAACCATACCATTGTTGATGGCATCTGAAAAATCCAGCTAACACTTCCACCAACCATATACAGGATTATAAATGTTGGGGGGGATAGAAGGTAGTCCATTTGAAGAGTAGGTCATCCAAACTCAGCATCATCTGCTGCTTTTGATGTTACATAAGTTGGTAATCAACTCCAGCAGAACTTGAGGAGCCCTGGAAAACGGCGAAAAGGTGAGCTGAGACACCACCAATCACCAAGAATATTCATTTCGCCACCAGTCTGTAATGCTAACACCACACAGCGGAGCTCAAGCACACCTGTTACTATGATGAGATGAAAGAGCCATAAACCATACGCTAGCAAGTTAGTCAGCAGCAATAAAAATAAAGTTCCAATTAAACTCATACTTCCCTAAAGCCACCACAGAACATGTATTCGAACATTCCTTTTACAGTTGGGATGATGAATTTCCTGGTTGAGAAGAGACAGACTGGCAGGAATGGTACAGTAGGCTAGCAAGGGAATGGAAGTGAAGGGATAAACAATGTGTTAATGTAAGCAAGCCTCTCCAGCCATTTCATACTTTCCTCATATCCATACCATAGAGGACAGTGACGACTAAGGAAAATTTCAACAGATCCTAGAGCCCATCTCAAACTTAGTGGCAACCGGTCTGATAGATTTATAGGAGCAGATCCCTTGAAAGCCGCTCTCTTTGGCATACAATACACTGACTTCCACCCTCTACAATGCATCTTAATCCTGCAACATGTCTCTGTGAACTGAACCCATAAATCCATCCAATCGGCAAAGGAAACAAATTCTCAGAAGTTATCTTTCCAGGATATCAAAAAACCATAATTCACTCAGTTTATGCTAAACTCACCTCTATTGCCCCATTTCGGTTTTTTCTTCAATAGCCGCACACTGATACCATGGATGGCTTCTTGATAAGAGCTTGTGCTATTATCCCTTCAGGAAGGCCACCATCTTCCTGAGAGTGGAAGTAATGAAAACTGAGACTGTCAAAACCGTTTCTCAAAGTTTTTCTGTGACATATAGATGATCTCTCCAACTCATCTTAGCCTTCAAGCCTTCTTTCAACTCTTCACGAACAAAGACTGTCCAGATCCTTTCCTGGAGTAGTTCTTTCCCATCATTGTTTTCTCTTCTTGCTATACCAGTCCTCCAAGGTAAACAAAACCCCTTTCAACTTTCTACTTCGACTTTCGACTTCCTTGAACCACCAGCAACGCAGCCAGCACCAAGAAGGCCAGCAGTCCACATGTCATTTTGGGTCGTTTCTCAGAACACTGGCGATCATAGCCATAAAATCCTGCCTATTGAAGACACATCCAGTACCAACATCACTCGGCCCCTGAATCCCATCTAGGCCTTTCTCATGTTGAATCTAAAACCAATACCATATGAAGCATATTAAGATCAGAGATGAAATATTGACATAACATCATTGCCAATCTGTGTTGGCATAAACACTGCATTTAAATAACTTTCTAAGCAGCAGTATTCATCTAAATCAAACCGTAAATAATACACTATTGATCTGTAATAAAAGAAGGTAAATAGAATTTGACCAACTTAACATCAAAGAATTACAACATTTCCGTTAGCAGATCGATCGTGGCGATCAATACCATCGAACCTCTGTGGGAACTGACATAACAGAGCCTTCTTCCTAACTGTGGATCCATCAAAAGCACATCGCTTCTCTTTACAGCTTGCTGTTGTTGATGTAGTGATCACAATCCAAATTCAACATAAAGGGTGCATTGGTAAGCACTGCAAGACGCGAATCTAGTGATCATGCATAACCAAGTTAATTAATTAGTACTGCAAATTTTCATTTTTGTTCATTAATTCACCTCAAGATACTCTCCAGAGCATTCATGGCACCAGCTTTTTGTGGTGCTGGATAGCCAGGTCGTTTCTCACATAACATACACGAGCCGTGCAGCCCCTTACCTCTACTTTCAAGTGCACCTTAACTACCAGGTAACCTGTAAAGAATTTTATCGTTGGTTACATCATAGAAAAGATGGTTTCTTCCAAAAGGAATTGGAATAGCCTTGTTAAAACCTGATCATCCCGGGATGATCGCGAGTGATGTTTCCATGCCATGGGGTGTGCCATCCCTGCAGGATCCATCCTTCTTCTGGTTTCTTTTGAGCCCTTTGCTACCAATGCGTAAATCTCATTTGAACACTTCAAACTCTCTCTGCAATATAAACACCAGGAATTTCTAAACCAGTTTGGGTTGGCCCGAGAATTCAGGAAAATAAAAGATGGAAACTTATGTTGCTTTGTCTTACTTTCATGGCTCTCGCTCCTTCACAAAAGCTGGGTCCACTTTATCTTTCAATAGATCAATTTCTGAAGAAGTCGAACTCAGAGCCCTGGACAATGCGATGCTTCTTGCAGATTTGCACCCATCTCCTTGCAAACCAGCAGTTTCTGCTAGAGAATCGAAAAGACGCAAGATCGCCATCATCCGTACATAACAAACTCACCTCTCGACCGGATAATCAAGGGACAAGATGGATAGAAACTGTGTTTGCATTGTTAGATGGAGGTTCCATAGAGGGTCCACCAGTACTTACCAAAGACATCAACTGGAGAGACGGATGGGCTCACCCTCACTCTCAAACCTCATTGACAGCGGTCCAGTAGGTTTCACGGTGATGGGTTGCCCAATTGGAACTGGTCAAGTATCCAAGAGAAAATCGAACCAATCTCACAAATGACAGAGATGAGCCACAAGGAAAAGCATCATAAGCGGGTTCAGATTCGAAACGGAAGAAGAAGCAAGAGATTCCTAGACGGATGGACGATGAACTATGCGATATGGGCTGATTTTGCTTGATGCGAGTTTGGGACTTTTCTCCACAATGTTCCGTGCCTCAGCCAGACCGAGTGATGAAAAATATAGTTGTGTTAGTGCAAAATTAGTTTTATAGACCCTTCCGAAGACGATCTTCTTGGGGGGTGGGGGGTTCAATTCAAAAGAAGAAGACGAAGAACTTACAGATCGTCAGTCATCGCCTGGATCATTTCCTCCATCTTTGCTAATTAAACCTTCTTTTCCTTGCCTGGTTTTCCATTCTCTACCCTGTCTTTCCATTCATCTGTTGAAAGATCTTCTCACCTTCAAAACCTTACCAGCAACTAAAAATTCAAGAAAAAAAAAACAAAAACAAAAAAAAAAAAAAACTTGCTATTAAATTCACAACTACAACAAAAGAAAATTACAAAAAATAAAATAAACTAAAACCACTACCACTCCCTGCTGCAGAAAAGGCTTGGCCATTTGGGGATGCCATTTGCTGCGGATTATCGTCTTCCATTTTCCTGCAAATTCATCACGCTTAGCTGAAAGGGTCTCATATATATCACTTCCTGAACATGCTAAGAATAAATTATTTATTTAAGAAAGCATCTAATACTGACAATTTTCTTAAGATTAATCAATTAGTGCCTCTTATTTAATTAAATTACCGAAGACAAGACATTCTGCTGATCTTGCGTGTTCTTTATCTGAAATTCATTCATTGAAATCATCTCCATCCAAGCGGCCTTCATCATCTCCTGCAACCCTAAGCGCAACCTGCACATGTAGAACCTTAGGGGGGTTGTGACTGTCCATTCAGATGTAGCAGTCTTATTTACTTTAAGCTCGACATTCAGGCAAAGAAATAGAACCTTTGTGACGCTTTTATAGCGCGTGTTACACTGGGGACAACACTGGTTTCCTCCTTCACTCCTTTCATAACTCATAATAAGGCTTGCAAACTGGGAACCCACACTCATCAGGCTACAAACAACTCACCACCGCTTTAACTCCGATCTCATCGCCCATACACGGACATAGTTTGGGTACAGACTGGCGGGTGGAGGCCGTTGCTGCAAAAGAAAAATACAACATGCACTTAAATCTCAAGAAAACCACCCCATTATCAGAGAAAAAGAAGAGGAAGAAGAAGCTACCTCGCCAGCAAAACATGCATCCATTCGGGTAATGGGAACCTGCAACAAGGCCTGCCAAGGTGTTTTTGAGGCCATGGCTAGGTAAAGAATGAGAGAAGTGGGGTTGACGGTGAGGGGGGAGAGAAGGAAGAGAGGGTTATAATGAAGGGAGAGAGCATCCATGATGTGTGTGTGTGGTGTGTGTGTGAGTTTCTATTTCACCAACTGTGGAGTGAGAGTCATAGGTTTGAGTCAGAGACGTTAACGGGATAGTTGGTGGGAGAGAGAGTTTGCTTGCTATGCCATATGCTGCATATAACTTGCATTCAAAGGTGTCTGAGATGTTTTAACCCTTCCCAAACAAACAAACAATAAAACGAAAAACAAATTTGCCTTCTTCATAGACCCACCACACCACTTCACCATGGCACTCATGCCCCTCAAACCAACTCTCACCACACAAAGGACCCCCAACCATTCTTTTCAATAGCCCTAACTAAACATTCTTTTTTTTTTTTTTTCTCCATGTGGCCAAATGTAATCATATCTGGCAGGGGTTCGATTCAGTGAGTCCTAAAACATTAGTCTGTTGAATGTTGTAACACTCGAATAGGGTCTGTAACAGTTTTAGAAATTATTTATAAAATATAGAGAACTTTTTCATAGTCGGGATGGGAGTATTATATATAATCATCATGTTGTGTTTACATGTTTAAAAAAATTAGATCATGTGTTTAGTTCATTTTTTATTTAAATTATTATTTGTACTGTGTTTGGATTGATTTAGTTAAGAACCTTAGTATTGATAGGATAATGTTGAGTTTATTTGAAAATGCCACCATCTTTGGATTTGGCACTAGTGCCTCAACATTGTGCTCACAAACTAAATCTTGGTTAAATTTGACTTGAGCCGGAAGGATATGGGTAAAGGATTTACCTTTAATAAATTGTTTTTTATTTTAAATATATTTTTGGAAATTTTAAAAAATAAAATATAAGATATATATAAATAAGGGAAAAAAAAGAAATCAAATCACGATAAGGTCCTTGCTATTTATTTTCAAAATCAAAATTTTGGAAACTCGCTATTCCCATCAATCTAAATAGTAGAGTTGAAGTTGCTACTGGGCTCCTTCATTGCTAGAAGACCCATATTTCTTCCATCTGAGTATGTTTAAGTTAAGGAACAACCGTTACATGTGAAGATCAAATCATGAGAGCCTGGTAGGTAGCAGCATGGATTGATAATTGCAGGGGGCCCATGGGGCCCAAGCCCCATGATTAACAAAGATGGAACAACCTGGGTTAAAAGCCAGAAAACCATTTTTGCTCCTTCCCAGTTTTCTCATTTCTCATCTATTTTTCTTTTCTTGTCTCCCCAATCCTGAAATCCATCCCTGTTTCCTTAGCTCTCTCTGCATGTGCCTGTTGCATTTTCTTCAACCTTTTGGCCATTCGAGATAGATTTCGTGTTCATCTGCTGAAACTGTCACTCACCCAACAAAGCTTCAGGAACTGAATGAATGGGGTATCATGAAAGTGGATGCAAGAAAGGGTAAAAACACACAAAGAACATGAATACAGTAATGTTAGAAGACAAGCCTTAGACATGATCAAACCAATTACTGTTAGGCCATAGGATTCCGGCAGTGATAAAGGCATAAGGGAAAACCAACTATCATTGAGAAATATCTTTCTGAAAAATGGTCTCTGCAATGTCCAAGTAAACTATCCTGTGAGAAATTTTCTGTTCTGTTTTTTCTGCTACAGTTCTGACATTTATACAAAGTGCATACACAGAAACATACTCTAACCATAAGTAAATAGATATTGATAACCTTGACATGAGGAGCACAAAAATTTCGTTACAAATAGCCACTCCTCCATGGGCAAAATCAGTGGGTTTAGGACACATTTCCTTAATGCACATTCGTCTTGCATAACCACAACAGTACACTGAGAGGTCAAATAATTATAATCTCCACTTTTTTTAACCAACTAAACAGAAAGAGTAAACTATTCCCATTGCCCATGAGACTAGTGAGCGGCAAGGAAGAAGAGATAGACCTCAAAAGTTCCAACGATTTCGATATACCAACAGCTAAGTCCTGTCCTACTAGAGAACTCAATCGAACTAGAAGATCCTCTAGTTGACAATTCTGTCAGCTGATGCTGATTTGACAGTTGATATGGATGACTCAACCACTTTTGGCACGCTATTCGAGGGTTGGGAATTAAGATCACAAGCACATCTTGTTCAACATTCCTAGGAGCTTCAGGTTCAATTGCTTTTGCTCGCTACCCAGAAGAGCTTCGGTTTCAATTGCATTTTGCTTCCCTGCCCATTTTTTGAATTCCACTTGATGGTTTGCTGTCAATTAAATAGGTCGTTGTTCCTGTTTTCTCATCTCAGCAAGGGATGCTACCATTTCACTTTTAGCAGGGGAATTTGGTAAGGTATCCTGATGATAAAGAAGAGGGGGTTTTTCCAGTGCAGATCGATGACGTCTTCAGCTTGTCAATTCCTGATTTGCATTGCTTCTCAAACATAATTTGGAGGTATCTCCCTTGTTTCTTCTATTCCAGCTGTAAATTTCTTTGGAATCCTGCAAACCAATGAAAGTTTCCGATATTACATAAAAAATCATGATATGAAACTGCATATGCAATTCTCTTATGCTTATATAATGCATGTCTCTTGTGTACGAATCCACAGCAAACCTTTCCTACCTAATTATGAAGGGGTTCTATTTTTTTTTTTTTTTTTCTTTTTGATAGTAAATTATTTTTTTCTTTTTTTCTTTTTTTGTCCCCATTGGACTTGAACATGGAACTTCCCAAAACATACCTCAAACCTTTACCACTGAGCTCGGCCTCAAGGGCAAAGCCTTTTTATTTTCGGAAAATCTTTAAATATTCAGGTTGTGGGATCAAACAAAAAATGCAGTGACATAAACAGCCAATCCCTCAGCAAAGATTTGTTTGGATCAAATCCCACATGAAGCATTGATTTATTTTATTTTTATTTTTATTTTTTTATAGACACATCAAGGCATTATTCCCATGCTCAAAAAGAGATTTCCCATGGTCTATGGGTAAACAAAGGGGTGGTGGAGATCTTCCATGTTTATAGATCTCAAGTCCCATACCAATTTTGAATATCTCATACTGTAATCCAGATTGATTTGGGCAATTTGGCACATGTTCTAGTACAGATAAGTCTCTGGGACATTTATGCATGGCCAAAATACATCATGCCTTGTAGCTTACACACTCTCAACACAAAAATTAAAATAAAAGAGAAAGGAAGGAAACCCTCTAATAACAATCAAATAACATGGGATAGAGGCTCTGATTTTGGAGTTTATGGTGGGGAAAGATGAAATGTGTTTACACATGGAATGACAGTTATATTGGTATTAAGATGAGATGTCCTTATAGCTGAAATTAAGAGGAAAAGATTCTGACTTGTATACAAAGGGTCATTTTTAAAATTTTATGTTTTAAGGCATGGAGATAAAAGTAGGTTTAGTTAGGAATAAAATAGCTAAGGGAAGACAGTATAACAATGTGTCCCAGCAGCAAAGAAAATCAAGAATAAGAGAGGAAAGGGAAATAAGCCTTAAAGTCTTGTCTAGATGAGAATCATAGGTGTCTCATAAAGAGTGAAGAAAGGGAAAGAATTCCCATTACGCGAATGTAAAAGTCGGTGAACCAGGACTTATTAGATGTGCAGTTGACTAATATCTTTAACTTAGAAATAGATATAAAGGGACTTCCAAACATAAACTGCTACCAAATTTCCAGACCTTAAATAAGACCAAACTTAAAAGAATAGTTAAATACAAAACTACTAAAAAGCATATACATAACAAAAACTTTTTACAAGGCCTAGTCCACAAATCCGGGCCCTTAAAATTGAAAACTTCTGCTGAACAAGAAAATACTTTTTATTAATAACTAAACAAGAGCAAACCTAAAGAGCCAAAAAAAAAAATTCAAAAATCAAAAAGATCGAGAATAATCTCATAATCAATCCACCACCAATGTATTTAATTACCAATCACCTTGAAAATCTGAACATAATTATAATCCCACCTGGATATGGAAGATTCAGATTTCTTCTCCAAAAATAAGAGGCTAGTGGGTTTGACCACATCTAATTAAAGAATCCCTTTTCAGAGAACTTCTCAAACGCTAAAAGCAATGCTTGAAGGTGAAACACAACGTTCACGAGGGTGTGGATCCAACTTTCAAACCATTATACCCACATTTCCCAATAATTATGATCAGCATTTGAAGAAACAGACACCCATGCTTTTCCTTTAAACATGATCCTGAAAAGTAGATTTTATATTTAATTAAAATTTTTTAAAATGTATAATATCTTATCATCTAACAAAAACATTTTTAAATACAATTCCCAAAATAATATTCAATCAACAACCATAGTATGTAATCACTCTAAACATCTACTATTAACTCATAAGTTAAACACTAGTCCAAAGAAATGTGGCCCCCATGGTGGGACCCCTGGACCAGTACTGGACCTTACATGAAGTTTTGTGAACACCACTTTGTCACATGTCCAACATTTAATACCATCAAAACCTATCAAAAACGGGAAAAAATAAACTCAGCATTTCATAAGAAGAAAAGTAATAGAGATTGCTGACTCAATGAATGGCAAAGAACCTAATGAATAATGGTCTATGTGACCAACCAATATGGCCCACAAAGTTTCAGGGCTAGGCAAATCAATGGCACAAATAGCAAAAACCAAGAGTACAACTAAAATAACAATTAAATGATATTTTAGCTTTCAGCAAAAAAAAAATAAAAAGCTGAAAAGCAAAGTTCATAAATTGTCTCCTCCAATCCTTGACTGATGGCATACAAGGTATTTTGGCCAACAAGAACGGACCCAAGATGGTCCCATACTCTAAAAATCCCATTCAATCAGCTACAATGGACCACATCTGTGTACCAATATGCCATGGATGTTGAATTCGGTATTTCTTACTGCAACTACAGGATTTAAGGCTGGGAAAGAACAAGATATGAGCCTGCTTTCCAGGGAGGTGTGAATTCCATAATTAGGAAAGCAATTTGGCTCTAAAGTAGATCCATATGCTTAGAAGAAAACAGGTTATTGCAAATTGTCTGATTCTATTAAATTTGATGAGGAGTACCTCCCAAGATCTACTCAAAAATAATATAAACGAAATAAAGAATCTTAAATTACTTCATCAAAGTATAAGGAGGGGGGTAATTTTGGCAATTTTTAGGTTTACTAGAATCTTAATTAGTTAGTAGTTACTATTTTTAATTTGTATTCAAAGTTTGGAAGTTTTTTATTCGACATTTCTCCTGAAAACAAGTTCATATATTTCTAATTAAATCTATTTTTTCTAATTTCTATTTTAGTCCTTTTTTTTTTCGATAGGTAAATAAGAGTTGGTTTTAGTAATGCCTAGAAGCGGTGACAAAGGTACACATGCAGTATTCAACCAACACACCTAAGAGCTAGGCAAAAAGAAAGACAAAACCTTTCACCTAACAGACAAAGCCACTCTATATAAACTTTTTACAAGTTGTTTTCTAAGGTTTCATTTTGAGTCATTGGACATACAAGTCTCCTTTATTAAAAAATCTTATTACAAAACATTTTACCAAAATAAAGTTTCTAAATTCTAAAAAAGAGGTTCTATTTTCCTACCTAATAATCTTTTTGAAGATTCAATAATTTTTAGGGAATGAACAAAAGGTTCTAAAAATTTACAACATAGGTCAGGTTTATTTTTTTCATCGTTCCTTTGAGTTTTTTAGGATTTTCTAAAGCCTATAAATAAGGTAAATTGATTTAAAACAGATAATGACCAATGATGAAAATAAATATTAAGTATTACATACTTTAAAATGTTAATGGTGCAGCACCACTGCTGTTTCTCCAGTGACTCTAAAAGGCCTTAGTGAGACCAAAGTTTTCTATCCTTCATTATCTTTTCTTTTATTATTTTAATTTTTTTTTTTTTTTTTTTTTTCCTGTCACTATAAATTTTAATCTGTTCATCTCCTTAAATCCACAAAGATTGAAACCCTCACTACCTAATGATTACATGCAACCATTCATCCTAGGGTTATCCCACATCAAATGCTTCCTGATTACGCTAATGAATGATCAAATCAGACATAAATTCTTTTCGAAGGAACAAAATTCATACCTCAAGTGTTCCGTGCAGCCTCTTCTGAACTTCCATCTGTATCTCAGGGCTTCATGATCTCAATACCTCTGCTCTCCAAACAAAAATAGAGTTACAGATTAAATTTTTCAGTCAAAAGAATCAAGAACAAGATATATCAGGACAGAAAACTCCATGTAGTCTTGAATGGAAAAGCTGAGAGGCCTTGGCACTTGATCTAAAGTGATAATGGCACGATCTATGCCCCCGATAAAGCAAAGAGTAACCAATGATTACAACTAAAACCCAAATAGTACCAATCAACTTTCATTATAGCACATCTTCAGCAACAACATCTAACACAAAAAAACCCCCGTTTCATCGATGGCAAAAGAAATTCATTGAACAAGCTATGTATTGCAGCACCTAGCATAAACAAAGAGTCTTCATACAGCAACTTATGCTGCCCCGGAAGATTTCAATAGCTTCTATGCTTCAGTTGCCTTATTTCGATCATTACAGTGGAGTAGACTGACTAAATTCAATCTCCAGTCCAATACATTGTTTACAATAGTCAAATCGGGAGATGATTAAATATCACCAACCAAAAGAAGGGTTGCAGCCCTTTACACAGCGAACTAATGGCACACAAAAGGGATAAAAGAAACCAAAAAGGATAAAAAAAAAGCTCAAATCCGCCCTATCCCTGCTGAAGCGATCGATAAAACCTAAACTTATAGTTACCCTAGACAGCTTCAATAGGCTTTGAGTGAACATTTTTTCATTGTAATCTCCAGTTTAACTTAAATGAAAATTAAACCTCCTATTTTTACAGGATGAAGTCTTTTGAACTAAAAAATGAGAAGGAAAAATAGCCTGATAAGGGAAAATTAAGGTGGTCATATTTTCTTATAATTGTCAGTCTCTGTTTTCTCACTAGGGCCAGGTTTTTAATTTTATTTAATTTTTGTCTCTTTTATATAAAAGAACGTTCCCAAATTGGCAATAACCCTAGAACCGAACAAACAACCCTCCTGTTTTTTTTTTCTTTTTGGATAAAGAAACCTAAATAAAGATTAATCTCATACAATTATGAGTTTTCATCATGGCCCCAAGTTTCAAGCCTTGCATGTACTTATTTTCCTTTCGTTTTTCTTTGTTTTTTTTCCTCTTTTCCTGTTCATGAGCCACTAGCTCAAGAATTAGAACAAGCTGAACTTGTTTATCATTTGATAGGGAAAACAAGTCAAGCACAAGCCTAGCCCTATTCCTCATTTGTAAACACATCAACCTTGGAGTAATCAGACAGTTTCCTGGTTCAGATGGCTCATAAAAAAAGCAAATGAGGCAATTTCAATACGCAAGAACTTTCCAAATTGTGGACCATTGATGAAAATAAGCTTTTCACTACCTGGAGAAAGTCATCCACCATAGAATGCCATTCAGACCAATTCACAGCAGGTTGTTTATCACTATTTCTGAATCTCTAACCTGTTGCATGTGCTAGTGACTCAATAAGTCAACTGCAGAACTGTGTAACAATCTTAGTCCAAGCCAGTGCAGAGCGTTTTGGTTGCCAAAAGCTTCATTCTGAATCATAAAGGATTACAGTATGTTAGTGCCTTGTCCACTGAAGTATAAAGTCAAAAGGGTCTGGGCTCAAAAGGTTTATTCAGTATAGGGTGAAAGCGTTAGCAGAAGAGCTTTAGAATCTAAAAATTATTCCACGATCAAGTTAAAACATCTTTTATACAGAATTTTTCAAAGACAATTAGCGGCCTACAAATACACCAAAAAAAATTGCTTAAAACCTGCCTTAGCACTATGAAGAAACGATCCTCATTTATATTTTGTAATGACCAGGACAGAAAAACCTTAACTGGCCTGGGGCAAGCCAAGTTTGATATTTATTTCTATAATCTGAGCCGTATGCTTTGAACCAGGCTGGCTGAACTTGTCTGTGCTCACTGAGCTCAGAGATCAGCTACAGCTCCGCCTTTCACACTGTGTTAGATAATTGAGAGGTCAAGGTTCATGATGCCCACCATTCTATCAAGGCAAACATGGTGTATAGTTGAATCCATTGTAACAAATGTAGATAGATAGGAGAATTGCAAGAAGTGTAGAGGGGAGTCATTACAAATAATAGAAACTAAGAAAACAAAGTACAAACAATTAACCACTGAACATTAAGATGAGAATCTTGGGTCAAATTGATAGGCTACTACCAAATACACATTACCTCATAAAATCTCACCCCAATGGACCATTAAAGGCTATTTTTTCATGAGCATATTTTTATAATACAGAAAACATGAAGAAGCCAAATTCTGATAAAAAGAGACATATTATCAATAGAAGCCCCACACCCATTCATAGATTAAAGGAGCCAACAAAAAGACCTAGATTAAATACTACCCACATGAATTAACATAACACTGAAGAAAACAAGAAAGTAGTAAAGCTACATTAAAAAGTGGGATTAGTGAAATGCAGGGCGAAGGCACAAGTAAAGAGAAATAGATACCTAAAAAAATTCATGCCTTATGAACTAGTTAGACTCAAAACAGAATGTTCTACTTCATTGAAATAAAAAGCCATGACTATAACAATTGAGGGATGGCAAAAACAAAGTGCAAACTCACCTCTTTGTTAAAAAGCCCAACAACATACCAGAACATAGATCCAAACAAATTTTTGCACTAACATAAACGAGAGAATGTTGAGGTCTGGGGATCTTTGGGTGAAAGGATCACAGAAGCAGTTAAGATGAAGAACCATAGGCCTTGTCCAATGGTATCCCTACTGCCCATGTCCCAAATGTTGCAGGTTCTGAGAGAGCACTAAAATGAAGAGGAAGGAAACCTAAATACTCATTTATTGTACCTCGCATAAGCTCATGCAGTCCACAATCATCAACATATAACCTTTTTAATCTATAAAGCCACCAAGTCAACAGGATCCAGTTACTGGAGGCTACCGTAGCAATTTTAAATTTTAGGCAAAACTCTCTGATGTACACTTGATGTTTGCAATAGATACTTCAAACGACTAATACAACCTAAGATAAATCTGCAAGTACTGTAATAAATAAATGTAATGGGCACAGTAAAACAGAAATCCATCAAGAAATAATGAGGAAAAGTTTAATATACGTTTTCAAGTCTAGAGACGACATTTCTTCAAGGATGTCAATCTTTTCTCAAGGATCCTGTACACCATAAGAAAACAACCCTAATAAAACTTCCTTAAAAAGCCCAATCATCACAACTAAATTTCCTATATATTAATTGCTCTCCTCTATGGCTGCCAATGAAAAATGTTGTGTCAATGTATCAGCACTAACTACAAAGAATATTGAAGTTAGAACATTCGAAGAAATTCAAGGACATCAAAAAAAAAATATAATAACAATAATAAGGTTGAGGAAATATATATTTGATTTTGCTTTCAGACACTGTCTGAAGCTTCCCGCAGAATATACAGTCATAACATTGGTAACACAGAAGATGCTGAGAAGGATCAGTAAGAAAATAATAGAAGTCAAGGCCACCAGGGAGTATATCATTGACTGACGTGGTAGAACTAAAAGTATGCTTAAGTTAATAGTTATAATTCAGACTCAAAGACCATTATCAACAAAAAATACAAATAAACAAATAAGTGAGAAGAAAAAATTAGTATTTAAGTCTATAAAAAATCAGAAACAAACCAAAGAGAGACTAAGATAAATATATGATCTAACCACATGATAATTTCTTCTTCCACTTATTGTTAAAGAACAAGAAAAGGTTCTGAGATTCTGGAGAAATGGTTCTTAAACCATATTTTCTGTTTGAAAGCACAAAAAAATTGGTTAAGAGATTGACAGATCACACCAATGAAGAATGTGATGCCTTTTTTTCCATAAAAATAAGTTGAGGTTCTCATGCCACATTCATATCATATCATGTCTATACCTTTAGTAACATATCATATTAATTACCAAAGTCTTACTCCATATTTGCTCATCAAACAATAGCTACACAACCTTTCAGATTTTTTTTTTTTTTTTTTCTTTCATACAGATAAAAGCCAATCCAAACACAGAGACATATAGAAGGACTTGGGTACTTAATATTACCTTCCGATGACTCCTGGTCTGTATCTCGCTGTTCTATATTTTCTGCATTCAATTCAGCAAGATCATCAGTAAACGAGAAACCTTAAAAAGTCCATCATGATAGTGACTCCCCATTTCTAGATGAAAGAAAAAAGTATATAACCTGCAAGTGGCTGTTTTACATGAATAGATGTAAACCTTCCTCTTTCATGAGCTTCAGCACACCCTTAGGAGTAGCACCTGTGTATATAAAAACAATAAAGCAAGGACCTTATAATTGTTTTTGTCCAAATAAGGTTAAACAGTAAAGTAAGGCTAGGAGGGTAACACACTTTCACTACCACCAAGTTGGTTGACTGCCTCCACAAAACCTCCATAAGTTCTGGTTCCAACGCATCCAGGGCTTGGTTTTTTTTTGGAGCCAAAGTGTTTACTGATGATGAGGGAGCAACAACTTTGTAACTCTCCAGATGGAGCAGAAAGCTGGGAGAACCTGGGCTGGTTGCTAGGAAGTTTGATGATGGAGTTAGCACCTGGTACGCCATCTGTAATAACAAAATGAAACAAAACAATTTAAAATCATACTAGACATTGAGTCAATTTACTTCTTTAGAAGAGAAATGAGTCAATTTCTAAAAAGAGAAAAATAAAAGAAAAAATAATGCAAACTTATCTTGATAGTTGGGTCATTGATAGAGGATCAGAACCTTTGGTTCTACATCTGCAAAGCATGGTGTCAACAAGGAACTCATTCCAATTCCGAATTCAGAGCATCATCATCAGTGATAGCTGTCTGCCCATTCTATCTTGCCAATCATGCCGTTTGCTAAGGTCCTCAGATGGCATGCAACCAGGAAATTAGAGCTCAATCCATCCTCCTCGAACACTACGACCCTAACACCAGATACAAACAAGTATGACACAACCCCGTCCTACAAAATTAAACTTAACCAACTAAAAACCAAACCGGAGATCAACCACCCTAAAACCCCAAACTCCACCCTACTTTCTATTGACTACTCGGACAGGGTGTTTACAGGAAAATCAAGAAACCACCGGTATGAATCTGTACACCAGGAAACAGTGTTAATTTCTTCAATGTAATGACTTATGCTGTAGAACTGAAGCTCCTGAATTGAAGAATGTGCTATGGCAAGATGTCCATTACTTTGACTGAGAAATAAAAGGAGCAGCTATTCTTGATTGCTTTCAATGGGGTGAAACAAATGAGAATTGAATCTAGAGTAATCCTGAGGATGAATGAAAAAATATGACCAACTGCACCGCTGTTGGAGGGTAAAGGACTGCATGCATAGACAGCGGCTTGTCATGATTTCCCTCCCACATAAACTTGTTGAGAGTCTGGCAACTGTGGGGGATGGTGTCTCTTCAAGAGAGTAGGAAGAACAGACAACGAAGAAGACATACTCCCGATGCTCCCAGTTTATTATCTGCTTTGGAACCTGACCCCCGAATGGATAGGCAGAGTGTGGCCTTCCATTTTTAGTCCCCTGACTTAAAAAAAGGAGCCTGCTCACCTATTTAGCTTAGCTGTCAGTTCACTCTATTGAATCAATGCTCACCTTAATGAGGAGATCCTGAAAGCGCCCCTGTCGATGATTTGCATTCCGCAACACAGAGAAGGGCATCAAATCTTAACCTGTGACGCAAGGAAACTATTAATCCAAAATGTTACGAAAAAGGAGCATACCATAGAAGTGTTTCTCAGAGTCATGGAAATGAGAAAACTTTTCACAAATAAAATGAAAAAAGGAAATCCCACATTTATATCTCAAATAACAGTCCTGAATGGGATCCCTTTCCGACTTAGTGCAAAAAACTAACTTTGCATGCTCAAATATAAAAGAGTATAATGGAACAAACTAAAGTAGGGAATCCATAAGGGAAAAAACCATCCTCTTGGCCAATTAACGAAAAACACCAATTCTTTTTTCATCTCATGATCCCACATAGAACTTACTTGGCCAATGCCATTAAAATCTTCCTTATTTTCTAGAAATACTAATTGAAAAGGACTAGGCAAATTACATGTTATTACCCATTCAGGATGAATATTTTCAGATCAATATCTGGTTGGCAGGAGTTTTCCTTATGTTCAATCTCCTCTTTGGCAAATCTTAAGTGTTTCATACTAATGCCACAATTTACACAGTGTACTTTCACTTTACATACATTTCATTCAAACTAGTAGCAAGAAGAAACTTTTTTAAGCCCCCCAGTACTCCCAGAAGAGCAATATAAAGGCCGCTTCTAGTTCCTAAGCAACTGGAGCAAGATAACCATTGCCGCTTACCACAGAGAATAAAGAAAAAATGTTTCAGTTAAACAAGTGGCACTTGATATGGTAAAACAATAGGCAATGAAAGGAATGAGAAACAACAGTGAAAGAGTATGTTAGATGATTTTTCAGATTAATCTGGAGGATTGCAAATGGCTGTGGTCCAATCCAACAAGCCCCCGATCACTCTTAAAAGTAAACCTTGGTCTACACCACTAGAAATTTCAGGACATAGGAAAGGCTGCCCAACCTAGAGAGATAGATATCTATATCTTCTAGAGAAAAATTCACTAGGATCGGCCTGACCCCTGTTCTTGATAAGGATGAGATATGAGTATCAACATATTTGCAAGGCCATAATCAAGACAAGAGATAAAACATTCTCAACGTTCAAAGCAAAAGCAAATTTAGGTTGTAATACTAATGAATAGCTCAAAAATGTCCACTTTGTCACCTCCAGAATTGTTTTTCTCTTAAATCCCTTAAATTCACTAAACACCTAACAGCAGCTAGCCGCATAGGCAAACCCAACCAAGCCATCACTCAACCCACCCCACTTCAGGTATTTGAAAATTTAGAGACAAACAAATTTCAACCCAAAAAGGCCCCATAACGTGGTTTACCAGACCAATACAGAGGGCAAAACTAACAAATAAGAGGATAAAGGATAAGATAGAAATCATGGGTTATAAATCATAAGATAGCAGATAATAGTGACAGCACCAGATAGATTAATAAAAATTCTGTGCGCACATGCTGATGAAATGATCTTAAAACAAATCATCACCTACCTAGAGCCAGTAAGTCCTCTTGTCATCATGATTTTTTGAAGACCAAGAAACTACTTACTGACACCCTACCATAAGAATAAAAAAGAAACCAAGAAAATTAAGCATGTTATACTGTTTCAATGATTCATGAGTCTAGTAGTAGCATTATAAATTTTTCGTATTTCCTAATCTGGAATCTACTATCCTGAATATCAACAGGAGCCATCATTTTCAAAATTCTAGAGTTAATCTTGATCATTAATGGCCCTCATAAACATCTCAAAACAATCCAACCTACTAAACAATGCATATGGAAATCCCGGTGCTCCATGGGAACATACACATGAAAAGTTTGTAAGTAGTAAGACATGCCACAAAACATCAAACAACGCACTTCCTCCTCAATTGCCTTATTACATTTTGTATGTACAATTATATTTTTTTCCACAATAAGACAAATTACTATAAGAATGTCTCACTGCGTGTTTTTAAAAACAACCCACATCAACTGTTTGCCTGCCTGGGTGTATAAACCAAAAGATTTATTTCATAATCCCCAGACACTCACAGATCTTCTTAAACCAGTTTTTCTGCTTAATAATGAAACTAACTCACACAACCACTCAAATAAAGTGAATTCATTATCTCATTAATACCCAACCAAAAGTAGATCCAACATTCACATTTCATGGAATCATGATTAGAGCCAAGGTAAGTATCAGACACCCACCAAAGACAACCGAACTTCAACTCAACTCAGAATAGCCTTACTCAAAATTTTGGATCTCAAGATTCTATCTAGGGGGGGGGAGGGGGGGGGGGGGGGGGGAGGGGGGGGTCCATACTTCCCCAAATTCATAGGTAATGTAATGACACTAACTCAAATCAAGTCGATACTCCAAGGTCAATGCCAACTATTTTAACTCACTAACTGAAACTTTTTCCACCATTCTGCTCCTATCGCAGTCATCTTTTCACATTGGGTCATAATAGAAAGACGGCCCAACTGAAGTCAACTCCAAAAATCTCAATATTTCAACCTGGTTTGCATTCATCAAATTAAGCCGTATGCCAATTCCCCTATCTCGGATTATATCTTCAGCTAAATCCATGCTATCAGATAAGAACCAACTCAACCCCAATTCGCACTCAACTCATAAACCCCATCCCAACTATCAAAGTCCGCAAATCATTTTCATCATCCCACCATTTTTTCCCTATCCAGAACCACTTTTTCACAAAATCAGAGTATCATCAGTGCACCCAACTCATCCAAAAGCACAAATATACAGAAGGGAACAAAAAAAAGGAACAATAAGTTCCCACGATTTCTCGACACGAGAAACCATCTAAATATCTATTAAAAAAAAAAACAAAAGGAACACATGAATAAACCAAACAACTGACAACAGAAATCTCGATGTAAAAAAAATAAAAAGTGAGAGAACCCAATTCAATTTAAACCGAATAAACACAGGAAACTACCAAAACTCAAGCAAACTCTCAAATGGGCAATTGAATTCAAAGTACCAAACATAATCAGATAAAACTCATTCGTACAACTTCGGATTACACACCCAACAAAAAACAAAAGCATCAAATGGGTACATCATCTCCCTAAAAATCCACAAAGAAAGCTGAGAAATGAGCCGGAAACGCCAGAATCGAATCCAAATTCTGCAATCTGAAGGTGGTCAGGGCCAGAAGCAGTCTCTAAATTCACCTGCGGGTCCACAAATCTCGTCACCGGCGCACCACAGAACGGACGTGCACTTGAGCACCCACCTCTCTATATTGAAGGATCATCGACCCGACCACGCGCCTCTCCAGAGCCCTGCTCACCACTCGCTGGTAAGTTGTAGTGAACGTCATATGTTTATGCCTACCAGATTATTGCAACGTGTAGCTCTCTTATTGGTGGAGAAAGGGGAAAGGTCTCGTGAGGTGCACGTGGGGCTTAGGATTTTTCAAATATTTTAATTTGATTTTATTTGGAGTTGTGTGGCCACGGTTATGCTCTTTGGGTCGCCAAAAGGCCAGCGGCCCCACGTAAACCATCACTTGGTCTTCTTTTAATTGGGACCTCTTGGGTGGTTGTCACTTTATACCCCCATTATGCACATCTGACTTTGGTGTACACGGTCAAGCAAAGTCAACCCATCAGGCATCAACCTAGTGATTTTCCTTTTTAGGAAATTTATTGTAGTTTCCCTCCTCAAAAAAAAAATTTGCCACCTTTTTCATTTCTCTTTTCCACCCCATTTACATTTTAATGGATCATAACAACAAAAAATTCGCTTGATTGAAAATGCTATTATTTTTTTTTTATCTATTAATGCTTATAAATGATAAAACAATTTCTATTTTTAGATAATTTTTTTGTGATAAATATAATTTTTTATTTTCCTATGGAAATTGTCTTATAATTTCTTTATTTTTTTTCAAAGTATCATAAAATAATAATTTTGAGATAATTATGGAAAATAGAAAAACCTCCCCTTCAACTACCGAAAGTGATTTAATTATAAGAATTTAAGGATTGGTTTTAGATAGAGGTGTAATTTGGGCAGGCGATCTAACCCGAACCCAACTTAATGTTTAGGTGGGACTGGGAAATCATTTCAATATTCGATTGATTTGGGTGTTTAGTTTTTTTTTTCAATCCAAACTCATTGGGATTAGATGGGGTTTAAGTTTTGAATAACATGAATTTATTATGAATCCCAATTTAATGTTTTTTTTATAATATTTATAATGCATTTTATCCTATTATAATAATATTTATTTTCTCTTTTTATTTTTTTATTAAAATATCAAATTGTAGTATATCATCTATTTTTTTATTATTTTAAAAAATATATATATCTACTTTTCTTTTGTGCTATCTAAAATTTATTATATTATTATTTAAATTTTCATAAAATAAATTAAAATATATCAATAATAGATTTTGAAATATACAACAAAACCAAGCTAATAAGATCTAACTCGATCAACGTCGAATCTAACGTAAACAATTGAATTCAACTTCAAACTTTGAAAAATGAGGTTGCATTGGACTTGGAGTAATAACCCTCGTGTTAGCGTTCGAATAAATAAAAATAATGGGATTGAAAATTTAGGATAAAAGAATGATATATTTTAAATTAAATTTTCTCTAAAATGACAACTGGTATTAGATTAAAAATGAGTTTTTGCCCTCATCAAGATAATCCAACAGAGCATAAGAAAAGGATAACATTAGAGTTCTGACTTCACCCAATTTTGACAAAAGCTCTTCCACACTTTTTCATTTGTATGCATCTCAAAAAGATAGGGAGAGAGAGAGGAAAGAGAGGGAGAGAGAGAGAGAAAAGCAAGGTTTTAGTGAGTTTGGAATCCTAGAAAATTAATTTTTCAAAGTATTTGTATGACAACGATAGTAGACAAGTAGACAAGCACAACATCCATGAAAAAAGAATAATAAAGACAAGTAAAATGGAGTTCCACATAATTAGAAGGTTATAGGAAACATATACAGGGGATTGGAAGCTTGAATGTTCTTTTGCGAGGAGGCCCCTCAAAGCTGCTCCAATGGTCTCCAACTATGCCCCATATTCGATAATAAAAATAAAAAAATAAAAAATATAATAAAAAACAAATAAACAAAAAATAGAAAAAAGAAAATAAATAAAAAAAAAATAAAAAAAAAAATATAATATAATAAAAATAAAAAAAAAAAAAAAAAAAATAATAATAAAAAAAAAGCGATAAAAAAAAAATACTGCGATAAAAAATATAATTAAAAAAATAATTTAAAGATAATAATAAAAAAAACAAATAAAGATAAAAAATAAAAAAGAAAAAAAAAAACTAAAAAATAAAGAAAGAAAAATTAAATATAATTAAAAATAAAATAAAAAAAAAATAAAATAAAAATAAAGAGATATAAATAATATAAAAAAAAAAAAAATAAAAAAAAAAAATAAATATAGAAACGCGATAAAAAAAAAAAAAATAAAATAATTAATAACAATAAATAAAAAAATAACAAATATAAAAAAAAAAAAAAAAATAAAAAATAGATAAAAAAAAAAATAAAAAAGAAAAAAAAATAAAAAAATAAAATAAATAAAAATTATTAAAAATATAAATTAAATATAATATAATAAAATTATATAAAAAGATAAATAAATAGAAAAGAAAAAAAAATAAAAAAAATAAAATAAAATATAAAAAGTAAAAAAAAAAAAAAAAAATACAAAAAAAAAAAATATAAAAATATATTATAAAAAAAAAATCAATAAAAAAACAAAAATAAAGAAAAAAAAATAAAAAAAAATTCTAGTAATAGAAAAAATAATATAATTAATTAAAAATAAAAAATCAAAATTAAGAACTAAAAAAAAAATATAATAAAAATAAAACTAAAAAAAAAAAAATACATAAATACCAAACATCTAAAAATAAAAAAATTTTCAATAAAAAAAAAAAAAGATTGAAATAAAATAAAAAAAATGAATTTTATAAAAAAAAAATAATAATCAAAACAAAAACAAAAAAAAAAAATAATACATAAACTAAAATAATAAAAAATAAAATAAAAAATAAAAAATAAAAAAAGAAAATTATAATATAAAAAAAAATATAAAAAATAAAAAAATAAAAAAAAAAAAAAAAAAAAATAAAAAAAAAAACTAAAATAAAATAACAAATAAACACAATAAAAAAATAAATAAAACTAATTTTAAAATAAAAATAGACAATAAATAAAAATAAATAACAATATAATAATTACAATAAAAAAAAAAAAAAAAAAAAAAAAAAAATAAAAGAAATATAAATAAAAAAAAAATTATTATAATAAAATAACCTAAAATAAAATAAAATAATAAAATAAATAACAAACAAACCACCAGCAATAACAACTATCACAACCCCAAAAACCAATCCCAAATCCACCCCAATCACCTCACCCCCACCACACCAACACACCCCACCACACCACCCACACACCCACAAGCTCCGAAACCACCCCCCCACCCCACCCCCCCCCCAACCCCCAACCACACCCCCCCCCCCACCCACCACCACATTCACACCCTACAACCCCCCCTTCCCCACCCCACCAACACCACACCCTACCACACCCCCCCACACTCCCCCCTCACCCCCCCCCCCACAAACACTACTCTCCTCACACATGAATATCACCACCACCCACCCCACCACCCACCCACCCCCACACCACACCCTACCACAAACCCACCCACCACCCCCTCAACCCAACCCCCACACACAACACACCATCGCACACCCCCCCCCTTAACACATAACACACCCCCCCCACACCCCCCCCCCCACCCACCCAACCCCCCCCCCCCCACCCCCCCCACACCCCACACACCACCACCACCCCACCTTCACCCCCACAACCCCCCACGACCCCCCACACAACCCCACCACCACCACCTCCACCCACCCCCCACCCAAGCCCCCCATCCCCCTCACCCCCCACCCCAGTGTCCCACCCCAACCCCCACACCCACAATCCCACTACCCCACACCAACCCCCCCCACCACCCCACCCCACCATCTCACACCCCCCACCAACCCCCCACCCCCCCCCTCTCACGCTCAACTCCCACCACACACAACCCCCCACTCCAACACCCTAACCCCCCCCCACACCCCCACCCCTCCCCCTACCTCCCCCACCACCCCCCCCACCCCCCCTTCCCCCACCACCCACCCCCCCCACCCCCCACCCCCCCCCCACCCCCCTCCACCAACACCCCCCATCCCACCCCCACCACCCCCACCACCCCCACCCCACTCACCCACCCCCCCACACCCCCCTCACCCCCACACCCCACACCCCCCCCAACCCACCTCCAGCCACCACCCCTACCCCACCCCACTCCACCCCCATGCGGACCAACCTCCTCCAGACCAACTCTACCCCCCCCCCCACCCCCCCTACCCCCACCCCACCACCCCCCCCCCCCACACCCCCACCCCCCACCACCCCCCTCCAAACCCCCCACCCCCACCCCACCACCAACCCAACCTCCCCACCTGTATACCCACCATCCCCACCCATGCTCGCCTCTCGCCTAGTATTTTACTTCCATCAATTCAGTCTGCTTCTTTCCTGAATCATCGATTAGCAATTCTACACCCCGATTGAATCCATGTCTTCAAAGTCATTTTAGAAGTACAAATAAGATGGTTTGATAATGATTCTTACTTCAAATATCTTTACTGAAAGTTTTTATATTAAAAATCACAGTTATCAAATATTTTTTTCTAATGATATTTTAAACACTTATAAAGCAACTTATAAAAGTAACAATTTTTTAACTTCTCTCAAACATTTGATTTTTTTTTATCAAAATCTTTTTAATAAAAGTGTTTTTTAAAACACTATCACACAAAGTAGTTAATTAAATTTGTACAAAGTAACAACCTTTCATAACACTGGTATTACACTTTTGAAATTACGGGTTCTAATTCAAACATTTTTGTTATAATTGAAAAATAAAGAATTTTCATAAATAATCAACTTAGAGAGCATTTGATACATTAATTATGATAATAATTTAAATTCATTAAGTAAATTAAACACATTCGAAAAAAAAACTTAAAATCAGAATTAAAATTAGAGAGAGTTTTAAATTATTAAATTAATTTGAATTTCCAAATTTTATAGTCTCATTTGATTATATTTAGTTGTCTTTTTTACATTTATAATTCCACATTTACAATTCATTTTTTTATTATAACTAATTTGTAATTTTTTTTTATATATCTAAAAAATTTTTTAAATATGGATATTTCAACAAATACATTTAATCTTTTAACATTAATAAAAATAATATTTATTATAATTAAATAAGATAAATATGTCTAATAAATTAAATTTAGAATTAAGTTAGATAACTTTTTTATTTTTTATTTTTAAAAAATGAAAATAGTAATAATTTTTATATTAAGATAAAAACCTCTTGAAAACCCTAGATAAAAAATAATGATTTTATAACTATTAAAAATTTATACAAAATTTAAATAAAAAAAATTATTTAGAAATACCAGATAAATTTATTTATTTTTTAAAGATTTTTTATTTTAAAAACAAAAAACAAGACATACATCCAAACAAACACTTAAAAAAACTTACATTACCAAAAAAATTTTAACTCAAATTAGATATGTTTGCAGATGAATCTAGGAACCGTTTCTACCCTTTTAACAGATAAAAACTTTTAAAAATTAAATATATATAAACGCTCACAAAATCATTACTAAACCAGGTTCTTAAATGTTAATATAAATTATTAAGTTATACCAAAACACGGTAATTAATAAGATGTGTGTTTAGTAACTCTTGATCATATGGAAATGAAAAAGAAAAAAAGAGAGATATGAAGATGGATGAAATATGGGGTGTACCTTAAAATGACCTGGTCCAACCATGGTATCCAACCTTACTGAGGTGTAGCAATGAAAGCGTAGCATTCCCTTCTGGAAGATTCAGAAAGATCTTGAAGCTTGAAGCCTCTTCCCCTGATTCATTGAAGAATCTTCGGTCCTCCCCCAAGGGCTTGTGCCCATGCTTCCTCATCCATTCTTCCAAGGAGGTCAGATTCAACTTCTCTCCCCTATCATTCCAAGTCCAATACACAAACAAAATTTCCATGAGAAATAATCATACAATCTTGCTTGAATCAAAGAAGTGAGTCAAATGGAGCATAATTCCTGTGTACCTTAGATTGTCATTTGTAGTACCCAACACATGAGCCCTCTCACTGGCCCAATTCAACAATGGACCTAGTCCTGAGACCCATGGGCCAGGAAAAGTATAACCCATCATCAGGCGCCACCGTCCTTGAGATTCATACCTGCTTTTCCCTTAAATGCTGAACTACCCAAAAGACTAAATTAATGTAGAAAGGTGCAGGGAAGAAAATAAAAAAGGAGATAACCACATTGTACCGCCTAGATCAAGCTTGAGCCTTCCCACTGTACCCAAGATCTTAAATCATTGATGAATTCATTTAACCAATTATAAATTTCCATTTTTATTTTTTGTGTGAGTCAGTCCATCAACTGGATTCTGACTAGTGGTAGGTCATTTTTTCTCACATCTGGAAGGCAAAATCACATTTCAAAAGGGAAACATTAAGGCATGTTTGGCACATTGTAATAAAAGGATAAGAATGAGAATAAGAAATCAATAAAATTGATCTCCAATTCCATGAAAAAAGGCAAAATGACTGATTCAGTACTTCAAGAATAAGGAAAGAAACTTACCCAAAAATGATGCTTCTTATAGTAAGGCAACAATGGACACAAAGTATCATCAATAACAAAGATCCATCGTCTATTACCATCCCCCTTTAAGCTGCAACACCCCTTACTTAGATAAAGCACACTCTCTTCAATTGCCCTCTCAAATATCAGCCTTATACGAAAGAAGTCATGTATTTAACCCACAAACACACACATCTTGGGGCACGACATCAAAGCCTTGATGTTGTTTAGCTCCACATTGATCCTCCAACCTC
Source organism: Vitis rotundifolia (assembly GCA_030254885.1). Taxonomy (NCBI): domain Eukaryota; kingdom Viridiplantae; phylum Streptophyta; class Magnoliopsida; order Vitales; family Vitaceae; genus Vitis; species Vitis rotundifolia. The sequence continues at coordinate 6,852,390 of CM058157.1, forward strand.
ACAATAATTTTCAGGCCCCTCTTCCCTCCTCACCAAGCTGCTTTTCCATGCCTCAAAATGTTCCTCGAAACTGCTGACTGAAGAAGCCTGTGAAGCCAGTACGAACCCTAAGTTTTTGCCCATTTTGGGGTGGTAAATGGCAATGATGAGGGAGAGAGAGAGATTTAGGGGTGTTTTAGCGGCAATGGGTGAGGGGGAGGGCTGATATAGGGCAGGGATTCCATGGGTTCGGGGCATTTTGTGGTCATGCACTTGAAAATGGAGTTGAAATCACGTGTGGGGGGTACTAAGTGAAGGGTAGTACATTAATGTGGGTTTTATGTGGATGAGGACAAGGGCAATTATGCTTTTTAAGGTGGTGTGGGGTGCATTTAATAACTCTTTTAAGAAAAAGGTCTAGCCTTTAAAAAAAATAAAATAATAGTTTAAAAATTTTTAAATTATAAGAAAAAGGAAGAATAATTGTTATGGTTGAGATTCATAAGTATTGAAAATTATATCACATATAATACCTAATTTAATTATTGCATGAAATTATTATAAAAGTTCAAATGAAAATTTAGAATAATTTTTTAATAATAATATAATAACAAAGAATTAAAGAACACTCATAAATAAATAGAAATCAAGATAATACTTTTATAAAATAAAATTAAAAAAACACATAATGTATAAGAGGAAAAAAATGATAAAAAAAAGAAAGTGAATGTGCTTTTCTTATTTTTACTTCTTATTTTTATTTTTTTTTTCCCTCTTTTCTAAGATGGCTATGGGATAGGTTTAACACGGTTCACCTCTATCCAACCTCGTTCCATTTATTTAAAATAATTTTTTTCATTTTCCACCCATGAAGATAATAAATGGGCGGAGTAAGATAGGGTGGGTATGTGTAGTTCTTATACCCACTCCATTTCGTCCCATCCTAACTTGGGGGATATAAAAATTTTTTTTAAAAAAATTTAATTACATTAAAATAAATATATTTAATTTATTTTTATCAAAAATTATATTATTAATATTATTTTATCATTATATATTAAAAAATAGGAAATAAAATTAAATTAATTAATTTAATATAATCGAAGCAGAGAATTAAAAAAACTTAAATAGCCTCAAAAATCCAACACTGCCCGAAACACAATTTTTCCCTTATTTTATGTGTTTTTTGTGTAGAAATGAAATCATATTAAAAAATGAAGGTACAAGGATGTATGGGCTCTCAATCAATCACAAAACTGAGAGGAGCAAGGGCTTATAGATCAAAAATCGCAAAAGGGTCAGTTTGGAACTAAACTCCATTGAAGTCATTTTGACAACTTTATACTAGTAACAAAGTTGGCCTTTCATCACTAATCACTTAAAAATCATATGCCAAAAGAAGAAAAGTGAACTACTAGCTTCAAAGGCCCACCAAGGCATGAACTTCCTGTGCAGATCAAATCTACCATGAAAGTGGCGGAATCATCTTGCACCAAGATATTATGAGGCTGGAGACAAAACCTCTGGATATTAATGAACAGCCAAAAGAATACTAACTAAGCCTCCACCTTGATGGCAACTCTCCTAGCAAATGTTTAAGAGAATGCTAAATTGACATCAGAGCACTGATTCCTGAGCCCAACTTGTAATTCGATGTCCTCTGGGTGCCTGAAGTGTATTCATCAAAATTTGTCATCCTCACTCTTTTCAAAGCTTTTTTTTTTACCTAAAAGATGAAGTTAATAAATTGAAAAGATTTTTTTGTCTTTGTGCTGGCCGCTCAACAAAGGAGACAAAGAGAGTGAGGCGTGATTGAAGGAAAAGAGAGTGGAATAATTATGGAAATGAACAATGCAAATTGGGTTTTTTATTTTTATTTTTATTTTCTTATCAAATAATTAAAGCTTGATATTTGCCATCCCAAATAATTAATCCTCTCATGCAAAAGGTTTAGGCTTTTTCTTTTCTTTTTTTCTTTTTTTTGCATTCATTTTCTTTTTTTTGGATTTTTTCTTTCCTTTCTCTGTTACCTTTTTTGAATTTTCAGCACGTAACTCCTTCACTTCCAATTTTTTGGTTTTAATTTCAGCTTCTACCCAATTTAAAAACAAAATACTACACTAATCAAAGTCTAAGGTGTCCATTACATCTCTATCCATTTAAAATAAAACTAATGAATGAGTTTTTTGGGCAGACAAGGACTCAACGTTGAAAAATTAACTAAATTCCAATGCCCCCTGGACCGACCATTGGAGGCAAAATAGTTGGGTCCTTCACACTTCTTAATAAACTATGATTTCACTATCTTAAGAACAAAATGCACAATAATGTCAAGCAATCCATTGTTATTATAGAAAGCTGACTATACAATAACCATCATGGATTGATTCCTATCAAGGAGGAGATTTTTATGGATGTGATAGGAAGACGACAAGTTTTCACCATTTTTGAATCTATTTTCACTTCAGTGCCATTTTCACTAAAATCTTGCTTTGAAATGGAGTGGAATGATGACAAGGATTTTTTGGTTTGGATTGATTCCTTCCGAATGTTGAGCCTTCAAGGCAATATCATACTTGGGTTATCAAGAGGGATGAGAAGGATGAGGATGAAAATCAAAAAGCTGGGCAATATGAAGACGCTATAGGGTGTCCATATCATATTTATCTTTTATACATTAGTAATTTTTGTTTGTTTAACAATCTTCATTAGTATTTTACATTTGAAGGAGGTATTGTTTGTTTTAAATAGGTATTGTGTCAAACATTCGAGGGTTTCACTTTATTTTTGCGTATTTGGTAAGTACTTGAAGCAAGTGTTTAAGAGATAAATGTTTCTATCAATTGGGTTTATGATAGGACAAAATTTGGCATTAGATATGATTCAAACAATTATGTAATTTGTTTTTACACAATATCAATAACTAAAGACTATAGAAACCTTACTAATTTCTATATCATTCAACTCTAATGTTGCCTACTTTCAAACTAAAATCAATAAACACATCATCCCAACCTACTATTCAATAATTTCAAAGCTGGATTGGAATGGAGACTGATAAGAAATCAACAACCTAAATTCTCACTAACACCATGGTGAGGAAAAAGAATACTTACAATGAAAGTACCTAGAAGAGGATAGAAAACTATTGAAGAGCACAAACATAACATTTTTAAGGGCTTTTTTATAAAAGTCTTTTAATGGTTTAAGAAACATATTACTAATCCAATACCTGTGTTTGGGATCATAAAAATACCTCGACAAATGAAATCGCCAAAAGGTGATTCAAAATGGAACTAAATGGATGACAATGACCACCATGGGACAGTTATAAAGCATCAAGAAGTGGATGAGAAACATATAAAATAAGGAGGTTATACATAGGATTGAAGGAAAACAAATTGTCTCATTGGGTGATACTAAAGGAAGGTATTCATGTAAAATATGTTATACTAGTTTCGTTAAGTCGAACTTGAGATAAACTCATGAAGAGTTAAAACATGTTAGTTGAACAACACAGTATGAGGATCTACAAACTCAAGGATTATAGAGTTAATCTTTAAAAAGTGATAGATTTTCATTTGTTCGACTATAACATCTATTATAGTAATACTAAACGCAATGGATAACAAGTCATGAACCTAAGCACACATATCACGTTGTTATTTAACATATGAATATTAGAATGCAATTGCTTCTTTATAGGGGATTTGATCAACCCTATTTTTATCCCCCAAAATTAGATTAATGAGGAAGCTAGTACCCATAGGGTCCTAATTGGTCCCCACTTGAACTATATAATACCATGATAACACAGGTTATGAGGGTCAAATTGCCTCTAGATTTACTTTTGTATATAAAAGTGTTTTAACAATTAAGCAAGGTGAATTGGAGTTAGTGAACAAGGTATTTAGATTGAGCTAATTAATTAAGTTGTAGACTCTGTTGGTTACTTAATCAATAAGATTCATTTTAATTTAGATAAGTGACTCAAAGCCCCTTAGGTGGGCTCAGTCACTTAAACTCGATTACAGAAACCCTACAATAACCCTCCCCCCCCCCCTTAGGTGGTTAGGATTTCCATAATTTTACCATGAAGTCATCTTCCACCTTCAAAGAGAGAAAGAGATCATTAAGTGGAAGAGTTCAGTATGCAAGACTTCTGCAACAACAATCTTCTTCTTCACCACATGGAACATAATTTGGAAACCTCCTAATCTTAGGTATTGCTTTTTTGTTACACTTTTTGAATTCTATTAAAAGGAAAAATACAATTGTCAAACAATGCAATGGGATTTAGAAAAGCCTATTCTAGTTTTGCATGTTCCTAACTTGATCTAGCTTGGCATCAAGTGATCTACTAAGGTTTCACAACATTCCTACTTATGTACTCAATTGACATACTCTAACTCATAAAATTGGAATAGTAAAATGTATGTACAGGAATTATTAAACCATAAGATTTTCATGATCACTGTCTGTGTGGGGATGTACCCAAGGGAATACGATGTCTCAATCTCATGGGATATATGGTGTTTCTATAAAAAACATTTATACAACAGCCTCTATTAACAAAGGTTCAATCCCTAGGATATATGACCACATAAGGGCTCACCCATAGGGTCAAAGTTTCCATTAATTTCAACACAAGCTCAATATTCTTTCAATTTGAGAGTTTCATATTATAAGTTAAGTTTGATAAATCATAACAATTTATAAAGTCTTATGTCATTGATTCTGTACCTCTATCTAAATGTGTAACTATATACACTAGTGCACTACATAGGAAATACATCCTGACAACCAAGAAAGTCATCTTTCTAATTAGGAGGTAGTGGCACCTATATTAAATATCATCTTGCAATAACCCATATTTATATTAAATGTGCAACTTCAAAACACATAAGTCATATAGAATGCAAGTATTATGAGTGTGAATACCCAAATTAATATCAATACATATATGGAATGAAAAAATGGAAGTTCATGGCTAACTTTGTTTAACATCATTCCTTCTTTAAAGCTTTAACCCAATAGTTTATTGCAAGGGTATCAAAAAAACAGGATTAAACTGTTGATGAGAAGCAAGCCCAATAACCTCTTTGCCTTTGAATTGATGATTGCATGACGATTTGAAACCTTACGGCAACTCTTACAACAAGGAAGTGGGCAAATGCCCAAATTGCTCGACCCAATCAATGATCAAGTTAGTTAAGGCTTTTTAGGAAAAAAAAAGGAGAGAGCTAGAAATGATTGGCTTTAGGATTATAACAAAAACTGAATGCCCTTTAGAGGTTACTTTAACTCTAGTTGGGCTAGGGGTTTCCAAGTCGATTTACAAGCATTATAAGGGTGCCCTTGGTTAAGCAATTACTATTTTTCAGATAAAGGCTTGACCTTTTGCACTAGAGCCACCATTGGTTGGTCAAGGTTGCCTCGATCGACAGTTTGAGATGGCCTGGAGTGCCCTCCTGCGGATAGGACAAATTACAGCCCATATATTCCAATTGTCAAAAGCCTTCTAGTCGTATCCTTTCATCCTAGAGATGCTAGACAATGCTACAGGTATGACCATTTTGCTCAAATTGCTCCTAAACACAAGAGTGTAGATATCTCTTGTGGTTCTCCATAGGCCGAAGCATCCTTGGATGGGTTTGTCTTGTAGGGAATTAAATTGAATTCCCAACCTGTGAGAAACAAAATTGAGAAAACACACACCAAAAAAAATTCATATGCACAAGACAGTATTTACGTGGTTCGGCAATTTGCCTACATCCACGGAGTTGCAGGGATATCACTATTATCAGGGGAGAATCCAGAGTACAACCCACGGTTACCATAATATCATCCCATCATGACCTAGAATATTTATATAGAGATATTTCCAATAACCTTCCTTATTCTATAAGGGAGTCTAATATTACAATAATATATCAACTTGGAAATATTCTATATAATATTCTTTACAAACAATAAGGAAACTATACTAATTAGGAATTTGAGACACTTCCTAATTAAACTAGGCTCCACAAAGCCCAACATGTCTAGGGTTCATAGTCTCCATCATAAGGTTGGACCCATTTTAGGAATCCGACCCACATAAAAGGTCTAGAACTATCACTTTTGGAAGAATGAGTGGAAGGAAAATGAATCAAAATAGGAAGGAAAAGGGGATGTAAGGAACCAGAATTAGAATTAGGATTTAGGACTTCTATTAAAGTGGTCACAAGAATATTAGAACCAGAAGGAGAACGAATCTAATTACATACCACCCTTACAAAAAGAAACAAGAATATTAATATTATTTTTTAAATAATCCACATTTCACACTTATATTTTCAGATGATTATGTCTTCATATTTAAAAAATTGAGTGAGATTTTTGAATTAGTTATACAATAATTCTAGACATAAATAATTAAAATGAAATTTAAAATAAAAAATATTTTTATTTTATTAATTAAAATTAACTATTAAGAATATATTTTTAATCTTTTTTATAACATTGATTAAATATTTATAAAATAAAATAAATATAAAAATTAATATTAAACCAAATATATTGAAATGCATCTTAGAAATATGCTATTATATCAATTTAAAATAATTAAAAAGATTGATTATCTTGAGTCATTATGCCATTATTTTTTAAAAAGTTATTATTTTATTTTTTTTTATTAGAAAACATGTTATTATGTCAAATTATTATATAATTAAATATATTATAATATTAATTTAAAAATAATATATCAATCATGAGGATATTTTTGTTTAAATTTTATTCCTAAGAAAATGAAATGGGGGAAATTAGATCTCATACCTTTCATTGATTTAAGTGAATACTTGGAAGATCCTAAAGGTGCCATCAGTGGAATGGGAATATGCCTACCAGCTTTGCCTTGTAATGAGATATCCCTATCCCATGTTATTTGTACATGAATGATAAATAATAGCTTGGTATCATTGGTCATTGGCAAAGGGGAGGACATTATTGTTGATTTATAGGTGGGTCCACACTGGAGACAAATAAAAAGTGATGATGCAGATAATGCCAAATAGTTCTTGATCATCCCTAGGTTGAACACCATCTCATCTACTTGAGATGTATATGTCATGTCTACTTCCATTTGAGGATGAGGAGCTCTGTTGAATTGTTGTTATGATCTAGGGAAAAACACCCATCAATCACAAATGTAATTTCAGCTCATGTTTGGATGCCCAGAAAGTTTTAGACTTTTCATGATGTGTAAGTAATGGTGGATTGGTGAATTGCATGATCTCCGGCTTTATTTGATTTGGGTTATGGCAATGGAAAGTGGAGGGCCCCAAAAGCAACCAGGAGATGCTCTGTGAGTAAGATAATCAGAGAAATCCTTGGCTGCTGCTTTACAACTTTCCTTTTTGAAGATGAAGAGACCTGGAAAGAAGAATGCCTAGTGTTCTAGTGTCATTGAGTCATAATGATGTAGGCAAATAGTGCATTTGTAAGCATTTTTGCAACAGAAATATAAACCCTAAACCATAAACCTTAAACCCAATTCATATAGATACCCAAGAGCCGAACTAGTCATCATCATAACAAACCCAGAAACCTCTACTCATATGGGTTTGCAGAGATCAAAGCCAGGACATCGCTTTGAGTATTCAATAATGCCTGCATCTTTGATACTAAGAGGCAATCACTAACAAATCCCAGAAACAATTTTTAAAACAAAAATCTGAGAGGTTATAATCTAGTGTGGGGGATAAAGACATACAAAATAATAATAATACAATATATGCCATGGCACTGGCATCATCTATTCCTTTATGGCATCAAAATTACACAGCTGAAAAAACAACCAAAGAAAATGGAGATTTTAAGTAATTCACAAGACATCACAGCATTTTCTACATGCCCCAAATGGCATTCTGAGACAGTTTATCTCAGAATGCAAGGTGAGACATGGTCATGGAAGAAACCATCATCGAAGTTCTGAGAATAGCTATAAGGATCATAGCTGTACTGTACTCTACTTCTTTGCCATCTCAGAGAGTGCTTCCATTGAGACCTGAACCTCCAAACCAACTGCCTCAAGAAATATAATCCATGACAACATACCACTGGGGCTCTTCTTTCAACCCAGCCAAGTGTAACTGCAGATCCACCACTCATAATTCGCTTTCCCCACTTCAAGAATTGGATCCTCTTCACGCCTTGCATATCTGAAATTTTCATATTAGCTTCTTGCTTAACATAAACCATGTATTTTCGCAATATAAGAGAGCTGATATAGCTTCACAAGCAACAACACATGAAAGAATTTTGACTTTATAAGAATCAGGTGTCAGCATTCCATTAGCAGGCATCAGCATCTAATAATGGATGTGGCTTTCCCATCTACAGAAATTTAAAATGTTATCATCAGTAGTCCATTCAATTTTGATAGCTACTAGTCTTATTGTTGTGGCCCCTTCTTTTGGAGAAGACGGAAGACTTGTCCCTACTGATGTAATGCCAACGGTAGCGAGAGAGCTTTTTAGATTGGATAATCTTTCGAAAATGCTAGAGTTTATCAAGTTCAATCTTCCTTCTGTTTTACACAGTGATAAGGGGAAGTTTCCCAGGAAACATGAGCGGATAAAAAGATGGATGAGGTCTACTTTTACCTAAAAAGTACTCACCGCCCATGCATGAATTGCTGAGACAGACCCCATTAACCCCATTTTCATCCAGGGACTTTATAGCTTTTCCTTTCCACAAAGGAAAGAGAATTTTGTGTCTGACGCATCATTTGATTCTAGGTAAAAAGGTACTTCAAAACAAAACATCCCCACCCTCCAAAAAACAGAAAAAACACAAACATATATATATATAACAGGAGAATAAAGGAAAAGGTAACTGAAAAATCAGTGCCAACAACCCATTGAATGACATGGAAATGGCACATAAAGCTCATACAAGCAAAATAAAGAATGGAGAAAGGTGGTGCTGAAAAAATCTATGGGCATTAGAATGTTTAATGAAACAAGAAATAGCCCAGGAAAGGGTTGGCGTTTAAATTATTAACATCTAATTGCTTACTCTCTTTAAGCCTGAACTCAAAAATCTATATTGGCATGCAAAAAAAGCCCTTATTCCACAAAGATATGACAACATAAACCACCAGTGATCTATTACACAAACAGAGGAGTGACCAGATATTTTGTCCAGTAGAAGCTACCATACAAGCTTCATCCCTTAAAGGTTATTAACAGTTAGCATACAAAATCATCATCCAAATTTCAAGCCACTAGGATCAAAACTTTCAAGATGTTTACTTTTTAAGGATGAAGGAAAATGAAATATACCTGAAATTATTTAGTTTCAACTGCAACATATGTTCAGAAAATATGGGCTGAAACTTCTAAAATTAAAAAGATTTCAGTTACTCAAAACCAATAGTCAAGCCCCATCAGTTTACATTCTCTCCCATCTTCAACCATTTAATCAACTTCAACATATAAAACCATTAATAGGTCTAAAAGCAACCAAATCACTTGAATCCTTGAATGGGAAACACCTTTATACTGAATTGAAATGGAATGCAGAAAGCACCCATATGCAAAGGCATTGAAGCAATTTAAGTATTTTATTATGGTCTAAATGCTTATGTGAGCTAAATCAGAAACAATTCTGATCTCTTGATTTCTTTTAATTCATGATATTATGCTAAATTGAAAGAACAAAACAATTGCAAGCAAGCAATTCTCAATAAATGCATATAATCGAAATAAGCACTGTTTGTAGTGCCATGTTATCAAAAGAAGACCCGTTATGAGTCTACCATCTTAGAATACCTGCTTACCTCTGTAAAATCCAGATCCAGTGTTTCAGTAAAAGCATCTTCCTATGAACCATGATTATAAGGTGCAGTTATATGGTGGCAAAGCCATATTTGAAAAGAAAATAACCAGCTTCAGAATAGTCTGATCTTATATAATACCAAACTTCATCATTCTATGATCCCTATGTTAATCATGATTTTTAGACTTAAAAATTTCTTTTTAGGCAATAGATGAACTATACTCTTGCATATTTTATTATTTGCAAATAGAAAATGGTTTTTTGGTGATTTTATTAGCTAAAGATCATGTACATGCAGCAACTATGTTGGCTTAAAACAGGAAATGTTAAAAAGGAAAGGAACAATTACTTTTAAACTTGTGGAATTTAAGCAAGACCACTTCTAATGTGCCATTGTATTTAGATGAACTTTAGGTTAAAAGTAGGAAGTTTGATTCTGCAGTTGACATATGAGGGGTATGGATCAATGAATGAAATCTGTAGACTAGTTAATGTTGTACCCTTGAAAATGCTGACACCTAATTTCTAACTTTTAACTATACTAGTAATGTGAGATTATAGTTATATTCATACAATGATGTGGGTGTTGTTAAGCTGTGTAAGGAATTGTAAAAAGAGCATAGAATGACTATTTACAGAAACATATTTGTTGCACACTCTTCCTTGTACCTTCAACTAAAAGCAGAGTGCATTCAGAAATGTTAGTGGACAAGAGAGTCTTACAGATCACCAACCTGGTAATGATCTACTGTCAAGCACTGCTGGTTCCATGCATTAGATAGGACCCACGAATGTGAAATATGTAGAGGCACCAGATCCTCTCAGCAAGTTCACCTGGTAATTTTCCATGCATTAAAAGCTAGTCAAGGTCTTAGAAAAAATCCTTCTAATTCATCCCTAAAGCTCAAGCATGGATCAGAGTTATTCACACAATTGAGGCATGTGTAATAGCGAGCCAAACACTGAGTAAATAAATAAATAAATAACAGAACAAAATAAAACAAAAACTTCAGGAAATGCTTAATATCTAAATTTTTAGTATATTAGAAGATGCAAAGTGCAAGAGAAATATCATAGGCATGTCAACCAAGCATGTGCTGCATTTAGGAGTGTGTTTTACTGGTGCAATCACTTCATACATTCTAAGGAGTTCAATGTGGATTAAACAAGTCTTCTGTTAGATTCTATGATAAGAACATGTTAGAATGTTACATATTGCAGATTCAAATCCTAATAGTTAGAGTTCATGAATTCGAGTTTCTCCTACTGCTACTATCCTTGTTTATTAATCTACTGCTACTACTGCTGCTAATTTGCCTGTCCATGGGCAGATATGGGGCTGCATAAAAAGGAGGATGTTAGATGATGAACCCAAATCCCGACAACTTAAGCTTTTAGGAAAGTTGATAGCTTAATGGAAGATATGTTTATACAAATAATTGCAGCCCTTCACCACATATTCTAGAACACTACCATGTGTGACAAATTTACATGCACACCTGATCTGCTTGATGAGAACAAGAGACAATCACCATGTGACTTTCTCTGCCATATTGCAAGACCCCCCAAATACACTTGGAATATGAATCAATCATAGACATTCCATAAACTATATAAAAACCTAGATCATCTTAGATTCATGTACAATTGTAAAAGAAGTGGACAACAGCGCAAATATAAATAGTATGAAGCATTTTTCATAGTTTTTGACTGAGTTGGACAACCTGCTAATGGTAACAGGAAGAAATTTCTGATTGGCATCATTCATCCAAAAAATTGAAATACATATAAATTTCCATAACATCTAATCTTCACACTGGTGTCTTACTTTCTGACAGAGAGCAATCTTATCAGGTCTGCTTCCTATCTAATCAAAATGTCAAGAAACTACTATGTTGGGGCCTTCAATTACTAGTTACTAGTTAGAGGATTTAGAAAATGAAGTTAAAGAGGATAGCCAGAAGAGTCTCAGTAAACTCACAGTCTATGTGATCCTTCCTATCTTGAGTACAACTGCAGCATCTAAAAGACAAAGAAATAACTTGCTGAGAAAAATGCAACATTGACCCCCAAAGATCACAAAACATTGACAAACAATAAAATGAGAAAGGAACAGGGTTACAAACACAAAACCTAATTGTTGAAGAACATCCTTTGAATTGAGTGTGTATATCACTCAGATACAGTCTGAGCAAGGGTGACCTGCAAAAACAATTTCTCAGCTAAAATAATGAAACAAGCAATTCCATTAAATTTTATTTATTGGAAGTATAAATGCCCTTAATATAAAAGGTCATTTATATTTCCAATGCACTCATTTCAAAACAGTTGGACATCCAAAAATCATACGAGTACCATGAAGGAATAGCAAATGCTGCAAGAACAGGGGATAGTTTCCACAGCTGATGAAGATCACCACCAACTAGTACATTCAGATACTCAAGAATGGCCTTTTCCTAGTTTAAACAAAGAGATGAGAAGCAGCTCAAAAAGAGCGATACAAACAAGAAGGTCAAGGATTAAGTAAAGAAGGATGAGGAGCTAGTAGCTGATCAGTGATGGTGCTGACTTGCAACATATACACCATATGTATCAGCATGAAGAAAAAGGGAATCTGGAGTGCAATCTATAACAATGTAAATCACAAAAATTTGAATTTAAAGATGCTAACTAAATTTTTGTTCTGAAATAAAGAAACAAAGACAGCATAGTAGAAATTAAGAAAGTTAAAAGGAAAAGGTGCAAAAATACATCAATAACAAACAAAGAGTGATGCATCAATATGATCGACCTTCAAGACAAATGCAATTGTGTTTCTTGTGGAAATTTTCAGTGGAACCGACTGCTACAAGAAGCATGCATTAAAATAGAATATGCACATACATCAGCCAATATAATCAACTGGAAAAAATTAACAGCACAAGTACCTTCAGTTCCAATACATCCTCTTTAGAATGACTTTGAGATCTTCCTGTAAGCAAGTTGCATATTTCATTATATTGCTTTGGGATATTAATGGAATCATATGAAACTGACATGAAATATTCAAGTAGACAACTCCATCTTCTTGCAATACATCCTAATAACAAGAGCTCCTGTTATAAATCAGACAACAGAAAAAGTAAATTATGTAATGAATGTCAACTAAAATATCAACTGAATTCCTGACAAATACATTAAGAAAAGAGTTAGATTCATCTATGTAACTCGATGAGAACAATATAGGGAATTCAACAAGAAGTTTGATTGGCATGAATATATTTTCTTTCATCATTTAATCCCAAAACTTCAATTAATATATGGGCACACATGGTCAACATTGTAGCAGTGAAGCTCTTCAAATCATGTTTAACCTGTAATTATTAAATGAGGAAAAAGAAAAAAAGGTCCAAAAGATATGTTTGATACTAAATTTAAGACAGCCAAAAGCCTTGAGACAATGATGAGGAGGATATTGCTTGATCATCCAAACTAGAGGGAGAATATTGTTTAAACTAAATTATGATATTGAAAGAAGTGTCAGTTGACATGAGGTTATGCATGGGTTACTGATCAAACATAAAGAAGCGTCAATTGACATGAGGATATGAGGCAGGTCGTTGATCAAGACATGTTTGTGATAACTGAGTTTCAGGAATTATTTGCATTTAATAACATGGGCTTGAACAAATCTTTCACATTTATATTTCTGAATTATGTTCCTTTTGTGGACTTGATTTTTGCCCACTATTATTGCTTTCTTTCTTAAACCTTTGTGGTGTAATGAGTTGAAACTGACCAAAATTTTGAATAGCTTCAAAAAATGTCCATATTTTGCCAAACTTTAAAGTAGCGACTCTGTTACTAGCCTAGACAAAATGCAATGCACATGGCATTTGCACATGCATATACACAATTTCCATTGGTATTTTCAAATGTATAAGTAATTGGAAATCCTAAACAATTTCTAGTATTAATGAAAATTAAGAATATTCTCTATTAAAAGAAAAACACACTTGATAGAAGTTCTCTTAGCAAAAAGTAAAAACAAATAAGAAAGTAATTTTAGCATCCACTTTAAACCTAAATTTCAATCTCAACTAACCAAATTTGAAAGTTGTTGGATCTAGTAGGATAACACCTATAAGGGGATTAATAGTTGTTAATTTTTAATCCTGAAAATTCCTTTATTAATTTAGAGAAGCCTAGAATCAACCAACACAAGAACACAAGGATTTTTTACATAGAAAACCACCCACACAATGTGCAGATGTAAAAACCACAAGGTCAAAGGCCTCAAATCAACAATGCATTATATGAAAGTACAGTACATAGTTTTACCTAGCAAAAGTTATTCCTAAGACTTACTCCCTAGCACCTACACTACACTTCACGTGCTACCAGTGGATCTCACCTCAACACCTGTGAGGATGCAAATCTCCTTCAAACTCAGCAGAAGCGAACACAAATACTTCTTTGAGAGTTTTGGGAACGAGATGGCAAATCAGATTTTTCAACTCAAAAACAGCAAACCAAAAACCTTTTTTGGGCAAAAAAGTATATATAGACCTAGGAACCTAGTGGATCGAATCTCGAAAATTCCAAAAAAAATCCTTTTAAAAATAGAAAAAATAGATCTCCAAAATTCTTGAGAATTTTGTTGTAAACACTCGAGTGCTCTTTGAGCGCTTCAACACTATGTCTTGCACTTTAGCGCTCAATGGAGTTTTTAAAACACATTTAAACAACATTTCGCTCGATTTTAAAAACCTCGATCCACACCATGCTTTACCAAACACCAATTGTCTTTCTCAGAACTTTCTATACTTACCTGTTTCATCCCGGTTAAACAAGCAACAACCTCGAGTCTTCAATGGAGAGCAAGACGCAATCTAGAATAATGTAAGTATGAATGAAATAAAATTGTCAATCCTAAACTACAAAACCTAATGTACCAATAATCCCCCCATTGGAAATTTTGTGACAAAATACAGATTACATAAATCCTCCAATACTCTCAAATGGAGTTTACAAATCTCACAATAACTCTGGTTTAAACCAATTTATTCTATAACTAGCAAACGACTATAAACTATATCCAAAGATGAATAAATACCCTAATACTTGTAATCTATACACACCAACCAACAACATATCCAGGTAAAGTGGTGCATGTGAAAAAATATAACTCATTAATAATTCATCGATTCTATCCAATCGAGATAAGAGTAAAAAGTAAATAGATGCAAGTCATGCATGAATGGATATCTAACAACCAATCATTCAATAAAGAACAAATCATCTACCCTTTTTTTGTCACACAAATGACAAAGTGAATGATAAAGCAAAAACCAAATGAAAGATAGAGACAAAAGAAGGAAATTCACACCCATATATGATCAAACGGTTCTAGATACAAGAGATAAAGAAATAAAATACATCCAAACCAACAAAATACATAAGAAATTGAGCCAAAACAATTTCAGTGCAAAAAGGAATTGATCTACAAAAACAAATAGCAACTAAAAGTTCGGATCAGATGGAGGTAGGGGTGTAGAGCTAGAAGAACCCTAAGACATCAACCATAAGGTGAGGGACACGAGTTGCTCCTCGAGACTCTAAAAGTGAGCATCCACATGCTTCGTGAGCTCGCAATGGTGAGTGTCCACATGAGTACTCAATGCATCAATGTGCTAAAATCTGTTGAGCCCTCTAGGTGCAAGCTTGGGGAGTTCATCACTCCTCTTCCTGCATGGCCTCCAAACCAATCGAGCTGGATACGTGATTCACATGCTTGGACCATGAACTTTGGTTGATTAGAGCATGCGAGCCAAACACACTAAGAGTCTAATTAATCTCAAAATCAATGTCGACGAGTATATGGGAGATGATCAAGGCGAAAGGAAGGCTTCTAAGATGAGATGACTCATGATATGTCGCCATGATGTCAAAGATGACCCGGGCAATCTCGACCATTGCCCAAAAAAGAATGGCATGAATGAAACGAGCAACTAACTGATGAATCTATGTCGAGTGCAAGGAGGGAAAAAAGGTATAGGAGAAATAAGTGGTGAGGACCCATACTGACTTGGTGATTGATGGACTTTTGTCGATTATCGTATCAAAATAAAGTTTATAAGCTAATCTACGCTAAGGTAACTTTTGTCCGATCAAAAATGGTTTTTAGCAAAAGCTACGATAGTCTAGTGGTTTTAGATGTCGTCTACTAGGATGGTAAGGGTGTTTGGCAATCAAAAGTAAGAAAATTGAAATAGCAATAAAAAAAAAATAGAGATGGTGAAAACTTATGACAAAGTTAAGAAAATTTGATTGTAATTGGAGGAATAAAATTGACCAAAATTAAAGAAAAATCTATTAATGAAAAATAAGTTCTCGATTTTCAAAATCATTAGAAATCGATTTCTATGGTAAAAAGATCAACAAGATCTATTATTTATGAAGTTAGGATAAATATCTAAAAATCTTACCTAAACCGATATTTGATTTAGCTTTAAATCTATAGATCCATTTTTCTTCAAATCAAATGATTTAAACCATAAGACCAACTCAATTCATATGTATTTAATTCATCTTAAATCATCGTCCAATGATTCATATAATGCAACTATTCAATTTCACTAAATTTAACTTTAAGAATTTAATGAATCTACTTAGTTTGCATTGTAATAAACATTCATAACAATTTGAACAGAAAAATTCTCAAATTTCAATTAATTAATCAATTGGATCAAAATACCTTAGGAAATTAAGCTTCATTTCTCTAAATCACCATAAATCTCACCTCTAGATCCTCCTTCCCCCAAGAAAAATGAGATTTAACCGCTCATGTTCAAAGATTTAATCTCACAAGACATGTTTAGCTAGTGAGAAAATGCGAGAAAACGAAAGAAAATGAAAATTTCTAGTAAGAGAGATAGAGAAAAATCTCTAGAATAGCTTTAAATCCAAAAGTACAAAAACTTCTTAATGAGAGTTTCAAATTCTTATTTATATGTCAAGGTCAAGTGGATAATTAACATCTTGGAGGTCTTCTAGAAACTTCCAAATTTGAAAATCTAGAATTTGGCACCAAAAATAACATTTGCGCGCAGGATCTAGCCATGTCACACAAGAACTTATCATTTCGCACGATCGTGCCAAATTTCACATGAACATGCAAAATTGCCAAGTTTTGCTTTTTAGCTCTTCTTTGACATTTCTTCAAAGTTCTTCCTTTAATACTAGGTTGGCTACTTCCAATCAATTCAAATCCCAATCCAAACCAATTTGCATTGCTAGGAACATGGATCAAATACCCTCAAATCTCACACTTTAGGAATCTCACACTTTAGGAATTTCAGTTTCATTCACCTTTCAAATTTCTATATTCCAACAAGTAAAAACCACTCTTTTCCATCATGCATTTAGGTCACCACTAGCATTACCCTCTTCAAATTGATTCCTCTCCTTTGTCACTCAATTCATCAAAAATACACCTTAAAATGACTCTAAACCTTACAAAAATTGTTAGTAGCTTTTGCAAGGAAAACAACATATCAATCGGGCATTTTAAGCATAATTACCACATAAAAGATGTGAAACGTATAACAATTGTTATCTATAATATGTTCCTTTTAGGTAGTAATCATTCCCCCCAACCAACACATTGCTAGTCTTTTAGCAATGGTATAATAAAAAGAAAGAATACTCAAAAAGAACTAAAAAAACACTAAACAACTCATTTGAAAAATGATTTTGAAAATTCCATATCACAAATAATTAATAAGAAAACACACCTTACAATCGTATCATCAAAATCCCAACTTATTCACCATCTTTAATAGAAAGAATATCATGCAAATCAAAGTATCAAAGATACATCCATCTTCATTCCTCGAAATAATCTTTCTAAACAAATCTTAAGTGTAATTAAGCTAGCGGGGAATATAGTATTCAAAACTAATCCTCTCCTCAACCTAGCTTAATTCATCTGGAGCAACAAAAACCACTCTCTCATAGGTGAAAAACGCACTCAATTTTATTTATTTATTTTTTCATAGGACTTATTGTCGAAATGTAATGCTAAAGGTATCTCCAAGTATATGGTCCTTATAGTAGGGATTCATTGATAACTCCCAACCACAAGCCATAGGCACCAAGTTTATAGGACTATTTCACCAGCCACTAACTCCTCAGACTTCATCCCTAACTCCTCAAAATAGGATTCAATACCTTAGCACCTACAATTGAGCTCATACTTCACCCATCCAACCATGCAGCGAGCATTGAGGACGATGGCTCCCAACTAAAATGGCTTAAGGCACCAGGCTTCAAAGACCTTTGGGCCATATACCCCCTAGACCTTGCTTAGGTTTCAAAGTAAGCAAAACTCAACCATTTTTATTCATCAATTTTTTTCTTTTTCATTTTTTCTTTTTTTTTTTTTTAATTATGCATATTGGCCTTTTTCCAAGGTGTCTCAACTCAATTCAAAAGTAATTCATGTCACTAAGACTAAGTTTAAGTCTCAAGGCTAGACTAGTTTTTCATCTCATATCCGACGTTTAGAGTGCATAGCGTGTCAAGAATCAAATAAAAATGAACCTTGAAGAAATGAGAACTTCAAAATCAAATCAACTTTAATTTACACAACAAATCTTCTAAGATCAAGCAAATAAGCTAATCAACTTCTTTCAAACTAGGTATGTTCATTCATTAATCACAAGTGCTATGTTTTACTCAAAAAATATTTAACAAATAAGTCTGAAAAAATAAAAAAATAAAATAAAATAAAGAAAAGAAAAGAAAAAATCTAGCTAATGCAAACTATCACAAACACAACAATGAAAAAAATATAGCAATAACAATGTTAAATCACTAAATTCCTTTCTCTTCCTTTCCTACCCTCCCCCTCAACCAAACTAAACATCGTCCTCAATGTTGACTAAGAAAATGTAAACAAACGAAGGGTAAGGTACCTGCAATTCACTATTTTTCAGCTCCCATGGCTAAAACAAAACAATATCAAAGCATAAGTATGGAGGAAAAGAAGAAAGCAAAAGGTTGAATACTATCATCATAGCAAAAACCAAAAAAATCAAGAAGTGTCTATGTAGTATCAAAGTGACAATGAAGGAAAGTGGTAAAAGGGAATGTCCTCAAACATGGGAGGAAGAGAGGAGATGACCTCTGAAGCTGCTGTAGTGGGTGTAATAGCATCCATCCCTGAAAATGTGACCTCTAAAGTAGCTTAGAGTGTTGCAAAAACAGTACCATGTAGCTCTAGGTCAGCTAAAATTGTGGCCATCTAAACTCTAGCATTAGGTGTCTCCAATAAATGCTCAATCTCTGCGATTGTAGTGAAAGTAGATAGGCCAGAAGCAAACAATGGAGCAACTGGTACTTCACTACTTTATAGCTTAACTGTATGATTAATAGAGGTAGTAGTCATGATAACAAGGGTATAAATTAAAGGAGATGGAATTAGTCTAGTGCGGGAGCCTGAAAAACCTATCCTAAGAGTGAGGGAAAACATGCCTAAATGAACAACAACCTACCCTTTTGAAGGTTCAATGTTGACTAAGGATTGCCACTACTACATGACCATCGTAAGGTCATCAACTCGTTGGATGAGCTACTGCTGAGTATGTTGGATAGTAGCTTGAGTTTCTTGAATCATATTCAATCGAGCTAACAATTGCTTGAATGCCTCAATGGAGAACTATATATAACCAGCAGAAAGTGGAGGAACCATGGTAGGTGTAAATGAAGAACCAGGTGAAACTGGGAGAGCTGTTGTGGAATTTAGAGAACTGAAAACAATATCTGCTAAAGAAACCACTGGTGGCATATCCTCTCTATCGCCTAAAACATCTACAAATAGATTAAGAGGTGGCACATAGTGGTGCTGAGTAGCGGCAGTCAAGGAAGCACCCACGGAAGTAGGCTCAGTCCTAGTCACACTCCCTTGCCATCTTAAAACCGTGTAGACCTCCCTACAATCGTGTTTCTTCTTCTTTCCTGGTTCAGCAAGAAAATCATAAAATTCTAAAATAGTACGTAACACCCTAGGAAAGAATAAGGGATATTTCTTGATCCTTTTTAGTTTTTTCATATGCACTTTGTCTTCAAATTAAAAATAAGCAAGCATAAACAAATTAGCATGTGTACACCACTACTCAGTCACAATCCAGAACAAAGCTACAAGGATGTCTTCCCTTCTTTGCATTGAGTGTTGACACGGATAAACATTAAAATGAAGCACATGATCCAAAAACCAAAAATTAGATTTCATTTCCTCCTCGATACTATATGTGGATTGCTAGATTGACCTTGAGAAATTATTCTAACCATTTCAGCAGCATCAGCTCTGGTAGGGGGTTGAAAATCAACAAGGTTTGGAGGTGCAATTGGGATATCCAATGCTTTGGCCACCATTTCAACATTTAGCATTCTTTGCTTTCCATCAACCTCAAATCACTAAAGGGGAATAAATCTCTTTATTGGTCATGGTCCAATAGAATTCCTGAATTACACGAGGGTAGAAGAATGGTTTGGGCACTATACACAACTCAAAAAAATATCGGCGGTAGTGCTATAGAAAATCGAGTTAAAGGAAACTCAAGAAATGCCTTAAAATCATAGTAATATTCCTCGTGAAATTGTCTACCCAAGCAATCATCCCATGGACTAGAGGAAATTTTCATTCTCAGGGCTTTTGTAAAATGGAATTGAGTTCGTTCTAGTTGAGGAGCATATTTGGTAATTTGATTCTAAACTAGGGCTGCAAAACTGGGAGATGGAGATATAGGGTTTTAAACCAAATGAATAGCAAAAGATGTTGGTAACTTGTCCGCTTTATTTTACGTTGGTCATTTTTTCTTTAGTGGCAGATTATCAAGGAAGTGCATCTTTGTTTTGCCTTTGTGAAGCTCTTATGACATATCTTTGGTTAGAGGTTCAAAAATGGAGATTCACATAGGGGGCACTGCTAAAATCATCTCCACTCCCATCACTAATTTCCACACATTCCTCTTCAAGTTCAATCGCTTTTTGTTTTTTATTTCCTATTTGTAACGCAAAAAGAAACAAAATTAAAAACTTGAAATGAGACCATAGATTGATGCACAACAAATTTAGCCAAGAATTTCAATTGTCCCGATATTTGTGAAAGCTTAAAAAAATCCAAAGGATCGTCAATGAAGTAATGACTCAATTTGATTCAAAATTATAATTTCCTAGCCCTAATCTGCTTTACAATTGGAAATAGAGAGAAGGGTGAAACCAAATACCTCGAGTGTCTAAAATGTAGATAGTGCTCAAAAAAATCAATGGAATTCAAAAACAAATAGAAAAAGTCTACCAAGTGGTGTAGCCACTTCCTTGGACTAGAGTATGGAGGGAAGTAGAGGTATAAACGAAAGAAGAAAAGGTATGGATGTTCCCATACCCCTTTAGCATCATCGTCTTCTGGAGTGAGAGTGAAGCATTCTCAGATTGAAAATTTTGAAAATATGGGAAGTAGGTGGAGAGTTTTGGCATGATATTATTTTTAGCACGGTGATGCGAAATGAACTAGAGACTTAGATTTGTTATAGGCTATATATAAAAATGGCACAATCATGCAAAGTTCCGCATGAACGTGTGAAATGGTCCAAGAGCCCTTTTTTTATTGCAGCCTTCAACATAATTTTTGCACAATCATGTGAAAATTCGCATGAGCATGCGAATTGGTCTAGAGACTTAAAATTTTTGCATTTTCAATGAAATGAGAACTTCCCTATTTTCACATGATTGTGCAAAATGACTATAAGGCATTAAAATTTCCTTTTGCCTTGCTTCATATATTTCATCCTTTTGACAAGTCCTTCAAAACACAAATAAAAGAGTTTTAAAGGATTCATAAACTACAAACTAAAAAAAATTCAAATAAACAAATAAAAGATTTGAAGGAAAAAAAATTATTTGGCTAGTTAGTCTTTGAGAAGACTAAGTCCATCAAACCTTGAATTTTCAATTCATAGGAGGTTCAAGGAGGTATAGTTCCTCTTTCTCATGTACCATAGGTTCCACATACGGTTTGAGCCCATGTCCATTAACCTTAAAGACACATCCATTCTTTGGATTAGCAATTTCAATAACCCCATTTGTATGCACCTTTTGAACCAAATATGGACCATTCGATCAAGATTTGAGCTTTCTCGCAAAGATATGCAATTTTGAATCATATAGGAGCATCTTTTGTCCTTCTTATAACTCCTTCCTAAGGACTATTTGATCATGCCATTTTTTGAGTTTGTCCTTAGAAAATTTTGAACTCATGTAAGTTTCGTTTCTCATCTCCTCTACCTCATTCAAGTCTAGGAACCTCTTCAACCCAACACTCTTTGCATATCAAAGTTCAATTGCTTTATAACCCACCATGCTTAATACTTCATTTCCAATGGTAAATGACATGTCTTACCAAAAACCAACCTATATAATCACATTCCAAGAATTGTTTTGAAGGCGGTACAATAAGCCCAAAGTGTATTGGGGAGTCTCAATGCCCAATCCTTGCGATTTGTATTCACCACTTTCATCAAGATGTTCTCGATTTCAGGGTTGCTAGTTCCACTTGCCCAATTGTTTGTAGATGATAAGGTGTGGCTACGTTGTACTTCACCCCATATTTAGAAAGAAGGTTATTAAATTGTTTGTTGCAAAAGTGAGTACTCTATCACTAATAATGACTTTTGGTACTCCAAACCTCGTGAAGACATTTTCCTTAAGGTGATGCAACTTACGAGACATCCTCATCCTTTTGGGCAAAGAGATGTGACTTCTTCCTGCTCATCCTCATCTTGGTTTGGATGTCTCTTACATAAATGGAAAACATTCAACTCAAGAGTCATATTTCCAAAGGTAAGTTGCATCACCTCATTCCGACAATTTATTATAGCATTTGTAGTAGCTAAGAAAGTTCAACCACTAATAATCGGGATATGATGTCTTCACAAGGTTTGGAGAATGTCTTTAGTTGCATCACCTTAAGGAAAATGTCTTCACAAGGTTTGGAATACCAAAAGCCATTATTAGTGATGGAGTACTCACTTTTGCAACAAACAATTTAATAACCTTCTTTCTAAATATGGGGTGAAGCACAAAGTAGCCACACCTTATCATCCACAAACAACTAGGCAAGTGGAACTAGCTAACCATGAAATCGAGAACATCTTGATGAAAGTGGTGAATACAAATCGCAAGGATTGGGCATTGAGACTCCCCGATACACTTTGGGCTTACTGTACTGCCTTCAAAACAATTCTTGGAATGTCATTGTATAGGTTGGTTTTTGGTAAGACATGTCATTTACCATTGGAAATGGAGTATAAAGCATGGTGACCTATAAAGCAATTGAATTGTGATATGCAAAGAGTTGGGTTGAAGATGTTCCTAAACTTGAATGAGGTAGAGGAAATGAGAAACAAAACTTACATGAGTTCAAAGTTGTTTCCAACACCCTTCCACTACTTGAAACACTCGAGCACTAATCTGGTTTCAACCACTTCATGCATGCCAAAGGCTATAATAGCCGTCAAGCGCCCTATTTTGTTCATTTCCTCAGTCCTTAGTTGTCTTTCGCACTCCCATTTCATGTCTTTTGGACTTCTAGCAACATTTTGAGTTAGTTTTCGCTCATTTTGACTCCATAGGAGTGTTCTCAAATACTTTTTGAGTTTTTCAAGTGATTTAGATTTTTTAGGTAGCTTCTCATTTTTCATGCTTTTTCTTCTTTTTTTCATTCTAAACCTAGCGTGTCAGGTCATCGTCATCCTAGAGAGGCACCTTTAGTGCTTCCATCCCCTAAGCATGTCATGGGCATCCCCATGCAAGGTCCTTTTGACCTTGATGATCTCCCGGTTGAATCTTTCTTTTTTTTAGGTGACTTAGGACTCGTACTACGCTCAATTCTCAATCTGCAAGGTCGAGATCAAGTGAGGTATCACCTTAAGCGCCTTTCACGACACTGAGCTTCCTACTATTTTCCATGAGAGAGGTTGGGAGCCTCTCATGTCTCTTTACGGGGTTGCATACCCCCACTTTGTTCGAATGTTCTATGCGAATATCCATTATGTTATAGTTGAGCTCATTTTTTTAATCTCTATGTAAGATTAGACCATTTTGGTCACCCTTCATTCTATCCGCCAAGCCCTTCATATGCCTACCCTGCAGAGATTCAAGCCCTCACCCGCTCCAAGCTCTTTGCCATTCTCGTTACACTCTTCAACAAGCCTCATCCTCTACCAGTTTATCTTTCTTGCTGCCTTCACCAAGTTAGCATGAGTCTTTGCCACTTATTTCTCCTATACTTTCTTTCCCTCCACCCACTAAATGCAAATTCATTGGTCGATGCCCATTTCATTCATGCCATTCTTTTTGGGCAGTAGTTTGATATTGCTCAGATCATCCTCAACATCATGGTCGCATGTTATGACTTATCTCATCCTGTCAACCTTCCTTTCGCCCTAATCATCTCCCACATCCTTGTCGACACTGATTTTGAAATTGATCAGGCTCTTAGTGGGCTTGGCCTGTATGCTCTCATCAACGAGAGTTCATGGTCCATGCACATGAGCCACATGCCTGATTGCTCCAAGGGTTGTGCAACAGGAGGAGGAGATCCATGCAATGGAGCAAGATCCACTTGTGGAGCAAAGTGACAAGTTCCTCGAGCCCAAGCCTAAAAGGCCTAATAGTCGACAAAGACTGAGCTCATCACAATCATTCTCTTTTCGCTCGGCCCCCACTTCTAACGATCCTAGACTTCAACGCATGATGGACTCTATGGACCAACTCCACTTGTAGATTGATGCATTGAGTACTCATGTGGAGACTCGCCATCGCGAGCTCACAAAGCATGTGGATGCTCACTTTCAGTCTCAAGAGGCAACTCGTGTCCCTTACCTCATGGCTGATGTCTGAGGGTGCT
This sequence comes from Vitis rotundifolia, assembly GCA_030254885.1. NCBI lineage: Eukaryota > Viridiplantae > Streptophyta > Magnoliopsida > Vitales > Vitaceae > Vitis > Vitis rotundifolia. The sequence continues at coordinate 6,877,144 of CM058157.1, forward strand.
TCCAGCTCTACACCCCTACCTCTATTTGATTCAAACTTTTAGTTGCTATTTGTTTTTGTGGATCAATTTCTTTTTGCACTGAAGTCATCTTGGTTCAATTCCTCATGTATTTTGTTAGTTTGGATGTATTTTATATTTTTATCTCTTATATCCAAAATCGTTTGATTATATATGGATATTATTTTCTTTCTTGTCTCTATCTTCCATGTGGTTCTTACTTTATCATGCACTTTGTCAATTTTGTGGCAAAAAAGGGGAGATAGTTTATTCTTGATTGATTAATCGATTGTTAGATATCTATTGCATGCATCACTCGCATCTATTTACTTTTTACCCTTATCCAAATTTGATAGAATTGATGAGTTAGATCGTTTCCCACATATTGCTTAACCTACGTATATTGTTGGTTAGTTACTGGTTGGTGTGTGAAAGTTACAGGTATTGGGGTATAATTCATCTTTGGTTGCAATTTATATTCGTCTGCTAGTTATAGAATGAATTGGTTTAGACGAGCATTATTGAAAGATTTGTAAACTCCATTTGAGAGTATTAGGGGGTTCATAATTTGTATTTTGTTACAAAATTGTCAAAGTGGGAAATTGTTGGTACATTGGGCTATATAGTTTAAAATTAACAATTTTGTTTCATTCATTCTAACAATAAAACTTTTTTGGATTGTTCCATTCATAATCTAGGATTTACCAAAAGAAAACCCTACTAGTGCAATAATCATGATGTCAATCACCAACATAACTTGATACCATTATGGCTTTATCCCAAATTAGTTTGATATTCATTGTTCATCTATTATCTAGTAGTTTAAGCTTTTGGGTCAAAATGGCAACCTAACATGGTACCTATTAAAACCTTCATTGCCTATAGATTATGAGTTTGAGCCTTACTACATATTTGTTTCCCCCATTTATTAAGTCCACATGCAAGCCAAAAGAGGCTACCCATGAGACTGGACATTAGCTTTAGCCCAAATTAGCTTAATATTCATTATTGATCAATTACCTAATAGTTTAATTTTTTCGGTCAAATTTGTAGCTTAACATGGTATTAGAGTTTTGGTTTTCAAGAAGTCATGAGTTTGAATCTTACTGCTAGTTTATTTCCTTCACTTATTGAGCTATGCGCAAGCCCACAGGAGACAGCCCATGAGGTAGCAAGCTAAATTCATGCATGTTTGGAACATGGGAGTTGCATATTAAGGAAATAGGATGCCATCCAAGGAACTGTCCAAAACCTAGGCATGGTGTCTAGGTGTGGACATGTGTATCTATCTATATATGCATTTGAGTTCATGCTAGTATAAAAGAACCAAAAGGAGCGTAGTGTGAATCATGAAAAAAAAACCAAGAAGAATGTTAACAAGCTTTTTCTTAAACAAATTTGTAAGGTAAACAACAATGATGGACTCTTTTCCAGGTGTCCAAAAAAGTGACTGAGGTTTAATGCCCTTAAGTGTCTGAAATGCCAATCATTGAAGGGGAGAAGTTCCCTACATCATATAGATATTTGTTTTCTGGAAAAGCTACATAGCAATTGTTTGTGTGTTACCGCTAAGTCATTATTCTAATTGACTAGCAAAATTAAGTGACAACCTGAAGAGAAGAAAACAAAAGGTGCTAAAGTGCAGAGCATTTAAGCATTTTAGGATAGTGGGCTCCCCCTTGAGAACTAGCCTGGTCACCAGATGCACCTAGGCATATATTGGCATGGTTGTAAAATTTACTTTTAATCCATTTCATGTCAAAATTTTCAAAACTTCATTAAGAATTATTTTAAATGTAAAGTGAAACGTGAATATGAGAAGAAACTTGAGATCAAACAATTCATCTGCCCATACGTTTATCATGCCCAAGAATCATCAATTGCTTTCTTTGTGTATTCTAAATTCACCAATTCAATCCTACAAGAATGGAATAATAGGTCTACTTGGCATTCCAATACTCCTTGATGAAAGAAATATATCATATGAAACATATGTGAGCATACACAGAGAAATGCATATATAAGCACATATATTGGGGCATATATCACATACTTGAAATTATTCTTCAGGAAAACCATAAAATTATTCAAGAGAGAGAGAGCATTTCAAGATTGGACCAACTTACTATTGTTTCACAATAATCATCACCTCTAGTTTCCCCTGAAATATTCAGCCGTTCAAACAATTGCGCCCATTGAACCGTGGGAGCAGAAAATATCAAGCTGGCACCTGAGACCAATCTAACAGTCCTTTTGTCAAGCAAATATGAAAGGTTCTTTGACCTCCACCGACTCCATGTGATAAAATCAACCAACTGGTCATGACTCCTGCCACCATATTTCTAGTTAATTCCTTGCAGATAAAGTTCTAATGACCAGCAGCAATGTCCTCCCCAGTTAACCGGTTAAGGTCACTCAATACTATAGAAGCAACTCAAAAAGTGAGAACATTGTATTACTTGTTGCATTTAAATGAGTATTTGTGTGTGTGTTTTTTTTAAATACTTATCTTTAGCAAAGGAAATTTTGGTTTTGCTCAAATGTCATGGTTTTCAAAAAAAAAATCGAATGCTGACATTGAGGTGGAACTGCCCCTAGCAACCAAGGTAGAAGGTCAAACAAACAAACAAAATAAATAAACAATTAATGTCTTCACAATGTGGGATTTGGTATTGCATCAATTTCTTGCAAGTCAAATAAGCTTTCCGACACAACATTTGTGGAATAGGCCAAGCAATATCTTCTTCTTCTTCTTCTCTTCTTCTTTTTTTTTCTTTATTGGTCCTTAGGATATGAGGTGGTTCAAATAGTGTATGAGTTAAGTATTTCAGTTCTTCCAACTAAATATCAGAGATGGTCAAATATTCCGCGTTACATCTGAGAATGTTGTCACTGTAGCTTCCGTAAATGCATTATAACTAGCTGGACAAGAATAGCACAACTATTTGAGCAGCATTGACTGATCATATGGTTGTCATTAAGTTTGGTGGACAGTGCACACAAGACTAATGATCTATGCATTCAGTTACTCCCATCAAAACCCAAATTCAAGACAAATGACATTTTTCTAGATAACAAAGCTACTACCCCTTTCATGAAATTTAAAATAGCTCTTACAATGATCCAAATGATTGGAAGAGTATTAAGATTGTCAGATCTTATATGAAAATTTCATAACATTACATCCAACAAAAAAATTTATCGAAAGACTAGGAGGGTGGTTCTAACATCCAGAAAATAATACTTAGGCAGAAGAGAGAGAGAATATCCATCAAATTGTGTCACATCATATTTTACCAATGGAATTCAAAGTAATGAAACTGCAATATGCATACATTTTCAGTGAGGGGTAAAATCTATTAAATATCCCACTTACGGCAAAGGTGTGACTTGATTTAATTTTTTAAATGAGTTACTCTCCGACTCAGTCCAGTTGTTGTGCCTAATTGTTTTAGAGAGAATATCTAAGCCCTTCTCAGTTGATGAAACGCACAATACTGCAAACTGCCTCTTCAATAGCTCTTGAAGAGTACATGTTGTAAAATCATCATCAGTGCATTTTTCAGTCTTCATATTTGCTGATGGGTTTTGCAGCATCAGTCTGTTCATATATAGACTAAGGCAATCCTGTTCTGTTCCTGAAAGCTCATCAAGATCCATCCCAATACTTGCTGTCAGGAAAGCTTCGAGATGTGCATCCCTCAGTGTTAAGGTTTGGATCAGATGTTCTAGAACATAACTCTTCGCCCTAGAAAGAGTAACTGATGATAGTTGCGCGAGACCCTACTTTTATAAAGAATGGCAAAGCAATCAGATTGAAATTGTCACAAGGAATTAGGAAACATTAGAACCATAAAAAAAAAGGGTAAAGGAAAACGAAAACCCCAATGATCTCATGGTAGAAAAGAATAAAAATGCACAACATGGTTACCTGAGGGGAAGAAGGATTGGATTTGATTTCAAGTAGAACAGCATCAAGTTCCTTTAGTGAGTCTTGGTAATCATCCGAACTGCTCAAGTGCCTAATCACCTACACATTGTGATGAGAGAAACAGAAAGTTTTACCTATGCTGCTCCAATTGGAACAAACAAATTGCTGCATCTGATTGAACCTTAGAACCAAATTCAAAATTTGAGCCAAGAAGATATCAACAAACACAACTAAAATCATGAAAATAGAATATATCATGAGTATATGTATATCAATTCAGAAAACAAAATCAGCAATCACCATGCAACAGCACGTCAGCAATAGAAAAAGCATTATAAACCAAAGGAATTATACTAAATTGACAACTTCCAGCAACTCTTATCACCAATTGTTCAAAAGATTAACTTCCAAACTTTCATGGAGAAAGCAGCACCACTTCCCTGACTCCAAAAGAAAATTGTGGGAATTCTTAGAATGTACTGTAATCTGCGCATGGCGGCTACGATTTTTCAATATGAAAAAGAAAAAGAGAATAGGAAGTCCAAAGGTTCTACAACAAGAGAAATCGGCACAAAAAGGAAACTTCAGAACAATTTGAATGTGCCAAATATAAAGCACAAGTGCAATGTTCAAAAGAATAAAAAGGCAACACCCTTTGTAATGGAAGACGATGATTGCATGAATCCATCAACAGTTACGACAACACAGAAAGAGATGGGCATATTTACATTCTCAAAGAAGAGACCCCATTGGAACGCTCTCTTGATATTTTGGGGGTCCCAGATGGCAAAATGACCAGATGATTGATACCCAGATGCCAAAATCAGTATATCTACAAACCCTTTTATCAGTTTCACCATATCGTCCAGAGAAACATCAGGGTGAGACCATCCCATTTTCCCAAAAACCCTCAACCTTAATGTATTCCAATCCCCACACTTAATCTCGGATTCAACGAAACTAGTAACTGGACTGGACGAACAATGGAGAACAGATTGGGAAGAATCCCCAATTTGTATTCCGATCCGTTGATTCAATGGAAAATCTGCAGTGTGTGAAGACAAAAGCAATGGCTTGTCGTTTGGGCTTCCGGTTTCCCGCCCAAGGTGGCTTGCGCACATACTCATCCAAGTCATCATACTCATTTATATTTTTATTTTTTATATTTTGGTTTTGTGTTTTCTTTTACCAAAAAAAAATGGTAAGAAAAAATAGAAGAATTAAAAAAAAGTTTAAAATAAATTTAAAATTAAGAAATTATTTTTACATATGTTTTAAACTAATTTTACTTATTTTTTATATATAAATTTCTAATAAATTTTAATTATAATTTACTTTTCATATTTTTTAATAAATCAAAAATAATAAATTTGTTTTTTTTTTTTTTCAGATTACTTTGCAAAAATAAACATAGTTTTTTATGGTATTAATAAGTGCCATGTATAATGCATGTGAGTTTTCTAACGAAATTTGAGATTAAATTTTAGTATTTAAATACAAAAATCAGCATTTAAATTTAAAAGAAAAAAACTTTTGACAATATTTTTCATTATGTAATCCACAATTTTTTTAAAAAAAAAAGTTAAATATTATGTACATTCATCAAGTGGAAAATGAATAATAAAAAAAAAAAGACAAAATCTATATTTTGAAAATTAAAAAACCATTCTAATGGACAAAATAGGGAATCTCATATCAAGTAGAAAAAATCTTACAAGTTGTTCTTTAAAAAAATAATAAAAATCAAGTGCAATGAACTTAGTTATTCAAATGACACATGTTCAAAACTAAATTATATATGAAAAGGAAGGTGTTTCCAAAACGATAGTCCAAGATATTTAAAAAGATTCAACAGAAAAAAAAAAGACAAATAATTATTTTGTTTAATTAATGCAGTTTCCAAAATAGGTAAATGAACTCCAAAATACTTAACGACAATGACATACGATGAAAGAGATTACAAAGTGACAATGAAAAATACATTTGTTTCTGGTCAATTAGGCTTCACTAAATCCTAAATGACAGAATGCACACACATCAATCAACAAAACGTCCATTCAATAGCACATGATCATGATAGTGACAATTACAATAATTGACATAATCAAACATGGAACCAAGAAAAAGTGAAGATGCCAGCATTTTAAACAAAAATGTGAAATACAAAAAAGTTATCAATTTTCAATCTTGTGTTTCTTTTTAGCAAACAATTTGTCATTACTACTTGTTCTAATGATGTTAATGTCTTATTCCAGGTAGATTTCATCTGCAATTAACCTCGCTAATAATCAAGATGTGTCATTGATTTGATTAATCTTTGTTAGGAACATATATGACTTCTCATAGTATTGGATCAATCCATTATAGAACATACTATTCATGTATTCCTAAAACACGAAATTAACCAAATTAGATAGTAAGATTTTTTTTTTCTTTCTACTATATTAAAAGCAAAAGACATTTTAGTTTTTTTTTTTTATTTGATTAAGTTAGTTATAGGACACTCGATGAGTTATTCAGCAGCATCAAACAAGGTTAAAGTAGTTTTGTAGGTTCCATCAACTATTATAAGTCTAAGCATATCCCTATATTAATGTTAAAGTTAATAAGAAAGTTTGAAAATTCCAATAAATATCACTAATAAAGTCAGTATATAAAATAATAACCTTGGGCAATGATTTGCAATAGTGTTGAAACCTTTTGTACATTCTGTGTCTTTATCCTTTAACAACACTTTCTTGTTGTATTTTATACATGCATTGTACTAATATTCAACCATATTATGAATATGGAGTATTGTTACTTTGAAGGAGCAATGCATTTTTTACGGATTTATATAAACAATACTAATATTAATTTAACCATTGTAGTGAATGAAATGCAAGTATGACACTTTTTTGTGATATCACATACCTTAAATTAAAATAATGGTCTTTCTACTAAATCAACAAGCATTATTTGTTCTGAGTCAATAAACCTTGATGAACTAGAAGCACTTGACAAACTTGCACTTTTTTTTTCTCTCTTTGATTTTTTTTTTTTTCAACATGGTATCATGGCAAAATTGAATTTTTAATGGATCTTTTGATTTGTGATTTCATGAAAGAGAGTTTAATCTCATACACTACTTTCGCAGATTTGTTTGATCGTAGAATTCTTCTTTGTCGTGTTTGATCATGGGATAACATAGTGGATGATTGCATGATTTTTTCTTGTTTGATCCTAGTATGTGATGAAATTTTTTCTAAAGGAAAAAAATATGTGGGGTTATTTTATTGGTACTTTATGCAAACCCATTAATGAAAATAATGAAAAATATGCAAAACAATAAGATGTTTGGGAAGTAAGCAATTTGAAAATTATCACTTGGATCAACAACTCTGTTGATAATTCGTTAAGTATATGGTTAGCAAAGTATGAAATTGCCAAGAAGATCTGATAATATTTAGAAAGATTGTATACACAATCAAATTTTACATTTCCCTTATTTGTTTGTTGGATATAAATTTAAATGTTGTCTATCTCTATTTGTTAGATATAAATACAAATTTTATTTCTCTGTTTGTTTGATACAAATAAAAATTTTGCTTGTCTCCTTTTGTTATATATGAATCTAAATTTTGTCTTTCTTTCATTCTTCTATGATTTTGTGTTTTCTTCTTTCTCTTCCTTGATTTCTCATTCCTTAATAGTTTTATGTCAACTTCGATCTCTTTATGTGATAGTCTTAGTTTTATATCTTTTACCATTTCTTCTTCTTTGAGCATGTACCTTTATTTTCTAATCATATTTTCTTCCTCGAGCATGTACCTTTTCTATTTCTACTGAATCTCATAATGTCTTTAAGTTTGAACTTGTTCACATTGATCATTTATTGGATGATACATATAATTTTTCTATAGTTACTGGCACTTTGGTTCTTGATTGTGATGTTATTTCCTATCCTCATACAACTACTTCCGCATCTTCTAAAACTGTGGACCTTCCAACCCCATGTTTTTTCTCAGCATCTTCCAAGCTATGATTGAAGAACTTTTTGCTTTGTATAAGACTAATACTACCGCTTTTTTTATTTTTGGTTGGCAAACACTCAATGCTTCTTGTAGCCACATAATGAGTTTATGAGCATGTTAGAATTTATTAATATATTTGGTTACTATATTAAAATTATATATTTAGTTACTATATCTCTTATTTATTTAATTACTATATTATAATTATTTTCTTTCTTTTTAGAAGTAGTGGTAAATTAGTTTTTATTTCATTTTATTAGTTCTATTTAAATTATAAATGGTGTTGTTCCTATTTTCAAGAGAATCTATAATAAGAAGTTTTAAATTTTCTTTTCTCTTTAAATCTTTTCTGGATTTCAACAATAACATCCTCCTATTGTTTTTCTATAATCCTTTAAGGAAAAAATAGTTTTTATAAATTAATTAAATACAATTTATTTGATATTCTAATTTTGTTGTATTAGAAGAAGTAAGAATAAAAATATTTATTTTAGAAGAATTTTAATTTTAAAATAAATCAATTAGAAAAAGTTTGACTCGGATATGTTTCTCATAACTCAATTAAAATAGAGATTTTTTTTTTCTTTTCAAAAATTAATAATTTTATTCAAAATTTAATTTTATTATATGAAGGAATTAATAATAAAAATTTAATTTTATATTTTATAAAAACATACATGTGAAGTTTAGAGGTTACAAAATTTCAAAATTCACTATATTTTACTTTAAATGGTTAAGTTTTAATTTAAATGGCTAGTGATGCCTCTTTTACTAAACAATTTCAAATATTTTTATGTAATATTTAGAGTGTATTTAATAGTGATTTTAGGAAATATTTTTAATATTTCTAATATTTGAAAAATAAAATTTTCAAAGTATTATAAATGATAGAAACACTTCTAAGATAATAAGATAATAATAGGGATATAAATAAGATCAATTCAATCAATTTTTAAGTAAAAAATAATAAAACCGATAAGATTTGGAGTGAAAAACTTGAACAAAACTAAGTCTTTTAAGATTGTTTTGATTTAATTTTGTGAATCAATTTTACCCCAACTTAATAGTCTTTTTTAGTTCTTAATCCATCTATAAATCTGTGTTTGTCTTGAACCTAAAATCTATTACTTTGAATTTATATTAGATCTTTTAAGTCTAATTTATTTTTAAAATTAATTGAAACCAATTTGGACTTGATATTACAAATATATTAAATACATTTAAAATTAATTTAACCATAAAATAAAAACAACGAATTACTTGAATAGAATCTAATATTTTAAAAAAATTATCAAATATTAAATAATTATATGTAAATTTTAAAATATCAAATTGGTTCAATTTTTATCAATTAAGAAACAAAAAAATTGGAAATCAAACTGACAAGGCCAATTTGTAAAATTCTCAAACTGAACCAACTTTTTTTATTATTGAAAACCGAATCAATATGATATGTTTTGATTGGTTTGGATCAATTTATCAATCTTTTTTGTTCCAAACAACTAACCCAAAATCCTGGGCTGTGGGAAGAACTAAAACAGTAAAACAAGCCTAGCTTTGTTTCCTTTACACAAAGTAATAGATCCATAAATTCCAGCAAACCTCGCATAACCCAATTTCTGCATTTCCAATTGCATTTGTTTAACCACATTCATGGGCACTGTTTGACGGTTAGCCTCTTAACCCGCACAAAGAAACAAGAGTTTACATAGGAAAATGATAGTAACAGAGACAACCAGATACGGATCTCAAGCGAGTGTCTTAACTGTTTTAAAAAACAAAACATCATTATATGATCAACTGTGTGTCCTTGACAAGGATTTCAAAAACCAAATAATACTTCCCAAATGGCCATACCCAAATAACAATATCCAAAATTCTCAACATGCTACTAAACTAGAAAATCTAAAAAGTCCAACAAAGCAAAGATAACTCTATCATTTGGGATTCAGACTCTTAGACAATAGCATTGGCGGCGCTTGCAATTCTAGGCCAGAGATCAGCACACTCTTTTCCAATTGGGCCAGTGATGGCAGATCCTACAATCAACACAGCAACAATATATAAAAATCAAGACAAAAAGGGCAATACCAAACCCAAGTGCACCTATACCTCCATGAAAACTATTTTTGTGAAGGTAATACCAAAAATCATCTCGACTAGCAGTGTTTTTGAAGAATTTTCCTTAAAGGTCCTCATATTTGAGGGTTCAGAACAATAGATCTTGATGATTTCTGGGATCCGGAGTCCTAGATGTTAAGACATTGTTATAATGGATATTGTAACATTAAAAATGTTATGTGCCATTGTGTTTTGCAATCCACGCTCCAAGAATGTTACCAAACACACTTGAAACCAGCCTGTGATTTCCATTTCATGGGTTCTGAACTTTTATTTTAAAAGAAGATGGATCCTCATCCAGAGCTGCTACTCAATAAAGAATTTAATGTATTACATACATACAAAAGAATTTCATAGACTATTTAACTATACCAGGGTCAAAATGCAAAGTACCTTTCATTTCTCCCTTGGGATTCACAATGACACCAGCATTATCTGCAGATATAGCAAACTAAAGTTCAGACTTGAAGTTAACACTTCCAAGGGAAAAAAAGGCATTGAATGAGTAAATATGAATCATCTCCCAAATAATTAAAAACTTTTATTAAGAACAAGAATAGAAATCAATTGACATATGCAATTCCATTGACAACCCAATACAAGCTTATATGCCCAATTGGCAAATCATACAATTTGTTGATCCTTTTAACAAGCATACTGGCCAAATGACAAAATCATGTCATCTAGAAACACTTTTGGTTGGTTAGGACTGACCGATCGCAACATAACTTCTACTGCCATAAACCTGGAAGAAATGTCATCAGGAGGTCTCAAGGCAACAAGTTCACTATGGTTAGAAGTCTGATTATTTGTCATCTAGAGGCATAGCAGCAACCAGTTCCTATGCATAGGACTGCCCTACTTATTACAGGACTGTACACTCATTAACCTATCATTCCTCTAGTGTACGATAACATGCCAAAAATTGAGTTTTGGGGCAAAATAGTCCTTACATTGAAAGAAATATAAGGTTTAGCCCATCTTCAAAACTTATGTTCAAACTAGCCTCTTCATTGTCACATAGGAGTCATGTCATAAAAAATATATATATTTTTTTCAAAATTTAAGTTGAAATCTCAATTGTCAACCGAGACTTCATTTTTGAACTAAAGTCGCAATTGACAATTGAGACTTCATTTTTGAACTGAAACTTCAATTAATTTTTTTTTTACTTTAAAATTCAATTAAAAATATTAAATTGGAAATTATTGTTGAAATTAAAAATATATACTTTAATAATTAAAAAATTATATATTTAAATTTAAAGATCTCATATTACTTCAATAGAGATAAATCGATAAATATAATAATAAATAAATATTTTATTTATCAATAAATTATTAATCTTAAAATAATAAAGTTATATGATATATAAATAAGATATAAAATTATACAATTTATTAATTTAAGATATTTAATTTGTTGTATTTTTATGATATTAATTTATTTTTATTTTGACAAATTTATCTTTATTGAAATAATGATATACTCTTAAGTTTCCATATATGGATTTTTTATTATTTTAAAGCATATGTTTATAATTTTATGTAAAAAAGACTATTATTTGAACACACACCATATATGCCTGGAAAATACATTTCGAAATTAGTTCATGAAATTAATTAGAAAAAGTCTACTACAAAATGTATTTTTTAGTAGTTTCATCAAAGTTGCAAAAAATAGCCACTAAACATTTATATAGTGGGAAAAAAAATGCCCCTCCCTAACAATAGTAGGTACTAAATGTAATATAACTTAAATTAATAAATTATATAATTTTATATCTTTAAATATAATAAATTAAATATCTTAAATTAATAAATTATGTAATTTTATATTTTATTTATATGTCATATAAGTTTATTATTTTAAGATTATTAATTTATTAATAAATAAAATTTTCATTTATTATTATATTTATTAATTTTTCTTTATTGAAGTTTACTAGATCCTTAAGTTTAAATATATATAATTTTTATTATTAAAATACATATTTTTAATTTCAAGAATAATTTGTAATTTAATATTTTAATTAAATTTTAAAGTAAGAAAAAAAAAATTAACTGAAGCCTCAATTGCCAATTGAGGTTGCAGTTCAAAAATGAAGCCTCAATTGTCAATTGCGGCTTCAGTTAAAAAATGAAGCCTCAATTGACAATTGAGGCTTCAACTTAAATTTTGAAAAGAAAAATATATATTTTTTATGACATGGCTCCCATATGGCAATAAAGAGGCTAGTTTGAACATAAGTTTTGAAAAGGGGCTAATCCTTGTATTTCTTTATATGAAAGGGCCTATTTTGCCCCAAAACTCCCAAAAATTGTGTACACCAAGTTCTCTAAGATATTTTAAAGTAAAAAGAAATGAAAACAATAGGAGCTTCATTTTTTCTAAAACTTTATAGGCTTCACAAAAATTAATGGCACAAAAGAGAAAAGGCGTTTACCAGTAGACAGGTAACACAATGCTATAGGATGGACATCATGCTGTTTAAAACTGGCATTTCTTTTCCTCTATGCTTCTCAATATGAATGACCAACCAGTAAAATAGTCACTCAGGTTTGAAAGAAGCAACATGTACAAGAACAAAAACACCATAAAAATAATCTAAGGAACTGCATTATTATTGGTATGGCACACGCAAAATATATGCAAAACCTGGAAGACTGAATAAAACAAGATACTCAAGTCAACACAGTATCAATGAAGAACTAACAAAAAAACCCTCCAGCACTAAAGGTGGGTCCTTCGTGATGCAGTGGTTTAACATAGACAACATTCTCTCACAACTAATCCCAGCATGGTTTCAGAATCTGGGATCAGCTCATAAACCAAATGAATTAGGATTTGAACAGAGGAAATTATCCAAAAACATACCCACAAAACTAAATTTCTAAAAGTGAAGAAGTTATAGATAAAGATAAAAATCCATCAAAATCACAAGGAAAATCTCACTAAGTTCTTATTACCACTACAACCAAAAAGACATGCATCACTCAGTACAGCAATGCATTAATATGAGTTCAAGATGCTATATATACCCACACAAAAAGATCATTTACTCCAAACAAACAAAACATGAGTTAAAACCTGAAATAGATAAGCAAATTTCCCCATTCTAGAAATCTGAAATGCAACATCTAAGATGTTTAAACACCAAAAATCAATCAGACAACCAATCCAGAGAACGCACCAACAATCAAACAAAGTGATGACAAAAACAACGAAATAAAAAAAATTTATGAAATTGAACATGAAGCAAATGGATCAAGAATAGACCTTCAAAGTACATGTAGACTCCGTCCTTTCGGCGCCAGGGCTTCCTCTGGCGCACGATGACTGCGGGCATAACCTTCTTCCTGAGATCGGGTTTTCCCTTCTTCACGGTGGCCATGACCATGTCGCCGACGCAGGCAGACGGCAGCCGGTTGAGGCGGCCCTTGATTCCCTTGACGGAGATGATGTAGAGGTTCTTGGCTCCGGTGTTGTCGGCGCAGTTCACCGTAGCCGCCACCGGCAGACCCAGAGACATCCGAAACTTGTTCCCCGCGGATCCACCGCGACCTGAAACAAGAAAATCAGTAAAACCCTAGCCGATACAGTTTGATTCCTGGGAAAATGTAGGAAAAGATGGAACCTAGCATGGAAATCTTACCTCGCTTCGACATTGCTGAGCTCTCTCTGGATCTCTCTCTCTCTGTCTGGTCGCGCTGAAGAACGCGGTGCTATATATGGGACGACTCTCTCTCTCTACTAGGGTTTTTGAGGGATTTCAGGGTGTTTGGTTCCGTGGCTTATAACATCCGTGGCCAGATATAACTGAAACGACACCGTTTATATCTGATACGGAACGGCGTCGTTTCAATGAAGTTATTCTAGATCACCCCAGTGAAAATGGCTAAAATAAGTTCGGAAAATGATCCCTTTTTTATTCTTTATGGAAATGACGAGATACTTTTACCTTTCTTTAATCCCTTTAAAACATTATTTCTCTCTGAACGGATTTTTTTTTATAAGAATATGATAATTTAAAAAAATAATTTCTAAACTATCATAGAAAAAAAAAATTCAAATCTACCATAATTTTTTATCAAATATACAAAATAAAAGTAAAAATCGTTATTTTAAAAAAATATTATAAACCATTTATTTCCTTATAAAAACAATATTTTAAATATTTTAAAAAAAAGTGACAGTACTTGAAACGGTTAAATTGCGTGAAAATGTCAAATTGATCGAGTGTTGCAATGGTATTGTAGTGTAATAGTGTGTAAAGTGATGAAGTGCAAGTGGTGCAATGCATTGTTGGACTAATGTGTGAAGTAGGGGGGAAAGTGATGTGTGAAGTGGTGAGAATTCTCTTAAAAAGATGTGAATCTATATTTTATTCTGAAATTTTAAATTAAAGAATGACATTTTTAATTTTAAAGCTTATTTAACAAAATTAATTTTAAAATAAAAATAAAAAACTACTTATTTTGTAAATAATTATTTAATATTTTTTTTAAAAAATAATAAATTTGTTTTTATAAGGTCATTTTTCACATAAAATTGATAATAGTTCTTTTTTAATCTAAAAGTGAAAGAAGTAAAAAGTAATACATAAATATTATTTATCTTATAAATAAAAAACAATATAAAACTAAATTAATTTCTATTTATAGTTATAATTAATTGAATAAATTTAAAGATAAAATTAGACATAAATACCAACATATTTTTTAAATCAATATCTAACTTAATATACACTAACATTTTTTTATATCATTGTCAAACATAATTTATATTTTTATAAATATTATTGTTGATAAATATCCCGATAATTATAATTATTTTTATATATTGAATTTAGTAAATAAAATTAATTAATTTTATTATTCATATATTTATAATAAATATATTATTGTATAAATATATTATTAGTTAATATTATTAAAAAAAATGAGAAAATGGAAAAAATAATTTTTTGAAAATTGTTTCTTGAAAAGATTGATTTTTTTTTTTTTCATTTTTGAAAATCGTCTTTTGAAGAGATGATTTTTTTATTATTTTTTTTAATTTTTTTATAGAAATCCTCTCTTGAACAAATAAAAATAATTTAAAAGGAAATTTGGCAAAAACCAAGTCCAAAGTTTTCCTTTTTAAACTTGTCTTTGATCTTGCTTGAAGTCTAGTAAAAGTATTTGTACTTCCTACACTTACTGCACTTGCCACTACCATTACACCTCATGTCAAGTTATCATCGTCAAAAACCAAGTCATCCTTTGCATGAATAGAGGTGTCTTCACCTATTTTTCCAACTAACCACTCATTACCTTAATCAATGTCTACCAATGGGATGGGGTCAATGACATTCCATCTATCGTAGTGTGCTTTAAGAATTTGGTAGTATTTAACCAATGCCAAGTCATTTGACCCTTTTTGCTTTAGTTTGTTCATCTTCTTAGTGAGAATCTATAAACATTTATCAATAAATGTTATCGCATGCTATGTTACGACTTAACAAATAAAATTTATAATTTTATAAATTTATATATTATATAATCAATAAAATATTAAATACTTACATGCTCAAATATAATAAAATTACGTTCACAACCCAATGCACTACAAATCAAGATAAGAATCTTTGTGACTAGTTGTTGCAAATTTGGGATTGTGTTGTCATAAAGTTTCTACCATTTAGCTCTAATGTTTCAAATGTAAACAAAAAATTTGTAGACTAGAAGTAATATTTGATCTAGTAGCTAATAAAATAAGTAATATAACATCTTATTTAAAAATAAGAACTTTCTTAAAATACTTTATACCTAGAGCTAGCATGTTTCTTGATCTAATGGCTATTGGAATACCAAAGAGAGCCTCTGCATTTTTATAAGTTGACAATTCACAAATGATATTATCTTGCACATCAATATCAGAAACAAATCTATTTATGCAAGGATATAATCTCAATGTCACTTTTTCATCAAACTCCACAAGATGGTTTTCATAGAAAAATTTCGGGTTTAAGAAGTAACATTTTACATGCAAAGGACGGTGAAATTGACATTCCCATCTCTTATCAATGATAGAGAATATCTCCTTATACTTATCTTCATTCTCGTTAAATGACTTTTTAGTGATCTTGTTACATCTATCTATAGTTTCATATATGCACCCCATAGCTAGTTTTCTTTCATTAACGACAAGTCAAAGAACTTTAACAAGAGGACTTATCACTTTAAGAATATAAACAATATGATTCCGAAATGAAGGCATCAAAACAATTTCTAAGATTTATTTTCCTTTTGCTTTCCTTTCCACATTTACTAGCTAACTACTTGTCAGAAGCGAACATTAATCTCAAATTACGTTTTCGCATATGGATACTTTATAGGGTAAGAAAACATGTTGCAAATCGAGTTATGCTCGACCTAATCAATTCTCTTTGCTTGGTGAACTCTCTCATCATATTTAGCACCCCTATATGATTGTAGATGAACCCATTCAATGAGACGACTTTAGTAAAAGTCCTCTCAATTGTAGGAAGTTTCCCAATATCTTCTACAATGAGGTTTATACAATGAGCTGCACAAGGTGTCCAATTCAAATATGGTCACTTTGCCTCTAAAAACTTTCCTACATAAAATTTTAACATAAAAAATATAATAAATAAATAATGTTGTAATATAATGTTTCAATTTAAATGGTACTAATAAAACTTAAAGAACTTTATCAAATGAAATCTTACCTATCAATACATAGTTAAATCTATTATTAGTTATTACTTGAACAACATTCTTCTCTCCAATGCACTCCATAAACTTGTTCAATAATTCAAATGTCTTCTTTCTAGTTTCATGAATGAACTAGTATCAATGGACTCCATAAACATTGTTCCAATTAGGCGATTTACCAAAAAAATTCATCAAGGTTCGATTTCTTTTGTTTATCCACCCATTAGACATAGTAAAAGCTTCATACCTCATCTATGCAACATTGTGATCTTTCAATAAATTTTTTGTATACTCCACTTCTTTTTTAAGGATTGGAACACTTAATTCATGATAATTGAAAAGTTTCATATTTGAGTCATATTGTCCAATAACTTCAACCATTCAGTTAAAACTATCCAAATTTGCACAATTAACTGATATATTTGCTCAATAGAAGAATTAACCAATGTATTGACATACATTTTCCTTTTTTTAATTTTATTTTATCAAACACATCATTTATAAAACTTTGCTTCATCTTCTCCTTTTTTCGGAAGTTGAATTACCTTTTTTAACTTTTGAGATACAAAAAGCAACAATGGGACCTTTTGTTATTGATTTCATTTTTTTATTACTTCCCATGTCACTTTTTCTATTATCAACATCTTTTTTTCCATTCAAATTGACTTCTCAACTTCCTCTTTCTTATCAATATCAACAATGTTTTTTAAGCCACCAAACTCGTGAAAATAACTATAGTTGTCTTTTTTGTTTTTCTTATTAGTCATGTCCTGCTCAAGCTCTTCTCTTACTTACATTTTAAACACCTTGTAGCATTTCCTTTTTTCCTATTTGATGTTACTTTGCTTTAAGAATTCCACTTTCTTTCTCCTTTCCACAAAATAAAAATGTAATCGAATTTATATTCTTATAATCATTCAATAATTATATTTCTAAGTTGGATTTTTTTGTTCATACCTTTTGATGAGGTGTCATCTTTTAATGTCATTCCCAAATCTAAAATTTAGTTTTTTTTTTTTAAAAAAGAGAGAATTAAAATTTAAAATATAAGGGAAACAAGACAACAATTTCTCATTAAATTTTTGTACAAAATATTTTATTTTTGTATAGAAAATTTTAATTTTACAAATAAAAAATAAGAAACGTATTAAAATGAATATTAGTATAAGTTTTTTGGATTGACCCTTTTGCAAGACGAATTTGTTACCAAGATTAAGAATAATTTATTGATTTTGCATCCCAAAAATTATTTAAAATGTTGATAACAATAGAAACCAAGAGAAAAAGAAAAGTAAAAAAAAAAAAAAAACATTCCCTTCAGATAGGGCGGTTATAACTTAAAACCGTTAGATCCAGCAAGCAGATATTAGCAGAAGGCAGCATGTCCTCCTGTAGTGCAAATGCCCTCCTCACCCCATCCCTCCCCATCACAAGGAAGAAGAAGAAGAGACACGTCATCATCACCTTCACCACCTCCCGATCCCACGTCAGCCCTAGAATGTCCCTCCAACAACCACTCACCGCCATCACCAAGCTCCTCTGGGGCAACTCCCTCCCTCCCCAACTCCTCATCTCCACCGTCCGTTCCACCTGGTCCGCCACCTGGCACCTCTTCATGTCCCAGCTCGCCCCCTCCGATCCCTCTGGCCGTTACTCCAGACCCCCCTCCCAATTCCCCGCCAATTTCAACTCCCTCCAATTTTCCCGCCAAAACCCTAGCTCCCTCCACCTCTATGTGGCCTTGCCCTGCCCCTGGGCTCACCGAACCCTAATTGTACGAGCCCTCAAGGGCCTCGAGAACGCCATTCCGGTGTCGATTGCAGCCCCGGGGACCGATGGTTCATGGGAATTCAAGGATGGAGCTGCCCCTGACGGGGATACGTTTGTCCCTGGTTTGGATAAGGCCAATGGGTGCAGAACACTGAGGGAGGTTTATAGGCTAAGACGAGGCGGGTACAATGGGCGGTCCACAGTGCCAATGCTGTGGGATGTAGAGAAGAAGGAGGTTGTGTGCAATGAGAGTTATGACATAATTCAATTGTTCAACTCCGGGTTGAATGAGTTGGCGAGCAACCCGGCTTTGGACTTGGCACCACCGGCCTTGAAGGGGAGGATTGAGGAGTGGAATCGTGTGATATACCCTGGTGTTAACAATGGGGTTTACAGGTAACCACCAGAGACTTTTGCATCCAGTTCAGCATAATGTTTATGGAGAATGCCTCTCATACTAGCAAGTTCTAATAGAAATTCTCTGAGCTGATAATATATAGTCTTGTTTGGACAATGATTATTTGGTACAAAGTCTAAGTATATGGTGCTTGCCTTTAGGTATAGTATATCATTATATGATTTTTCAAAAGGGAAATTAGAAAATGCATGATTTCCGTTTTGGTGGCAATTCGTGTTGGTAGGTCATGTCAAAATTCAAGCACTCAACTAAATAGGTCAATCCAAATAGAACATGAACAACAGACGGGCTAAAAGGCACGAACCTAAATATGATCTAATTATTGAACAAATAACATTGTCATGTAACATATTTGATATTTAGGTTGAGTCACGTCTTGTTTGAGTCAATATTATTAACTTCCTAACATGATATTTTTCATTACTCAATTCACCTATTTATTCAAAATCAAATTTTAAATAAGTCAAATGCAGGTTAAATAGGTTATGGTTGTAATAAACTTAATCAATATAATTATTGAATAGGTCTATTCAAGTCAAATTTGTATTATACGAGTTGACCTAAAAATAACATTTATTAAACGAATTATACAGTACGACATAAAATTGATCTAAACACAATTATCCTTTACCCAAATCTATGAAAAACATATCGGCTTGAAATCATATTGGTGAATCATATCAAACTTTGTTATCCCGCCCCATGTTAATAATGGGGGTTTATAGGTAATCATTGAGACCTTTCGAATTAGCGAGAGATGCTACCATTAGTGTCGCACAGAGTCATTGAGCTGAATTCATTGTTGTCTAGCATGAACATTTGGTAGAAGTTGTTAAGTTGTATAGCATGGTTGACCTTTCCATAAGCAAGTCCACATGATTTTGTGTGTTTATTTGACATTTAAGTTTGAATCTGAATTTTGCAGATGTGGATTTGCCCAAAGTCAAGAAGCATATGACACGGCAGTGAACGAGTTGTTTACTACATTGGACATGTTAGATGATCATTTGGGCAGATGCCGCTACTTGTGTGGAGATATGCTTACTCTTGCAGACATTTGCCTCTTTACTACTCTGGTTCGTTTCGACCTTGTGTACAATGTTCTTTTCAAATGCACGAAGAAGAAGCTTCTTGAGTATCCCAATCTTCATGGATACATGCGAGACATCTACCAGGTACTAGTTTGTTCTGAAAACATTTATTATATTTATGGTACGATTTCATGTGGGTGTGCCTAAAAGGTGTGTATCTATTCCCTGAACAGATTCCTAAGGTTGCAGCAACTTGCAATTTTCAAGCAATTATGGATGGGTATTACGGGATTCTTTTTCCGCTGAACCCAGGCAACATTCGGCCAACTATGCCGTCGGGTTGTGAGCATGAAGCCCTCATCAGACCTCATAACAGGGAATCCTTGTCTTCAGTTGATCAGCGTATGGGCGTCCATGTTTCATGAGGGCGCCTACCTATACATTATACTTGTACATCAGTTTCTTGCATTTGTATGTAGTCGTAAATTCAGATATATAATTCACCTTCTTATGAAGTGTTTTGCTTTACATCAGACTTGATCTTTTCAGATGGGAGAATTATGGAGCTATATTCCGCAAAAGATGTAAATTTGGTATGGAGTTTATAGAATTTTTTGGACAAAGATAGCCTTAAAGGAAATTGATGTTTTCTAAACACACTTGTTTAGTGATAGGTCTGCAACTTGGACAGATTGTTGATCGGGTTGATGGCTAATTCAAGCCCAACCTAAATTAAGAAACAATCTACATAAGTTCAATTCAATTCAACCCTAACCCACCCGAGATATTAAACCTAAGCCCAATCCAATCTCATTACTATAAACTTGACTTGAGTTCAAATTGTTTAACTTAGACTTAAGTCGATCGGGTTAGACTAAGGTCAATCAGATTGAATTCGATTAATCGAGTTGATCATATTGCATAATTTAAAATTCATCTATAATATATGTATTTAAAAAACTTCTATATTTTTATATGAAAATTTAAATAGTGAATAGGACATAACAACAATAAATAAATAAATAAATATAAATTTATATATATATTTTAAAATTTTAAAAAAAGTATTTGATATAATATAATATGATATTTTTTCTTAAAAACATAAAAATAAAATGAGCATTATCATATAGAATAATATATGTTACAAATATTATTCAATATACAAACCATTATTTACATACATATATAAACATCAAATACAATTTTTTTTTTGTACATATTCACACATAATGCAAGCCAATTTACTAAAGGTACACAGGTCTAGATCAGCTTGCTCATTATTTTCTTTGTTTGTCATTTATACCACTGAGACATATATCTAGAAAATGGGTCCACTTGAATATTTAACTCCAATCCTATTAAATTCTTCCACACACTCTGACACATGAACATTATCAATCAATTACAAATAAATCCATATTTATAAAATTTAGATTTACATTTGAGACATATGAAACTATTATATTTAATTTTAAATAATATACTTACAAATAAATAAGTGACAAGTGAAATTTAAAGACAATATCATTTAGTTAAAATAATAAATATAATTCACCTAATAATAAATGGCAGCTACTTTAAATAATCATAAATCTTTATTAATTCACTTAAGAGAGTTACTTATTAGCTGCACATGAAATAAATTAAAAATTACAAGTGAATAAGGACAAAAAAAAAAAAAAAGAATCTAATAAAATTTTCTAATATTGTTTTTTAAAAAATTTAGAATTTAAAAATAAAAAATTATTTTTAAAATTTTCTAATATTGTTCGACTAAAAACAAGTTTTAAAAACAAAACAAAGGAAAGAATAATTTTTAGAAAACAAGTAAATTACTTTTATTAATTTTTAAAAATAAAAGGAAAACATGAACTTATTTAATCATGTTTTCTAAAACTTGTTTTTAAAACTGTTTTTAAGTTAAAAAAATAAAAAATAATTTTTAAAAACAAGTTTAAAAAAATATGATCAAACGATCTTCCATTTTTACAATACATGTTTATCCAAAAGCAACTTCAAATATATATTTTATATCATATTATATTTTCTAGATTTCGTTTAATTTTTTTTACAAGATAGAATTTTTATTATTTTTTTATTTTTTAATGTTTTCATGTTCCTAGATAGATAGCAGTGGTGATTGTGGAAATTCAAATATTAAAGGGGAGGAATCAGAGAAGGGTGAGAAAGGTTAAAACATTTATATCTTTTAGAAAAAAGTTCAGATGATGAAAAGACACTAAAAGATGATGCGGAAAAGAAACCTGAGAATTGATCGCAACAGCCCATTGTGTGCGTGGCTGGCAAGAGCCGTTAAATTACTGCTAAACAGCTTGGGCCATGTATGGTCCATACACAAGATCCTGTACAACAATAACCTGCAATACTAGCCAAAAGTGTGATAAAAGGATTTCTGAAAGCCCAGTCAATTAAGAAGGATGATAGCCTGTACCAGAAAATACAGTGCAGCAAAATTGGTTTCATAGGTGTTTCTCTACACTGAGGCAAAAAGGATTCTAATGTCAAAATAGCATTCCTTAAAAGTCCTATGTTCCATTCATCCCAAACTTAATGCAGACCTAGATCCTGCACCACAGATTAATAATCGTTAGTAGCAGTGCCACACTGACTCTCAAGAAGAAAATTTCATGCTAAACAAGACCCGAGTATTGGCATATTATTCAACAAACCAATGAAAATTTGACATAGTTCCTGTTTAAAAATACCGATTAGGATGTGGTTTAAGTGGAAAAGAAATTTTTGTTATTAGGTAAATATACTGTTTCATGGACTTTCATCAAGTTGAATGCCTCCAAGAGATACCTCGAAATATCTTTCGAGCAATTAGTCACCATATTCTTGTAACAAGGATACGCAAACTTAGGCCTTGTTTGCTTGTTAAAATAAAACCCAAGTCATTTTTGAAAATTTAGGGTAATTTTTAACTTACAAATAAATCAAACCACCTCGTTTTTATGCAATTTGAATGACAAATGAATTTACCGCAAATTAGCAACATTCTCATTATCACAAAACTGAATATGAGTGAAATAAGTTTTGTTTTTGTCCATTTTGTCCATTTTCTTTCTTATTTTTGAGCAAATTTGGATCTAAAATTTTCTCCCGGATTCCTGTTTAAAAAAGAAACCTGCAACATAAAAATCATATGATTTGGAAAAGAAATTAATCTAAATTAAATCTACAATGTTCCAAAAACTGAAAGCAAAATTCAACCACATGCAGCCTATTTTTGCTTCGCAACTCATTATATTCCCAAGAAAACTATAGTTCATAAACATATTTAAAGCTAACACTTAATAGTATTCAGACATTAACAAAAATAAAAAGTTAATAAAAACAAACAACTTAAGTGTCATTTGGGTATACTTCTTGTTTTCTGTTTTTAATGACTCATATATAAAATGCAAGAACTTTTTGAGACTTACCTTAAAAATATCATAGCTTTTAAAATATATTTAAAAAATTTTACCACCTCAAATTTTAATTTTAATTTTTAAGGGCACAAGGTAAGTCCATACCTTTTATACAATAATTACTACATTTTATATATAAGGTACTATAACAAGAACTCTTAAACGCATAAATTTTAACGACATAACATAAGTGATATTCAAATAATCTGTTTTTAAAAGCAATAAATAGTAGTAACTTTTATGCAAAATACAAGAACTCTTTAGAGGTATAAATTGAAAATGTAATGGTTTTTAAAAAACTGATTAAAAATGTTTTACTCCCTCAAATTTTAAAGCTTTTGAAAGTAATTTTTAAAGACATAAGATAAGTCTATACTTTTGGGGATCATGTGCTCCTCTTAGAACACGTTTTTTTGTTTCGGGGAAGATCTTAACTGTAGATATGTTAATAAAGAGGGGATGGTCCATGATCATCAATGTAGCTTTTCTAAAGATAGTGAAGATTCAGTTAATCACATTCTAATTCATTGTGACAAGACAAGAGCTTTGGACCTTGTTGTTAGCAGTCTTTGGTTTGGTTTGGGTGTTTCCAGCTTCAATGAGAAATCATCTCCTACAACAGAAATGTGAAGGGCTAAAAGAGAAGAACAGAACAGTTTGGCGCTTGGCTCCGATTTGCCTATTTTGGTGGTATTTGGAAAGAGCACAATCTAAGGATTTTTAAGATGAAGAATTGTCAAATCAAAGATTGAAGGATTTTTTCATTCAATCACTTTTAGAGTGGTCCCAAGATCCTTTGGAATTGGAGAACCCCTCTTTTGAACTTCTTAGATGCTCTTTATTGTGGCTAGCTTTGCACTATTTTTTTTGGATAGCTCTATCTTAATTGGTGCTTATTTTGGTTTATTCTGTGTATACTGCCTGTATATGTTGGATGCGCTCCCTTTTTTGGCGTCTCTTAATACATGCTCTTTGTCATTTATAAAAAAAAATATATATATGGTTTATACTTTTTATATAAGAATTTCTATTCTTTATATAGAAGATTTTATTATTGAAACAAAAAACAGGAAGTGTACCCAAACAAAGCCTTAATATTCAAAAGTATCAGACATCAATAAACTCTATTCAGATTCAAGTCAAATTCAGGTCTATTTGGATTTTAGACAAAAAAACCAAATACCATCTTAGATTCTGGTAATTGAAGAGTAGATACACTTACTTGTGCGCTTCATATTACGGCAGAACTTGCTACCACAACAGCATCTGAATGTCTTAACTGGATGATCCTGGTCATCAAAGTCAATGCCATAATCCTGCAGATACATTAACTTGAGCTGCTTACAAATATAGACTCCTACAAACTCATTTTATAAATGGATTAATTAACTCAACATACTTTTTCTTTTTAATATCAGCAAACATACAAAAATAATAAGCTTTGATAGAGATCTGTTGGTTGCGTGTATACAATAAAGGGAAAGGAATCTGATGAATAAGTGTTACTCATTTAATTAGATTGGTTGATGTGAATTGTTGATTGGATAAATTTGCTGCATTTAGACATGAAAGACATAGATAGGGTAGAGTTTTTTTTCTACTTCTTTATATTTCAAAGATGTTCAACTTTTAAAAGTAGACAGTAAGAATATGACAATCAGACATATTTGCCAACAAATATTCAGAATTTTTCCTTCAAATAAAAAACAAAGATCAAAATTACATCCCTGCATACGGGACACAATAAACAGTACAAATCGAAAGGTATGTCAAAATGAAGTTGCACATATTTATGCAAAACCAGGGCTAAATAAAGATAACACTATCATAATAGAAATCTATTCCAGCAGCTAGGATTCCACATGCAGCATGTTCATAAGGAGAAAGAAGATGGCAGCCTTTTGGGTGCAGCTTTTTAACTGTCTGAAAGCATGTTTGATTATGCATCAAAGCATTTTTTTTTAAAGCAGATTTTGAGCTATCAGGGATCTTTTCAGCAACACTATATTGAGATGTCTTTGCAGAAGGGAATGCAAAAAGAGGAATTCAAACTGTTTTCAAAGAACAAAAGAAAAAACTTTGGATAGAAAACTCTTCTCCATAAAACTCTCATCAAAGGACCACTTTCCTAAAAGCTACAGTAGCACCAAACAGGCTCAAACTAATAAATGTTAGTGACAGTGAGAAAAGATGAACTGCATGCTTACAATGAGACAAATATATTTATAGATTTGTGACAGTGAGAAAAGATGATCTGCATGCTTAAAATGAGACAGGATTTTTATAGTCAATCTTGAGAAAGAATTTTGGGAACAATAGATAGCTCAACAGAAGAGCATAGAAGCATCCCAAGGCAAGAAAAGGTCCTTCCTAAGGCAATATCAATGGAAGGCAAGAGTAAGAAACAAAAGCATCTCTATTAATTTGTAAAAGAAGATTGCAGAGTTAAAATGACAAAAATAATCAGCTACAAAAAGGAGATTGCTTTTGGAAGGCTCCAAGTACAGGAGAAAGGGACTTTTGTTTTGAAGTTTGGAGAAATGGAGGGATGAGATGCAACTTCGAATCTGACAACAGTGATAGAGACAGTTGGCGTGCGGTACATACACCACTAGGGTTGGGCCACCATTGAGAAGAGCCTATCTGTCTTTTCAAGAGAAGTTCCTTTGGAACATTCTTTTGTGATCAATTTTTTTGTACAAATCTCCTTGTATAGCGGAGATTTTTAGTGATTTAGATTGGGTTTGTATAGTTGTGGGAGGATTTCTCATCCCTCTCATGAAATCTTTATACATTTATACAATTTTTTTTTTAAGATAAAAAAGATGTATAATAAATCAAAAAAGGTACACACAATGTGTACAAAGCAACCACAATACCCAAAAGGAAGTGCGAAAACACAAAAACCAGCAAACGCACCCTACATTGAGCCTAACCAATCCACAAATCCTAACATCGACAAAGAGCCACCCCCAATATACAATTTAACCCAATCCCAAAAAAGATTCAAGAAAGAATTTTTAATTGTTTGATCTATAATTTCACAATTATTAAAGACTCTCCTATTTCTCTCCCTACATATGGTTTGGAACACACATAACAGAGCAACCTTCCAAGCCTTTTTTCTTTTTCTCCCACCAGAGAGCCACCCCAGCTTAAGAGAAATCCCCTAATTGAAGAGTGCATAACCCACTATACACCGAATAAAGCAAAAACCAATTGCCACACAATGCGTGCTTTTGTGCAATGAAGGAGAATATGATCACTTATTTCACCATCTTCTTTGCACATGTAACATCCATTAGGAATCCTCTAACCCCTCCTTTTAAGTTGATTTAGAGTCAAAATCCCAATCCATGTAGCTTTCCAAGCAAAAAAACTTTCATTGGGGCCTAAGAAGTCCAAACTATATCATGAGGGAAAGGCTCCACTCTCCTACAATCCAAAGAGGGGTAAAAAGACTTAACAAAGAAGGTGTCATTCCTTGATCCCAGCCACATCATAGCATCCTCAGAGTCCACCCTAATGGAGTATTCATAGAATCTCCTAAAAAATACATCCACCTCCTTAAGCTCTCAATTATGTAACTGTCTAACAAACCTAGGGTCCATGCTACAACCACCCCAGATGTTAGCCACCCAAGCATCTTTTGAGGATGCTATAGAATAAAGCACTGGAAACAAATCCCTTAGATCAGTGTCCCCACACCACTTGTCTATCTAGAACTTCACCCCATTGCCGACTCCAACTCTAAACCCGTTCTATCATTGAGCGCCTCTCATCCACCTCTAATTGTCTTTCACACACCAACACCATACCTCTCTCTCACCTTTTTAGTACACCACTCTCCTCCTTCTTGCTCATACTTTCCTACAATAACCCGTTTCCAAAGGAGGTTCCTTTCACTCACAAATCTCCAAGACCATTTTCCTAACAACGCCTTATTTAGAATGGATAAATTTTTTATGCCCAAACCCCCTTTTAGTTTTTCCATGTAGAAAACAGATCAATTCACCAAATGAGGTTTGTGAGTCAAAGCCCCCCTCCTCACAGAAAATCCTGCTGCATCTTTTCCAATCTCACAACTATCCTCCTCGAGATGGCAAAGATAGATATGAAATAGATCAGTAAGTTAGACAACGTGCACTTTATTTGAGTCTATCTTACCCCCTTTGAGAGATATTATCTCTTCCACGAGGCAAGCCTTTTTTGAAAGCGTTCTTCCACTCCTTCTCAAACCCTATAGGACTTGTAAGGGGCTTTCAAAGGTAGGCCTAAATAGGTGGTAGGAAAAACACCCACCTTGCAACCTAAAATCCTTACAAGCTCATCCAAGTTAGAAACATCTCTAACAGGTATCAACTCATTTTTCTCCATATTGATCTTTAGTCCTGACAAGGCTTCAAACAACATGAAGATCCAACTCAAGTACTCTTAAGTTCTTTTTGCTAGCATCACAAAGAATAAGTGTGTCATTTGCAAATAACAAATGAGAGACCTCCACACCCAAACCATTTCTACCCTTACCAAGAAGCCATCAATAAAACCCCCTTCTTTTGCCATTAGCAAAAATGTGAGAGAGAGTTTCCACTGTTAGAATGAATAGATAGGGGGACAAATGGTCTCTTTTGTCTCAACCCCTTAGAGCTTTGGAAGAAACCTAAAGGGATCCATTGACCAAAACCAAGAAACAAGTTATAGAGATACACCATTTAATCCAATTGGATCCAAACCCCATTTTCTCCAACAGAGCAAGAACAAAACTCCAATCAACATGGTCATAAGCCTTTTCAATGTCTAGCTTGTAGATGATTCCTTTCAACTTGTCGTTAATTCTAGCATCAATGGCCTCATTTGCTATCAACACATCATCTAAGATTTGTCTCCCTGCCACAAAAGCATGCTGAAAATTCGAGACTAAGTTGCCCACCACCTTTTTAAGTCTATCAGCAAGGACCTTAGCTAGAAGCTTGTATAACCTCTTACCAAGCTAATTGGTCTAAAGTCCTTTAGATCTTCAACGCAACCCCCACCCCCCCCCCCCCCCCCCCCACAAAAAAAAAGACTTTGTTTGGTATCAAAACTAGGAAAGTGATATTTAAACTCCTTTGGAAAGACCCTAGATCATAGAATTCCTTGAAGAACCTCAAAACCTCACTTTTCATAAAGCCCCAACAGCATTGCCAAGAGCCACAGTGAAGCCATCTAGACTGAGGGCTTTATCCCCACCAAAGCTGGACAAGGCAGCTAGGACGTCCTCCTTAGAGAATGGGATCTCCAGTGCTTTTGATTCCACGCTAGACAAGAAGTCAAGGTTTAGCCCGCTGGTGCTTGGCCTCCAATCCCCCGACTCAGCAAAAATCCTACTAAAGGCATTAGCTACACCCACTTTAATGTTGACCTCATTAGTTAGCAGTTCACCATCCACTCTTAACTTGGCCAGGAAATTTCTTCTTCTTCTAGCATTGGCCATTTTATGAAAAACTTTATGTTCTTATCCCCCTCTCTTAGCCATAGTTCTCTTGATTTTTATCTCCAAGGGATTTCCTCCATTGCAGCCCATTGTTTGAAATCTTCCACCACCCCCCTCTTAACCTCCCTTTCATCCTTTGTAAGAGCCCTTTCCCTCTCCAAAGAGTCCCAATATCCCAATTATGCCAAGGTTGCCAGCTTCTTAGTAGAACCATTCCCAAAGACCTCCCTATTCCAAGCCTTAAGATCCTGCTTCAAGGCTTTTAGCTTGACCGCCAAAATATGGCTCAACTAGCCTTGAACACTTCCCACCTGCTTTTCGCCAGTTCTGTGAAACCTTCCACCTTCAGCCACATGTTTTCAAATATGAAAGCTGATTTTCCTTTCACAATCCCTCCACCATCAAGAAGGATTGGTGCATGATCAGAGACAAGTTTTGGAAGGATGCTTTGGAGCAAACCATTGAACTAGTTCTCCTAATCTTCATAAACAAGGAAACGGCCTAGCATAGAAGCTAGTCTATTATTTAAACCGCCGCACCAAGTGAAAGAACCTCCAGTTAAAGGAAGATCAATTAATTTTAGGTCCTCAGCTATGTCCAATAAGCGCCTCATAGAGGCCAAACTCCTTTGACAATTCCTTCTCTCCTCTGGGAACCTCACAACATTAAAGCCCCCTCCCACATACCAAGTATCTTTCCAAAGACCTCTAATATCACTCAATTCATTCTAGAAATTTTCCCTCTCCTTAGTCAAAACAAGGCCATAAACCCCTATAAACATCCAAACAAAATTATCCTCACAATTTTTGAACCAACAGGAGATTGAGAAAGCACCCTTCTCCATCTCAATAAGGTCCAGCACCTGGTTGCCCCAAAACACCAAAATACCCCTTGATTGACCTCTAGCTTCCATTGCCCCCCATTCCAAGCATCTTCCCACACCCAAGCTCCTCACCAAAGGGTCCGACATTTGCTACACCTTTATTTCTTGAAGACAAACAAGGTCAACCAAGTGTGAGCAAATCATTGACTTGATGACTCTGCACTTCTCCCCCTCATTGATCCCTCTTACATTCCAGGAAAGAATGCGTAGCTTCAATGACAAACTCTTGCTAATTCCCAACTGTTCTTTCCTCCCCTTCTGCCGGGAACTGAGTCATTCTTATAGTTAACAAAGCATTCTTATAGTTTAGCTGCTTTCTTTTGTATGGATACTCTGTTGCACAAGTTGCCTATATATGGCCCTGTTATGATGTTGAAAGAAAGAAAGAATTCAACATTACACTAATAAAATTGGTAAGTATGAGTGTATGGATATGTGAGTGACTGGCTGTGTATCGACATCAGTTTGGGTTAACCTGCGTTATTGTTGTAGTTGCAACAAAATGTTTCTATCATGGTTTTTAAACTTACAACATCAACTGAGTTTTCACTTCATTCACGATGTATTTAGTGTTTTATTGTTTTAGCGTCTTACTAGTAGATTTAATATCTGTACACCCAGATTCAAGAGGGATAAAACATACCATCAAAACTATGATAAACCATATTTTTCAAATGAGTAGTAATAAAACAGGTCAAACTACTTACCCAAGTCAGCTCTTCCAAAGCATTTACTTTTCTTGTTGTGAAAAGTGCAAGCTGCGAGATGGAAAACAAAGAACTCCATGCATTTACTTCAAGTTGTTTTAACTACTAGCAATAAAGGAGGCAGTAAAAAGAATATAAATTTTCTAATATTCCATACATGATAGTAGTGATGATCTGGGGATTCCACTTCAACTGGTATCTCAACTAAGTTTGCATCCAAACACCTAAAAGCATAAAATATGAACTTATAAGATATTGAAACAAAATGCACTTGGATAAAGAGAAACAAATGACAAAGATATTGAAAACAACAGGAACAATTAAATTAATAATATATAGAAGTCGATTGAGAAAGAATAGCAAAGATGCCATAGTTATCTAAACCCTCTGACCAAGATAGCAAGACCATGAGAAATCAATAGAAACAATTAAACTAATAACATATAAAAGGAAAATTGATCCTTCAACTCAATATCTTATGTCACAAACCTGACAAAGATTACCTGTGCAGAAATAATCATTGTTGTTTTCCCTAATAAGAATAGGAACTTCATTGGCAAGAAGACAGAGAAAAATACAAGACAGCGAGATTGGTTTGACTTTTGCTGGAGAATGGGCAGAGTGACGATTTGGCATGCTGAAGAGCTTAGGCCTTTCAAGGTGAGTTTGCCAGACCTCTATAGGTCTGGGCAGAGAGGGAATCATTTGTGTAGGATTATAGCTCTCCAACAGAGCATGGAGACAATCAACCTGAGGAGATAAGGATGGAAGAGATTGGCATGTTGAAGCCCTTTTGTGTAAGTTACCCACGAGCATAGATCTACTTGGTAAGGAAATGATAAGAGTAAGGCTGAAGACTCCAAAAAAGGTTTTCAGTAAAAATACTACTTCGAGGTGGTGTTTTCAGGAGATAAACACATTCCTAGTGTCAGAGACATGGTGATCTTCAGCCCTCCAAAAGTAACCATTTTTTATTTTTTTTTTGACAGTAGTATGGCAGAAAAAATCAATTATTGATCATTTGAAAGGCAGGGAGTGGACTATGATTAATCACTATTTACAGGTGCTAATTGAGTGACTCAACTGCCTTTTCATTTTCTTCCTAGTGGTCCAGGATAAGTAGGCTCTTTTTGTGTTAATTGGAATTACCCAGAAACTTCTGAAAATAATGAGACAGGTGCTTTAAAGATGGAATGACAAGTCCATTAGAAGAAATGACAAGTCCTTTCATTTCATATATGCATTTTCCCAGGTAAAATTTCCTATTTTCTCTGGCTCCATTCCATGGTTGTTATACCCCTACAGCCCCCCACCCCACCTTACAACACCAAAGCCAGGGTCCCGAACCTCTTCCAACAGCAACATCCCAGCCATCCCAACTCATCTTCCAATACCAACGTCCACCCACAACCTC
This sequence comes from Vitis rotundifolia, assembly GCA_030254885.1. Lineage (NCBI taxonomy): Eukaryota > Viridiplantae > Streptophyta > Magnoliopsida > Vitales > Vitaceae > Vitis > Vitis rotundifolia. The sequence goes on from CM058157.1 coordinate 6,909,058, forward strand.
CCAGCCACACCAAGACACACACAACACAATAACCCCTCTTTTGTAGCAGGCAAGACCAACTCTATGTTTCCTTCCCTATTAATCCACTGTATATAGGGTCCACTGCATGATATACAAAACCACAATCCACAATATAAAGGGTCCACCTCACACACACTAACCCATCCTAACCTCTCTTTCAGCAAGCATGTCAAACTCTATGTTACTTCCCGATCAATCCACTGTATAAGTGGTTCCTAACATGACATACAGAACCACAATCCCTCTGCAACTATGATGGAAGAGACAGGGTTTGGGCTTATCATTAGACATTCAAACCACATCATGCATCCAGAATAATGTTCCAAATCCTCTAAACGTGCATTCCTCAAGACATCCAGCGAGGGTTAAAGATTCAGCTCTAACAGAATCAACCTTAGCCACAAATCTATTTTTTTTTTCTATATTTTAAATCAGAAACAAACATATTCATTGATATGAATTTAAAAGTACAAATAAAGGATGAAGAATCCTTCCAAAGTAGACAAGATCTGACCAAAAGAAGAGATAGAGAAAACTTCTCCAAAAGAATAAGGATGAGTATATATCACTGCATCATCACATGAAAACATACAAGGAAAAGCAACTTGACATTCCTCAAGGGGGTAAAAAAATCCCCTACAAAATAAATCTAATACAATGCTTCTCTCTTTGCTAAAAGATCAACAACATTATTCACCGAACAAGAAGACCAAGAGAAAGAACAGTCCAAAATGCATGCAACATCTAGAATATGGTGGAACAACTCATTGCACCTCCAAGGCCCTCTTTCTGATCTAGCCACCCTCAACCACTAATCCGGAAAACACAAGTTTGCCTTTATGGTTTATATTAAAAGCAACCATTTTTTTCACTTTGCCCTAGATTCATCAAAAGTACTCGGAACAATAGGAGCTTGATCCCCAAGTGAAAATGAGAAATGTGTGGACTCCTTAATAGAGGAAGGTCTATATAAAAGCAACCATTTTTTTCACTTTGCCCTAGATTCATCAAAAGTAATCAGAACAATACGAGCTTGATCCCCGAGTGAAAATGAGAAATGTGTGAACTCCTTAATAGAGAAAATCATCCTACAATACATCCTAGAAGAACGGGCCTTGTATTTCCTTGATCTTATTCAATATATAAAAAATTATATGCCCTTAAAAGCAATGGTCCAAGAAAGACAATGAATTTTCTGCAGGTTTGAGCTCCCAAAATAACATGGCCTTTAATTCCAAAGGTCAGTGAAAAGAACAAGGATCAATAAGAGAATAATAGAATAATAGAACACTTTCCTCAAGGACCAAGACCATCTCTTTTGTGTTTGCCAAATGAAAACTTCAGCAATGAAACCAAAAATATGATTGACATATGCACTACCAGTTAAATAAAAAAAATAAAAATGATAAAGAAATATTGCAACATTCATTCAGGCAAGTGTTTGTGTGTTTCTAAAAGAATTACCTGTGATTGATAAACCTTGCAACATTTCCATAAAATGTTGCATCTAGACAGAGGGCTTCTTCATCCTTCAAGATTCCTCTCAAAGCCCAATCAGCATCTAAGAGCACTGGGTATGTTTGTTTGCCTCTGCTGGTACTTTGCATGTTTCGTTCATACAGCTCCACTGTAGTCAATATTTCCCCAACATACTCACACACAAAAGAACCTTTTGGTAAATCCTCTAGGGTCCGAAGACCCCACCCTTTTCCATCAGGAGTCAAAAACACCTAAAACATAGAAAATCCTAGCTCAATTAATCATAGAAAATGTATGTAACTAACAGGAGGGTGTTGAATAGGCAGTCTTCCCAAAATATGTACAACATATGAGTATCCGTGAGCATAAAATTTGAATAGCAGTCAAGAAATATTTTCATAAAATATGGAACATATTACATCGATGATTAGCTGTAAACTAGCAATTTGAAAATAATTTAGTCCCAATACCAATTAACAGCAATTACAATATCCCAGGATCAATTTCTCACCTGAAAATTGCAAGTTATGCCTCTCTGCACCAGACGATTTCTGCACTGTTTGGAGCAGCCACATTTGCTCCAACACTCTTTGATGAATTTCCTCACAATGTGACCCTTGCATGGTTCTAAAATATCTTCAGCCTTGGATCTTTCAAGGGGGCATTCTTGACAAAAAGCAAGCTGGTGCTGTTGAGGGTCACGACTCCTTGAAATGCACTCTTCTAAAAAGTCTTCCTTAACTAGTCCTTCTAATGTATATGCAAAATCACCCCCACTTTCACATGCACAGGCACAAGGTGTTGAAGAAGATAGACAATCACCAAAACAAGTTGAACAACAATTTTCAATCCCAATCCGAGCAAGAGACAAATTCATGTAGGCATTTTGAAAAACTAGGTTTTGGGATATGTAGTGAAAGGGTGTTGGGAACTCACTGTTGGTTTCATTAACCAATGGAATTCTGACCTTTTCTTCTCCTTTTGTTATGTCATCAACATCATGGATGAACCTTATATCATCAGGAGTTAATTGACGCTGTTGAACCACCACCAGACTAAGTGAATTTGCATTATTTGGACCATTTGTTTCCTTTTCCTGGCCATTTTCTCCACAACTGTTCTCAGTAATTTTGCTATCGAGCTGTATGTGATCACCCAGGCCATTCAAAGATGATGAAAGTAATCTTGGAATCTGAGGCACAGCCACCTCAGTTGAGCATTGAATCTTGAATGATCCATTCGTTATATAAGATGACATGCTAAAATTTTCCTCATCCCCACAGGAACCCACAGCATCTGGTGCAGTAGATTTTCCCAACAAATCACCAGTTGGTGTCATATTTATTGATCCTTCATGTGATTCTTCAGTGTGAGTTCCTAGTTCCAAAAAGCAGTCGCACATATCTCTCATCAGTTTCGTCACAGAAAAATTTGGATCAATAATTTTATACGATCTTAGACATTTATCTTCTACCAACTTTAAAAGTGTATCAAGACTTGGCATACGGAAATCAGGTTTTCCAAGAGCAGAGTTGCAACTCAGAGAAATCTTCACCTCTCCCAAGGGAGAGGAAGCAATCTCTAGATTTGAGATGTTTGCAAGCTCACAATTGGTCCCTGCTCCGCTTGATGAAGCTGGACCACCATTAACTTCATCTTCTCCATCTACACGACTGTTTACAGGGGGTTGTGGGCCATCTAGTTTTCCAGTAGAATTATTTTCAGGTAAATTTCCTTTATGTAATGGATCTGTAAAAGTCAATAAAAACAAAGAAAAGATCAAAAATGCATGAATTGCAGTATAATATATAACAAGGTAAATGCAAGACCATTATGTCTCTGATTTGGATGATTAACACAGTCACTTACATGAATTTTGGTATATCCTGTCCTAGAATTGTTTTTTCTTTTTCATTCTTAACTTCACTTTGCTCTTCACAAGTAGGTAACGAAGAGATAGGGAGCAAGGAATTACTGTCAGAAAAATTCTATGAACGTTCTACACACACTTGGAGTTTTATTCTAACTTCTTTTCCTTTTCAGATCCTTTCTTTCTAATTTCTTTTTCCTATTCTATTTACAATTTCAAAACCTTATACTTTTACCATTAAAAACCATGCACAAAATAGTCAGAAATTACTACCTGGTCCCAATGGTTCAAAATTTTTTCATTGTGGATACATAATTGGTAGGCTGATTATGAAAACGTACAAATACATTAATAAGTTTCAACAGACATCTAAAATGTCAATTTAGAAATCATTAAATTAGGTTTTAAGACAATGGTAACCTAAGAACAACAAACTCAGTTAAGCAAGAGACAATAGCAAGTTACCTGGATGGATCACAGCAATAGGAACCTCAAGCTGCAGTATGTCATCAGTAAATGGCTCATCTTTAGGCTTCATTAAGGCAGGAGTATCATGCACCTTCCGTTTTGGTGAAAGAATAATGCCAGGCTCAGCATTTGGGTGGAATGATCTGACAGGAATTGATCTTTTCTCTTTTGCAGCAATTTGGGGTGACAGGGGCTCTTTTCCCTTGTCTCTGAGGCGTTGCTGAGCATGAAGATCAGATTCAGCCCTCTTTGTAGCAGATGGTGGAGATAAATCAGATCTTCCCTGCACTGCCAAGGGTTGGGGCAAAGCAGGTTGCTTTCCTTTGTTTACAAGATGTGCCTGTGGTGATGAAACAGGCTGCAGTTCGGGTCTCATGTTTCCAACACTGGGCACAGGTGTCTCTGCTATACCCTGTGGTTGCCGTTCAGCAAGAGTGTGAGGTTGTTCAGCATCCTCCAATTTAGGCCTTTTCATTACAGCTCCACCTAGTGTCTGGCTGGAATTTGCGAGAGAAGGTGAAACCTGACTTTCTTGGTTTCTTAAGCGCAACCTTTTTAAGGGGCGAGCAGGCTCATCATGCAACTGAGTCTCTCCCTCCAAAATGTTATCTTGCTAGTCAATGAAGTCAAAGAGCAAATTAGTTAGCAGCTATAAATGGAAGAGTGGGAATGCGATCTCAAAAACACACAGGTGATGCAAGAATGAGAAATGGGTGACATACATCAGCAATCTCAGATTGCTTCTTCTGTTCATCCACCTGATAAATGAAATCGACAAAATAAAAGAAAAAAAAAGGAAATAAAAAGAAAAGAATTGAAAACAAAACAAAACAAACCACACACTTTTAAGCAACAAAAGGGCAAAATGGACCTTAGTTTCCTCATACTCAAATATAGCATCAGCAAGGGCTCTATAATTCTCTTCTTCAATTAGTTCCCAGTTTTTCTCATATAATCTTAATAGATTCTTCAGGACTGGTTTCACAGTTGCCTCAGCAATGCCCAGGGCCCTCATTGCACGATAGGCTGCCAAAACTCTTGGATTCCGCGCCATTTCAGACCACCAGCACTTTTTCCCCCACTAAGGTTCCCAATTGCCAAATGGACCTGCATTTTCAGATACGTGAAAAATAAGATGCACAATATCATCTATGTATTCCTTGAATAGACTTTTTTAAATCAGATGCATAAAGTTGTCAGATATTCTTTGAATATAAGAACAAGGCAAATAGAGGTGTGACAAAAGAAAGCCAAAAATCTTCAGGGAACAGAATTGCCAAATGGATCAACCCGAAGCACCACCCACCCACCCACAAGAACCTGCAAATAGAAAAATTATGAAAGCAAATAGTAGGCAGTAGTATTGTTAAAGTCTACAAAAGGAATCAACAATCTCAAATTTCTTTTATGAGAAATAATGGACTTATTGCATTATGAATCAAAAAGTAGTATGAAACACTCCTCAAAGAATATAGAAAGAGAGACACAAAAGAGCCTCTTCATGGTGTCTTATAGAAGAGCCAATACTAGCCTTATTGAAAACTAAAGTGCTAACGCGCCTTCTATTATATTATATAATTATAAAAGCAACCTTTTGCCAATCAAAGATACAACTGAGGGAGACATGAAATCCCCTACAAAAACCTCTAAAATAACAGCAGCAGACTTGTCCAAATAATCTACTACATGGTGTTGGTCGACTGTAGAATCCACATATAAAAAACACCCAACTCCATAAACAGATCTGATATCCTGCACAATAAGGAAACCAATTTCCAAAAATCTCTCTCTCAGACACCTAGAATATCAAATTTTTTTGGCTCAATTTTTAGTATATAGTTGCTAAAATCTACAAATAGCTGCAATAGTTTCCTTCTTTTTTGATAGGCAAAAAAATGGCAAAAGAAGGAAATCATTGCAGCCACTGTGCCAATTTTTTATTTTTTATTTTTTATTTTGGCACAAAATATTGTGATTGACTCATTCCAAAAACCCTAATTTTGGAAAAGAATTAGCTGATATCTTTGATGCAATCCAAAATCTAGCTAACAAAAATCGTTTCTCCAAGAAATCAAGAACTAGGATGTTGTTACCTTCATCCAAGGTTGAAAGCTTTGAACTAAGATGAGGAAGAAAATGGGGATAGTTTCTTTAGCACTTCTTTAAGAATGTCATGATGAAAACAGGGAAAGTTAATCTCTTTGGTACATCTTCGAGATTGTTGTAATATTTTCTCTCCTAAAATAAGTCCCTCATTAAATTAGAAAAGTTAATCCTCTTAACACATCTTTGAGATTGTCTTGGCGTAAGGTCATAACCTAAAAGAAGTCCCTCAATTCATTTTCTTTTTAGAATCATACAGTAATGAATCACATGTGACATGTTCTTATTGACAATCTATGATGACTAACACATGCCAGACCTTTAATATAAAATTTTAAACATATATATATTGTATAGCTAGCCCACATCATTATGTGTCTTCTTCTTTTCAGACAGGAACACATACAGCAGGCTATTGTCATATTGTTGCCCACCAAAAAGAAACATATTCACAAATGATTCAAAACTATTACTTAAACATTGCGTAGATACATACGGGTGTAAAGACATTGACTAAGCATATATCACTAATAAGATGCAACATCAATAAATCAGTCCACCAGAGGAGATATTAATAAGACCAAAAAAACTAGTTTTTGCAGATCTAAAGCATATTAACAAAGATAACTCCTAAAAAATATCTTTTGCACATTCTACTCAAACAACTCAATCAAATTACACACTTACATTGCACTCATGCCTACCATAGTTGCATCAAGCAAGAGCTTAAGTTCACATAAAGGAGCCAGCTTAGATGAAACCCATCCATTTCTGCCACCAGATTTTCACCATCAGAGGATACTTAAAAATCAGGTTTTCTAGGATTGGACAAAAGAATGGCAATGCATCTATTCATCCAGTGAAAGTTCAATACCCAGCCAAAAACTAGATTTCAAACAGCTCAGATGGTGCAGACTTGCTTTTTCATGTTTAAGGCTAGCCAAAGTAGTGCATATATAGGTTAAAATTGGAGACTATGGCCTCCTAGGCCCTCCAAGGAGAGAATGATTAGCATCCAGCTTAATTGCCATGTTAACCTGAACCAAGATTATGGACAAAAATGCTATTTCGAAACACAATTTCCTGACTTCAAGCCAAAAATTGCCACTTCCACATGAAAGTTCATTTTTAACAGCACTAGTAAAACTGCCGAAAATGTTGAATGAGTCCACTGAAGAGAACATAGCTAAAAAAGGAAAAAATAAATAAAAATAAAAAGACTAATCATATGATTTACAGACTTCTAATTTTACTCTTTTCCTCAAAAAATGACATTTCCCATTGTATTACAGTAACTCGGTCAAATATATGCACTTCATGTATCATTCTCCAACAATTTCAGAAACTTCATAGCATATGAGCATAATCTTCTCCAGCTTTTACAAGCTTTAACAGGTTTAGTAGTTTCTTATTTTTCTTTCCATTTTTGTTACTGTTATTAATTATTAATCATACATGCTACCATATTATGAAGGATGCAACCTTGTTTCACTTAAAAGACCTACGTATTGTTAATACAAATAATTACAAATGAACACAATAGTAATCACATTACTACAATCACAAAAAGATCTCTGAAGAGGCAAGAGCTTTATTATACTCTAACCAGCTTTCTATATTACAGACATACATCTAGCCAGCTCCCTGCCCATTACTGCACTTCTCTCTTGCTTACTGCAATTGATTCTTCTTCTGATTCAACTGTTCACTATGACCTTGCCATGTCAATATAAAAGTGCCATGACTTCGTTTGGATCAGTTCCCTAATCGTATTATTTGGAGCTCTTGTGTGCCTACCAAAGTGAGTTTTTTCGCTTGTGAAGCTACTTGGGGTAAGGTGCTCACCTTGGATCAGCTTAAAAAGAGGGGCCATATTCTAGCTAATAGATGCTTCCTTTGTTGTGAGGAAGAAGAGTCAGTTGATCATATACTGATTCATTGCACCAGGGCTAGAGTTTTATGGGAGTTGTTGTTTGCTCTATTTGGCATTGCTTGGGTCCTCCCTCTTACGGTTAGGGAGACTCTTATTGGGTGGTGTGGCTTCAAGTTGGGCAAGAAGCGTAGAAAGGTGTGGAAGGCAGCCCCGTTGTGTCTTTTTTGGGTGGTTTGGAAGGAAAGAAATAGGATTGCTTTTAACAACGAGGAGGTTTCGATTCATAGGTTAAAAAATTCTTTTGTGTGTAATCTTTGGTTGTGGACTAAGTCGGTTGTAAATGAAGGTCCTCTTTCTCTTCTCAGTTTTTTTGATTGGCTAGGTATTAGTTGAGGGCTGGTTTTGTATTTCCTCTTCCTTTGATTGTGCCTTTTGGCGCCTCTTGTATACTCCCTGTATGCTTTTGGGTCCGCCTTAAGGTGCCCTTTTCTAATATATTTCGTTTTTCTGCGTTTGCCTATCAAAAAAAAAGTGCCATGACTTCCAGCCTCTACCCCAATTCCTGAATCTCTTGGTGTTGAAGCTACTTGTGCACATAATTCATACCACTTTGTTATTTCCTTCTTAGAGTTTTACAAATATTCTATTTATGGCACAAGTAACTCACCAATCTCAATGTAGGCCTGCATGACATCACACCTCTTCTTGTAACTGATTTAAGATGGATGCACCATCCAAATCGCCTCATTTATTGCTCCCATTCATTTCTTTACCTAAATAGTATTCTCCCTTCCTCAGTTACAACAGGTAGGACAGTGTGCACTGGGCAGTGGCTTATACATCCAAAATATTTGAAGAAACCACAAAATATGAAATTTAAATGAAAACAAAGAGAAAACTTCAAAATCTAATGAAAAAGGATATAGATAATCAAGAAGAAACTAGGATGCAATTTACAACATATTCATGCCTTTGAACAATACAAGGATGGCTATTTTTATGAATGAAATGAAAGTAGATCAAAAAGCATAAAGAAAGGAAACTTTTGTAAATGAAGAAATGAAAACACAAATCGCTGCCAACTCATTTGGCTTGATGTTTGGTGCGGGGAGGCTCCTTCAAAGGATTCTTTTCTGTCTCTCCTCTTTTGCTTCTAATAAAGAGGCTTGGGGGAGGATGATGATAGCCTAATTTGGAAGATTAGCAAAAGTGGGAAGTTCTCGGTGAAATTCTTCTACTCCTTCCCCTCTAAGCTAGTGTGGGGCTCTTGGGCCTTGGGAGGCAGTTTGGGAAAGGTTCCTAACCTTAGATCAACTTAAGAGAAGAGGACGGGTGTTAGCTAACCATTGTTGCTTAAGTATAAATTCAAAAGAATCCGCCAATCACTTGCAAATCCATTGTGGAAGGGCAAAGGGCCTTTGGCATTTGTTATTTTCTCTTTCTGGCTATTCTTGGGTCCCCCCTTTCTTTGTGAAAGATTTGCTAAAGGTTTGGCATGGAAGTATTGTTAGCAAAAATAGAAAAAAGATTTAGAGAAGAGCCTCTCTTTGCTTGTTTTGGATTCTCCAACAAGAGCGGAATCCAAGATACTTCGATGGAATTCAATGCTTAGATCAAGCTTTAAAGGACTCTTTTATTTGTACCCTTTTCCATTGGACTCGCCTAAGAGAGTCCTTGTTCCTTGTTAGATTTTATTAACTGGCTGTGTGTTAGGGGGAGGATATTTTGTATGCTCTTTTGTGGTGCTTCTGTTTTTTTTTGGTCCCTTTGTATACCTCCTGTGTACTTGAATTGCACCCCCTTCTTTTTATTCGGCACATTTAATATATTCTCGGTTGCCTAGCAAAAGAAGAAACTCAATCCAAAGTAAAAGCAAACAGCTTCTGCAGTAAAGAAATAAAGTCTAAAACTTGAAAGTGCAAAACAGGCACAGGCACAAACAAATACATTCGCCACATGCACATAAACACAATCTTCTAAGAGAATTCAACCTTCAAAAAGACGGGCAGACAAGCCCCTGAGCTAGCAATTATCTTGCCATGAAACTTCTTCTAAATTGATTCAAGCCATGAAAACCTGAAAATTGCCCCCGAAGATTAAAATAAGAAAAACAGTTCAGATGGACGAGACTCAGAATGAAAATCTGGAAGGTGGAAAATCAAAGTAACCACGTTTTCAAATATGGACCTTTTTAAACATGTCATACAATCATTGCTAACCTTTGAGTTCACCATTTTCTTCAACCAAACAACATTAAAAGAATATATCAAGGTTTTCTTATCTACTTTTTCTCAGTTTTCCAGAGACTAAAAGCCTTCAATCGACCTTCCCTGTGAAATTATAAAAAAATAAATAACCATCACAAAAATCACAACAATAAAAAATAAAAATAAAAAGGGTTTCGTTTCCTTTTCCTCAGCTTTTTCGACAATCAAACAACCACTAAGGTTATGTTTGGTGAACATAAGGAAAATGACTTTCTCATTGGGTGTACTATGAAAAATACCAAATAAAATCAAATATAATTAAAACTGGTTAGAAACTGCATTTTTAAATTATTTTATAAATAAATCGAATTTGAAATAGCAAATAAAAATAATTTTAAAATTTTTAATACACTATTTATTTTCCTTCTACTTTTCCTTTGTATTTTCTTCCCCTTGCGTTTTCATCAAATTTTCCGGGAGCCAAACATAGCCCAAGTCAAAAGCACTTTCCAAGAGGAACTCCAGTCGCCAAACAACACTAATGTACATGTAAATGAAACTCAAACACTTCCAAACGCATCAAAAACACTCGAAACAGAATTTAAAAAAAAAAAAAAAAAATTTTGATAGGTTCTTTTTCGAAACAGAGTTGAAATATTCTTTCGCATAAACAAAAAAAATGGAAAAAATAAAAATGAAAGGTTTCAGAGTTTGGAAACACTTTCCATACGCTGCAAAAACCCTCAGTCAAGAAAGTGTTGCAATAAAACGCCATTTTCATCCACGAAATGCTTCAAAAAACAAAAACAAAGCAAAAAGCAGAGAATCCGGGAGATTGTGAAACCAGGGTTACCAACATTTTGAAGAAATCCGGGTATTATAGCCTCCTCGGCCTTCCGAAACGTAAAAGGTAGGGCACGGACCGACAAGCAACGATCGCTCCAGAGAGAGAAAGAGCGAGTAAGGAAAGAATGATGAGAGTGGCGAGGCAATTTATAGGTTGAAGAAATGGCTTCTCAAACTCCCGATGCGCGTGTGCAGAGAGAGTGTAGAGTGGCACTTGTGATGAACGAACCCACGGGCCCACGCGCCAAAGGTGGTAGAAGCGCCAGTGGAGGGAGAGATTCCTAATCCTAAGTCCTAACTCCTAACCAGCAACTCCTGAGGCTGCTATCTTGCGCAGGGGTGTTTAGTGTTCCCCATTTTTTAAGGGAAGTAGTAATGTACCGGGACCGTTTCGACTGCTTCCACGCTGGAATTTTGAGCAAAAAGTGATTCATTTAAAAGCAAAAAAAATGTCCACGAGTTCGATCTCTTGCCTTCATAATTTCTCAAGTAGTACTTGTGGATTTGTCTTTTAGGTGACCGCGACAAGTCATCGACTACTACCTGACATGGCGTTTGTTATTTTTCTGAATAAAAAAAATTAAAATATATATATTTTTTTTCGGTTAAAATTAATCCAAATCAACCATTTTAATTAAATTGAATTTATTATTAATAATTTTAATTAAATTAAATTAATATTAATATATCATTTTTAATTTAATAAAAAAAGTTAAATTTTTAAAATTTTTTATTTAAAAAAATAAATAAACATTATCTTAATCTTAATCTTAAATTAAAAATATTAATTGATTATTTAAAAGCACTTATTTGAGTATTATTTTGAAGGGGACGGGGATTGTGAATAAAAAACAAAAATTATTAAACATACGAGATAAAAAGTTATTCAAATTTACATTTTTATCCTTTTAATAAAATAATTTTTTATTTTGAAAAACGGAATATATGTAATATTCAAATTTCTACATTTTACTGTCAAAGGTATAAAACTAAGGTAGGACGTGATCATTTCGATCACTTATTTATTTATTTTTAAATAAATTTGAAGCCCTTTAAAAATTATAACTTTTTTTTTATTAATTTTAAAATCATATTGTAAAATTATAATTTTAATACATATTAAAAAAAATCACAATTTCAACTTTAATATAAACTTAGAAATCACATCATAAAATGTAATTTTAATATATATATATTTAAAAATGGCATTATTAAACTATATTTTCATTTCAAATTAAATTTTTTAAAAATATTTTAAATAATAATTTCAAAAAATATCTATTACTTATCTTTTGCTAGGTTCAAAAGGCTAATCTCACCCAAAATATATATAAAAAATTAAATATTTTAAAGTGTTTATTAAAATTATTATTATTTTAATTTTAATTTGAAAATTATAAAAAGAACTTTTGCATTTTTTTTTTAGCAGGGTTAAACACATTTGACGTCAATAACCTTTTTTTCAGGAACAACATATTTTCAGGTTTAAATTCGAGAAGGCAACAATTTCGACTGTTTTGTGCATGGTGAATAACATAAAATGTTTGGTTCTGATGAAAGAAAATAAAAAATAAAAAAAGTAGAAGAAAAATAATAAATAAGTTTAATCGATAATTGTAAAATATACAAATTTCATAATAGTTTTGATTACATTTGATTTTTTTTTTTTTTGCATTTTCCATAATAAAAACCAAACATAAAAAAATTATTTTACTTAACATTTTTTTTTTCTTTCCATAATATATTTCAGGAACCAAACATAACCATTGGAAAGTATTAAGAAAATAAAAAAATTAAGAAAAATGATTTTTTCATATTTAGTTGTTTTATAGAAAATATCATAAAAATAATCTATAAACTTTAAAGCTATGCTTGGTTTTCATAAAGTTTGAAAGAAAATACAAGGGAAAGAAAATAGAAGAAAAGAAAAAGTGAAGGAAAATAAAAAAATAAATTTAAAGCCAAAAAATTGTTTTTATATATTACTTCAAACTTTTTTCATAGATTTAACTTTTCTATATATGAATTAAATAATTTAAAAATATACAAATTTTTTAATAATTTTAATTATATTTAACTTTCTTTTGCATTTTTCATAATAAAACCAAACATGAAAAAATGCATTTTTTACTAATATGCATTTTTCCTTAACATTTTTTTTTCCTTGATACTTTTCAAGAACCAAACATAACCTAAATGTGTTTCTTATTTTCTTTCATTTTTTATTTCCTTCTACTTTTTCTATCTATTTTCTTCCTTTTACATTTTCCCTCAAATTTTTCGGGAACCAAACTTGGTTATATGATATTTTTTATTGTATTTAACCACTATTAATCATATAGAGGCATAAGAGGTGGTATATAGCCATCAACTACCACCTAGTAAGTATGAAAAAAGAGCTGGAAAAATATGGGAATGCAAGCATTTTAGACAGTTCTTGATGATTGAAAATCAGCAAAAATCAAAGAAAATCCAATCATCCAACTGATAAACTATCAACTACTATGTGAATCACAATCATCAAATATTTTATCTAAATATATTTTTTTTTTCACAAGCAACTTGAACTGGATATGATGGCATCTAAGGATCAATATACCTTTTTCAATCGATTCAAAACAACAGTAGTAGTGTATAATGAGCTCCAAATTGAAATTCTCCGAAGAAATATGAAGCAACAATCTGTGATTTCAGGGATCAAGTAATTCCAAAGCTTAACTTGCTGATTTTACTACATCAGCCACTGCAAAAAGAATGGAAAAAAGAAAAAAGAGAAAAAAGGACCAGTGAGTGAAATATATGTCTGGTTTTGAGTTTCTCAATAAATTCCAGTGGCTAGGAACTTACTCTCTTCTATTATCTCTGAAATGATTCTCTTCGCGACTAAACTTTTGACTCTAATTCCTGTACGGGTATCTGGAACTTGAAGAACTTCTTGGAGGGAGAAGGTCACTAGAGAGGAATCAGATCCATCAGGCACTATTGAGAAACCTGAAGGCTTCAAGACAACATCCTTGTATCCTGCAATGAGGGAACAGAAAACATCTGCCTGATTCATGATTGCTGATATAATCAAGTAGCCAAATCCATCCCATGAAGCCTCTTGCAATATGTATTCTTCACTCTGTTGCATTAGAACAACATTACATGTAAAACAAAGTGAGGCTAGGATCAGAAGATGGAGACAATTATCAAGGGGAATAAAAAAGAAAAAAACAACTAGTACCCCGCAACTGTTTTCTGTTATGGCAGATCTCTGGTGTAGAGTAATAAGGTAGCTTTCATCGTCTGCAGCAAACCTGAGGACCTCTTTAGCCTCATTCTCATCAAGTAACAGATGCCACTGCAACAATGGAAAGGTTCGCATCATAAAAAACAAATGAGAGTGACTTATGAGACTTGTAGAGATGTAGTTCACCTGTAATTGTCGATTCTTTTTGACAAGGTACTGAAAAACTAGGTGGGGTTTGGCTTGAATTCGGAAGCTGACCACAGCAATGTAACCACATATATTGCATGCTTCATGAGATCTCATCGTGGCATCCTGCATTATCCTCATCCCATGATCAGTTAGAATCATCCAGTCTCTATCATCAGGAGATTCCCTCAGACATTTCATGAAGTCCAGCCTCATGTTCTTTGTTAATGATAGTAAAAACAAGTAATCTGCACATCCCACAGTTGATATAAACATCTAGTTGCGGATTTGCTTGTATCATAAACAGGAAAAAAGGGAAAGAAATAAATGGATATTTAAGTGTTGATCATATACAAATGAATAACAATACTTAAATACCATACAACCATATAAAATATTAATCTGATTCTATTCAGTAATAAAGCATTATAATAGAACTTCTATAGAGATGAAAATCTAAACCACAGAAAATAGAACGAAATTCTGATTATAATATCCACTACAATATTGAATATCAAAAGAGGCTGATTAAGAATAGCTCATAGTGACAACCCGTTAAAAAATCCAGACAATTTTGAGCTTCAACAATGATATGGAACTGTGGATCTATCTTGAGTAGACTCGATCTTACTTAGACTTTGGTGATGAACCCCCTTGATGAATATTCACAACTAGATATAACTACTCATTAAAAGCCATATCAGTAGCCAGTTTGGTAAGTTTGACATGTGTATAAATTTAGTATACATCTTTCAACAATGCAGTAGATCTAAAGTATTCACCAGGGTAACTCTGCCTATTCATTTGAAATTCCAAACCTACTTTTCATCAACAATATCAGCTGTAATTAGAAAGGATAGCGTCTTACATGGGTGTCCCCATTTTATCTCCTGAATAAAAAATGCGCTGTGATATCGCTTCAAATTCCATAACAATGCATTAACCCAGCGCTTTGCACTGAATGCCACATCTGAATTAATTGTTGCAGAATAAATATTGTCTTGAAATTGAGACAGCACGGGCACTTCCACATTCTCAATCCATATGATCTGCACAAGTCAACGCAAACAAGCAAAAGTAATTCAATAAAACCAAAAATCGATGAGAACTATTGTAGTAATGAGGATTCTTCTACAGCTAGCCCTCCTGGGTGTAAAATACAAATGGCAAAGTTCAAGGCATGATATAGAAAAATGGTACCACTATACTGACCTCAGAATGATCATCACGGGCCCTGATTATGACCCCTGATGGCCTCCTTCGACATTTCCCTTCAAACATGTAATCGATATCTATATGCTGAAAGTAATCTTTTGACACATCAATAATGGCCCATGACTCATCTGGTATGATCTCTTTTAGGAATCTTAAAAAGGAGAATTTCCTCACTGCCGCAAATGGCGTAGGTAATTGAAATTCCGCATTCACCTGTGACACGGAAAACCACAGATCAGATGTCACATTTGATTCCTTTCCATGAGTAGGTGCATAGCTGTGCTATAATGGGTTAGAAACTGATCCAGAATAGTGATTTTCATGGGAGCTGCAGAAAGCTCACAATTTCTACATGCAGAATTGAAGGATCCTCATCTTTCAAGTGCTTGAAAACACCATCTGGGATATAGCCACCCACATAGCGGAAAATATGGGACATTGAGGCATGCCATGAATCCTGAAAAAGAGTACCAAAGTAAGAAAAGAACACAAAAACAAATTTGGGAATGAAATGCAAGCACAGATTTGCTCTTTCATTAACAAGAAGCCATCATGTATTAGAATTTATATGGGCTCTGTCACCTTCTGTACCAAATTATTCTTTTGATGCAGAGTCACAAATGTTTTGCTTTCACAGTATAATTACTGATGTGCAGCCATTCCTTTTCCTTCATCATTGTTAATGGGCTTTTGAAGCATTCTTTTTGCATAGGTGCAGTGTAATGGACCAGGATAAACATACTTGTACAGGAGTTTTCGAGGTTTAAATTAAGACAACAGTCATCAAATAAAGAAAACTTGGCTCAGTCAATTAACAGCATACTAGTACATTTTTAATGTGAGGATTAATGATCTTACGAGATTCATCATATTCATGCATAATGATCGTGCAGAAATTGGAACTATGGCAGTCTCAGTGGTAGTTTCAAGTCTCCAATCAGATGGAGGTGAAATCCGGAACACTTTCTGCAACTCCTCGATTGAACCTAATGCTGGAACAGCCTCAACATAATAATTTGCTTCAAAAGCAATGGTCATAATTTCTTTGTAGACCGCCTTGAAGATATTATTTGCTTCTTGTAGTTCAGGATAGAACGTTTCATCATCCTCACAGTCATCATCTTCGCACATCAATGTTTTCACTGGCTGTTCAGTCCTATTGGCAGTAATCTCACTTTGCCTAGAAGATGATCCATAACCCTGCACCATAAGCATAGAAGGACATCATTGGCATACTAATCAAAGTAAACACAAATGATAAATGTGGTTGAACAGTTCAAACCTTCTCTTTTCTCGGAGGAGGATTCTCACACTTGTCCACCTCCCTTTCAATTACCTGTAGAGGATATATAAGTAAATTTACAATGGATTCCTGTACCTTAAACCTATATCATTCTCAGAAAGTCAGTGAGAGTCTAACAAAAAGACTGTTGTCAGCTGCTAGAAATTGGACATGGAAAGCAGGCAGCCAATTGTGGAAAATAAGAGGAAAATGACAAGGCATCCCAATGTTGTCAAAAACCAATACGGATCATTCAAACACTGTATCATTCATACTGACTACTAGGAAAATATGGTATTTCCCTACTTGTGAAAAATCCCAAAACAGGAATGATGACAGAACTTCCTAAAATGATAATATCCTCACAGTATTTTGGAAGTCAGTTTGTTTGGCAGGGCTTGGAATTACTGCTCAAACAATCAGGGTATTACGCCCTAAACCATCTTGTTCAGATAACAATTACATCTGCCGTTTCCATGACATGAATGAACATCTCCGAACCGATATTCTGGTCCAAAACTTTTTGTTCTATATCGAGCAGTGAAAGTTAGTGCAAATTCAAATAAATCAATTGAAAGAACAGGGTGATGAAGGGTATTATAAGACCACCTTTGATTTTCCTTTATCCATGTTAGAACACAGAAGATCCACTTTTTACTTCTTCTCAACTTCTGGCATAACACTATACTCACAAAAATAAAAGAAAGTAAATCAATCAAAAAAAATTGATAGAAATTAAGTCGTGAAGTGAAAGAACAGCATTCTTGAAAGCAAAATAAAGGAAACAAAACCATTAATCAATATTCAAAAAGAATCAATCAGACTTTCTTGGCAGATGATCATGAAACTTTCTACTCAAATAAATTTTCATATGAAAGCTACAATTTTGCATTGCCCTGAAACTTCTACTGATTCACAGTTGGGCTTTTTGGTTTCCTACTCATTCAAAAGTCGAAACCCTTAAAAAGTGAAATTTCTCACTACATTTATCTCTCCAGAGAGTCCAAATTTAAAGAAAGAACTCAAACCTAATCATACCGATGTGAGCAGACAATTGAACAAACATTGTATTGGTATGGAAATTAACATCTAAAACCCTAAACCCAGAAACCAAATTCTGGTATGTATATAAAAATTGATCTTGATTATATGACTTAAAAAGCTCAATCAAAAACCTCGAGAACTGACAATGGAACATACCCAAAACCTAACAAACTCCAACCATTAAAATAAAATCCTAATAGCATATATGTAGTAATCAAAGTACAATCAATATTTGAGGATTGGATACATGGAAGAATCCGTGAAAAATTCAAAGGGTTGCTGTTGAAGAACTCAAAGTCTTCATCTTTCTTTGATCATGGAAAGGGGGGAGAGAAACGAGATAGGAGAAAAAAACGAGAGTCTGGATTTTGAAAGGCTTTGTTTCTGTTTTCTGTTACTTTCCCGCGCCAGGGCTTTCGGTTTTCTCGTAACAGGCTTGGAAGTCTTATTTTCTTAGGTGAAAGTACAAATTTGTCCCTAGGATTGAAGGCAAATTTAATCTAGAAATTTCTGTTGGAATGTACCTTTTGGGAAAACAGCCAAGAAACTCAACTCATCCAAAAATATTTCACATATTAATAATAGTTCAAAATTATAATTTTAGGATATGCGAGAGGGGCAATTTGGGTAGGGTTGGGTTTGTGTCCCAATGGGAGTGGTCCACTTTTTTATGACCGACTACAAATTTATTAAAAAATTATAAAAATATCAGCCGTCGAATTTTATTAAAATATAAAAATATGAAAAAAAAAATTAATCAAAACTTATAAAAATATTAAAAATATTACATATTTAAACATATATAATATTTATTTTTAGATAATAATAGATAATACTTAAAAATATATTTAATATCAAAATAATTTATTTAGTTATATGTACTTAAAAATATAAAAAAGAAATAGATGATAAATATGATTTTTTAAAAATTATTTTAATTTTATCTCTATTTAATTATTATAATAAAATAAAAAATAATAATTATTAGGAAGATAATATGTTTATCAATTGTGAAAATAGCACGATGGTTAAGGGTTTTTTTGGGCCGGAATTTGATTTTTACAATACACATGAAATAAAATTTCACCCGAAATTTAGCCGATTTTTTTTGGAAAAGCCAGAATTTAGGATAAAATAAAGTAAAATAAAATCGGAGATAATATCGGAAAATCCAAAAGATCGAAGATAATATCGGGAAAATCTTGCATCTACATTTTAGCTTTCCATACCCACTTAACCCTATTTTTTTTCCGACGACTTTTTAATCTATGATGATAGAAAATTTGAGAGAAAAGAAAAGAAAATTTAAGTTAATAAATTATTTTAAATATAATGTCAATTATTCTATATAAAAATTAAATAATTTTAAAATACATATATTTTTAATTAATTTTAATAATATTTAGAATCTATTTGACAATAATTTTAGAAAATACTTTTAATATTTTAAATAAAAATTTTATCATTCAAGTATTAGAAATATTAGAAACGTTTTCTAAAATTATTTCTAAACAAACTTTTAAAGCCCGTTTGATGGTAATTATAGGAAACGTTCCTAACATTTTTTACACTTGAAAAATTTTATCAAGTGTTACAAAGTCTAAAAACATTTTTTAGAATCACTATCAAACACACTCTTAACTTTTTTTTTTTTTTTTTTTTCCGTATTTTTATGATAAAATTAAGTATAAAAAAATAATATATTTTTTTTGGACAATCATATTTTTTTCAATTTTTATTATTTAATATATTATAAAAAATATTATAAAAATATTTTTTTATTTATATTTATGTTTGGTTCCGAAAAATATTAAGAAATGACATAAAATGTTGAAGAAAATGATTTTCTTATCTTATAAAAAATATTACGAAAAATCAAATATAATTAAAACTAGTTAAAAACTTATATATTTTAAATTTATTTAATCTTTATGTAAATGAGTTAAAATAAATCAAATAAATATTAAGTAGTAATAAAAATAATTTTTTAAGTTTTAATTTATTTTTTATTTTCCTTCCCTCTTTCTTTTCTTCTATTTTTATTTGTATTTTTTTTCCTCATATTTTTTCTTAAAATTTTTAAGAACCAAACATAAAAAAATTATTTTCCTTAATATTTTTCTTTTTTAATACTTTCTCAGTACTAAACATAATTAAGAAAAGCAAACAAAAACAAAATTATTGGCCAAATTTGGTGACAAAAACCCAAGCTATGTTTGATTTCCGGAAAATACTAAGAAAATAAAAAAAAAAATTAGAGAAAGAAAAAATATATTAAAAAATTTATTTCGGGGAACATCCACGATATTTCGGTGTTTCCCCGATTCTCGGGCACAACCAAAGAGATGGCAAGTAACAATCACTCGGGCTAACTCATCTTCCTTGATTTATTTGCTAGGATTAAATATTTACTAAAGTTGTTTTATCTTAATTTAATAAAAAAAAATTTCTAGAAATAAATAAACTTTTTAATACATTCCTACAACATAAAAAATATTGAAATAAAATTTTAATAGCAAATTAATTTTAATTATCTTATATTCAAATCCCATTTCATTTATTATTTATTATTAAAATATAAAAACAATTATCATAGTTTTTCATAGGCCTTTGTTTATTTTTTATATATTAATTAAATACAAGATAAATATAAATTTAAAAATAAAATTATAAACATTTAAAAAGACCATAAATATGTAATCATTTCTTTTTTATTTTTAATACATCCAAATTAGATATCTATAAATATATTTTCGAGTTCTATGTATTATTACTCAATATCACAAAAATTATACATATATTTTTTCAATAAAATACAAAACAACTTCATACATGTATTGTTTCTTCTATTTTTTTTTTTTAAGTTTTCATTATTTTTGTCTCATTATTTCTAGTACTTGTCGATGTATTAGTATAAATATTTTATGATATAAAAGAATATGTAATCCAAATACTATTAATATATCTATAAAAATTGATATTTTCATGTTTGGTGCTATTAATATATTTATTAAAATCGATATTTTCATATTTTGTGTCACCAAAAGTGTAACAATTCACACCCAATCATGTAGATATTATTTGTTTTGAACCCAAAGGGGTTCTTATGACTTTAAAACTCGTCCACATAGTTAAGAGGAATGATACTCATAAATAATTTTCTCCCTTATCTGATGCACCTCTCCATATAGAAAACTTCTTTGTTGTGACAGTCATTTCACACCTCACGTCCAAAGGCTTAAAGTGTAACCTGACCTAAACATTCATGTTGTAACTGGAAGTAACTAATTACCAAATACTTGTTCAAAGTAACGGAACAAAAATTCTAAAATCTTCAAACTTAACTTTAAAACTAAGCATCCATCAACCAAAATCCATTATCCAAATAGATTGCAAACTCAAATAAATCAAGTGCTAACAAATTTTCATAATCTCCAAATCTCAACTCCAAACCATCATAACGAATTTGTAAATTCAAATCTAAATAACTTCCAAAAACAAAATAAATTCAAATGAACATAAACTTATAGGCTAACAATGTCCAAAAATAACATCCTAACCAAGATCCTAATGATGACCATTCCCCAACCTAGCCATCACTCCTCGCTCGAACTAAGGGTACCTGAAAAATTATCAACGAATAGGAATGAGCTCAAAGCCCAATAAGGAACATTAATGCAGTCCATGGATCAAACATTTCAAATTCACTTGCAAAATAGGAGACATTATATCTAATTATTTTCATAAACTTTGAGTCAATTTTTTCAATACATTCAAAACTTTTAACTGTACACTTTCAATTTTGATTCAAACATTTTCATATCAAATTCAATCAAAGCATTCAAATCATTTATTTACTTTGATCATCAAACATCAAATAGTGCCCAGTTAGGTGGGACTTTTCAAATAAGTGGCTAACCTCAAATTGTTCTTTTAAGGTGGATGGAACCAAACACTACTAGTACTAGTAACCTCTAACCAAACCCCTAGAGGCTGGGGTCCAATTTAATTACATTTTCCACCACAAAAATGTAAAGATCAACTATTATATCCCGTTGACAAGGGCCAAACAAATCAGAGTCAAATACTTATTTCAATTATTCAAATTTGCAAAACATAATATCTCCACATTTATTTATTGCAAACAAAATATAAGGTTCTAACATACTTTTCATGCAAAACATATTTGATCCATACGTAAAACAAATAATAACTCAAAACATTTCCAAATGATGTATATAAAAATTTGTTTCTAAAAAAAAAAAAATAACTGCATTAATTTCCTTTACCTCAAAAGAAGTCCTCAAAAACTTTGAAGAGAAATAATCCTGAAAATCTACTCTTCACCTAACAAAATATAAGAGGAATAATTATTACTATTTATCTAAAATTATAGGTTTGACAATCCTAAAATTTTAGGTATTCAAATTAATGTTTTTAATTATGAAAGGTAATTTTAATCTATTCATATTTTAAAATTTTAATAAATTCCTAATTCATATAAAACTTAATTTATTTTTAAATTTATTTCTTGGGACACAACTTAATTTAATTAAACTATAATTTATTTCACTAATTAATTATTATGTTATTTATTAACTTACACTCATCATTAGTATAATTATAATACCAAAAACTTTACTTCATTTTATTAAAAACTTCTATTCTCTCACATTTTTTTTTTCAAACATAAACTTTATCCCCAACAGTTCTCCATTATTGTTTCATTCTCCAACTTCATACAGTGTGCTCATGCGTTCTCCATTTTTGTTTTTGTTTTTTTTCTTTTCCTGCACACGTGTTCTCCATTTTTGTTTTTTTTTTCTTTTCCTCCAATGTGCACACGCACCTTCCTTTTTTTTTTTTTTTTTTTAAATCATTCTAATCCCTTAAGCCACAATTAACAATACATTTTTTTTAAAAATAACCCTAGCCTAAATCGAAATTTTCCAAATAATTCTTTTTTTTTTTTTCATCTAAAAACTTAAGATTTCCCAATTTCCAATAATGAATCAAAATCTTAAATTTTCACTATTTTGATATTAAAACGAATTAAAAAAAAAAATAAACTAACCTTAATCTAGATTTGGGTTGTCCAAAAAAATATATCTAATGCTTGAAATTAACTAATAAATCTAAAATAATAATCTAGGGGTTAGAATCTTACCTATAGAGGTCTGTTCTTCAAACCCTGAAATCTGACCCCAACCTCACATTTTCTGGAAACTCTCTACGAACAGGAACGTGATTCAGAAACGAACAGGAAGAAGAGAATTTCCTACTTATACCTAGGGTAATTATTCATAAAATTACCTTTTTACCCCTCTTCCATTTTATTAAATTAATTAATTAATTAATTTAATATCATTATTATGAATTTCCTAAATTACCCTTTAAAAAAAAACTTGGGCGTTACATCCTCCCCTCCTTAACAAAAGTTTAGTCCTCTAAACTTGATATACCTGAGTCTTGAAATAATTGAGGATGCTTTTCTCTCATCTCTTCTTCTAACTCCCAAGTGGCCTCTCAGATACTATGATTGCTCCACTAGACCTTTACCAACTTGACAACAGTATGTCGTAGTACCTTATCTATCACATCCACAATTTGAACGGGCACCTTTTCATAGGTCAAGTCCTCAGAAATTTGAATAGGCTCCAACTCCACAACATGAGAGGGATCATAAATATATTTCCTCAAAGTCGATACATGGAATACATTATGAATCTTAGATAGACTTGGGGGCAAGGCCACTTTATAAGCCAAAGTGCCTACTTTTTCTAATACCTCAAATGGCCCCACAAAACGAGGGCTGAGTTTCCTTTTTCTTCCAAATCTCATAATAGACTTCATAGGTGAAACTTTCAAGAAAACATGATCACCCACCTCAAACTCCAAATCTCGTCTGCAATTATCAGCATAACTCTTCTGTCTACTTTGTGCTACTTTCAATCTTTCTTTAATTAAAGAGACCTTTTCAACAATTAACTGTACAAGTTCAGGCCCCAAAAGTTTCTTTTCTCCAACATCATCCTAACAAACAGGAGATCGACATCTCCTACCATATAACGCCTCAAAAGGTGTCATCCCAATGCTAGCTTGAAAGCTATTGTTATAGGCAAACTCCATTAGGGGCAAATAATCATCCCAATTACCTTTTAGGTCCAAAGCACAAGCTCTCAACAAATCTTCCAAGACTTGAATTACCTTCTCTGATTGACCATCAGTCTACGGATGAAAAGCAATACTAAAACTCAACTTAGTACCTAATGCTTTCTGTAAACTATGCCA
The DNA here is from genome assembly GCA_030254885.1 of Vitis rotundifolia. NCBI lineage: Eukaryota > Viridiplantae > Streptophyta > Magnoliopsida > Vitales > Vitaceae > Vitis > Vitis rotundifolia. The sequence continues at coordinate 6,933,175 of CM058157.1, forward strand.
AAATCTAGAAGTGAAACGAGGATCTCTGTCAAATACTATAGAAACAGGTACACCATGCATTCTCACAATCTCCTTAATATAAAGAGAAGTCAAACGATCCATAGAAAAATTGACTTTCATAGGCGGAAAATTAGCAGACTTTGTCAATCGATCAACAATCACCTAAATCGCATTATTGCCCCCTAAGGTCCTTGGTAACCCTGTTACAAAATCCATAGTAATATGTTCCCATTTCCACTCGGGAATAGAAAGTGGTTGCAAAAACCCTGCTGGTCGTTGATGCTTAGCTTTCACTTGTTGACACGCCAAACATTGAGCCACAAATTGCGCAATATCTCGCTTCATACCTGACCACCAATAATTCTGTCTCAAATCTTTGTACATCTTTGTCCCTCCTGGGTGGATCGCAAGCCTTGAACAATGAGCTTCCTCCAAAAGCTCTCTTCTTAAGTCTCCATCATTTGGGACACAAAGTCTAGTTCTAAACCTCAAAATCTTATCATCTGATAAAACAAAGTCAGGCTTACTACCCTTTTTAACCTCTTCCATAAGTTGCACTAAATTCAAATCATTCTTTTGTAGGGCCTTAATTCTCCCAACTAAGTCTGGTTGCACTCTAAAGTTCGCCACAAGAACTCCCGAGTCCAAAACTCTCATATGGGCTTGTAAACTCGTCAAATCTTCCAATAAGTGCCTCTGACAACCTCTAGTAGCTGCTAAAGAACCAACAGATTTCCTGCTCAAGGCGTCAGCCACAACATTCGCCTTCCGTGGGTGATACTGAATAATGCAGTCATAGTCTTTAAGTAGTTCAATCCACCACCTCTGTCTCATGTTCAATTCTTTTTGGGAAAATAAATACTTCAAACTCTTATGATCTGTGAATATCTCACAAGTTTCACCAAAAAGAAAATGTCTCCAGATCTTAAGTGCAAAAACCACTGTAGCTAACTCCAAATCATGAGTAGGATAATTTCGTTCATAAGGCTTCAACTGTCTAGAAGCATAAGCTACAACTTTCCCATGTTGCATAAGAACACAACCCAAACCCTGATGAGAGGCATCACTATACACCACAAACCCTCCTGAACCTTAAAGGGATAATCAAAATAGGAGCTATCACTAATCTGTTCTTTAACTCTTGGAAACTACGTTCATAGTCATTAGACCACTCAAACTTAACCCCTTTCTGAGTCAACCTAATCAGAGGTAGGGCAATCTTAGAGAACCCCTCAATAAACCGCCTATAATAACCAACCAGTCCTAAGAAACTTCGAATCTCTGTCACAGTATTAGATCTCCTCTAATTTGACATAGCATCTACCTTTCTAGGGTCAACAGAGATGCCATCCTTGGTCACCACATGCCCAAGGAAAGAGACTTTATCTAACCAAAACTCACACTTCTTTAGTTTACCATACAGTTGTTTATCTCTAAGAGTCTGCAATACAATATTCAAATGACGCTCATGCTCCTCCTTACTCTTTGAGTATACTAAAATATCATCTATAAAAACCACCACAAACTGATCTAGACAGGGCTTGAATACCCTATTCATTAAGTTCATAAAAGCAGCAGGTGCATTAGTCAAACCAAAAGGCATAACCAAAAACTCATAATGCCCATGTCTAGTTCGAAAAGCAGTCTTGGGTACATCTTCACTTATAACTCTTAACTGATGATAACCGGACCAAAGATCAATCTTAGAGAACACACATGCACCCTGAAGTTGATCAAACAAATCATCAATCCGAGAAAGGGGATACTTGTTTCTCACTGTCACCTTATTCAACTCTCTATAATCAATACAGAGTCTCATAGATCCATCCTTCTTCTTTACAAATAAAACAGGAGCTCCCTAAGGTGAAACACTAGGCCTAATGAACCCCTTATCTAACAACTCCTGAAGTTGAATCTTCAACTCCTTAAGCTCCATAGGTGTCATTTTATAAGGGGCCTTAGAGATAAGAGTTGTCCCTAGTGCCAAATCAATAGTGAACTCCACCTCCCTCTCTAGTGGCCAACCAGGTAGATCCTCTAGAAAGACATCAGGATAGTCCCTTACAATGGGTATGTCTTCCAACTTTAACTCATTTTTCTCATTCACAACATAAGCCAAAAAACCTTGACAACCTTTCCTGAGCAAAGAACTAGCTAGCAAGGTTGAGATCATACGCAGTGGTTTGTCCACATGCTTCCCCTCAAAACTAAAATCAAGCTGACCAGGAATGCTAAACGTCACTCTTTTCCCAAAACAATCAACAGATGCATGGTATGAAGCTAACCAATCTATCCCCAAAATCACATCAAAATCCTGGAGCTCAAGAAGTACTAAGTCAACTGTCATCTCTCTATACCCAATCATCACACAACAATCTCTAAGTATTTTATTAACCACAACAAAATCTCCCAAAGGAGTAGCAACAAATAAATCAAACTTCATGTGATCAATCGGTATACCCAACAAACCAGCAAAAGATACGGAAACAAGAGAGTGGGTTGAACCAGGGTTCAATTAAGGCTCTAGCAAATAAGGTGTGAATTTGAAGAGTACCTGTCACCACATCAGAAGTAGCCTGAGCATCTCTATGAGTCATAGCAAATACCCGTCCTTAAGCTCTGGGCTTCTGTCTATCATCGTTATTCTCCTCCTTAGGCTTCCCAAATACAAACTTCTTACTCTCTGGACAATCCCGAACCATATGTCCCTGTTTTCCACAACCAAAGCAAGCTCCTGTCTCTCTATAGCATGGCCTACCCCCATGCTTCTTGCCACAAGTAGGACAAATCCCATCTAAATTTCATGCTGCTTTTCCTTTATTTTGATTTCTACTTGGAGCAGACTTTTTATGTGCTTGGTTACCATGAGCACCATCATTTCTATTTCTCTTCCTTTGTTGTTCCTTATACTGGTGAAGCTCTTCATTGTCCTTCTCTGCAATAAGGGCTTAGTTTACCACATCTGAATAAACACTAAGCTTCAGAATGAATATCTTATTCTTTAGATAAGGCTTCAGTCCATCCTAAAACTTTAATGCTTTTTCATCTTTTGTAGAAATCAATTGTGGGGCAAAATGGGATAGTTCGGTAAAGTTAGTCTCGTACTGAGCCACAGTCAAATTCCCATGTTCCAAACGAACAAACTCTCCCACCTTTTGTCGTCGAACACTGTCAAGAAAGTACTTCTTATAAAAAGCCTCCCTAAACTGACTCCAAACAATAGGCCTTTGATCCTCCAAAAGCCTCTTAGTCATGCGTCACCAATGGTCTACCTCTTTGTCCAACATAAATGCTGCATAAGAGGCTTTTTGTTCCTCAGAACAATCAATGACATCAAAGAATTTCTCTATCTTCATAATCCAAGCCTTTGCCTCTGTTGAATCTGAAGTACCAGAAAAGTAAGGGAGACCAAATTTCTTAAAGTCATCAAATGAGCTACCTTTAATGGATGAGGATTGTCCTTGACCATTACTTCCAGCAGCTTTAGCCTGACGCTCAACCAAGCCAGCCAAAGTCCCTAAGTATTTATAAAGCCCTTTAGTACTCATAGGGGGCAAAGCCTCAGGTGGAACAGGTATATCATCATTAGCCTGACTGTTTTGGGAAGATGCAGGTCTCCTTGGTGGCATGGTGTCCTCTAAAGCAACAGGTATAACTAAATTAGTCACTAAGAAGCCAAATAAGCAAATCATAATTGTAAGGAATAAAAGGAATTGGACTAGATGAAGTTGAAACTTAGACTAATGCGTCACTCATCTATTCCCAAAGGTAAACTAACAAGTTCCCATCAAGATCACAACCTAGTGCTCTGATACCACTTTGTCACGCCCCAAGACCCATTCCAAGGGCGTGAAGGTCATTTCACACCTCACGCCCAAAGGCTTAAAGTGTAACCTGACCTAAACATTCATATTGTAACTAGAAGTAACCAATTACCAAATGCCTGTTCAGAGTAGCGGAACCAAAATTCTAAAATCTTTAAACTTAACTTTAAAACTAAGCATCCATCAACCAAAATCCATTATCCAAATAGATTGCAAACTCAAATAAATCAAGTGCTAACAAATTTTCATAATCTCCAAATCTCAACTCCAAACCATCATAACGAATTTGTAAGTTCAAATCTAAATAACTTCCAAAAACAAAATAAATTCAAATGAACGTAAACTTATAGGCTATCAATGTCCAAAAATAACATCCTAACCAAAATCCTAATGATGACCATTCCCCAACCTAGCCATCACTCCTCGCCTGAACTAAGGGTACCTGAAAAATTATCAACGAATAGGAATGAGCTCAAAGCCCAATAAGGAACATTAATGCAGTCCATGGATCAAACATTTCAAATTCACTTGCAAAATAGGAGACATTATATCTAATTATTTTCATAAACTTTGAGTCAATTTTTTCAGTACATTCAAAACTTTTAACTGTACACTTTCAATTCTGATTCAAACATTTTCATATCAAATTCAATCAAAGCATTCAAATCATTTATTTATTCTGGTCATCAAATATCAAATAGTACCCAGTTAGGTGGGGCTTTTCAAATAGGTGGCTAGCCTCAAATTGTTCCTTTAAGGTGGATGGAACCAAACACTACTAATACTAGTAACCTCTAACCAAACCCCTAAAGGCTGGGGTCCAAATCAATTACATTTCCCACCACAAAAATGTAAAGGTCAACTATTATATCTCGTTAACAAGGGTCAAAAAGTCAAAAGTCAACTATTATATCCCGTTGACAAGGGACAAACAAATCAGAGTCAAATACTTATTTCAATTATTCAAATTTGCAAAACATAATATCTCCACATTTCTTTGTTGCAAACAAAATATAAGGTTCTAACATACTTTTCATGCAAAACATATTTGATCCATACATGAAACAAATAATAACTCAAAACGTTTCCAAATGATGTATATAAAAATTTGTTTCTAAAAAAAACAAAATAACTGCATTAATTTCTCTTACCTCAAAAGAAGTCCTCAAAAACTTTGAAGAGAAATAATACTAAAAAATCTACTCTTCACCTAACAAAATATAAGAGGAATAATTATTACTATTTATCTAAAATTATAGGTTTGACAATCCTAAAATTTCCAGTATTCAAATTAATGTTTTTAATTATGAAAGGTAATTTTAATCTATTCATATTTTAAAATTTTAATAAATTCCTAATTCATATAAAACTTAATTTATTTTTAAATTTATTTCTTAGGACACAACTTAATTTAATTAAACTGTAATTTATTTCACTAATTAATTATTATGTTATTTATTAACTTACACTCATCAATAGTATAATTATAATACCAAAAACTTTACTTCATTTTATTTAAAACTTCTATTCTCTCACCTTTTTTTTTTCAAACATAAACTTTATCACCAACAATTCTCCATTATTGTCAACATATATATACCAAACATTATCCATCCGTACATATATATATATATATATTTTTTTTTTCATTCTCCAACTTCATACAGTGTGCTCACGCGTTCTCCTTTTTTGTTTTTTTTTTTTTTTTTTTTTTCTGTTCGTGCAGTGTGCACACGCGTTCTCCATTTTGTTTGTTTGTTTTTTTTTTTTTCTTTTCCTCCCATGTGCACACGCGCCTTCCTTTTTTTTTCTTTTTTTTTACAAATCATTCTAATCCCAAGCCACAATTAACAATACATTTTTTTTTAAAAAAAATAACCCTAGCCTAAATCGAAAATTTCCAAATAATTCTTTTTTTTTTTTTTCATCTAAAAACTTTAGATTTCCCAATTTCCAATAATGAATCAAAATCTTAAATTTTCACTATTTTGATATTAAAACGAATTAAAAAAAAAAAAAAAAAAAAACTAACCCTAATCTAGATTTGGGTTTTCCAAAAAAATATATCTAATGCTTGAAATTAACTAATAAATCTAAAATAATAATCTGGGGGTTAAAATCTTACCTATAGAGATCTGTTATTCAAACCCTGAAATCTGACCCCAACCTCACGTTCTCTAGAAACTCTCTGTGAACAGGAACACGATTCAGAAACGAACAGGAAGAAGAGAATTTCCTATTTATATATAGGGTAATTGTTCGTAAAATTACCTTTTCACCCCTCGTCCATTTTATTAAATTAATTAATTAATTAATTTAATATCATTATTATGAATTTCTTAAATTACCCTTTTAAAAAAAACTTGGGCGTTACAGAGTCAAACAAACTCTCACACTCGGATCGAAGATTTATTCTAATACTATTTATAATACCCCACACTCAACCACATAAATATTGTCCGTTTTGGGTCTAAAAGGATGCTCATGACTTTAAAACACATTTACATAATTATGAGAACTTCTTACTTATATAGCATCAGGAATTATCTTCTTTATTCTATGTAGGATATCACAAAATCAAATGATAAAAAATTAAATGATGAGTCATGAGGAGGAGGGTTGAAGGAAACTTGAGGAATAAGGTGAAGGAAAAGGGGAAGGAAAAGAAGATATAATGGAGAAAAAAAGGGTTATGATTTGAAAGGGTTGGACGGGTGAGGTTGAAAAAGAGAGCATTTTGGATAATTCATATGCAAATATTATTTTATTTTCTTAAAAAAACAAAAAGATTTTTGAATTCTAATCTTTCCTTTTCATCATTTTAAACCAATTCAAAAGTGCCTTGCATTTCAAGTGGTTTAAAATTTACTTCCCTCTAAATGTTTTTTTCTTCCTAAATATTTAATTCCTAAACTTGACCCCTTGCCTAAGCTAGGATTTGAGCTTAAGCTTATATACACAACTTCTAATAAAAAATAAAAATAATTAAGAAAAAGAAAACAAACAAAGCAAAATATTAAAAATAATAATAATATACATAATATTATTAAATAATATATAATTTAAATTTTATATAAATAATTAATTAAGTTCCAATTAGGCTTGGATTGTCTGAACTCTTAAACTAAATTTAGCTCCAAATTGATATTTTTTTACCAAATTAAATTTTATTCAAGTCTTATAAACATCATATTAATTGAACAAAAACAAGTTGTAGGTTTGAGTGCTCATTGGCATCTATAACTTTAATATTTTCATAATAAAGTTTTCACTCAAAAACTTTACCATGAAGTGTCCACATTACTTAAGTTTCCAGTCATGCCACCATATTTGACTTTTAAGCCAATTGTAAAGAAGGCTTAGGCTCCCTCCCAACCATTAATCATATATGTCAATCCTTGTGGTGGTTACCAAAAAACATTTTTAAATCATAATAGTAAAAATCCATGATATTTTTTAAGCATTGGAAGGAAATTATTTTTTGAAATCGAAGTTATCTTTTTAAAAGACAATTTTTATTGTAAATTTGAAATCATGTTTAAGAATATCATAATTTTAAAAAATATTTTTTAAAATATTTTTTTTCAACCCAATGATCATCGGAGTTCAAATGTAAAATATATATTTTTATTTGAAATATAATTAATATTTATTAATTATTTAAATTTTAAATTTTGAATTTTGAATTTTGTTCAATCCAAACCCAACTAAGTGGCTAATTATTCATTTGTCAACCTGATAATAAATGCTGACCAAACATTTCTAGCCCAAACCTAATTTAATCCAAACATCAATGGATTGCTATCTCTGTCAAGTGAACATTAGACTTCAATTTTTAAAAAAATCTCAGTGAAACCAAAACTTGACTATGAAGTTTTGGTCAAACCCCCCAATTTCAAACCAGATCAGACCACATCATATTTGCCTTCATAACCACAAACTAGTCTTTATCTTAAAGAAATATGTGGTCTAATTTTATATTCATATATTTGATCCTTATTTGTTTAAAGCTAAGTACTTCATATTCTCTGTTTAGTAAACTTTTTTACAAAAATTAATTAATAAATAAATAAATTTGGAGGATTTTTAATTATTAAAAAAAAGAAAAGAAAAGAAAGATGACCAAAAGATTTTCAATATAGTACTGCTACTCTATGGGCTTTGGAGTTTGGACTTCTGCAACTATTGAGTTAGATAGCAGAACCATTAAAGGGGGTAGAAACCCAAAGATACAAATCACCCAAAAAAAGGTTGGAACCCCACAACGCTCCAGAGCTTTTCTCAAGCAGAATCCATCACCCTTGCCTTGATTTCAACCAAAACCCATTTCTAGAAACCACCAAACCCTGCAAAAACCATTCATGCTCTGAACGATTTCATGTTTCCTAGATGGGTTTGCCGCCAAAACCCCTGTCTCTCCTCTCCCTCTCTCTGAATTTCCTCACAATTCTTGGCTTCTTCCCATCTGCCAAACCCTCCACAGATTTCACAAACTTGGTGTATAAAGGCTGTGCCGACCAAAAATTCCAAGACCCATCGGGGGTTTACTCCAAAACCCTCAAACCCCTCTTTGATTCTCTGGTTTCACAGTCCTCCACAAAGAATTTCTCCACAGCCACCTCTGGTGAGGGGCAATCTTCCATCACAGGGCTGTACCAATGTAGAGGTGATCTCTCCAACTCCCAATGCTACACCTGTGTGGGCAAACTCCCAGACCTCTGCACCAAGCTCTGTGGCAAAGCTATAGCTGCCAGAGTTCAACTCAGTGGGTGCTACATGAGGTATGAGCTTGCTGGGTTCAAGCAGGTCACTGCAACTGAGCTTCTGTACAAGGTGTGTGGATCAACTAAGGCAAGTGAGAGTGGGTTTGAAGAGAAGAGAGACACTGCTTTTGGGATGATGGAGAAGGGTGTTGAAGGTGGGGATGGATTCTACACTGGAACATATGAGTCTGTTTATGTGTTGGGGCAGTGTGAGGGGGACATGGGAGGTAGTGATTGTGGAGATTGTGTGAATACTGCAGTTGAGAGAGTCAAAACTGAGTGTGGTGACTCAATTTCTGGGCAGATTTATCTGCACAAATGCTACATCAGCTATAGTTACTATCCAACTGGGGTGCCCAGCCAATCTTCAGCAGGTGAGAGAAAATCTCTCTGCAACTAGTCTCTTTTTCCTTTTGTTTTCCTTCTGCTCATTTGTACTATATGTTTGTTCTTAATGGGGCCCAAGAATCTTTCTATACTTCACATCACATTATTTGCAGAAGAAACAAAAATAAAAAATTCTCCATATCAGTGATTTTTGGTAAATTGTATATATATTTTTGTATATATTTTTATATTTATGCATTAATATCAAAATCTTACATGTAATAAGAAAATGGTAAGTTTTTTAAATGCATGTGGAAGTGCCTCTCTGATGTGCATGATTTTTAATATTTCTTTTTATAAAAAATATTACAATTTAATCAAAATTGTGATGGTTTGGATGGATGCAGAATCAGGTCAGAGTACAGAGAAGACAGTAGCAATTGTTGTGGGAGGGGTAGCAGCTCTAGGGTTTGGAATTGCTTGTTTGATGTGTGTTAGAACAGCTTTGAAGAAACATCATAGTAGTAAGCACTAACATTAAGCTCATATGTATTTCTTATACTTGTACCTACAGTTTCTTCACTACTTCTGTACATGGTTGTTGTTTGAGTTGATAGTTGTATTATTTTATGCAGATTACTGAAAATTTTGAGATATGCGTCTAGAAGATGCCACTGTTTTCTGTAGTGGGTCTCCTCTTTTCTTTGATAAAGAGGGTGGGAAGAGGGTGGTCAAGTTAGGTGAAGTATTCATTGAATCATTGGGAGTGTTGTAAATGGGAAAGGAGAGAGGGTGGGAAGAGATGTTTTTTCTCTCCTTACTTCACACTTAGACTTTAGTAGTATTTTGTCATTTTCCATTTTCCTTGTGCATTACATTCCCACACATTAAATTGATACATATGATTCAAAGTATTTTGCTTTCCAATGAAGTTTTCCACTTTATCACTTTATCACCATAAAGACCCATTAATTTCCTTTTCTCTCTCTCTCTCTCTCTCTCTCTCTCTCTCTTGGCAAATCATGCTAAAATAGCCTCACTTTAAACAGGGGAGGAAGGGAGATGAAACTCATGGATTTCATAGACATGATGTTGAAAGAATAATTTTCTCTTGAAGTTTAGTCTTATAGTACCATTGAAACAAAATATATATTTTAAAATTATGACAAGGTTTGCCATTATTGTAACACTATTATGCAATTCCTTTCACCAAACAAACGTGCCACATTTGGTGATTGATTAAACTCCTTTTCTACTAACCATTTTTGTCTCAAGCACACATGTAAGACACTCTTAGAAGCAAATCCCAAGCTTATTTCACTAAAAATCTTTGGGTGTTGATGACTTGGAAAGCAAGTATTGGTGGGTTTCCTTAGCCACCCATTGTAACCCAAATTGCAAGTATACCCATCTAGATGTTGCCACCTTTCCAAAAAGAAAAGACACCCTTGGTAGCCTTTTACACCTTCTTTCCAATGATTTGTACAAATTTTGTATCCCAAGTCTCATTTTTCTATCATGGAGATGTATGTGTCCATCCCTTCTTTTGTGACCTTCTCTTTTTCTTTGCCTACTATCTAGCTTTATCAATTTTTTTTTCTATATAGTATCATAAATGGATGCTCTTCTCTGCATAAGGCTTCACATTGGGAATTATGAAGAGTTCATTGACCCCACTATCCATATGTTGCTTAATTTTAAAATATTTTGAAAGCATATCACTTTCTTTCAAGCTAAGGTTACACTCTTTTAAATATTTTTGAACTTGCATACTACTTTTAAATATAAAATAATATGAAAAAGATAAGAAAATTCTGAAGAAATTATTTTTCTTATTATTATTTTTTTCAACTTTTGTATGAAAAGCAAATAAGAATAATCATATTATCATTATTTTTATTTTTTTCTTTACTTTTTTCTTTCAATTCTTAAGAGAATTTAAAATATTTAAAATGAGTTAAGAAAATAATTTTAAAAATAATTTTTTATGATTAATTTCATTCACATCCCTAGAGATTTAATTTAAATACATTAAACTATATTGGTTTTAAATTTTATGGATTAGTATATTTCTAGATGTATTTTATATATAATTTTGTTAAAATTTGTTAAAAAATAATTAAAATCTTTATAAAAAATAAATTTTATAAACATATTAATTAGAAAATTTTGAGATAAATGTTTGAAAAACATAAATATGTCAATTTTGTTCCTTCCCTTGTTGTTAATATGGATGTAAGCATTCAAGTTTTTTATTTTTTTATCCTGGTTGGAAAGGAGCAGAAGAAGGGAAAGGTGGTCTTATTGTAGGGTAGGCATTCAATTTAAAACAAAATGATAAAGAAATAAAAATAAAAAGTCTATCACTTAACGGGCAAGATTTAGAGAGAGAGAGAGAGAGAGAGAGAGAGAGAAAGAAGTGGACCCACAAGTCACTCATGGAAAAATCCTTCCAATCAAAAGTTAATTTTGATGGTTGCCAATAAATATTTTGTCCTCACATCATCTTGGTATTTTTATGAATTGAAGAAAACCTCCATGAGTGTTTTCAACAATGGTAAGATTGTAATTATGTATTTTAATTTTATTCTACTAAGCAATTAAAAGGGATATTGGTATATGTTTTTTTGGTCATTTTTAGTAAAATTAAATTGAATTAGATTTTTTTTTTTAAACTTAATATTTATTACTTAATAATTTAAATTAAATTATATTTAAATTATTGACTTAAAATTTATTATTTAATTTTTATTTTAATTATTAGAGTCAAATTGATAAAATTTATTTTAAATTATTAAATTGATATATTTATTCTCATGAATTATATTAGGATAAAGGAAATCAAATAATATTAAGTATCCTAAGGTAATAAAAAATATTATAAAGGTAACTAAGATAAATAATAATAATAATAATAAAATAAGGATGTAAACTTAAAAATAAATAAATTATTTTTATTTATTATTTAAAATTAATCATATCTAATTTACTTAATGATTTAAATTAATTTATTAAATCACTTTAAATTATTAAATTAATTCACTAAACACCCACTAATCTCAACAAATTGTGAGTCGCAATTTTTTATTTGTAGGAAAAATGGAGCTCACGAAATATGGCTTTTGTATTAGAAGTGATTCATCACAAAAATGTGAAGATGTATGCAAAGAAAATAGTGGGGCTTTATTTTCACTTATTTGATAATTAACATGTAAGCCGAGTGCTGAAAATGACGTGGGCCATAAACAAATTGTCTAAAATTTTAGAATCTCGTTCATAAAACTAAGAATATATTTGATGTTGTAAGTTTGTAAGTTGTAAGTAAGAGAAGAATTTCCAAAAATCAGGGGGTGACAGCGATTTGCAAGCAAGCTGCATAAGCCAAAATGGCGCATCAATCAAAGCTATCAAATCAGAGGGGGCACATCATTCAAACTAAGCGCTCGGGGGGACGAGAGCCACCCAATATCCGTTCAGGTGTTTTGAAGAAGGGATACATCCGGAGACAGCATTGTCCTTTAATATGAAAAGACAGATATAATATTCTAAGCCCGTTTTCTTATGTTTTTAAAATATTCAAATTTATTCTCTTCTCTAAAAACCAATTCAAATAAACTATATACAATTTCTAAGTGTTCCAACATAAACCAATAATGCTGGGAAGAAAAATACAAGGAAGCTTGAACTATGTCACCATATCATAACTTTTGCCTTTTTCCCATTTGCAAAAAAAAAAAAAGAAAAAAAAAAAGTGTAATGTTTAATACCCGTTTTCAAAAATAGTTCCAAAAAACAGGTTTTTATAACGGTTTTTAAAAATTATTTTTTGATCTTTAAAAGTATGATCTAATCATCAATAGAAATATTATCTATTAAGAATCTGACTTTGAAATGTTTTTAATCTGTTTTCTATGTTTTTAAATATGTTTTAAAAATAATTTTTATATATAGTGCTTTATTTTTAATTATTCTCCACATTTTTTAAAAACAATCTTTCAACAAGAAGTGAAAACAAAAAGTACTTTATAAAAACACTATTTTCTGTTTTTAAAGGGTAGAAAACTGTTTTCTGTTTTCCAATTGTGAAACATGTTTTCCTATTTTCTATTTTGGAGAACAGAAAACATATTTTGAAAACAGTTGCCAAAGTAGGTATTTGAGTCTATGATGATATGATCATCTGCAATGGAGGTGTGGTTACTGGTGGTTTATTATTGTGCTCCTCCCCGGCCTTGAGAATAAAGGGCACCCTCCACCCCATCCGGCCCAATTATTATAAATTGGATGTCTCTCAACATGGGAGCAAAAAGGAATGGTTCAAGACTTCTTCCAATTCGTTTTCTTTCCCACTCTATTTGGCAAATCATGATAGGCAGAAACAGCAAACATGATTATAACTATGACCCAACCACAAGTAAGAAAACCTTTAGAGAAGTGACTTAGTATTACTTGAGGATGTGCTTGAGTATTCAATAGGGTGTGCTTGCGAGTTCTCATCAAGCTTTGGAAAAAGCTAAATAAAACAAGCAGATGAAGAGAGGTTCTGGCAGAAGGTACATGCCCCAGCAAACAAGACCAGTGATTCCCTGTGGTTGAGGATGTCCCACAAAGCCCTTAATGCAGAGCATTTTCTGACATATTTATCGATCACCTTATTCTACATCGTCCAGAAATGATGAAATTATGACATAACTCCTCAAAGCTTACTGAACAGGCTTGAGCCCTCCTAGAGAAGCAGCTGTGTGCTTTGTGATAGCTTTCAGTGGGTCTGGACTCTGGTAGCAGTGCTAGAGGCAGGGGGCAATGATATCTGGCTATTGGAATTCTTTGAGGATAGATGAAAGCCATTGAAATCAATTTGGGATGTGGTGTATTTCTCCTCTGAGTTCTCAGGCACCCTGCTCAGCATGACCATTGAATTTAGAAAGCTACTTATTGCAATACTAGGACTACAAAGGTGCACATCTAGGGGAGTTTACCACCAATGAGCCAGTTAAAGCTCAATTCTGACAGTTGCTCACTATGGTATTCGATACAGGTAGGTGCAAGTGAAGTTTTCTAAGATCCCAGGAGAGTTGGGTTGGAGCTTTTCTCCATGCCAGCTAGGGTTGAATCAGCAATAGAGGCAGAAGTGCCTGCACTGTTTGAAGGATCCAAACAAGTGCTTCTTTTGGGTTTCAGTAATTTCTTGGTTGGTGTAGGGTGATTCATCCATAATTATTTCCTAGGTATCACAGGAAACAAGGTCCTGGAAGTTGGATTTGGTTGTGGAGGGTCTTTTTGGTTTTTGGGCTGCTCTTGTTTGTAGATTCCAGGCTCTTCCAACCAGTTGGCAGATTCTTTGGTTAAAATGTTAAATGTGGTGCTTTAAGTATGTAGGTTTTTGCTTGGGACTTCATGCCTCCTTAGTCATCTTGCTTTGTGATCTTTGTTCTACTGTTCTTCTAAATGGCTATACCTCTTCTTTCAATCTAATGTTGCATATTTTTATCTTTGGAGGATATCTCATCCCCGGTTGCCCCTTATAATTCATCTTCTAATTTAAACCACCCCCACCAAAAAATTAAAAAAAATTAAAAATAAAAAGAAACAAAAACCATTTTTCTCCTCTCGTTAAGAACTGTTTTAAAATATATAGTCAGAAAATTTTCTAAATAAAGCCATCTTCATATGAAGAATGACATCAATTTTTACACAGGAAGTTATGGCATCTTCCTAACACTTTCAAAAGGTAGACAAACAACAAGAGGAATATAATTTTGCTATTGAAACTCCACAAAATCAGAAGAAAATTCCTGATCCCTTCTATTGGTTAATCTTATTTTATGGTGGATATATAGTCAGCATCAGTGGCAGAGCTAGGAAATGAATTTTGAGAGGGTGGGGGTGGGGGTGGGGGTGGGGGTGGTGGATATGAGAATAGATTTCAGAGGGGGCATACTTTAATGACATTATTACATAGCATAATGGTACTAAATGGGCTCCTTTCAATTTCCTCTGGTAAGGGGTTCAAATGCCCTTAGTGTAAATATATTTTTTAAAATTTCAGGGGGGGCAAGTGCCCCTCCTGATCACTATGGGGATCCGCCTCTGGCCAGCATAACATATCACTAATACCTTGGAGCAATCGAGACAGACAAGGGAAACGCACAAGCAACAGGGCTAGTTGACACACACACCAATTACAAATAATACCTTGGAGCAGCAGTGACATTCAAGGGAAACACACAAGCAATAGAGCTAGTTGACACACTCACCAATTACAAATAGCATAGATAAAACCAATCTAAAACATGGCTTTTGATGCCAAGAAATTGAAGCTTGCAATGAGGCAAAGCTTAAGAATAACTTCATCAATCCGTAACAAAGCTTAAGCAGCCCCCACTATGTAAATACCCCAGCACAGTCCAACGAAAATGCCTTGTGGTTTGAGGCCAAGCTCATGCTTGAAACATGTGCCCTGTATATTTACTAACACTCCAAAAGTTTGGTTTCTATCTGCACACACCACACTCAATGCCTATTTTAGTTAAAAAAAAAGTCTATTATTTTCCATTCTGATTATTATTATCATTCCTTTATCAATATTTGATTACAAGTTCAGAATTTTAGCTTCCAATCTATCTCCAAGTTATGACAAATTAAGTAATTTCTAATTTTTTTAAAAAAATTAAATGCTGCTAAATTTATTCTTTGCAATCTACCCAAACATAAATTCAACAATTCAACTAAACAAATTGAGTAAAATCAATCATGCTACTGACAGATAGATCAAATTCCACCACAATTTCCAAATTCTAACGATAAAAGGAGTAATTTCAGCTCAAGAATCCACAAAGATACACCAAAAGTTATTAAAACTACTGCGTCTTTGTGATCCAACGAAAACCCTAAAAATTCCACAACAAAACCATTCAAAACCCTAGAGAGAGCACTGACATCTCTGACCTGAAAAAAGAGGGCAAAACACTATCACTTTTGGGCCGGAGTGCCGAGCAAGCTGGCTTGCTGCATCTCCAGCTCGTTCATCTGCTGCTCGCGATCCATTTCGATGATGAGAGGGACGACGAGGATGAGGAAGGTGGTGCCGGCGATCCAGGCGGCCTTGCCGGTGCTCTTGAAAAGCTTCTTGGCGACGACGGCGGCGTCGGACGCAGCTTGGCGGCCCTGGAAAAGGATGGGGGACTGAGAAATGGAGTTGGAAACCCTAGATAGAATGCCTTCGTTTTTAGGGTTTCGCCTGTCCGAGACTCCTCTGCGGCCCTGAGACGCCATGAGAGAGGTTTGAGGGTTTGTTGGAGGGTTTTGAGTGGCTTCCAAGGATTATCCCTTATATATCATTACCCCCCTGCCTTCACGGCTTCACCACATCCCTCCAACCTATATATACATATATATGGAAAAATATGGACTTAGAAAATAAAAATAACATTAATGTATAGACATTATGTTAAAATCTAAACCATATATATTATTATTTATTTGTTATTTTTAAGTTATATTATTTATTATTTTATTTGGACTTTAAAAATAATTAGAGAAATGATAAGGAAAATTTTTCAATATTTATCCTTTTTATTGTTATTAATAAATAAGTACCAGAATGGGTTCGAGTTTGGTTTTATCCTGCCCCCAATTATATGTAATATCAAATAAAATATTATTTTAAGTGTTTTTTTTTTTCAATTTTTGAAATTTTAACATATATAAAATATTATTTTTAAAAAATAAATTATAATTATTTATAATATTCATAATGTTTATTAATTCATAAATTTTATTTATTTTTAATGCAATTTAAGATTTTATAAATAAAAAATTTAAATGGGATGGGGTGGGATGGATATGAGAAATTCTTACACTTGTTCCGTCTCATCCCATTTAAATTTAGGGATAACTTAATAAAATGAATGAAATGATCTCCACTTTGAAAAACTAATATTTCACCCTTTTTTCAACCTAAAAATTATTCATTTTAAACAAAAATGTCCTCATCTTTTTAATACAAAAATAACCATTTCTTTTAAAATAAATATAAATAATGAAAATGTTGAAGGATATTTATGTCAAAAAGAATTAATTTTCAAGTTAAACAAATGGAAGATATTAGTTTTACAAATTTGAGATCTTTTCATCCCTTTTTAATAAATTAATCCTTAAATTTTTTTTTTGAGGCGAGATGAGAATATATGTAAATTATATGTAAATAAATTGGACGTTGTTGGAATGAGGTGACCTGCCTCAAACTCGTCTCGTTACCACCCCTACTCCCACAATTACCATTTTATCTCGTCTATTATTTTTTAAATGTTTAAATTACAACAATTTTAATCTGTCTATTATTCTCTATTAATTATAAATTTTAAACCATGAAATCAAAAATTACAAATAGTATATAATTTAAAAGAAAATATTTAAATCTACTTTCAAACTTCTTCGATTCATGGTTTTTGTGTTACTCTCTTTGTCCTTACTTAAATCATGGCCAACCTATTAAAGTCTTTGTACTTCCATGTATGAATCTTTAAACTCTTCAAAATCATTCTTATCAATCATAGTAAGAATTTGATACACACATGTATGACCTTGGAACTTTGCTACTTTCATTCTTATCACATGTTACAAGTTACAACAATGATGTATTGTGTGATGGTTTTTCACTTTTTCCAAAAATGTACAATTGAATAAAGCATCTAACCGTTTTGTCCCCTAAACTAATACACTCCACGCTCTAATATTTCCTTGCCCAAGCTTTCTCCTCCTTTTGGCTTGATAATAGTCCTCATCAGACCTTATTTCATTCAGAGGAAAAGAAAAAGCTGCCTTGACCCACTGCCTTCAGCCTTGCCCTATACGTAGCATACACTTCTTTGCTCTTCAAAACTTGAAACTTAATGTTCTGACCTGTCTTCTTCCATTAAGAGGTTGCTTACAGTATAGAGAAACAAATATTGTCGAAGAATTTTTCCACACACTTTATTGATAGAAACTCTATGTTATATACAGGGTAAAGGAGAAGCTATACATGGTAAGCTGTTACAAATTGAATGACAGTCAAAGATGATTGAGAAGCTATACATGGTAAGGATGCTATGCTACTATTACAGATTGAATGATAGTTAAAGATTGAGAAGCTATGCATGGTAAGGATGCTATGCTGTTGTTACAAATTGAATAACGGTCAAATTTAGCATGATTTTAGGTTGCTTCCCTTATACGCCCCCGCAAGATAGGGCTTCCATTGGCAAGACCAATCTTGGTACGTAACAATTCTGTGCACTGTTTGGACAACGACTTGGTTAACAGATCAACTAGTTGGTCTTGAGTATGTACATGGCAGACTTGGATGCTTCCTTTTTGCACTAAGTCACGCACAAAGTGAAAATCGATTTGAATATGTTTCATGCTTGAATGATTGACTGGGTTGAAACTAAGATGTGTGGCTCTAAGATTGTCACATAACAGTTGGGCAGATTCTTGGACTGGAAAGGTTAGTTCTTTGAAGAGAGTGGACAACCACATTGTCTTGGAAGCCACAGTTGCTAGTGCCCAGTATTCAGCCTCTGTTGAGGATCTTGCAACAACTCTTTGCTTCTTTGAGCTCCAAGAAATGGGGTTAGATCCCAAAAAACTGATATAAGCAGAGGTGGACGTGCGGTCATCCATATTTCCAGCCTAATCCGCATCTGAGCATGTTCGTAATACTGGAGTTCCAACCTTGTTGATCTGAATACCACAAAAAATGGTTTGTTTTAAGTATCGAATGAGTCGTTTGGTTGCTGTCCAGTGATTTGTAGTCAGCTTGTGCATAAATTGTGAGAGTTTGTTGACTGCAAAGGAGATATCTGGACGTGTCAAAGAAAGGTATTGAAGGCGGCCAATGATTCTACAGAACTCCGAGCTATCCACAGCAGTAATGCCATCAACCAGTTGAAGATATTGAGTGGTAAAGAGAGGTGTTGAGACATCTTTTGCACTACTCATACTGGTGTGGGTTTAAAGGTCACAAACATATTTATGTTGTGAGAGGAATAATCCTGCCCGAGTAGGAATTACTTCAATTCCTAAGAAAAAATAAAGAGAACCCATATCCTTAAGAGAAAACATGTCACCTAGTTGCTTAATAATAGTGGCCACAAGTATGGAATTATTCCCTGTAATGACAAGATCATCAACATAAACCAGAAAATAACAAAGATTGGAACCGTGGCTGTAAACGAAAAGAAAGGAATCCGCTTTGGAATTGTGAAAACCCAGCTGAAGAATGACATTTTTGAGTGCTGTGTACCAAGCTCGTGGGGCTTGTTTAAGCCCATAGATGGCCTTGTTTAACCTACAAACATGATTAGGTTTGGACAAATCTTTGAACCTTAGGGGTTGTGCCATAAACATGGTCTCAGACAATTTACCATTTAGAAAAGCATTGTTGATATCCAGTTGCCTCAAAACCCATTCATTCATGACTGCAATAGATAGAACAGCTCTAATAGTTGCTGGTTTGATGACAGGGCTAAAAGTTTCTTTGTAATCAACACCAAGACGTTGATGATAGCCCTTAGCAACTAGACGGGCTTTGAATCTGTCCACTAACCCATCAGCCTTTCTTTTTACTCGGAATACCCACTTACAGCCCACGGGTTTATAGTTTGAAGGTGGTAAAATGAGGTCCCAAGTCCCATATTTCATTAGAGCAATAAGCTCATGAGACATGGCCTCACGCCAGTGAGGTTGAGAAATGGCTTAGCTCACACTAGTTGGTTCAATGGTCGAGGAGAGAGGATATTTTGACACGGTGTGGAGTTGATTTGGTTTAAAGATTTGGTTCATTGATCTTGTGGTCATGGTATGAGTGCGTTGGGGAGGATGATTGGGTTCGGTAGGGGTTGAAAAATTGTGATCTAGGGTTGGCAAGCAATCATGAAGGAAATGAGCAAAGGGTCCAAAATTACCTGAGGAAGACGCAACAATGGCATACGAACCTTCTGGAGGCAGCGATGAGGTTGGTGCACCGGACAACTATGATAGAGACACGGCAGCCTGTTGAGCATCGAAGAAAAGAGGAAAAAAGTTATGAGATTCTTGAGTGGGTTTGGTTGTTACGAAAGACGCGGTTTGGGATAGACTGGAATGGGTTAGATTTTCATCAAATAACACATGTCGTGAGAGAAAGAATTTTTTTGTTTGAGGTTCCAAAAAACACTTGTATGCATTTTGGGTTGGTGAATAACCAAGAAAGATGCAGACTTTGGATTTGGGCTGCATTTTATTTGAATTATAGGCCCATGTGAGGGGGTAACAAATGCACCCAAATTTTTTTAATTTCAAGTAATTGGGCGATTTACCAAAAAGGGCTTCAAAAGGTGATTTTCCTTGGAGGAGAGGTGTTGGTTGTCTGTTTATGAGATAAGAAGTTGTTTGAAAGGCACAGGGCTAATACGAGAAAGCAAGATTTGCATCATGAAGAAGTGTAAGGCCCGTTTCAACGAGATGATGGTGATGACGTTCAGAGACACCATTTTGTTGTGGAGTGTGTAGAGCAGTGGTGTAGTGAGTTATGCCATGAAGTAATAGATAAAATTTTAAAGCAATAAACTCACCACCATTGTCGGAGTAAAGCGTTTTGATAGATTTCTGAAAACGAGTTTCAACAAACTTCTTGAAATACGGGAAAATATTAGAAACATTAGATTTTGTGACCATTGGATAAAACCATATATATTTTGTATAATGATCAACAAAAATAAGGTAATATCGTGATCCATCAATGCCAGTATAACTAGCAGGACCTCACACATCCATGTAAATAAGGTCAAGTGGCTCATGACTTTGGAGACTAGTGGCACAAAATGGTTGTTGATGTGCTTTATTAATAGAACATGAAGAACATAATGAAGACATACTTTTGTTCAAGGAAATAGGAAGAAAAAGTTTCTTGACAAGATGATGGACAATTTTAGTAGAAGAATGCCCAAGACGCTTGAGCCATCCATCAATAGAAGTTCGTTCATGCACATTAGCAACATTTTTTGATGCCACTATTGATGCCGGAAAAGTGTAGATGCCATTGTTACATGCTCCTCTTAGTAGGATGCCCCCGTGATCTTGTCCTTAACAAGAAAATGAAAAGGGTGAAATTCAACAAAGACATTGTTGTGTTTGGTGAGATGGTGAATGAAAATTAAATTTTTGCAAAGATTTGGAACACAAAGAGTATCACGCAATGTAAAAGTTCGATGAGGGGAATGCAAAGCCAAAGAACCAATGTGTGAGACAGCCAAACCTGAACCATCACTGAGAATTATTTCATCAGTTCCATCATATTAAGAGTGAATAAATAAGTTGGAAAGATCACTCGTGATATTATGAGAAGCAACCGAATCAAGTAACCAATTTTTGTTCTTGCCAGTAAAGGTTGTAGCACAATTGATGGAGGCATTCTGTGAATGAAGTTGAGGACAGGACTTTGCAGTGTGACCCAATTGGTCACAAATTTGACACTTGGGCTGGTAACGCCGATTGGAGTTGTTAGGCCGCCAAGAGTTGTTGTTGGAGCGATGTCCATCACGCTGAGCTCCATTTGAGTTGCGGCCTGGTTTAGAACCGTGAGGCCCACGTTGAGAGCTAGTTTGCTTGAAAGACCATGGATGACTTCCTTCTTGTAGAGATTGCTTCGTCTTTGTGAAATTTGCAGAAGCAACCAGGTTCTATGTCGCAGCTTCCAAGCGCCGTAAGTATGCCTCGTGTCCAACCAAAAGATCATGCAACTCCTTAAAAGCTAGTGATGATTCTCGGGCTCTAATTGGCATAGCAATCTCCCGAAAATCTGGACCTAAGCCATTCAACACATAAAGGGTTAGGTCATCATCCGAAATTGAATGATCAATAATGGATATTTCATCAGCCAAGGCCTTCACAGCATGGAGGTATTCTGTAATCGACCGATCTCCTCGCTGGATTAAGGTGAGTTCCTCCTTTAACTGCATAGCACGTGTTCTTGATCGGCTAGCATATAGAGTTTTTAATTTTTTCCAAGCTTCATGAGAGGTCTTTGCCGTAGTAATGAGTGGTGTGATTAAAGGAGATGTGGAAGCTAGAATAACACTCAAGATAAGTTTATCCTGTCGAACTAAGTGGGTTTTGTGCAGCTCATCAGCAGGAATAGCAGCGGAGGAGGGGCACCGAAGGGTGCCTTCGACATAGTCGAGTAAATCGTAACCAATAAGGAGTCCTTCAGATTGAGCACGCCATTGAGGAAAGGTGGAAGGAGTTAATTTTTCATTGATTTGGGCTGTGATATTGAGAGGAATTAGGGGTTTATCAGCTGCAGATGGAGGTTGAGTATGGAGATTAAAGTTTGGAGTTTGATCAGACGAGGAAGACATGGTGATAACTTGGATCGATGGCTCATTTGAGATCAGTGCTCTGATACCATATAGAGAAACAAATATTGCCGAAAAATTTTTCAATACACTTTATTGATAGAAACTCTATGTTATATACACGATAAGGGAGAAGCTATACATGGTAAGCTGTTACAAATTGAATGACAGTCAAAGATGATTGAGAAGCTATACATGGTAAGGATGCTATGCTACTATTACTAATTGAATGACAGTTAAAGATTGAGAAGCTATGCATGATAAGGATGCTATGCTGCTGTTACAAATTGAATGACGGTCAAATTTAGCATGATTTTAGGCTGCTTCCCTTATATACAGATCTTTGGCCATCCTCTGATAGAAAAGGGTGCCGCAATAGCATAAGGGCGGACCACCGCTCGTCAATGTCCCTATGAAGACAACTTTCCAAGAAATGCCTCCCTTGCGCTGAAATGTTGCTTGGAAATTCTGGGAGTTCAGGGCTGTAAGCTATGCGCCTCAAAAGATCTCTCATGTCGGACCCTTCAAATTGTTCACAACTCCAGACCTGCTTCCCGGTCATCATTTCTATCACCACACAACCAAGGGCCCAAATATCTGAAAGCCAACACTGCATGTTATCTGTCAATAATTCAGGGGACATGTATCGGAAAGTACCTCTCACCCCACAGCATCCCTTATCATCCTCATCCGCAGGGTCATAATAGGCTTCCTTGGTCAACCCAAAATCACCAATCTTTGCTCTGAAACCATTGCAACAAGTCGGCACTAGTAGAATATTATCGGGTTTTATGTCGCAGTGGACATAACCATGGCCGTGAATATAACAGAGTCCTCGAACTATATCCCGAGTATAGCACCTCACCTCATTCTCCGGCAATCCCACCCCACCAGAATTCTTGATCCGACTCCCCAAACTACCCCCCCAACACTTCTCCAGCAATATATTGTAGTAAAGTTTTCCGTCACCCGACCTTGTGATTTCATCCCCATAACAGCGCACCACATACGAACTGGAATTCAGAACACCAAGAATCTCCATTTCGCTGCGGAGGGATGACGCTTTGGAGGTTTCCGCTGATTTCACCGCCAATTCAGAGGGCATGATGCAACTGCCGCCATTATCATCAATGAAAACAACCGGTGATTTTGATCTCAATTTTGCAGAGTATACAGACCCAAAACCTCCTTGGCCCAGCTTGTGGGTGCGAATCCAAGTCAGACCATCAGAATTGTCCACGCTTCCTCCATGAAAGAAGATCCTCCTCGCAAATTTGAAGGGAAAGCGCCTTCGAATCATCCATTCGTAATCGTCGTCATCCTCATCTCTGCGTCTTTTTGTCATCCCCATGTTTATCTCCGTGATCGCAGATGAAGTTCTTTTTCTGAGTCTTGGGTTTATAGAAATTGAAATCCCAAATGAAAAAGGCGGGATTTTCAAACTTCGAACGGTCACAGAAAGAACGCGGGATTTCCAACGGTCACATAACCAAGCGCACCAAGGCGCAAAGTAGTCCTGCAGCCTGAGGCGCAAGGCGCACCTAAGGCTGGGACCCTACTTCTTCAAAGCTGACATTATCGGGCATACAAATGAAAGTGGAGAGGGGGCTGCGTGTGGGTGTATGTGGAATGGTTGGTTCTGAAATCCAGCTTTCTCTCTTGTATCCTCGGAGAGGTTCCAAAAATTTCTGGTGTAGTAAGCTGGTGATACTTTTACGAGACTTTAGATAACACGAGTTCATACACTATTTGTTTGGGGAATTGGGGGCATGAACTGATCCTTTACAACTGACTAATAACATCTTATTTATAATAATAATAATAATAATAATAATAATAATCTTTTAACAATAATAATAATTAAAAAATAATAATGGCTAATAATATCTTATTTAAAAACAACCAAAATTGATTTTTATTTTTATTTTTTATTGTCAATGAATCAAGTTTTTCATCATATGCACATATTTAGTATTCAAGACAATATTTTTGTATTAGTTTTGATTTAGTTTGCAATTGATTAGGTCAATTTTTAGAATTCCAATTTATTTTTTAAATTATTAGATTCATTAAAAAATCTAACTGATTTTATTTCATTTGATTTAAAATCTATCTACCTAATAAGAAAATTTCAAAAAAGCATAATGGTTTGTAAAGGAGAAGCAATGGAAAAATGACTCACTCTAAACGATTATAACATAGGTTGAATCGAATTTTGGGTTTCAAATTATTTTTAAAGATTATTAGACTCGTTAACAAATCTTACTTGATTTGAATATTTAAATGAATAAATTGACAAAAGTATAATTATGTGTAAAGAAGAAACAACATAAACATTTTGTATCGGAATTAGTTCACAAAATCTAGTGGTAATTGGATTCTTTTTTATTTTCAAATTATTTCTAAAATTATTAAACTTTTTAATAAATGTGACACAAACCTTCCTTGATTTTGTACCTATTTGTCTAATCCGAAAAATTGAAAATTCATGTTTCCACATGAAAGAGAGAAACTACGAGTCATTCAAATCCATTTTTACTCTTAAATTCATGGTATTAATTGAGTTAGTATAAAATTACTTTTAATTGTTAACTTGTTAATGAATCAAATGTATTAAATTTTGATTAATTTAAAATTTATTTTCTTAATAAAAAAAAATTAAAAAGAAGAAACTAGCAATAATAAGATCGATTTTGAGTTTCGTGACTTTATATTATTAATGTGTTCACATTATTTTTTAAAATTAGTAAATCCTAAGTATCAAGCGTCTTTGATTTGGAATCTATTTGCCTCGGGAAAAACCTTTAAAAAATTAAAGCAAATAAAAACAAACATATAGATTTGAGAACGAAAATTAAAGCTCTTCTCATCTTCCATAATCTAAATACTTGATTAATTTTTAGAAATAGTCTCTTGGAAAGACTATTTTGAACTTATTTTTGGATTTTAAGAAATCATCTTTTAAAGAAATGCTTGAATGTTTTTGTTATCAAGCTGTCTAAGCTCTAATACAGCTATGAAGGGCGTCTCAGAACCAGTGTTGACTAGGCACACATCCATGCAATCTGGTTTGGGGACATGCAGGATTTCCTTCCTGACAGTTTGGTATGAATTGTTGAAGTTGATGGTGTCCCGTTCATCACCACCCAGATAAAGCTGAAGACTGGGAGTTGATTCTTGGAGTCATAGTTCCCATACATGAAGAAAGCTCTGATCAAATACTTATTGCCCTTGCCTTGTTCTGGTTTGAGGGTGTAACAACAATTCTTAGCCCCTTCTGGGAAGCTTCTAACATTCATGAGCTGCTTTGAAGGATTTTCAGACCTGGAAACATTATAATTGATTCCAGTGTCTGTAAATTCTGTATCAGAAGTGTAAGGTATCTGGGTTTTATCATCAGTATAATATGAGCCTGGAGCTATCCCACAGTTGATGCTTATGAAGCATCTTCTCAGGTCACAATGTAGCTTTCATTGCATCAATGAATTCACCACCAAACCTATGGTAGTCCCAGCCATCCCATCCACTGAAAGTGGATAATTGAGCTAAAGCCATTCTGGAACCTGGAAGGGATTTCGGGTTCACTGTGATCTTCTTCTTTAAGCACTTGTTGATTAAGAAAGGGAGAAATTGATGAGTAGCATATGGGAATTGGATGTGGAAGAGTTGTTGGTACCACCAGAAGAGGAGGCCTTCTCACAATTCCTCAAATTACAGCAGCTACTGCTTCCACATGATTGTTTTAGAATGATTTTTTACTGATTTCAATTGTAGGTTTCAATTGAAAACAGAGTGATGTATGTGATGTTGCATATTTGCGGCCTCTTCAGTAGTTTTATTTGGAGATTCTCATTGGATCAATGAGCATGTAAGTATGTTTACAGGATCCCAAAGTGAGCCTGTGCTAAACCAGGTTGCCATAAGTGCAGAGAATGCATCACTATTCCCTTTTGTCATCCCATAGTCTATGGGTTGGGCCGCCCGTTTTGGCCCGTCGCCCGTCATGGCCCAAAGGAGCGGTCGTGCTAGGCCTAAGAAGATGGCCTGTCATGTCGTCGTGTCAACCCACTTGGCCCTTTCAAATATCTTTTTTTACTTTTTCTTTTTTATTATATGTTGAATGCAATTTTTACTTTTTTTTTTCTCTCTCTATTTTTTCATATGATTTGGTGAAATATTGAATAAAGAATTACATTTTTATATTTCATTTCCTTTTATATTCCTTTATTTTAAATTTATTGTTATTTTGATTAAAAAAAACCAAATTCAAATACGATTTTTTTTTACTATTTTTAAAAACAAAAAAATTAACATTTCTACAAATTTTACAATTACAAACTCGATAAATATAAATATAAAAAATAAAAAGTATAATTATT
This sequence comes from Vitis rotundifolia, assembly GCA_030254885.1. Lineage (NCBI taxonomy): Eukaryota > Viridiplantae > Streptophyta > Magnoliopsida > Vitales > Vitaceae > Vitis > Vitis rotundifolia. The sequence goes on from CM058157.1 coordinate 6,959,847, forward strand.
AGAGATGTTTAAAGTAACAAAAAAAATTTATTTAATAAAAAAAATTAAGACTAAATGACTTAAAAAATTCAACAAAGTGAATGGGCCATGGGCCATGGATTGCTAGCAGAGTCCATTGGCACGACACAATTGGTAGGGTTAGCATGACATGGCACAATATGATTGACCTATAGGCTTATGGGTCATATCGAGCTACCTATTTGGTTTGCATGGGTTGACCCGACCCAATACGCTTTTTAAGTGGGTTGGACTGACTTGACACAGTCCATTGGATACCTCTTGATAAGAATGAAGGTCTTGTTTGATAATTATTTTCGAAAATAATTTTGAATAATATTTTTAAAAATTATTTTTTAATGTTTTGTAGAATAAGAATCTGTTTGAAAACTTAAAATATTTTTTATATATTTTAAATATTTTTTTATATATTTTAAAATAATTTTTATATCTAATTTTTTATTTTTAATTATTTTACATATTTGTATAATTATTTTTTAAAACAGTATTTAAATAATTAAAAAATATTATTTGAAAATATTTTATTTTCAGTTTTTAAGGACAAAAAATAATTTTTTGGTTGCTAAGAGTTATTTGACAGAGATTTTAAAAACAGTTATCAGTTTTTAAAAATGGAAAATACTTTTTTTTTTTTTAACATATTTGATAATTGTTTTTAAAAACAAGATTAAAAAAAAAAAAAAAAAAAAAGGAAAAATCATTTAGAGAACAACATGCACATGTATTCCCTATTGTTTTTAAAAAACCAAAGAAAATTACAAAAGAGAACCGTCGACGAAAGAGAAGGTTCCTGTGCTCTACGAACCCGTGGACGACAGAGAGAAGGGGTTCCTAGTATTCTGAACGTAGAGACGAGACAAAGAAGAGACCCGTCTCTGAGGTTCGGGTTTTTCTATCATGTTTTTCTTCTCTTCTTTCATTATTTCTGTTCCATTTTTTCGGCTTCTTCGTGGAGATTTCGTCTGGCTTTGAGGGGTTTTTTATTATTTGTTTATTTATTTATTTATTTAATTTTCTAGGTTTTTCTTCTCTTTTTTTGCATTTGATTTTTTTTTTTTTTTTTTTTTTTGTGTGTATTTTTGTTTGCAATGTTAGATGAATCTGATTTTTGAGACTTTGAAAGAAAGTTCCTTTGATTGTTAGGTTAGATGTGAGATGGGTTTTTGGTTCTTTGGGTGCTATATCTGTGAAATAGATTGCATGTCTTGGTTTGATTGAAAGGATTGTGTTATTTTATTTGGTTAAAATGCTTGATTTTCAGCACCTGGGTTGATTTCAGAACCTATTTGATTTGTGGGATTTTTTGTTTTTTGTTTTTTTTTTTTGATCGATTCTGGGCTTGATCAGTGAATCAAATTTGTAAATTGTTGTTTCAGATGCATTCTTGTGTGAACTCGATGCTTATCAGCTGAATTGTTCACCCATTGTCTTGATGTTTTGTGTATTTATTTTTATTGGTATTGTTATAACGATCTCTCTGTTGGCTAGACTTGGTAATCTTTTGCAGATTGCTGAAAGTTTAGAATGACTGATTGATGAATTTGCAATGCAAGACTGCTTAAGTCTACATTCAGTTTGTTCTTTTTTCAACCCCAACTTTTCAACAAAACTGCCTGGAAACCCCCAATTGAATTTTAGTTTGATGGAGGAAGATAGAGCATTAAAGATAAACTAATTAATGGCTACTTGCATTGTGGGCTGGGTGAAAATTCCAGCACAGTTGAACAGAATCCAATTCTTCTCCCATGAAAATCACAGAATACTTTTGAAGATTTTATTGGGTGGTGCAACACTGTGGACATATATGGAAGCTTTTCATCCCCATTTCTTAGTTTCAGTTGAACCCAGAGTTTAGATGGACCAATAGCTAAAGATCAACTACCTCCATTTCCAGTTGTTGCTGGAATCAAGTCCCAACATGAACCAAGGTTTGATAAACTGGTCGTGTTCTTTCAATTTAATGGGGCCCAGTTAGGTATGCAGGTCTTAGGATCAACAGCTCCAGTAAGTTAGCAACAACGATATATGAAAAAATGTTGGGTCTGTCTAAGAATGTTGATTTCTATTGAAACCCATGTCAATCTTCTGCAACCAATCCTGCAGGTATTCCAGTTCTTGTTCAAAATTAGCTGAACAAACCAATCATATACCTGCCCAATACTTCATACCCTCATAGATAAAAGTTGGTCCAATTGCCTTAGTTTCTGGTCAAAATTACAACATCTTGTCCATTAGGCTCTCTAGTCTGTCATTGTTAATTGTTGAGACATGGTAAACCTGCTGCTCTGTGCAGTAGTGGGTGGCTCTTTTCACGGTTTAGGCCAATATAGAGGGTCCCCATTGAGGCCTTTCTTTACAATATTTCATATGGTTTAGTCCATCATCACTCAAAAGCCCCCATCCATATCCATTACCCAAAAGATTCAACAATGTAATTATTTTACAGTGGGGGAACATCCTATGAGTCAATGTGTAAGATATCCAATAGATATGAAACTATAGGATTATTTTACAGTGGGAAAACCCTCATTACATCAATCACCATATGTAAAAATTATGCAACAGTCCACAAGTCCATAAAGAGGAGATCAGTCCTCCATACTAAGGATTAATCCCTATCTTTTATAAACTAGCTTAAGGTGGTATTATTATACATAACAAGTTGTAATTTGCCTTAAATAGCTGCCTGGTGCTTCCATATGTAGCCCTTAGTGTCCCTCTTTAGTTATTCATCCAGCTATATACCTGTACACTCCTATGTATGCTGGTTTACAATAAGGACATATGGAAGATTTCTAACCACAAAATGGTAGTAAAGCATAGCAGAATAAGCAGGTGCTAGGTGTCCTTCGCATATGACAAGTGAGTGTCTTGCCATATTCTATTTGTGCCAGCTATATATTTATCAAGTACCTATGTGGCTGGTCACAGTGAAGACAGCCATTCTCAATCACAGGATAATGCTGACTTAACTGCCTACCTCCAATTCATGGACCAACGATTGATGCAGCAACTTGTCAACAATACCAGGGTTATTGGCACTTTATTGTTTGGTTTGTCCACTCTGTCATGACATATTGACTGCTGCACTTTTCATCCACATCAAGTACAGGCATAAAAAATTGAAGGGAAGATGATGCTGTCTAATTTTCATTGCCATGTTTTGATTTTTCTCATTTAAATTGTTTTTCTGTTTAAAATATTATCAGGACTGGGTAGTATTTTCTCATTGTGAATCCAATGAAGCATATTTTTAAAATTATGGCACTGCTGGTAGCCATTGCTGCCCTTTGGATTGGCCTCCTTCAGACATCAATGATTCCACAGAGCTATGCTTTGTTGGTGAGCTCCTATTTCTAGTTCTTATTTTGTCTGGTTATTTATTCTTGTTCTTGATTCCCCCCCTCTTATATTTACATTAAGCCCTATATTCCTGCTGCCATTTCACTTGCAGCTACCTATCTATTCCGTTGTGACCCTAGGATGCTATGGCCTGTTAATGGTTGGAGTTGGTCTTATGCAGTTTCCAACTTGTCCTCAAGAAGCACTGTTGTTGCAGCAGGTATGTTACTTTTCACTTCCACTTTACATTGGAATATCCTACTGGTTATCTTCAGAAAAGGGGCTCTCATACATAGATGCCATCACTTTGTAAACTACTTTTATTTGTCGCTTCAGTTTTTTCATGTTCATACATTGTCCTTATACAACTTTACTTAAACATCCTGTTTAAAGGTCTTGTCATTTCTCAAAAAGTTAATCCTTGTTTGTCATCACATTACATGTGGTTAGTATTCCTATGCTTTATTTTCCTTGCCGGATTATGAATAACAGTAAGTTAGTAACAACAACAACAATAATAATTAAATAACAATAACCACAATAACAATACTAGTAATCATAGTAGTGGCAATAATAATAACAATAACAACAATAATGGTTAATTAAAAAAGAAGTTTTCATTCTTTCCCTACTTTTTAAGAATTAAGTTTATTTGATATCGTTATAATAATAACAATAATAATAATAACAATAACAACAATAAACTAGTTGAAACCATATCTGGTTGGGAGGTGCAGGGAGGCTTAGATGTGGTCCCAAAGTTGCATTCATTGGGGAGATGGATGACACAATATTAGTCTTTGAAAGGGGAAGTGAGGATTTCTACACTTAGGGGGTGCCTTGCTGTTGTTTGATTTTGAGGATTGCTTTCAGGCCTTGAGGGTGCTTTTAAGAGGCTTAAGGAGTTATAGGGACAAGGTTCTACATTTGGATAGGTTGGCTCTAAAGGTTGGGTATTTTTGAAAGGTGCACATGCTAACATGCTAAGGAAGTGTGGGTGAAAGTGGTGGGATTGACTTCTCATTTGTGCAGTCAGAAGGTGTTTAAAAAACCTGGGGATTATTTTGAAGGGTTTGTTATTGTAGATGAAGATATTGGTGGGTTCTCACATCTGCAATGGGCTAGAAGTCCTGGTGAAATCAAACAAGAGAGGTTTCCTGGCTCACTGTAAGTGGTGGTGGGATTGTCCTGCTATGCCATTCAGATGTGGTGGGAAGTTCCACCTTGGTTTTCGAAAGATGCACTGGCGAGAGCATGAGAAAGGTGTCGTCCCTCTCACAGTCGACAGGTGAGGCGTGTTATCTTCTCAGGATAAGAGAAAGGGGGCCAGGAGACAATGCAGTTGGTAACTTTGAAAAAGATCATGTAGGTGGGTAAGTGGAAGGTGGTGGTTTGGGAAATCTAGTTGTTGGTGGAAGGGACTGTTTTGGGCTAGGCTTTCTTTAAAGGAGACCATATTGGGGTTGGTAGTGAGCTTTAGGGTATGGGCTAACAATTTTTGGTTTAGGCCTAAGTCTTGAGGGGCTCTTTAATTAAAGAGGCCCAGGTGTATAGAGGCTTAATAGAAGGGGCTGATGGTTTTAAAGCCCAAGATATCTTTAGGTTGGGCTAGGCTTTGCCTGAAGGAGATGGATGCAGGCCTGCTTCAGTTGGCAACATGGGGGTGAGTGGTTGTGGGCATACAGGGCATGAAATATTACTTAGCTTGAACTTGTAAAGATGAAAGCCCTTGAGGTCTAGCTCAAGTGTTAAAACGTTAGGGAGGGCTTGTGGGAGGTTTTAGGTTCAAATTCCAACAGGGACAAAAATTTACTTATAAATAAATAAACTAATAAAAATGTTTCCTTTATACAAAAATTTGAAAGTTGAAGATATGTTTGCAAAAAATTGGACTTGTAACAAAAATATGGTAATTGTGATCAAGAAGATGATGAAAATGATTTAAAGAAGTAGCATGGCTTGCAAAAAATTCTATCATGAAAAGAAGAGTTAACAGAAGAGGAAAGGAAAAAAGGAAAGCAAATTACATTGAATAAATGGTGAAAGATCATGATCTGGTGCGCATGGCTGTAGATTTATTTTTGGAATGGTTTGCCTTTGAATTTAGTTAAAGATCATTCATTTCATAAGATTGTCAATTACACTGCTGAAAATGAGAAGAGATTGAAATGACCTTATTTTGAAGTTAAAGTTACTTATTTGGAAAAAGAAGTTGAAAATGTGGATGCAACTCTTAAGTAAATATAAAATGAAGTACAAAATAAAGCAGATGTACTTTGATGTCTAATGGTTGTATGGAAAAGGACAACTTATCACTAATTCTTTTTTTTTAAATAGTCCAATAGTTATCATTTTGCTCAAAATTCATGAATGCTTCCACAATCTTGAAGGATGCTGAACATTTGTTTGAATTATTTATTCAGTGTTGGAAGAACTTGGAGAGGAGCTTTTGTCCTAGTGGTGACCGATAGTGCTTTCACTTATGTGTTAAAATTTTGTTTGGTCCTTTTTTTCTAATCATTGCATAGTTTTGATGCTTAATGACATAGAATGACTTATCCATGCATGAGAATACAATAGAGAAAGCACAAAAAATTATTGTCTATATTTATTGTCATCCTCTAGTGCTTAATATACCAAAATATTTGAGATTGGCACAATCTGGAATGACAAGATTTTTAACTGCTTACCTCACTTTGAATGGCATTGAAGCCAAATCATTGGACTTGAAGGCTTAAAGCTATATGTTGCATTGAGTTCTCATGTTAAGAAAAGTGATACAATGCTATCCAAGAATCCGTGGGTGATACAAAGTTTTGGCAAGTAAGTAGGTTTTGCTTAAGATTTGTAATCCTGCAAGTAGATCTTTTAAGGCTTCTAGATGAGGTTGCAAAGTTGGCAATGAGATACATTGATGAAGTAAAATATAGAGCAAATGGAAAGAATTGGAAAAGAAAAAAAAAAAGGGAAATCAATTTTGTAAAGAAGTAAAATATAGAGAAAATTGGAAAAAAAAAAATTAATAGGATTTTGATTTTGAAAAAAGTAGATATGAACCAATTTGGGATATTATTGTTACTATAGGCTCCTTCATGCAATGACATATTATCTTAATCCCAATTAAGTATAAAAAGATGTTTTGTTGAACTTTATTGCTTCTCTTGCCTTGGTTTTCCTTTAGTTCTTTGAAGTTTGAACTTTAACATTCAAACTTGATTTAATTTGTTTTACTCTTTAGGTTTTATTAGGATCCAAATTTCAAACCCAATATTGAAGCCAAATTGGGATTATGGAAAATGATTGAAAAGATGTTCCCAACTAATAAAAGGAGACTTAAGTTAAATGCTCAAATGGAGAAGTTTCATAAAGTTGAGGGCATTTATGATATGAGTATGATTCTCACAAGGGATGAGAAATAAACTGGTATATCTTACGAACTAAAGATTTATGATTCATGGATTCCTTGTGCTTTATTTATAAACTTATAATTTCATATTATTTTGTTGTGTTCTGTAGCATGATGGTGGGAAAGTTATGGAAGTACAAGGAACTTCAAACATTAGGCATATGAATGCTAAGCTTTATTTGTACTACCATGGAATGTGAAAGATATTAGAGTAGTCTTGATCATATGCATTCTAAGAAAAGAAACCATTTAGAGCAACAAATAGTGAATGCATTAGTTTTTGAACTATAATATTAGTGTAGAACTAAGGCAATTTAAGAGGCAAGAAAATAGAGACATGATTCAATTTGCCTCTTAGATTAATTGGGAGACATATGGTTCAATTTGTTTGTCGTATATGGAATTCGATGATGACTGGATTATAGTCTTATGGAACAAGAAAACTCATCGCTACCTCAAGATAATTCATGGATAGATGTCCAAGAATGATTATAGTCCGACTCTTATGAAGGTTTTAGTGGAAAAAGAAAATGAGGTATATTTTACTACTTTCCACTTTAAGTATCACATACAAACAATATATAAAAATTTATTAAGTTGACTCATTCTTTTTAGGACCAAGGAACTTATAAAGACGAAGGAAAGGAAAGGATTGTTAAAGTTGAAGCAGATGATGATGTTGAAGAACATGACAATGATGGTGTCCTGGGAGATTATTAGGATGACATTGATATACCTTGATTAGTGGAGATGATTCATGAAGTACATGTACTTTTTCTGTTTTTATGCTCACAGCCCATGCTCATGCGTGTGCATAGTTATAGTTGTGTCTGCAATTAGTTTTTTTGTTTTGGTGCAGTATTTGTTTGCTTCTATGAAAGTTAGAACTTGAAAATGTTGATATAAAAAAAATAAATGAATGATGATTGATACTTTGATTGTTTACTGACATATTTCTCTCTTTTTTGCAACATCTCTTTGTTTTATGTATGTGTTTGTGTGTATAAATTTTGATATATCAAAAATATAAATGAATGATGTGTGCCTGTGTTTACTATAACTTATGATATGCAATATGATACAATGTGATAAAGGGGAAATAAAAAAAAGATATATGATACATTATGCATATTATGGGTTGACATATGTACAAATAATCAAAATTTGCAAAAGTTACTCAAGCACCCTTGGTTGAGTCAAGATTTCTCCATTTTCTTGCCTTTCTTTTATGATGACACAGCCATTCCTATGGGGTACTCTTTCAATATTTTATGCTCGCATCCCTGTATCCTGCTTGTTGGCCAAAATGTGTGCCTAAAGTAGTTTTGAGTTTCTTGTGTTTTTTGGGGTCATTTCTTTAATCAAGATTTATTTGTCATAATAAATCTTCCTCTCATTCCTTTATAATTAAATTTGGCACTCATGTTGTAGGACATTGTTGAGGCCAAGGAATTTCTACAGCGAAAAGGGGTGGATGTGGGTTCAGGTTAATGCGATGGTCTGAGTACTGTTTCTAGATGCAAACAAGGGACATAAGTCAAGTTGGAACTTGTACTCTGCTCAATCTGCCAGTGGAAGTGTGCACCAGAATCACAGCAGTTTGAGTGTTTTCAACTTATGCAAAATCATGAAAAATGATCCATTTAAGCGAATTCATTGATGGCTCTCAATTATATGCTAACATACAAGTACTAGGCTGTATATTTTATCATGAACACCACTCGAAGAGAATTGGTAATTGTCAACTGTCAAAGTTAGAAATGCAGGTGCTGGGAGTTTTGAAGCAAAACCCATCTTAATATCAATTAAAAACCCTTTGGGTGGGTGCATTTGATCAAGGTAGATCATTAGGATAGAGGGAATGAAAATGAATTTGTATGTGGTGAAATGGACTTCACTCAATAATGATGGTGTTGTGCTATCAGGTTCCTTCTTGGAGGGAGTAAGAAAGGAAAGCATTCCGATTGAGGAGAAAGTCATACCTTTTTGTCCTTTCTTTTTCTTTTTCTTTTTTTCTAAATCTTTTATTTTTGAATTTATGGGCTCCAACCTCATCTCCAAGAAGCAGGAACTTGCAGGAAGAATTTCTTGAAAGCAGTTATTTTGATGTCATGAATTCTGCACATAGTTTCTCAGCTATGATTTTAAGTAGGAGGTCAACAAATGAGAATGAACTAGCTGTGTCTACCATTGAAAACAACCCCTAGATTTAGATCAATGGAGCATACAATTAAGATCCTAGCAGCAATGGAAGATGCCCATTTTTTATTTTATTTCTTTAATCTATAGTGTTTAGAACTGTGAGTACTCTAGATTTAAATACAATAATCAATTTCAAATTATTAGACATCATTCAGGGATCTGGTTGGGTGTTCAAATTTTGATAATGAAAAAAAAAAAAAAAAGGACTATTTATCATTAACTTTGGATTATTTATTTATTTTTAAAAAAGAATTTTTAATGGTGATAATTTGTCTGCCTAATTAAAATTTTCAATTCCATTTGTTTTAATTCTTTTTTTCTATTTTTTAATTAGAAGAAAAGATAATTCGATATGAAAATATAGTGATCTATAAATTGGCTTTCATATATTTAAATAATTGCTCCAAATAAATTTCAAACTTAAATATAGTTTTTAAATAAATAACATCATTGTATATAAATATAATTTTATATTTAATATGCCTGAAAATTTGTTTGATTATTTAATATTTTTTTAGTTAATAAATCAATTCTTAATTTCTTTAGGCACCCAAGTGTTCTTTGAGGTAAATTTCTATAACCAGGAAGGATTTATTAATTAATTAAAAAATAAAAAAGAAATGTTTTCCATTGTCCAAACCAAGAGGAATTGCCAGAGTGCTACACTGGATTATGCTTGAGATTCTACACTATAATTAATTTAAAGTAATATCTCAGGTGTCCTAGGGCCAAATGAAATAGATCGAACTTTTAGGTCATATTTTGTTACTGGAAATTAGTGAGGAAAGTAAAAAAAAATTATTAAAGAAAATGATTTTTTTCATATTTAGTTTTATTATGAAAAATAGAAAAAAAGATTAAATATAATTAAATTAATAAAAAATTTATATATTTTTTAATTATTTAATCTTCATATAAAAGAAGAAAAAAATAGATGAAATAAATTTGAAATAACATATAAAAATATTGATTTAAAATCGATTTTTTATTTTCTTTCCCTTATATTTTCTTTCAAACTTTTTTAGATCTAAACATAAATGGTATTTGTTTTTTTACTTAATTCTAAATAGAACTTTAATTCTTAATAGTGTTAAATATTAGACTTTTTTTTTTTGTAATATTTTATTTTTATTAAGCATTAAAAGATAAAATAAAATATTTTGACTTTTTCTATTCAGTAAAAAATTTATAATGAGTTATGAAAAAATAGAAAAACAAACGACCTAAAATTTGAAAGCAAATTACTTTGAGCAAAAAGTTAAAAAAATAAACACCTTCATAGTCTTAAACTTAATGACAATTTCAAAATTCTTAATTCAAGTTTGTTTTTCGCTACACTTCAAAATGAGTTAATATTTAAAGTAATTTAATTAATCAGTTTTCATAATTATGTCGTGTATGATATATTGGAAAGGATTTATACTCCTTTGAAAATCCAAACTAGGTTTTGGAATTAAGATTCAATTATTTTTATTCTTATTCATTTATAATGATATTTTTTCAATTGAATTTAATATATACATATTTAAAATATTGAATTTTTTTTTCTTACGTTGTTAAAAGTGTATTTTTTTTCTATGTATTACATTAAACAATTATTATTATTATTCAATTTCAATTTGATTAATTAGTTTTCTAAATGTCTAATTTTTGTAAGATTCTTGTTTCAAAAGTTCATTAATCTTCGCCATTTACTTATTTGTTTAATCTAAAATTCTCCAAAACTTATTCCTTTCATTTAAATAAATAATTTTTTCTATTATTATTATAATATTACATTACCTTTCTAAAAGTTTTAGAATCACAAATATTCTTAGCATTTCACACATACAACACAACTAATTCTAACTTTTTTTCCATTATTATTTTTATTATTATAAAAATATATTTTTCTTCGCCTTCTCTCTCTCCCTTTCCAATACATTTATTTGTAAGATTTTTTATTAACTTAAAATAGTTAATTTTTTGATAATTTTATTTAATCTTATTAAGTAAAAGGTCATTTAAAAAAATAATTATTTAATTTATAAAAAAATGCATATATTTTAAAATATTTTTAAATTAATAAAAATAAAATTGATTTAAAAATTTTGGAGTTTATTTTCCTATAAACCCACTTTTCCATATTTTATCTAATAATTATTAACATTTTTATTTTATTTTAAAAAATTAAAAATGTATCCAAACCAACACTAAAATTTAAAATGTTTTTCATAATACACTTGATATTAAAAAAAATTCAAACCAAGGAATGATTTGAACTTCTACTTTTAAAATAGAAAGAAGTAAAAATAAGAGTAATTGCTTTGAAACTATGTTTTAAAATTAATTTTATTGAAAATAAATATATTTTTAATATCTTTTAAAATTTTAATAATAAACTAAATTTTCCTTTTAGTCTTACCTTAAAAATAGATAAAGAAATTTTTTCAAACAAGACTTCAATAAATAAATAAATATATATATATATATATATATATATATATATATTGTTGTGGAAAAATAAGTATTCTTCTATGTTGTCTATAATAATTGAAATAAAATTAAAGAAGAGTTACTCTCATTTGATTCATGTGGTAGCACGTTGTCGTAAAGCTGCTATCACCTCTCTGTATTAACAAATAATACTAGTGTTTTCTTTAGGAGCACGTCCACAAGAATGACAATGAGGAACTATCCATAATTTTGTTACCGGTAAAATATAAGAACTCAAACAAAGAAGAAATTTGTTGCCACCATAAAATCTCATGTATTTCCAAGTATTTCTCAAAATAATTTCAACTCATAAATTTCAAAATGGAAAGCATTTTTCAAAACAAATAAAAAATCTCGTAAAAATGGTAAAAGGCAACGTGTTTTCCGAAAGATTCCTGGAGTGATTCCATCCGATAAGAAATGAATATTTCTGATTTAGAAAGCAATACTCTCTGCCATGTGCCACCTCAAGAATCACTTCTTCTTGGTGTTCAAGTCAAGGAATTGGCATTCTATTGATTTCCATCAACGGATGTTACTTCCTTTTTACTCTCTTGTAACTGCCTCTCTCTCTCTCTCTCTCTCCACCCCTACATATAGTCAGGTCTTCATTGACTTCACCATCTCCTCCATAGATCAAAGCAATTTTGAATTTGAAACAAAACCACAAAAGTGAGTTTCTCCAGATGGGTTTCTTGTTTGGCCCTGTTTCTGGTTCTTCAGTTTTTAGTCTTTCCATGGCTTTTACAAGAAAAGGGTGATTTTCTTATGTGGACAGTAGTTGTATTTGGGTTCTAAGGAGCAAAAAGCAGAAGATTTTTGAAATGGGTTTTTCATATTTTTGAGTCCGGCATCTGGGTCTATGTTGGTTTTGGATTTTGATGCAAGAGAAGAGAGAGAGAGAGAGAGAGAGAGAGAGAGAGAGAGAGAGAAGTGGGTTGATTTTCAACTTTTACATATAGGTTTCATTGGTGCTTTCTTCTTTGATGATGCTGTTTATTTGATTCAAATGTTCTCCTCTTTCTCAAATTTTCTTTGAAATTTGTGGTTTTCCAATGTGGGTAATAGTTGTTTTGAGATTTTGCAGTGTACCCAAGGGCGAAGAAGGTTAGGGAACAAGTACAAGATAGCCATCTCTCTCTACAAAATGAAGGTCCCTCCATGGTGCTGTTGAAGGTTCTTGAGTCACTTTCTTCACATAATTCCCATCCCCATGGTACATTTTCCACCATTGCTCAGACCTATTGCCAGTCTTAGCTTGAATTTATTCCATTTTCAATTCTACATTGATCTTTTGTGGACCCTTTTAAGTCATTGGTTCCATATGTTATCTGCAGTGAAGGAGAAGAGAAGTAATGCCCCACCATCAGCTGCCAAAATCCCAAAGAGCTGTGTCAAAAACTTAGCAGCTGTGAGGTCCCCACCAATTCCTGTGTCATCCAAAGGTTTAATCTGCACTCTTGAAATGATTCTTGATACTGCCCTCCTCAATATTTGTATAGAGAAGTTTGCCAAACACCTCCATTTTCAGGGATAGGGAAGAATGACAAGCATACTGGAGAGGATGAGAAACAGAGTGGCAGCGCTTGTTCAGTGCCACGCCCTCGAGCTGTTTTATCTAGTCCTGGTAATTAGAACATTTCAAATTCATAAAGAAACTATTTCTTTTTCAAAACATCGTAGAACAATTTTCAAAATCTGTTTTCTAAAACTGTTTTTAAAAAACACTTACCAAACAGAGCCTCTCTTTGTTTTCCCTTGGTTTTGTGAATGCTATTGCTAGCACTTCCTCTTGCTTACCAGCAACATGAACTACTGAAGCTGCTAAGACTTAATATTCATCCATGCTTTCAGACAACGATGGGATGATTGGAAATCAGAACAAGCTGATCAGCAAAAGTCGTTCAATTCCAAAAGAACAGAGTTTGAAACAGAACCGCCATGTCCAAATTAAGGAGATTCCAATCCATGGCAAAGCAGGAAGTCCTCCAAGCATGAGAAGAAGGGAGGCTCCAAATACTAATAGCAGACTCAAGCAAAGAAACTCTAGTGAACCACCACATCTGGGACAGAAACCATGTCCTAGAAAAGTAGAAAGAAGCAGATGAAATTTCCTTTGGATTGCTCTTCATATGCTGATTCAGAGGCTTTATTATTTGAAAAGGCCTAACAGGTTTTATTTTCTTCTGAATGTGTGTCATGTTATGGGGGGTTGTAGAAAAATTCATGTCAATGAAATTATATTGCCTTTTTTCTTTTGCTGTAAACACCTCAAAGGACTTTCTATATGGTCACTTAACCTTAATTTTTGTGACTTTATTCTCAATGTTAATAGTGAAGCCAAGCATCGTAGAGGTTGATTGTAACATCCCAATAGTACATATGATGATAGAATTTTCATCATGGTCAAAGTATGCATGTCAATTTTGAATTGAGTGATTTGCTAAATTTTCAGTCAAATAATTTGGATTAAAAGGACATTGAATTTGGGATTTATATGGGCAACTTGTAACTTTGTGTGGCTATTTATGATGAATTAAATTTAATTGATGTATTAAAAATTGAAGGTAAGGGATTTAACTTTGCAAAATTAAGATTTGAGATTTAATTGAGTAGGGTTTGTGGGATACTTGCGTCTGTCCAATCTGGTTCCTTTTTTTTGTGCAGTTTGTATCTTTATCTGCCTAAGAAGTTCGACAAAATCATCTAAACACTCCTCCTTGTAGGTGCATTCGTTGTTTACTCAAAGAAGGCTAGTCGGATACGAGTATTGTTGGTTGTGCACCCCCAAGTTAAATTGAGATTATATTAAATGGTTGGGATTTGTGTTATAAATAGTGAAAATTGGGACAATTTCGTATTCCTAGGATGACTACAATTATGAAATTAATATTGAAAATCTTGATTGGGCATATGATAGAATAATATTGTGGAAGGAATTTAGTAAACAACAAAATAGTGTAACTTGGGTTTGAAAAAGATGGTAAAATTGTTGAATTAAAGTGAGGATTATGATATATGCATAGAGATTAAATTATGAGGATTTGATTTTGTAGTTAATATTGAAGGAAGTATATAAATGATGGGAATTGTAGATTAAGTATAGAAAAAGTACCAAGCCTTGAATAGGCAATTAAAGAACTTATTTATAAATTTTGCCATTTCTTTTGTATCGGATTAAGAATAGTAGTGGGTATAATAAGGGTGGGTGGCAAGTATGCCTCTGCGAAGTGGTTTTGATTAAAAAATAAATAAAATTTAAAAATAAATAATAATAATAATAATAATAACAATGTTATTGCAATATTTACTCATAATACGAATTATTTCATTTTTGTTTGTTTATATATATGATTATTTATTGTTTAACCCTATGGATGGAAGACACGTTATTGAGCAATTGGGGATCACAATAAGGTGAGATTGTTTTAGGTACTTAGTCCTAACGAGATAAGTTTGGAATTAAAATAAATAGTTTAGGGGTGAGTTTGAGATTTTTTTTTAAAACTCGAGGTATTCTTGTCTTGTCCTACCTGCCTCAATTAGATATATAATTAAATTAAAAATAATTTAATCTATTTTTTATTTTTAACATATAAGGTAATAAAAAAGTTACTTTTCAACAAATAAGTGATAAAGATATATAATATTTATTTATTTATAAAATATATTGATTTTTAATGTAATAAAAAATTTTAAAAAAAATTAAATGGGGTAGGGTAGGGCATATATAAGAAATTTTCATACCTAGTCCACCCTTTTTAAATTTTTTACTGGGACAATGAGAATAAATAATTGTATAATGGATGAAGTTGGATGAGGGTGACTCATCCCAAACTTGCCCCAGAGTCATTCCTATGAACAACATATAAATATTGTTCACCTTTCCCTTTAATTTTTAGATGCAAAGATAAATTGTAAGAAACAATTGGAAAGTAGAGTCGGTTGGATAAAGCTTTATGTCATCTAGGGGTTGTTTGATGAATTATTCTTAATTTGTTTAATCTTGTGCATGCATTAGCCTAGTTAAAAATAGTAGTGTAATTTAAATTGTATTATTAAAACAACATGACCATGTTTAGTATGTAAGAATCAAAAAGTGGGAATGATCATCTCGTTCATTGTCTCATCTATTCTTATTTTTTGATAACTCAAGTGATGATAAAAATAAAATAAAATATAATTTCAATGGAAATGGAATCTCATTTATAAGTGAAATAAATTCATCTCTAATGTAAGGTATTTTGGTTCATTTGATGTACATTGTGTTTTAAAACACTTTCCAATAAATAAAAAATCATAAACATGTTTGATAATTTTTTTTTACTTTATAAAAAAATTATAAATTCAATTTATATAATATCAACTAAATTTAGTTTAAGTTTTATTAAAAATAAAAATAATTTTTAATTATAAATAAATTAAAAATAAGTATTTTTTAATAAAATATGAATACTAATGTTATAATAAAATAACAAATTATATTTTTTTTTTATAAATATTATAAAAATATGGATATTAACATCCTCACAAAGACATAATTGATGTATTTTGTTAAAAATAAATAATGATGATTTAAAATTAATAATTGCTAATACTATTTTATTTTAAATGAATAAAAATAAATAAAGTATATGGTTTTTAAGGTACAAATGAGCTAGACAATTACAGGCAAAATATTCTAATTCTTTTTTTAATCCATAATTAATTAATCAATTTTTTTAATTTCAAATTATTCTTACAAATTAAAAGATTCATTAAAGAATTTAAAATATTAATTATGTCTTAATTAATTATCCTTAAATTTTTTTATTATTTCTTTTTATTTTCCTTTACTTTTAAAAACTAGTGAAAATAATTTCTATTTGTTCATTAAAATTAGTACTATAAATTTTCAAAAAAAACTTTTTGTTTTTAAAAATAGAACATTAGTTTTTAAGTCACATTGTCAAACCAAAATTTATTATTTAGTTAAAAAAACTCTCAAATATGTTTTTTTTTTAAATGAAAATAAAAATGATTTAAATTGTGCAATTTGAGAGGTTTTTATATAAAAAATTAATTTTAAATTATGTGTACAAATATTATTGTCAATTTATTTATTTATTTTTTCATGTTTATTCCAAGTGTTAGCCAACATTAAAATGAAAACAAATAATCATTCTAACCTTACATTCATTGGTGCATTAAAACATAAGAATTAGAATCACTAAATTCATTCTCATTCAAGGGAAATAAGAATGAAAACAAAATATTCATTCTCATTCTCACATTCACATGCACCAAATATGATCTACATGTATTTAAAACTTATATTAGTTCTTGGAGAGCCTTTGAGGAACATTTTGTATTAGGATTGATTGTAAATACTTTTATTTTTGTTTGTCTAAACTAAATGTTGGATGGGGAATTAGATTGTTTGGGACTCCACTTAGTTGAACTTTAAATTGATAAATGATATCTAAAATTAAATTTTTGATTGTATAAAAAAAAAATATATAAATTGACTAGTTGACTGTTGGTCTAGATTTATGTGACTCTTAGGGTCAAATATTTGATTTAGGCTCACAGGTCGAGTTTTGAATCACCTAGATCCAGGTCATGACAAATTAAATAATAGCATAAGAGCCAAAGGTTGTGATAATACCTTAATGTTAGTATGGGTGCTTGTGTATTTATTCACCCTTCAACATGTATTTGATAACATGTTTAATAACATAGATTTGGTTGAGATTGATTGTTATATTATGGTATATGAGTGTATGCTACGCTATTACATGGATCTGGTTGTGATGTTGTAACTACTAAATTGTTGTACTTGAATCAATTTTGCTTGCTTTCGAGGGTTGACTAGTTTAGGCTTTGGTTGATAATGGAAAAATGTTAGAAAGAACATGAAGGGGAAGGTCAAAGATTACAAAGGTATCAAATGAGATGGATCTACATAGAGAGAAAATTAGAGAAGTGAGATAAGAATTAAGGAAATGACACAATTTCTTAAGAATCAAGGTCTCAGTAGATTAAGATATTCCTAGCCACAAGATGATTCAAGTGATACTCAAAGAAACCTCACTCAACAAAGGCAACTATGAATAAGATGAAATAGATAAAAAAGTTCAGGGAAAACAACTCTAACCATTTAATGAGGATCCCAATGCAAAGGTGGTTATGAATTTGCTAAAATAAGAGGATATTAGGAGGGTTACATATTATGGAGGAATATAAGGTACCCTTGGTGCATATATGTTAGTGGATGAGGTTGATTTTTGGTGGGGGATTATAAAGAGGATCTGTAAATTAGTCCTCAAGTACTGAACTAATACTTAGAAGGGGAAGAACTAGAGAAACAATTGTTTATTATTCACTTGCTTATTAAGCGTTTTAAATTTATCTAAGGACACATTTAAGGAGTGTAGCAAGATGTTTTAGATTAGTCCTCAAACATTGAACGAACACTTAAATAAATTTAATATATCTTTTAAGAGTTAAAACCTAAATCGAACATACAAGTTATGAGTAAACTACTCATTTTGATAAAACAAAATATTTTCACGTGTTGAGGAGACATTTTTTATATGGAAATATAAGGGCTTAGTGCCTTCTTTTTCTTATCCCTGCAAAATATTTGAGTAAGGAAGTTAGAAAAAGAATTGGTTTCACCTTGAAAAGATCAAAAGTATCAAAGATTTGTTTTGACACCAAATTCTATATATATATATATATATATATATATCTTTGACAACTTTGTAGTATGTCTAATACGAAACTCTTGACTAAGAATGCCACTTTTAGACTTTGTGACACTTTGGATAATGACCAAAATCTATTTTTTAATAGTAAAATACTTCTTTCAAATTGGTTTCCATACTAATGTATATCCACCTAGAGCTGCTTTGTCATCAATTCTTTACTAAAGGATCACTAAAATCCTATTTCGGATGCTTCTATCTCTACTATTTTGAAGGCTTTGGGATGATAACCCACTAGATAAGAAAAGCAACATTTTTTGTTTTAGTTTAATCTTTTTTACTACTATGCCCTTCTAAGTATGTGTGATAGTTCCTCTTGAACATCTTATATAAAGGTTCACAATCTTTTGCTAGATCCTTATTAAATCCGAAATATATTTTAGACTTCTTAAGAATCTCTATAATTGTTTTTGCTAGTTTATTTTGTTGAAAAACGTGTGTGCAAACTCTATCATCTTATTTATTGGGCTAATGATTCCCTTGCGAATGTTGTGTTCTAGAAATCTATTTTTTTTTTTTTTAAAACAATTTTAGGGCCAGTTTACTCATATTTTCTGAAACTTTTTTCTAAAAGCCGTTTTTAAGTTAAAGAACAAAAAACAGTTTTCTAGTATTTTATAAAAGTAATTGTGTTTGACTAGCTGTTTTTTAAAAACAAAAAACAAAGAACTTACTTGAATAAATTGTTTTAATATTTTTTTTTTTTTTGATTTTATAAAAACATTGCAAATTCAATTTATATAATATAGAGTAAATTTAATTCAAGTCTTATTAAAAATGAAAATAGTTTTGTAATTTAAAAATAAACTTTTTTTTATTATTAAAACACGAGTAATAATATTATAATAAAATCATATATTATATTTTTTTATAAAAAATATACTATTTTAGTATATGTTAGAAACATAAGGATATTGTAAATTTTTTTCTTTAAAAATGAATAATAATAATTTAAAATAACATTTTTAACAATATTTTATTTTAAATGAATAATGAATAATGAATAAAATTTAACGTTTTTAATATGTAAATGAGTCAAGTTTTTAATTTCGTGTATACATTTAGTACTAAATTACGAATATAATATTTTAGGATGTTTTAATATGCGATTAATTAGATTAATTTTTTGAATTCAAAATTATTCTGAAAAATTTTAAAATTTTAAAATATTAATTATGTCTTACTTAATTTATAATTTATTTACTTAAATTAAAAAATATATATATAGTTGTATGTATAGGAGAAACGATAAAGTTATGATTCAAAAAATATATCAAATTTGATTTTTTTTTATTTAAATAATTGATGTATTTTTTCAATTCCAAATTATTTTTAAAAATTATCAAACCCATTAATTTATTTAAGACAAATTGTCACTTGATTTGAAATTCATTTTTATAGTTAGAAAATTTATGAAAATATAATTATGTACAAAAAAAATAATAAAGCCATTGTGAATAAATTTTTATCCATATTAATGAGTTTATTATTAGAGTTTCAAATTATTTTTAAAAATTACTAAACTTGTTAATGAATTCAACACATTAGGTCTTGTTTAATTTAGAGCTTATTTGCCTAATTAAAAAAAATAGAAAAAAATAATTTCATGTAGAAGAGAAATAATATAGTCATTTTTATCAATAAATTTTTAATATTGATTGAATCATTATTTGAGTTTTAAGTTATTTGTAAAAATTACTTGACTCGTTAGTGAATCAAATGTATTAATTTTTGCTTAATTTGGAGTTTATTTTCCTAATTAAAAAATTTGTAAAAATAGTAAAGAGAAAAACTAACTCAAATATTTAAAATAAATTATGGTATATGACTTTATAATATTATTGAGTTTCTTGACTTTTTAGTACTAACTAAATTAATTTTTGAGTTTCTTTTTAAAAATTAATAAATTTTACATATCAAATACAGTTTGATTTGAAATTTATTTACTTAATAAAAATTTTTAAAAAAGTTAAAAGAGATTTATAAGAACATGTGTGATTTGAAGGAATATTATATTTGAAGGTTTTTGGCATCAATATTAAATCATGGAAAGAGAAATGAAATGATATCATGCTCAGTTTTATTTTTTTTAATGATTTTTTTAAATTTATATGTTTTCATTTTATTTTTAAAAATGAATGAAAACAAATTTTACTTATATTTTAAAAACTATTGTCTATTTCACTTTATTTTAAAAAACCATATCTAGATAACAACAATTGAACGGTGTTAAAAAGTTTTAAAAACAATTTTCTATTTTCAAAAATAGAATTTTTTTTTAATCACACTACTAAATAGGCTCTAATATAATTGATTATACATTAAATATATTATTCATAATATTTTGGAATTTTGATAAGACATTTTATGTTTTTTTTTGTTTTTTATGTTTTTATCTAAATGGCATTAGATTCCATTCATTGGCATTTTGAATGTTGTTTAATATCCAAACCTAGGCTTGATAGTATCTTGACTTGATATGACATTTGTAGAAAATTATGGTGCTCTTTCTTGTTCAATGGGCATCCATGGAAATGTTTATGGTTTATCCCTAATCTTGAAACACCTTTGCCCAAACTTCCAATCTTCTAAATATAGAAAGTTGGGTTTCTTTTCAAGCAAGTCATGGATTTCTTTTTGGTAGATTTCTTATAGTTTGCTATCAATTGAATTGGTGTGGCATTTGTAAGAATCATTGAAGCCTATCACATAGCAATACTATTGCATGTTTTTTTGTCCATACGAAAATGCACAAAGGTATATCACTTATTATGCCAAACATTTTCAAAAAATTATCGAAGTTGTTTTTATTTTTGTTGTTTTAAAAGCAATAAATTCTACTTTCAAAGCACACTTATTCCTCGCAAAAAATACTTCTCTCACAATCTCCCATTGAAAATACATTTAGAGATTGTTTGGTAGTGATTCTACAAAACGCTTTTAACATTCCTAATACTTGAAAATTTTTATCATTCAAGTGTTAGAAACGTTTTTTAAAATCACTCTCAAACGCACTTTTATCTCTAGTAAAAACTACTTTTTTTTCTTTTTTCTTTTTTAAAAAATGAGTTAATCATTCTATTCAATTTCGTTAGCTAAAAAACTTTTATATGAGGTTAAAGGTAACATAAACATCAGAATAATACATATATGATAAAAACATGAATATGGTAATAATATTATCATTGACTCATCCACAAATTGTCTTATAAAATTATAACATTTTTATTATTTTTATTATTTATTGATAATTTTCATGGCATATTTTTAGAAATAATAAAAATAAAGCAACATGATATATTTTTAATAATGGTTTTGCATATTAATTTAACTATTGAATTCAAGGTTAAGAAGATTAAGATCTTGTTTGGAGTAGCTTCTTGAATTTTTTGTTTTTTTTTTGTTTTTTTGCTTTAATGAGAAATAGAAGGCGAAACCAAAGCTATAATTTTTAATTTCAACTCAATTTAATTTAACTTGTAGTGCCAAATATTGAATTCGAGGTCAAAATGATTAAGATCTTGATTGGAATAGCTTTTCTGTTTTTTTGCTTCAATAAAATGTAGAAGGTAAAACCAAAGTTATAATTTCTTAAGGTGTTGAATATTCTAAAAGTTTTTTAAAATATGAAAGAAATTTTTATATAAGTTAAAATAGATTTTTTATTTTTATTTTTGAATTCTATATTAAATTTATTTTATTAAGTCATAAACTTTTTAAATAAAATTAGTTATAGGTTTATGGAATTTGAAAAAGAGTTTTTTGTTTCTAAAAAAATCCAAACAAGTTCTAAGGTTTGGTCAAGAGTAACCTCTTGACCACATTAATTGATTGGTTGAATTTGGATTACACAAGTGCTTTGATAGTTAAAAAGTAAATGTATTTATTTATTTTTTAAATGATATAAATAGTGTTATAATTATGATTTGATATATTTTTGAATTATTTTATATGATAATATAAAATAATAAATATTATAAAAATAATAAATTATTGGGAGAATGATGTAAATATGCTAAATATGATGAAATAAAAGAAAAAAAACAAAACCCAAAAATGCCCATTTAAAGAAAAGTAGAGTTTGACTAAAAAAAAATCCCCATTTCATGCACTATAACAATGCCCTCCCCGCTGTGTCCAAAAACGTCTTTTAACCAAATAAAGGTGAGTTGTCAAGACAAGTCCACAAGTACATTTGATTG
Source organism: Vitis rotundifolia (assembly GCA_030254885.1). Lineage (NCBI taxonomy): Eukaryota > Viridiplantae > Streptophyta > Magnoliopsida > Vitales > Vitaceae > Vitis > Vitis rotundifolia. The sequence continues at coordinate 6,982,241 of CM058157.1, forward strand.
GCCCCATGTACGTAACTATCTTATTACTCATCACCACTTTAGCCTCTTCATCAAACATGCATGTCATCGGAGATAGTAACATAATTTTTACCTAAAAGTAACAATGTTAGTAACTAAAAGTATTATTGTAAATAAAAGGATATATCAACCTATTTATCATTCATTATTGTAACAATATTACGGACTAAAATTACCATTGTAAATAGTAGGATATATTAACTTATTAAGTTTCTTATTGTCATTACTATGACTTTGACAATGATTATTAAATAATATACAAAAAACAAATAATGTACTTTTTAAAAGCATTATTTATTAAATTAAAAAAAAATTTAATGGTTTAAAATTTTAATTAAAGAAAAATGTACTTTTTTTTACAAATTTAATAAAAAAACATTAGTTTTTTTTTTTAAATGCAATATGATGGGAATTGTGAATTTATATTAAAAAATTTAATGTAAACACTTTTTAAATTTTAATTTTATCTTAAATGCTCTTAAAAATGATCAATTACTATTTTTTGTTGAATGAAATTAAAGGTAGATTAATATTTTTAAATATTATTTTTTTTATTTTGAAGAAAACAAAAAATTTAGTTTCAACACATGTGGATAGTTTTTTTTATTTTTATTTTTAAAAAATTTAGGTTTAATATTCTATAAAAAATTTTAAAATATAAAATATAAAAAATCAAATCGATAATATAAAAATAATAAATGTAAAAATATTATGAATGCAAAACAAAATAAAATATTATATATATTTGAAATCAATATTAGTTATTTATTTATTAGATTATTAATTATTATAGGTGAATATATTTTTATATTAAAAATTAATTTATTTTAATGTATTAATTACACATGATGTTAAAATAAAAATCTAATAAAGAAAATGAAATAAATAATGAATAAATGAATTGTATTTTTAAAAGATAAAGTTTGCTTTTTCAATTAAGTAGATCGTAAAAAATTGAAAAAAAATTGAGAATTATTTTATAAAATTAATTAAAATCTAAGTATTAAAAAAAAAAGCAAAATTTAATTTATTTAATTATAATATAGAAAAAAAAAGGTTTTTTAATTTTCGGAAAAAAAAAAAAAATTTGTTTTGAATGTGATAAAGATATCAAAGGGAGAGAGCGGAGGATTATAAAGCCTGAGCGCCCCACCACACGAACTCTTAATATAAACTTACCCAAGCCCTAATTCATAACTCTCGTTTTCTCTCTCATTTTCGGATACGCAAATCCGAACTCTTCTACACACTTCCTCGCTTCTCTCGTTTCAGGTTTCGCTCTTCTCATTTTTTCTCATCTCTGTCTTTATCACTTGCTTTCCCCCACTCTTTTTGTTGCTGTTTTTTTTATTTTCTGTAATAATTTTGAAATATGTCACATTATTCGTTCTCGTTTCAAGATTGCATACAGATTGGTTTGGAAACTAGGGTTTTAGCGTATGAAGCCCTAATCTGTGCACTGTGGTATTGTGATTTTTATCTGCATATGGGTTTTGTATCATAAACCCTAGAGAGTTCTTAAATTGTTTTTGGATCTTCTGTCCCTTTTCTGGCAATAGTTTAGCTATAAGGTAATTGGGATAATTAGTTTTTGTGCATTGGAAGTAATTTTCGTCAAATTGATCGTTGGATTGGAGATATTAGTCCCTTTTTTTTGTGTGCAATGCTGATTTTTTTTACCGATTGATACCTATCAAACAGAATTTTAATTTATTATTCTTTTTTCGTGGAAATATCTATGGGTGGACCAATAATTATAAGAGGTTGATCCATCATTTGTGTTGAATGCTGGAAAACTATGTCTTTATTTTTGTTTCTGTAGGAAGTAAAATCTTAGTTGGTTTTTTTCCTGGAAGATCCTTGAAAAATGGAGAATTGGAACTGTCTTATGTGGTGGGTGGCTCAGTGTCAGTATGGTTGATCACAAGATGGACTTGCCTTTAGTCTGGTCCCTGAGTGTTCTGACCATTTTTGGCCACTTTCGGTATGAACCATCTTACGGATCCCAGGAAGGGCTTCACTGATAGAAGAAACCAAATAATGGTTGTGATGGAGTGTGCTAACAAGAATCAATGACTGCATGGAGATATATGGTGGAATGAAAGGCGAATGTGAATCCTGTGGCATTTTCTATAAAACTCTAACATGAGAAGCGGGAAAGGATAAATTCTGCTTAATGATGAAATTTCATGTATAGATTGATATGGATGGAGAGAGATGACATAGTGCTGGCCTGTACTCAGCATCTCCTAGTTTTAAGTTCTAATTGGTTTAAAAGATACCTGGGCCATTGCTTGCTGCTTTTTATTCATTCATTTATTGTTTGTTTAACTATTTTTGTTTTCTTTTACATATTTGTTTTTAGGTTGTTGGCAGTTATCTTTAAAGTATAATGTTTGTAATTTTGCAGCTTTACTATTAAATCCAACATTTTTTAGAGAATGGGAGACAGTGAAACGGTGGTTGCACAAACATCTGGAGTTGTGGGGTACACATATTCTTCCACCGAATATGCTGGTACTGGCTCAAATGCTGTTCCTGATGCTGGTGCCTTTGCAGCTGTAGATACCAGAGCTTTAGCTGGATCTGCTGCTCCTGCAGATGCAGCGTATTCTCTGACTGATGGTTCAAATTTAGGTGAGGGGAACACATATGGCACAGATCCAAATACTGTTATGCAAGAGGCCCCTGGTAGTATAACCTATGAGGCTAGTGCTGGTGCAACTGATACTAGCTCGAATCTTGCAGCTGCTGAGTTGTCTCAAGCTGCTGGTTATGACTCATCTGTAAATGGAAATGCTGTTACTGAAGCTAGGAATTTCCCTTCTGTGGAGAATGGAAATGCTTCTGATGTTGGTGGAGCTGCTGTTGAGCCACAGTTTGAGGAAGGTTCTGGTATGTCAGTATCTGGCATGTTTTTCACATGTATATTTCATACTTGTTGACCTGGTTTCTTTTGTGTGATTGTTCTCCATTAAGTAAAACAATATAATCTTCTACACCATGGGAGAACCACAAAACAAGGTTATTAACTATGGAAGAGAACTTGCTATACTTGAGTTTGGTGAGGTGGTTACAAGTTAAGTCTTGAAATTTTTTCTTTAAAATATATGAATATCTCATTGGTATATAAACATAACTTGATGTGGTCCCCCAGTTCATTTTTGATATCAGAGATGAAGATAATAAAAATTAGAATTTCTGTGCCAGAACTGATGTAAACTGTGAAATGTCTGCCTCTTTCTCTATGGTGCACTTAATGTAATTGTGGTTTGAACTTCATGGGGAACTTCTGATCAGGTCGTGCTACTATTTATATTTGTAAATCTCGCACCTAGTGGGTTCAGTATATCTGCTGTTCCACTTCACATCAGCCTCTTTCTAATATTACTGAGGAAAGAAAGCTTTGGAACATATTAATGCATGATGCTTAACTAAGTGTGAAGCCAATACAATACAATAGCATTCATTTATCATACTTAGTTGCTACATGGATACGACATCTCATTGAGGCCAGCCATTTTGGTATCAACTTAGCACATCTCTCAAAACAGAAAAATGTTTTAGACATCATGAATTCTTCTTGTGTACTTCATCTTCTCAAACATATACCATCCAATATAAGAGGAATTGCTGTATTTGAATGCCAAAAACCAGCTATAATGCGGTTGATCAGGATGGTGGACTGTTTTCCCCATTCATTGTTATACTGATTTCAGAATTCAAGTCACCCAAATGTTTCCCTAATTAGTCTATTTATTTTCATGTTTGGACTTTATGGTATCACTTGTTTCAACCTTTTTTTCCTGCTTGGATTAGAAGCATTTAGGGGTGGCAATGGATCATCTTGGGTTCGTGTTGTGTTGAGGTAAAAAATAGTGCAAATTTATGCAACTCGAGGTCGATCTGCTTAATAATCGTGTTAGAATAATTTGATACAAACAACACTTGTTGATTACATGTCTAATACAACACAACTTGTCTAACCAGTTTAATGAATGTGTTAAGTTGAGTTGTGTATGAATTGATATGAGTAACTCGTTAATATGATTCTGACCTGTTAAACCTGTTAACATGATTTCAACCTATCAAAAACCTTGAACATGGTTCCAACCCATTAAACCTGTTGACATGATTATAGCCAATTTAATCTATTTCAAAATGCTTTTTAACTGCTTTAACTTTAAGTTTAATTTTTTTTTTTTAATTTGAACTATTTAATTTTAATTATACTATGTTTATAATATAAAAACAAAATTTAAATTTAAAATTTAAATGTGTTTTTTATTTTATTTAATGTTTTAATTGTAAGATATATTAATCTTTATAATGAAATATATAAAATTTTACTTCATTATTTAATTTTTTTAACCATATGATATTTGTAATTAAAAAATTATTTTAAAATTTTCTAATTTTTAAAATGTAAAACAAATAAATTTATATGATTTAAATGGGTTGTAAATGGGTCCATTTGATATGATCAAGTAAACAAGTTAAACAAGTCATAAATGGGTTGGGTCATTTTGACACGATTATGTAAATGGGTTAAACTAGTTGAGTGATCAAACACTATTATGACCCGTTTATCAAATGGGTTATACAAATTAACATGATCATGATTACACCCTACCCAAATCCATAAAATTTGTGCCATTTTTGAGTTGTATTGTTGCATCGTATCAACATTGCCACCCCTAGAAGCATTCTTCCTTATATATACTTTTTCAAACATGGCTCTTCTTGAACTCTTTACTTTCGTTATGTATTTGCTTCCATGGGTACTTTTCATGTCTTGTGATGCAATTGTGCAATTCTTACTATTTACTAGTCAAGTTCTTTTTGGCTTATACATAAGTGAGGAAGGCAATAAGCCCTAAAAAGGGGCGCACAAGGCGCACAAGGCACACAAGGCGTATACAAGGGTGCTACAAGGCAAAGAACATGAAGAGAGAAAACGAAAAGAACTCCCTCCTTTACTTGCAGTCTAACCAATTGACAATGTCTACTATAAACATAGACACATCCTTTAAACCCCCATTGATCCATTCCAAAAAAATACACATAAAAAGGATTTAAGCTCTTGATTTAATAACTCTATATTTTCAAAAGTTCTCATATTTCTCTCTTTCCAAATAGTTTAAAACAAACACAGTTAAAATGGTAAAGAGAGGAACATTGCTTTGGTACCTTTCTGTTGCAGTTGTACAAATCCTTAATGTTGAGTCACTTTTCTTTGTATTGTCTCTTGCTGTACCATTTCAAGGTATATTGGGGAAGGTTTCTCCATCTCTGTTTTGAGCATCTACCAAACAGCCTTAGATGCCACCATAGAAACTGAAACCTTCTTAGCAGGAAAAGAAGCCGACACCCTTGGGATGAAAAAGGTGTAGAATGATGTGATCAAGAAGCTGTTGTTACTTGCAAATCACCCTTCCCTGCTTATAAAATCATCCTTTCCTCACTGCTGTAACTTGGATGCAGTGAAGAAAACTACCTGTTAATGAAATTTCTTTGGAAGCGAGGAGATCAATGATTGTTAGCACTTGGCATTCCAAATATTATTTGTTGAAGGGACTTCCATTCTAGAAAAAATATGAAAATAACACATGATTCTTTTTTAGAGTTTATAACTTACTCAGATATACTAGACGCTTCTGTGTACCATTTCTAATAAAAAATTTCTTATGTATACCCTTAGATAAGATATTGTACTTATTTATGATTTTACAGCATTTTGGTGAATTTTTGAAAGTTGGTTATATATGTGAATAATATTGTAATACAGTTTACCCTTTCTCCCAGTTTTCCAATTGTTTAATGCTCTGATTTATGAAATTTTCTTTCCTTTGTTACTTTTAGTGCCAGCAATGTCTGCTGAAGAAGATCGATTGTGGAGTATAGTGAGAGCTAATTCTTTAGATTTTAATGCATGGACTGCCCTAATTGAAGAGACAGAGAAGATTGCGGAGGTATATCATTACGATTTCTTTAATATAGATTGGTTTTCTCATTGTGTTGTCTGTTGGAACCTTTTATGCTTGTTATTTATGATACAAGAGGTGCTTATGACCAGTGGGTATACGCTTTTGTGAAATTAATGCATGTTCCTGAGTTTTTCCAATGTGGATGGGTATATGCTTTGGTACAATTAATGCATGTTCCTGAGTTTTTCTAATGTGGACATCTATTGTATCTATATTATAACTTGGAATTTTATATGCACTTGTTTATGCCTGTGAATATACCTTTTATCTGCATATTTTGCAGTTAGGTCCAACCTTCTAGAAATGGAAGGTTAAATGGTAATTTTAGAACTGATGTTGGGTCATCTATCTCCAACATTCAAAAAATGGACTGTTGCTTATTTCTGCATGCAGGGCTATTTGTCATGGAATGAACTTCAGCTTATCAAATGATGGAGGACAATTTTTAAAGTGGAGAAAAAAAATACTTCATACAACCGAATAACAGTGATTAAAACAGAAAGAAAAGGGGGCCTATAAAAAACAGAAAGAAAGGGAGTAATTGAATCCAGGAATAGGGAAAAAAAATCGCAGATAAGATATGAAGCCCTTGTTTTGGCTAATGTTTCCTGCATAGAAATGAAGTCAATATTCTCTCACAACCATTGCTAAAATTTTGACTGAGTTTCTTAATTAGAAATAAATAGTAATGTTGTTTATTTGCATTTTATATAAAAACAGTAGGGCTGGATATCCAAGGCAGACTGAAAAGTCACTGTTGAGCTTGGGTTATTTTCTAAAAAAATGAAAACTTTCTAAATGCCCAATGAGAACAAAGCTGAAATTCAAACCCCATCATGATTCATGTATATTTTTGATGTTTGCTTTGTTTAAATAACGTTTGATGGATACATGCATCGGCAGTTTCTCTGCGGTTTTGTTTTATTTTCCCTGTGCACTAACATCATGGTTGTTAAAAGTTTACAATGCATGGCATAATACAATGATAACATACATTTGTATGGAAATCGATATGTGTTACTAGTTTGTATCCTAAGTACATCATACAGTATGTGATAGAACAATACAAACTCCTTCAACTATTTTTCAAAGTTTCTCAAAAAAATCAAACTTGAATTTTTTTTCTCCTTTTAAAAAATTTATTATATTAGTTGTTTTAAAAGAAAATTAAATGTTGATCATAAAAGGGAAAGAAAGGTAAAACAATCCTGTAAGCTATATGCTTATTTTATTGTGAAAGGCATACATGAAATGTCGAAAGTTAAAAGTAAATTTATTCTTGCAATGAATATTATGAAATCCTCATTTTAATGATTTAAATATTGACATTGAAAATTATTATAATTAGTGAATAATTTTTTTTACTTAATATATTAGGTTTATATATATATATATATATATATATATATATATATATATAAACACAAACATGAAAAGCTGAAACTTTTTAGTGTCACATGAAGGCATACGTATCAACACCACATATAAGAATGCATGTGTAGTTAGAATTGGAACTAAAAATTATAGCCAAAATTCAAGAAGTTTATTTTTGTGGATTTTGTGATAAACTTGTGTATTAAACTCATATTTTCTTAAATTGAACTTTTCAAAATTTTATTGTTCAATGTCTTCATATGGTAAGAAATAGTTTAGTTTAACTCTTTAAATCCTAGAAGCTTTCACAAAATTGGTTATATATCATTCTATACTTCATGCTTCCAATTATGTGAACTTCATATATGTTTTCATATTTCTCCTATTTTTTATTTTATTATGTAGAAACCATTGCGAGACATGACACAACATGGAAAAATAAAAAAAGATAACAAGTTAACAACAATGACTAACCTACCCATATATACTTCACCTGCAGGACAACATATTGAAAATCCGAAGGGTTTATGATGCCTTTTTAGCAGAATTTCCTTTGTGTTATGGTTATTGGAAGAAGTATGCGGATCATGAGGCACGTCTTGGGTCTATTGAAAAAGTTGTTGAAGTCTATGAACGAGCAGTTCAAGGTGTGACTTATTCTGTGGATATTTGGTTGCACTATTGCATATTTTCCATAAGCACATATGGAGATCCAGATACAATCAGAAGGTAATAGCTTTTCTTTTGTCCATTATCATTGTAGTTATACATAGGAGATCATGATTGCTTGAGCTTCTCGTTGTTACGAGAATCTGGTAATCTTTAATTGCTTTCTAACCTGATTTCAGTATGCCTGCAACAGCGATTGCTCACATGTATGGCGGAAAGGTTTGATGGGAATGTACTTCAGAAATGCAATTTCTGATGTGCAAACCCTTGATATTGAGGCTACCATACAGGGTAGCTTTTTGAAATTTCTTTTAGGATCTAATTCTATTTTATGCCCTCATTGTGTCCGTTTTCATTCTTCTTCGAAGGCCTGTGTCATAGTCATGTAGTTCTCCATGAATTATTGCTGTCTTTAACTTTGACACTCTGAGGTGCATCAATATACAAATTGCTGCTGGGAAGATCTCGTCCAGTTAAGGGCTAAGATGGCCTCTATCTCCTCCATTTCACGGACATAGTATGGTTTTTTCCAGGAAGGTAAATGCAGCGTATTTGAGCCTAAGTTTGGAAGTGTCATATGCTGTTAGAGTGTATTGTTCCTTCTCCTTCAACATTAGTGCCGCTGTCTCGCATTCATGGATGTTCTTGCAACGGCTAAAGTGATGTTATAATGTGTGTCATAATGATCTCTCCTTTTTATGGTGTTTCAGGCTGTTTGAACGGGGACTAGCTTATGTAGGAACAGATTACCTGTCATACCCCTTTTGGGATAAATTCATAGAATATGAGTATGCACAGCAGGAGTGGTCGCATCTTGCAATGATCTACACGAGGATATTGGAGAATCCAAATCAGCAACTGGATCGCTATTTCAACAGGTGGATCTCTTGTTTTAATAACTATATATTTGCTTATTTACCCTTGCATTAATTTACTGTTGCTTGAAGAAGAGGGTGGATTGGGGCGGAAAGTGTTTTTAGATGGTGCGAGAAGTCTTGGTTTGGTTTGGTAACAATCGACAAGTTTCCATCTAAATATCATATGTCAGTGATTGGTGAAGTGAAAAATGGTGAAGTTGGTAAAAAAATCGGCAAAACATCGGTTATGTGAGATCATCCAATGGCTACGAAGATTTTCAATGATATGTTGCCTATTTATTGCTGATTTTTTGACGAATTTTAGGCACAAATAATTATCTAGTCAAATAAATTTTTGAAAGAGACTTTTAAAATGAACTTTCAAATAAAATATATTATATGAAATCTTGTTTAAAAATTTTAAATGATTTAATTTTTTATTCAAAATATATAAAAATGTCTTAGTTGAACTTTTTAAAGTTATCATGTGATTGGACTTTTTATTCAAAATTTTAGAGGAATTCCACTTAATGTTATTCTACTTAGTTGGGTTTCAATTTGTAATTCGAAAGGGGGTGGATAACTTTTGAGAGAGCTTGATTTTGGTTTTCAAGAGATTTTGTACATGCTTTTATTAGTATTTCTCCTTGTACAGTGGAGGGTGTACTCTTTACTTTGATAAGGTTTTGTACCTTGTGGGAAGGATCTCTCATCCTTCTCTTCAACTTTATTATTATCAGTATATATTTTGTTTCTGATAATATATATATGTATATATAGATAAGGATGTCTCAATAAAATTATTAATCTCATTTGTAATTTTTTTTCAAATAATGAAATTCAATAAAATAATTTTTTTATCTCCATATTAATATTTATTATTTTATCATTGCATATTATATTCTTAACCAATGCCATTAATTTTGTCATGCATATATTATTTTGTTAAAAAACAAGTTTAAAGTTTTTTCACCTCCACATTAGTATTAAGCATATGCTTTCAAAATTCATATTCCTTATCAACGTGCATTGTATTATTTCCCCAAATCACAAATTTTATCATACATATATATTGTTTTCTTAAAAAAACAACTTCAATATATGTATTATTGCTTGTTTGGTCATTTATTAGTTTTTCCAATATTTTTATGAGTTTTGGTTAATTCCGTCCCATTGAATTTTTTTTTTTTTTAGAATTTTTGTTTGATATTTCTGATACTTCCAATATTTCTATAAAATTGAACCACTTATATTTTCCAAATTTTAGATATTTTCATCCTTGGTTAGGAATGTTGTGGCATGTAAAATCATAAATATACATTTCTTCATATTACTAACAGTATAACTTGTTTCAAACATATTAATTGCAATGGTTCTGGCTAATTATGATTGCCCCCAATTTTGGGATTATTGAGTACAACAGGGAGTTTGTCCTGTCGTGTGCTTAAGCTTAAAGCTTAAGGGTGCATTGATACTTAATGTTGTGATACTAATGGTACTATTGAGACCATGTTGCATGCTTTCTTATAGGAAGTGTTTCTTTTGTGAAGCTCTGTTGTGCAAGGCTTTCATGCATCCTCATATATCCTCTTGGCCATGACTACAATAAATGGAAAAAATAGAACCCACTTGGGATATTCTTTGCTGGAGTTGTTGTAAAGGTTGTGGGTGGTTTAATTGACTTGATTAAAATTTCACTAATTAGCTTATAAGAAATTTAAATTTTAGCAAGTTTCTACTATAGTGGTATTGTATCAACTAGCAAGTTTCTACACTATAGTGTGGGCTGCTACTATACTTTATTGTGTCTCATGAAGTAAAATAAATAATATATAATGTCTGATGGAGAGAATTTATATTTTCCCAGGTTTGTTCTCTCTCTTGATAACTTCATGTCTTTGACATTCATTCTTTTGTTTTATGTGACTTTCAGTTTTATTTTTGAAAAATTTGCTGTTATTTGGACAGTTAAATTTTGCAAGTGTATCTCGTGAATGTATTATTCCTGGGGAAGCATTTCTTTGACCTTTATTTATTCAACTGGGTCCAATGGTGTTACAGCTTCAAGGAGTTAGCTGGAAGTCGCCCCTTATCGGAATTAACTACTGCTGAGGAAGCAGCTGCTACTGCAGGTGCATTTTCAGATGCTAATGGCCAAGGGATTGAGGGGGAGGCTCGTCCTGATGAAGTGGAACAATCTTCTAAGCCTGTAAGTGCAGGCTTAACAGATGCAGAGGAGTTGGAGAAGTATATCGCCATTAGAGAAGAGATGTATAAGAAAGCTAAAGACTTTGATTCTAAGATCATTGGCTTTGAAACAGCTATCAGGAGGCCCTACTTTCATGTGCGGCCCCTTAATGTTGCAGAGCTTGAAAATTGGCATAACTATCTGGATTTTATTGAAAGAGGAGATGACTTTAACAAGGTATTTGAGTTTGTTTGTTGTTCATCAATGAAAATCTCAATGGTTTGTAGTTTTAGTTGTCCTTCTTGTTATACATTGACTTACAGTTAAGTAATATCTGCTGCATCATATGCTTTATTGGCTAAACCGTTCGATGAAGCAACTTTTAAAACGGGAAATTGAACTGAGACTAGAGCATGGGCCTTCCATATGGTTTCTATAAGGCTAAGTACTTCAAACCCTCATTTGTCAGTCGACGTTCTGGGTTCTTGATGTGTTGTATAGTAAATTTTATTCTTTTTAAAGTTCCAATGTTATGCATGCAGGTGTCTTCTTATCTTCCTAACCATCTGTCTGTCAGGCAAGGAGGGTCCCTCCTTTCGTATTGAGGGGCCTCCCTGTTCCTTCAACGGAGTACTTCTTATGCATTTGTCCTTTGTGCTTGTATTAATCCTTTGATTCATGTAACAGTGAATCATGATGTACCATTTAATCCATGGTGTTATTCATATGAATCAGGTTGTTAAATTGTATGAAAGATGCCTAATTGCATGTGCAAATTATCCTGAGTACTGGATACGATATGTTTTATGCATGGAGGCCAGTGGAAGCATGGATCTTGCAAACAATGCCCTTGCTCGTGCTACTCAAGTTTTTGTCAAGGTATGGAATTCTATTTTTACTATGCAATCTTGATACTTAAAACTGGAAACCACCTCTCATGATCTGGTTCTAATAATGTTGAATTTAAATTATTTTCTTCATGTAGCTGCACCACTTCTGAATTAGATCTTGTAGAACAGCAATATATAGCACCCTTGCTTCACTTCTTACTGGTGTTGTATTGGCAATAGTTATCAGTAATCTGAAGCTTTCACTTTGCATATGGATTGAAGGCTTTGTCAAGTTGAGTGGAGTGTTCAAAAAGCTTGTTGAAATATGTGCAGAATGCAGGGTTTATACATTTTTAAATACCATTCATTATTCTGTTGGGTTTAACCCCATGTGTTACCTAAGTTAATTTGAGAGGGATGGCATGTTTGTCCATGCTTTAGGGAGCTCCTCTATGCCCTTAATTATAGTTTCTATCATAGTTGTAAAGGGCTCACTCAAGGCTTAACCACTCCCTAATTATAGTGCCTTCCTCGTAGAGGCGTGTGCCTTGTTGGAGAGGCTCATCTTGTCTACTTTATTTTTTCTTTTTTAACACTTATATTCTTAAAATTTCTAATTGTATTTTGAAATTTATATAATTTCCTTTTTTTTGGTTGAATGCTTCTTTTAAATGTATAAATCTTAAACCTTTTTTTTGCTTTTTGCTTGGATTGAATTTTGGACCATATTTTATAAAATTGATATGAGTCCTAAGTTGCATTTCACTTTGTTCAGGTGCACATCTTGTGTTGCACCTAAGCCTAAGCCTTAGGAGACTTTTGTGTCTTAGGTGTGCCTTGTGCCTTTTAAAAACTATGGTTTGTCTACTTTCAGATGGAAGCTTCTCTATGTCCTTAGTGATAGTTTATCTATTTTCAGATGGAACAAAAGGTGATTAGAGTAGGAAGTGTCTACATCACTCCAATATCTAGAATAACAAGGTTGCTGAACAAAAATGGTGGAGAGCATAATTGAATGAGTTTCAACCTTCTCCAAATATTTAAACCAAATGGATATAATATCAATGGACTAGAAGTGGTCTGATGTGTCTAAATTCTGTCAGATGGCTCCCTGCCTGGTAATTGGCACTCTTGTGAGTGCAGGGTGATCAATGTAAAAAATCTGTTCTTAGTGAAGGCCAATCAAAGAATGCTACCTTGGTTGGAGCAAGAGTATTCCAAATTGTCCTATCCTGTGCTAAACTCTTGAAACAAGAGTGCAGAGAAAGCCAATCTAATCTTTTGTGGTGTCATCCTTTTATGTGTAGCAAGTCTCTCCTAAGAGAACATGTCCTCTGTGGAAGTTGTTCCTCAGTCCTGCATATTACACCTATAGTAGGAGTCCAAACTGGTACCACTTTCAACAAAGTGAAAATATTTTCTAACAGAAGCTTCTTTGTTGATGGAAAACATAGTTGGAATTGCGATTCTTTTTTAATATCAAATAATCTTTTTGATCAATAAAGTGAATGAAGTATATCTCATTCACATTTTCTGGTTAGGCAATGGGTGCCCATCAATTCAATGTTATAAGTATGATATATTTGTCCTATTAACACGTAAGTTTACTTGACATCATATGGTCAATCAAAGTTCAAATTTTCTTAACAGTATACTGAGTTTTTGTTATGACCTCCATGCTACTCTATCTGTGAACTGGTTTCCTTATTGGTTTGTTTTTTCTATGATTTCCTAACGTATGAATTATCATTATTGTGCTTAACAGCGACAGCCAGAGATACATCTTTTTGCTGCTCGATTCAGAGAGCAGAAGGGGGATATTCCAGGATCTCGGGCTGCATATCAACTTGTGCATACTGAAATTTCACCTGGTCTACTAGAAGCAATTATTAAGCATGCAAACATGGAACATCGGCTAGTAAGATTGCCTTGGCTAGCTGTTGAATATCAGACATCATGATTGTGATATCAAATGTTTTAATTTGTTATTTCTCTGTTTTTTAGGGAAATTTGGAAGATGCCTTTTCTTTGTATGAGCAGGCTATCGCCATTGAAAAGGGGAAAGAACAATCACAAACATTACCAATGCTGTTTGCACAGTATTCCCGTTTTCTATACTTGGTATGTTACCTTCTATATGTGTAATTCTGATGCTTTTGTTGTTGATGGCAGTTACATCATTTCTCCTTGCACTTTCTCCACCTCCCCAACCAACCTCCCCAACCAACCTCCCATCCCACCTCAGGAGTTCTCTTTCTTTCTTCCCCTCTCCCTCTCCAGTATACCTTCTATCTCCAATTATCCAGCACATTTGATTTATTGTTGGAGTTAGGATGTCTCCATTTTCTTTAATAGCTGCATTTCCCTTAAATCCCATGACAAACACAATGAAATGCTATTTAATTGGGTCTATAGTGCTATATTAGAAAGTGGCTTTCATTCTTATGCATGGCTTATTTTGTGCAAAGGCTTGGTTCAGTCTGGCAAAAACATATAATTGCTAGCCTGACTTGCAAGTAATATTCATAACATTTATTGTGCTTGAATTTGTTAAAAATACTCATTTCCAATGGTATCTGTTCCAGTTGGGAATCTCATTGGATGGGAGGTTTCTTTGGCATGATATTTAACATTTATAATCTAAGGAGATTTATAGAAAAACCTAAACAATATGTTTTTATTGAGCATGAAGAAACATACCACGGTATTCAAGCAAGGATTGTATCACTGCAATTTTCATATCTATATTGTAGGCTCCTGTTGGTCACAGAAATGTTATTTAGATTGTACCATTGATGGAATGATGTGTTCTGATTGCTTTTAGCTTCGTTTGCAGGTTACTGGCAACACTGAAAAGGCTAGGGAAATTTTAGTTGAAGCTCTTGAGCATGTTCAACTGTCAAAACCACTTCTTGAGGTATTTATCTTGTATTTTAGTGTTCTCTGTTGGATATCACTTAAATGAAGAGCTTTCTTAGTCAATGTGTTACACTGTTTCTACCATACATGCAGGCCTTAATCCATCTAGAATCAATTCAATCACTTCCAAAGCAAATTGATCATTTAGATTCATTGGTTGATAAGTTCATTCATACCAACCCTGAAAGCCCCAATGCTGCAAGTGCTGCTGAAAGAGAAGAGCTATCTAGCATCTTTTTGGAAGTGAGTTTTATTATTGGAGTTGAAGTTCATTATTTCTAAAATATGTCTATAAACTGGAATCAACTTGTGGTGGTCTCTGTCAAATTTAACTTACAATTAGATATCAGTTATGAAATTGCTTGTCACTTGTGAAATTGTTTGAAATTCTGGTGATTTGAATTAAATTGAATCACGTGTGTTAAGACACTGTTATTTTATTTGAATAAAAATTTCATGGTACTCTTACCTGCCTACAAGTTTTTTCTCCCACACATTGGTTTTTTCTGCTTCTTTCTTTCTTTCTTTCTTTTATTTATTTATTTTTATTTTTAATTTGCTGTTGGGGTCCTCAATTGTCATTGATTCAGAACTCTTCCTATGGAAATAGAGTACAGAAATCTAAAGACAATAAACGTTTATCTAACCTTTTTCTGATTTAGAAAAACAACATTTAGAGTGCTTTTCTGCTTTTAAATTTTTTTTATTTCTTTAATGCTATTGGAGTACTCCAGCATCAGAATTTGGGCTCATGATGGAAACAAAATCTTGAAATTTTAAAATTTCCTTTAAATATTTGTCTTAAAAGGCTTAATTCTAAAGTTGACAGAATGAAAATCATTCAAAATAGGAACAGAACTATATATTGTTTAGAATGGCTGAATGGTTTATTTCATAGCTTTTTTAGTAAATGATATTTATGTGAAGTTGAATGTTCTTACAAAACCCTTTTTTCCCCACCTCCTGGTTGCAGTTTCTGGATCTCTTTGGAGATGCACAGTCTATCAAGAAGGCTGATGATCGGCATGCGAAGCTTTTCTTGCACCATCGAAGTACATCAGAGTTGAAAAAGCGTCATGCGGAGGATTTTCTAGCTTCAGACAAAGCAAAACTAGCCAAATCTTACTCTGGTGTTCCCTCACCTGCTCAGTCATTGATGGGTGCATATCCAAGTGCTCAAAACCAATGGGCTTCAGGTTATGGTTTACAGCCCCAAGCTTGGCCACAAGCTACGCAAGCACAGGGTCAACAGTGGAACCCAGGTTACACCCAGCAGGTAGATTTCCTGATGGATGCTATCTCATAAATTTTCTTTAATTTGATTTGGCATGCTTGAAATTGCATTCTCTGGCCTTGGAAAGAGTATTCTTTTCACCATTAGTACTGGCTACTGGTTCTCGATTAGTTTTGGTTGCTCTTCTTTACTAGCAGGGTGGGTTGGGAGGATACAAACTTAATGGTCTGGCTAGAGTGTTTGGAATGGAAACAAAGTTAACCATGCATCTCTTAACTGCGCCGTAAAAAGTATGAAGAGAGTTAACTTTGGATTTAAATTGAATGAAGTGTAGAAAATTTGCAAAGCAGTTCTTGTTTGAGCAAGATTGCAGAACTGTTGTATTTCTAATTTTGTTCAGTGCTATTTTTTTATTGCAAAGCTAGACCAAAGTTTTGTTATCGTTTCAATTTGCTATTGAAAATGGTCATTGTGGAAACTAGCTATATCCTGAATCTAGCTATTATTTTGATTTGTCTGTTTAAAACTGACAATAATGACCATTTTTGTTTTATTTGGATATGTAGGCTGCATACAATGCATATAGTGGTTACGGAAGCAGCTATACCCAACCACAAGTACCGACATCAGTGCCACAGACTGCTGCTTATGGTGCTTATCCTCCAACATATCCTGTCCAGGTACCAGTGGCATTTATTGCATTTATTTCCTGTGGTTTCAATCCTCGTCCTGATTGACTTCAGTTGCAAAAAATAAATTATGTTGATTTTAATTATGCTATGCAATTTGTTGCAAACATTGTTGACTATTAGTCTCTACTACTAGTAGGTAAAGCTCATATTGGAGGTGACATTGTAAAATTTTTTCCTTCTCTCTCTTCAAGGTTAGTTAAGACCACCTGCATCTCTCTATTTCTCCTTTCTACCAAGATTTTCTGCAAGAAAATAATGTTCAAAGGAGTGTTGTAGAGACCAGATAAACTGGAAGACTGGTGACTCAGCTGGTTTGGTCCTTTGATTGAGCTGTTTTAGGACAGGGAACCAGATGAATTGGTGCTCTTGCTCAAAGTGACCATTCATGTGTAGCGACTTAGGAGTGAGACCATTGGTTGGATCGTCTTCCAATCAGCCATCTAATATACCAAAAATGTTTTGAAATTCAACCTGTAGGCATCTGGAGTCTGAAGTGCACATTGTATTAGACTATTGTAATACTTCCCGGCCACTTATATTTCTTTGCTTATCATTACCATATAATTTTTAAATATTTTAATTTCATAACATATAAGATAGTAACAAATAATACTAGATGGCCAGACAGATAAACTTGGGGGTTGGTCCAGTGAGGCTGTGGCCTGCCATCCTTCATGGGTTACTGGTCTAGGTTCAATAACTATGTTCGGACTGTTTTTATTTAGCTGGCATAGAAGGAAATTGGGGTTAATTGTTTCCTTGGACAACGAATGTAATCCTCTAGGCTTATGGTTAGAGATGCTTTTGGCGGGTATCTGTCAACATGCTTTAAATGCCTGCTGACTACTTGCCTTTGCTTTCTAGGTGGGTATGTTCCATGGGTAACCATGGAAATGGAATTTTTGCATTTCTCTTCTCGTATTAGCTGGGGGTGTACCTTACCGTCTGTGGTATTTTTTATGAGAATTTTTCATGTTAGTAGAATCCATAAATGATGTCATTCAACTCTAAGTGATTGATTACCTCTCTTTTTGGTGTCTTGCTTTATTTATTTATTTATTGTTTGTGATGACTCAATGCGCGTAATGAAATTACTGAAGAACTAAAATGTGAAAACTAAAAGAGCAATGGGAAGAGAAAGTGATAATTGTAGGAACTACTATGTTGCTGCCTACATTTTATCGTCTCTAAATCTCAACAGTTTGGCTTTAATTTTTGCAGGCTGCGCCCCAGCAAGGTTATGCACAACCAGCTGCAGCAGCAGCAGCAGCACTGGCCCCAGCTCAGCAACCAGCTTCAGCATCTCAGGCCTATTATGGGAGTTACTATTGAGCTGGCAAAGATTATTTCCAGCCAGTTTTGCCACATGTACTCTATTTCTCCTTTGTTCATCTCCATACGAAGTTGAGCTTTAACTTGGTGTTTCTCAGACATTGTTTTGGCGTAGTTGAGGCACTCAGAAGAGAATTATTGAGTAGTAATATGTTCTAATTGCGATCTGTCTGGAATGAGGCATTTGCGATGGAATTGTATTTTAGCTATTTGGGAGTAGTGCTTTGAATTTCCATGTATGTGCATTTATTAGGATGCTCATTTTAGTCATTTGGAAGATTTATCTGGTTGAATTTTTGAGAGGGAGGGAGAGTTGGATAGAGAATAGCCTGCCTCAGGCCATCAGCCATTGTCTCTCCGCATTTCATTTGAAATGATGCAAAAACAGAGGTGCCTGTAGACTCAACTTGCACTGCGTGGCAGGTGATGTTGGTAGTTTTTGTAACCCAGAGAGAGAGACACAGAGCATGAGAGAGAGAGAGAGAGAGAGAGAGAGCATTATAGAGGGGTTGGTGGCAGAGGTGGGGCAAATGCCACACCATCTTTTAGACTTCAGTGCCAGTAATGACACAGTCATCAAGACTGGGTGTAGTCAATTTTATGGATATGCAGAAGTACGAAACCTTTTTTCTCCCAATTTTATTTCGTTTGAGGCCTATTGATCTGAATAGACGACGTTGGTGAGGGGCTTATAAATAATAGTTTAATAGTTTTGTGGTTGATAAGGTTTTATATATTTTAATTTTAATTATTAATTGATAAACAAGTATCAGGAGAGAGATTGAAAAATATATGAAGAAAAGAAAGTTAAAAATTCATTATCTTGCGATAAAGTTCAAAATACGAAAGGAACACGGGTAGTAGACAATTAGGTTGAGACTTATGTGGCTAAGACTATAGTTTGAGGTTATAGATAAAAACTTTGTTTCAACTATGGAAAACCTTTTTATTAGTAATCATGCTTATATCCATTAGAGTACTCCTATCTATTAGGGTGTATCTCATTTATGAGATGCGACAATTGGACATTTGAATAATAAAGGGCCTTATGTGCACAAGATAGCACATGGAAGCATGATGGTGCTTTAAGATCTTATAGGTGGATAATGATATACTCATAAGGAATGGTGTAATGGCAATGACATCAATCAAGATCTGTTTGTCACTTCAGTTCTAGGTGAAAATCTAGAAGAGACAATATATTCTTGGGTTTAAGATTCTTTGGGACTACAAGAATAGAGCTATTGTGTTATATCACCTACATTGATAAACACTGAGTCAAGTGCATGATGTAGAACTCCAAGAAGGGTTTGCTACCCTTTAGGTTTGGAGTTGTCTTTCTTAGGATCAATGCCCTTAGACATCTAAGGAGAGAGATCACATTAAGGTGCTTTCGTATGTTTCTACAATGAGTTGCCTTAAGCATACGATACTGTGTGCTAGGCCTGATATTTGCTTCGTTGTAGGAATAGTGAGTAGATAGTAGTCCATTTCATGATTAGAGTTTTAGATGGATGTTAAGTATATACTTAAGTATCTTTGAAGAATAAAAGGAGATATGCTTGTGAGTCTTTGTGATGAGTTAGTACTCATTAGGTATCAAGAATTAGACTTTCAATTTTATGAGGACTCTTACAAGTCTACCTTTGGGTATGTGTCTAATTGGTTTTTATTGCTTTTGAAGTAACAAAAGAAGTTGTTTGGCTTCATATGTTCCTTATAGGAACTAAGAGTAGTTCCCTATGGGAACTAAGAGTAGTTCCTTATGGTTGTGTCGTCCAAGATCTTGTTTTTGATGACAGTGGGATGGTGGCATAATCTAAAGAACTAAGGTACCACTACAAGAGAAAACACATAGAGAGGAAGTACTACTTGCTTTGTGAGATAGTTAAGAGAGGTGATGTGACTATGAAGCAGATTCTTTCTATGATAGAATTCTTTTAGGGTAGTGATAGCAGGATAAGAAGGTAGTAGCTTCCTATCTATCCTATCAAGCCTTGGGCCAATGGCTCATAGTGGGGCAAGGGTATCAAAACCCCCTATGATAACATGTGCCAGTGACATTATAAGCCAATAAGTTAGTCAAAAGCAATATTGACTCTTGGCTACAAGGCCTTAGAAACCAAGGATATCAAAATTTAACTTGCTAGGAAGGTAACAAACCTCTTAATCAAAAAAATTGAAAATTACCAAAGATTGAAAATTTAGTATATTGAAATAATTAGAAGGGAAAATTAATGTCACATAAAAAGAAAGAGGGTATCTAGATTGTCATAAGAAAATAAATGTGAAAATTATCCAAAAAGTATCATGCAAGTAACTATTTTATTACATCAATGAGGCAATCCTTTCCAGAACATTCGACAACATTAACTTAGGGCCCTCCAGTGTCCTTAACTCTAACCTCTGCAACATATGCATCATTTGTGTTGACTTAAGCTCATTTTTCTTCCAACATCTTAAAGCCTTCACCATCATCCACACTCGTCATATCATGACTATGGATTCCTCTAACTGATCATTAAATTCATCATCTATGATGAAGTCTTCGCCAATATCAAAGTGTTCCAGGATCTTGTGTTTTTGCATACAACAATGGTATGTGTATGTATACATGTCATCCACTTGCTTGGTGAACTTAGTGATTAGCTTGCTACGTTGCTTTTGCATGTCAAACTTGGCTTGTTCTAGATTTGCTCAAAATTAGATGAGTACTTCCAAGTTCTTCTACTGGTCGGATAGAAGACACTTGTGCTCGCTTTTCAATAGCTCATATTTCATTTGAAGTACTTAGGTAGAAGTTTGAAGGGTTTTTGTTTCCTTCTCAGAATTGCCTACATGTGCTCGAGCAACCTCAAGTGCGACTTCTAGGGATTGTTATTTCTTTATCGATTAAACAATGAAGGCCCTAAGCTTGTTGACCACTTCAAGCTTTTGAGAAAGAAGTTGTTGACGCCAATTGATATCTTGCACCCTTACCGCAACTTATAACAAACAAATAGAAAAATGGTTTAAGTAGTTGAAGGTGACAAATCAGAAGCAATAGAGAGAGAGAGTTACCATCTCCTTGACTTAGTTGCCATCTAGGTCTTTGATGGCTACAATATATTAGGCTATTTGGATAGGGGTGCTTGCTAGGATGTTTGCCGACAAGTTCAATTTTTGGTTGTTGGGGTACTTCCACTACATTTTTTTTTTCGTTGGAGGGAATAATGCCCTCACATTGAACAAAAGAGTGTCCGGACCAATGAAACTCAAGAATTGGATTAGGATTTCGTCTACTTCATCATAAGGTACAATCGCCAAGGGTCTCGGCTTAGAAGGGATGCAAGGACGAAGGTCGAGTATAATAATTTTTCTTGAAGCAACTTGAATCGGGGATACTAAGTTTGCCTCACTAGAAAGAGTAGGAATCAAGGAAGTGAGGGAACTATTGCCAAAAGGAACTCTCGACTATTAGGAAACCTGGATCTCTTTATTCCCATACCCTGGATCTTATAGGTGTATGCAAACTACCCTAGACTTTTATATTTTATGCAACAAAAGTAAAAATCAAATTTTTAACGTTTAAGGATTCATAGAAAAGCTATTAGAAAACTTCACCTTTAATTTAGACATCCCCAAATCAATTCCACTTGGTGAAGATAAAACCTGAAGAGTCCGAAAGTCTCGTACACCCAAGATCTGCTACTTGATGACTCAAACCATAATCTTGGCACCCCAAAGTGTGGGTTTTGGAAGAGAGGAATCCTAGGCTTTTTCCCTCTCTCTTTAGAGGTGGAAAACGACTCTTACTAAAAAGTAATGGAAACTTTAACCCTTAAGGGGGTTTTTATAGGGTTTTTCTACTAGGCCAAAGTGACTTGAGCCTACCAAAGCTTGAGTCACTTAATTTAGCCCAAAACAGGTCCTAATTGATTAATTAACCACATAGAACCATTTAATTAATCAATTAACCCAATCCATAGAACTTGTTTACTATCCCCTATGCAACCTTGCATAATTATCAAAATGCTCTTATGCACTATAGTGAACCTAAAACCAATTCAACCCTCATAAATAATGTCATCATGATATATGAGTTCAAAATGTGGACCACTAAGACCCGTATGAGCACTGGTTTCCTCAGAATTCAATTCTGAAGTTGATTTAACATTCCATTAAGGAGAGTCAACTATAATATAATACCCTATGTAAATAACAACGAGATGAAGCTTGGGTCTATGACCTACCATCCATTACATGTAGACTCCCTATAAACTAGTGTTCATAATCTAACAAGGTAGTGTTATCACCTATCAAGATTACCTCTTTAATCCTTGAATTACAGATCCCACTTATTATGTGATCAATTAACATATTTTGACTCGAATGAGCATATGTCAAATATTTACTAAAAGAAATGTTATGACCATAGTTTTCTAGATCACATGTCCTTTGGATCACCCAAGGGGACACTATCTCAATGTATAAGATATCATAGTGCTTTTATTAAGAATACTTGTTGTCACCAACCTTCATTAATAGTGACTTAATCTATAGGGATATATGACCACTTTAAGATCTTACCAATTGGTCAAAACCTCTTATTAACTTTGATACAGACTCAATATACTCTTAAGGTTGATAGTCCATGCGGTATAATAACTTGTTGAATCATGACAATTGATAGCCTTATGTTATGATTCATTGTAGGTCTTGTACAATGTACATCACATATATTAGTGCAGTCATCATGAGAAAACCATCTTGACGGCTAAGAGAAATTATCCCTCCAATTATGAGGTACTACAGTCTTAGATTAATTGTCCAAGTCCATGGACTGATTGTGGACAACTTATCACTTTGTAAGGAATCCATGATTTGGATCTTATATGTAATTCATAATACACCTAAATCATGTACAATGCAAGTGATGTGGGACATGTATACTCAAATATCTAATTAATGCAAAAAAGGATAAAGAGAAATTAAGAAACATAAATAAATAAATTTATAAATGAAAAATTAAGGGATAAATTAATAGTTGTGTTTGAACTAAAGGGCTAACCCAAGTTTTTGATGTGTATGGTAGAAATCTACCTCTGCCATTGGTATTCCCTTGTGCCTGGGTTTGGCATAGTCTCCCTTTGCATATCTTTTTTTCTCTCTTAACACATGAAGTTTGCCTCACTTTTTGATTCGCCGAGCGAGCAACTTCGTAATAGTCGAGGTCTTTCAAGAAAAAGTTTACCCCAGTCTCTGGATCATTAGATGCTAAGCGTGGCAGTACTTGTAGAATAAATGGTTTAACTTGGGCAAGTACTCTTATTAGGTTTGGGTCGAAAAAAAGTAAGAAATGTTTCTGTTGAACAATGTCAATGTTATATAAATGATTAATCTATTCCTAGGAAGTCTTCTCAACTCACGCAACAAGATAGCCCCAACTCTTTTTATCTATTTGGGGGGAAAAGAAATAGAAAATGTTAGTGTCAAGGAAAGAAAAATTGACAAGCTTGAAAAACCTGGATGACAACATACTTAAAGAGTTCCATATATGGTTTAACCGAAAAAGCCCTCAAGGTTTGTTAGTCAAGGACTTCCAATTATTGGATACTATTACATGTTTGGTTGCCTATTCCTTACTAGGGTCAGGTAGTGTTGTTACTAATTGAAAAAAGTGCTTATGGACTAAGAACAAGAATTTGTCCCATTGGTTCAACTTAATCATATAAGTAAACAAGATCTCTAAAAGGGAAAAATCTAAGTTGTAAAGACGGTTTAAAACACTACATCCCATAAGAATGCGAATTGTGTTCAAATGAGCATATGTTGGGAAATCTTTGTGTAGTGAAAGAATTGTCTCATAGGAGGCGAAGTTTGATGTGAAATTGTTCGCTAATAAAACACATTGAGTATAGGGCGTGGTCAAGAGTTGTATTTGAACATTAGATCAACTGGACATCCATGTCATCTAGGATGGCAAACTTAGATATGAAATTTTCGATGTAAAAGTCATATGCTATTTGAATTCGATGATGGTTGACCGCAAGAGAACTCACTTTACTCTAGATAGGTACCTTGCTTGTGGAAGAGTCTTTTTGTTTCTCCATCACCTATGGAGCCAAGTGTGAGATTTAGATTGGGTGATTAGAGTCTTAGATAAGGTGCAAGCATGAAGAATGGAAATTAAAAAATTCTAGGACTCTCAATCCCTCAAACAATCACACTAGAGGGATGAATCCAATCCAAAGTGTGTGATGCAAAACCCACAAAAGGGTATTGCTAACGAAAAAGAAAGAAAAAGAGGAGAAACCCTTAAAAAGTTCGCTCAAACTTAATCAAAGATGGTGAAACCTGGACTAAATAGAACTAACTTCCTAAGTAAACCCTAAAGGAGATTAGGGTCTCTTAGATAGAGGCGAAAACACAAAGCCATAGAGTAGAGGAAAATGCACACCTGGTTAGAGGATGTTCTAATGCTTGAGCTCTAATGACAAAGAAATGGCAAGAACAATAAGCAAAAACTAGAGGGCTTAAAGATTGATCAAAAGTGATTGCGACTAAATGATAGTGAGAATGCCCAAACCTGGAGAAATTACTCGGGAATATTAGGTTCACTAGATGGTGGCGTAGAAAATAAGGAAGCTTAACCACTTTATGTCATTGTGACAGTCAATGGGACATTTAGTGGGAGACACGATGCAAAGTACAACAAGTGATGGTGAATCATGATGCAATGACATGTGGAGGCACTTGCCTGTGCTACCATTGATGGCTCCAAGAATTTTAAATTCAAAAATTTTCTCGCGCTAACTCTATTAAAAGGAAAAAGATTTTCGATCAAACAACTTACACACACTCTATAGAAAATGGAGACAACGTGGGCATCGTGAGGAAAGCCTAGGAAAAACATGTTTAGATGCAACCAAGACTAGCTGGATTGGGAAATAAGGCAAAACATAACATTACTCTTACTATTCGGATTAACCTTGGTTGGCTAGTAGGGAAGTACTCAGGTAAAGGGGGATTGACCCAACCCTATTCAACTAGTATGAAAGTACTCAGGTAAAGAGGGATTGACCCAAGTTAGAAAAAGGATGAACGCCAAGCGATCATGACCCGTGATCGTTACCAATGATATAAATAGGTGGTTGTTATGTCTTTAATGACTAATTGTTATGCATTTAACATGGAAAACTTACAGGCTTTTGGGAACGGTTATGGTCACAAGCTTATAAAAAGAGCATTGAGTCATGTAAAAAGGGGGGATCGTTCTAAACCTTCTTTTCAAGTAATTATATCCAAAACCTTGATTTTGACTTAACTATCAGAGGGATTTATAAAAAAATCTTCCAAACATGCATGTTTTGCAAGATTTTTAGTAGAATGAGGAATGAGAAGATTGAAGTTACAATAGTAGTGATGTTGGTGTTAGTGATGTTGCTTGTGGTGCAACTAATGCTGGTGACCGTGTTTATGGTACTTGTCATAGTGATGGTGATGATGCTAAGTGCGATGAATATAGAGGTCATAATAGGGAAAGTGTAGACATGGAGGACTCTGATCGCAAATGATTGAAATGATCTATCAAGACCTATTTGGAAAGAGTTTCCAAAAATTGTTTTCTATTTTTAAGAACAGAAAACACTAAAAAATATATGTTTGACAATTATTTTCCATATTTTCAAAGTTGTTATCCGTGTTCTTAAATTGGTGTTTTTGGAGAACAATTTAAAGTTGTTTCTCATGTTTTCTATATTATTAACAAAACAAACAAACCACAAAAAAAAAAAAAAAAAATGGAGAACAAAAAAATATTCACACATAGAATAAAACCCCCCAAGAGATGAATCGTACAAGAAATCGAACCAAATCCCAAATGCAATTAAACTTACCATCACCTTCTCCTCCCCACCATACCATTAGACTACCTAGAAAAATGTAGAACAGTTTTTTCCCTTTTCTTTCTCGAAATAGAGAATAGATTGGTGATAATGGTAATCGTGAAGGATGATGATAGTACTACGATTTGGACTTCACATAGTGGAGCTACGGAAGATGGTATGAAGGAGGTTATAACTGTGAACAATTTTTAAATGAGAAAATATTTGGGAAATAGAGGAAGAGATGAGGAGTGGGGGAAATGGAGGTGATGAGAAGAGAAAGAGAAAAATATCTAAGAGGGATGAAGAAAATGTTAAGAAGGAAAAAAAATTAAGGGTGAGGGGTGAGTAATGCAAAAAGGTTTAAAAAAATAAAAGAAAAAAAAGATTTTTTTTTTCAAACTTTAAAATTATCTCGTTTTTGAAATGGATATAATTTTTATTTATTTAAAAATTGTTTATATTTACAATATTAAGTTGATAAAAGAAACTAAATTTTTATTTGTTTTATAAAATTATTTTTTATTAATTCAACTAAATATGATTTTTTTTTTTTAAGAACAAATAACTGTTTTTTAAAATTCAATTTCCGAACGTAATTTTATTTCTAAAAACACTTAAAACTATTTTCAAAAATTATTTTTTAGAATCGTTTTAAAAAACACATCCAAGTCAAGCCCTTAATCTTCTCCATTTGTTCATATAAGTCCTCCTAGGTTCATACCCTCCCTAATCTCATGGTTGTGCCCAAATCTCTAGGATACAAACCTTTGTGTGCATCTAATTTGTTTGCATGAGAGTGAGTGTTGCAATCACGTTGCAGTTGCAATAAATGAGCCACTAACCTTAATTTGGGGTTCTACATACATAAGTGTCAGGCCCATCTTATCCTATCACATATAATCAAGAATGCACTCTTTTGGATATGTCTTAGGAACACAATATACTATAGCCTATGACAAATGGTCATCCTACCAAACCCAAACTTGGAAAAAAGTATGCATTTATAACCCTATACTAGGTAGTGCTAATACCTCTATGATAGTTGGTAGGTGAAAAGGATGTTCTTGATATAGTCTATATATTATCAAATTGCTTCAACATTTTCTCCAAACAGTGAGGCTCAACCAAATCTATGAATTTGATGTAACCTATAAAAAAGGTAATTTGTGGTCTATAATGTTGGGATAAAAGAGATACATGGGGATTTCATATAATAACCTCTAACCAAAATGTTCAATCCAAACTTAATCCATTCCCATATTTTTAATCATAAATTAAGTTCGAATTGATTAGGGTCGACACAAGTTAGATGAAACCCATTTGATTAGATTGGACACAAGTTTGATGAAAGCGAAAAATGCTCAATCCAAACTTAACCCATTCCCACATTTTTTAGTTACAAATTAAGTTTAGATTAATTAGATTGGACACAAGTTGGATGAAACAGATTTGATTAGAGATGACACAAATGGAATGAAACCTATTTGTAATGGTCTTTTTAATTTTATATTTTGTACATTTATGCCAAACTTTAAATGGTAAATAACAAATCATTTTGAAATAATAAAAAAACAAATCTATTTATCTTTCTAAAAAAACTAAAACAATAAGTAATATAATTAAGTTTCATATTTTTTTTCTTTTAAAATTATTTTAAATGATATAAACAAAATATTGGTATAATAAAATAAATTACAATTATTATAAAATATTAAATCAACTTTGTTTTAGATTGAAGTTGCCAAATTCAACTCAGAATTGAGTTAACATTAAGAAAACTTAAATAAAACTAACCGAGTATAAAAAATACTTATTCAAACCCTCTACAATATTAAGTTGGGTCAAACCAACCCATTTAAATTACACCTCTAACAATAATTATGATAATAACTATAATATTAATAAAATAAAATTAGTTCTACTAATGCTAATAATAATGATAAAATTATTTAATTGAAATTTACTTAAATTTATTGTTAATAATAATAATAATAATAATGATGATGATGATGATGATGATGATGATTTTTTAAAATTTCTCATGATTTTTTAAAATTTCTCTTTAGGATATGACATTCTTTTTAGGACATGTTTACATATTTCGATAACTTATCAAATGTGGGTCATTTTTTTCAAAATAATATAATCAAATCCAAGGTTGACTTTTGATTGATTTTTGAAAATGGTGATATGAAAATTACTATTCTATTTTTTAAAAAAGTTAATTTTCCTTTTACAAATATGAGATTTTTGGTATTTTAACTAAAGAAGACATTTAGATTCATTCATTACTATTATTATTATTATTATTACCATTATTATCATCATCATTGTCATCATCACCATCATCATCATCATTACTATTTTTTTTTTCTTACTTAGTATCAATTCAATCTTACATTATCTTTTATTTGATTATTTTTAGGTATATGAATGGATAGTTTGATTATAATTGTGTGTTACAAGGATGATGAAATAATTGATGGCCCATCTATTGTACCACTTGTTGCATTATTACCATAATTGACTTATATTTTGGATACTGTTAGTATTTTATATATCATTATTTTAAACAAATACTCATGATGTATATTTATACTTGTTATATTTTGGATTGACTAACTTTTTATTAACATAAGTTTTATAGTATTCTACTTATTTTGGACTTATTTTACACAAAATGATATTGTTACTATTTTGGAAAAGTGTCGATTTAATTAGTATTTAGTTTACTTGTTTTGATTGGTTTTGGATTGAAATGTCCAAATATTTATTATAATGTATACATATGATAAATTTTAAACATCTGGTTGTATATAAGGTAATACTAATTAAGAAATAGATTTTTTTTTTCTTTTGTGGAAGGTGTCTCTTCAGCATAAATTCAAAATTTTCCACTGTGCATGGAGACACCTTCGATATAAATCCCATTTTTTTTGAAATTATAAAAGATGTCTCTTAAACATATACTTTCATTATAAAATCAAATTCAAAAGATACTTGTAGTATAAATTAAAATTCGTAAAATTGTGAAAGATATCTCTTGAAGAGACACCTTTAATATATATTAAATTTTATGAAATTATGGAATACAAGAGACATTTTCAGTATAAATCTAATTTTATAAAGAATTGTAAAAGATGTTTTTTGAAGAAATATTTTTAATATAAAATCAAATTTAAGATATAGGTAATATAAATTAAAATTTTTGAAATTGTGAAAGATGTATCTTCAATTTTTTTTTTTTTTTTTTTTTAATGTATGTTATGAATTTGAAATTGATGAAGAAAGATGTCGACATCTTCGACCCGATAATAAGTGCCGTGAATTCATCCATATTTGTCCATCTAGCATTTTTAAAGAATTATTTTTTAAAGTTGGTGTGGAAGTTAAGAACCCCATTGTGTCAGCAGAATCCAATGGGACATTACCCTAAATGGCAACGTAACCAACATTTTTATTTCTCAACCGTCCAAAACCGTTGACTTCAAGTCAGCAGGAGTTTAACGGCTCTGATTTCACTTGTGAATACGTTATCATAGAGTTGAGTGATGTACAGTATCTTAGTGTAGAACACTGTATTAACTATAAATAGTCTCAGAGCCAGTGGAGTTGTGTCTTCTCTCTCTCCAGATCTGCCCAAAGCCTCTGCCTTTTCTTAGTTTGTGCTTCTAAAACCCTCGTCTCTCTCTCTGCTACCCTCTCTTGCTCCTTCTCTTTCTAAAACCCTGATTCTTCTTCAATCTCGTTTTTTCCCTATCTACAAAGAGGTGTAAAACTATTTATCATTTTATTGGCGGAACCCTAACTTTTTTTTTTTCTGAAATTTAGGTTTTGGTTACGGTGCCTCTTTGTGGATCTGGTGTCTGTTTAGGGTTTTGGAGGATCGTCATCGTTGCATGCTTGTTCTGTTGGGCTGAAGCAATAATGGCGTCTTCGTATCCCGCATCTGTCACTGCTTCTGAGGTGATGATTGCCACCTCTAAAAGCGCAGATTTGGGTGTTGTGTTGTTATGTTGAAGTTGTTGTCTTGATGCTCATGGTGTTTGTTAATTTTTTTTTCCAGGTCGGTTCCTTCTTTGTGTCTCAGTACTATCACGTTCTTCGGCAACAACCTGATTTTGTTCATCAGTTCTACACCGATTCGAGCACGATGATTAGGATCGATGGGGATTCCAAAGAGTCTGCGTCTGCAATGCTGGTATTTCTCTTCTCTAGATGCCGTCTATATGTATTGCGCTTTTTTTATTGATTTTTTATTTGGTGCGTTGAGATGTAGAAATAGAGATTTGAGGAGATGTCTGGGATTGGTTGTGTGCTTTAAAATGATGAGATAAATTGAAGTGAGGAAAAATAAATATCTTTGGTCAGATTTTAGTACTGCGGTTGTATGGGCGGGCCAAAACCCAATCTGATTTGCTAACTCCTATTTATCATTTAGTAGGTTGGCTTTTTCGGTGGTAAAGGTGGCTGATTTCTTGGATCTTCTGAGTGCTGTGTGAACATGGAAAAAATTGGGTATGGGAATTGTATAACACCTGTCCTAGAAGGCTTAGGGAACCGACTTTCTGGTCAAAGTAATCTTTTTCGTAAAAATAATTCTCGTTCTAGACTTGTGTTCAAAATATTTGTCAAAGTAGTGTGTCCTTACAACACCAAATTCAACTTTATTTATTTATTTATTTCCGGTTCAAAACCACAGTGGGTAAAAACCACAGGTTTTAAATTTAAAGTTAAAACCACAATTGGTAAGTGTTTTTTTATGCACAAAAAAAAGAAGGTCTAGGCAATGAACATGTGATAGCAAAGATTAGATTGGTAAATATTTTGGAAGGAGATCTACTTTGGTTATTTTTTTCTTCAAAAAGACTATTTTGGCCTTAAACTCTAGGGAACCCTTGTCCTAGAAAGATTAGGGAGCACCTATAAACTGACATGTTTTCTTCTTGAAAGTAATGACAAACTGTGTTTATGGTTTGCTTTTCTCTATTTGTCTTTATTTGCACCTGTATACATTGTGAAGAGCAGCATGTTAAATGGATAATTTGGTAGCCTTAACTCCTCTATTATACCTTACCCTTAAATATCCTTGCTTTTGTTATGCATGGATGTGAAAATTTTATACAAGCATAGTTGGCAGGATTTGGGAAAGATATGACTAATAAAATCCTAGGGGTGTACAATATAATTTAGTGCAACATTCAGAACATTTTTCATTGTAAAAATATAGGGTCTATTTGGGAATGTTTTCGAAAGCTGTTCTCAAAAAACAGTTTTTGAGAGCAATTTTTGGAAACCGTTCTATGATGTTTTCTAGAACAAGTCTGTTTGGGAACTTAAATATTTTTAAAAATAAATTTTGTATATAGTGCTTTATCTCCAATTATTTTTCATATTTATCTCATTATTTTTTAAAACAATATTCATAAAACAAGTGAAAATAACTGAAAACAAATGTAGTACATTTCCAAAAAACACTTTGTTTTTTGTTTTCTAATTGCCAAATAGGTTTTCTTATTTTTTTTTATTAAGCCCATAATTTCTATATGAATAGCATTGTAATTGTCTGAGACCCTAGGTGCCTAGGTGATAGCCTACAAATAACCGAGACCTCTGCATAGCTGCTTTATGATGTACATAATAAAAAGCATTTATATGTGCATTACATCTAAATGAAGTATGAAATATGATACTGATCATATGCTGATGGCACTTCTGTATGTTCTGAAGAATACTTGTAGCTGAATCATTTTTATGTGCTTGTTGATGGTTGGAACAGTTGTTTGTATGAGGGATATGATGTGGATATCTACTGCTATTCTTCTTGGGTAACACTTTATTGAAAATTATTGTTCCCATTACTTCCTTCATCCTTGTTATATATCAAGATATGATTAAATCAAGGATGTCTTCTTTGCCTCCACCTAAGGCCAATCTCATGGAACAGTGAAGATTCATAGGTTCTTTCATTTATTTTTAAAAATCTTCTAAAATTAGATCTTAAGTTGTTCCTTAAACAAATGTTTAACTTGGTTTCTTAGAGATCCAATTTTGTTTCATTTGTTTTCAAATTGAAAAAAGTTTTCTGTTTTAAGAAAACCAATTTCTCTTTTGGAAATAGAAAAGGGGAAATGCTGAAATTTCTTTTAACAAAAAGAATATTTAGCAGTGCAGTTTCAAAAGAATTCTTACTGAAGGTGCCATATCTCATTAGAGTGAAAAGAGGTTATTTTCTTATCATATTCTTTTTTAATATAAGAATGAAGAAACATCAGAGAATCATTTACCATCAAAGTGAATTTTTAGAAATGAAGACCTTTTTTACTATCTGGACCAACCTTACTCTATGTTTCTTTGACAGGATCTCAAAAATTTAAATGGCAGAGGGTATTTCATTTTAGTGATGTTATTTTACTATATGGATGTGCTTATGCACCTTACCTTCTGTGATCTGGAACAACTTGAAAACAAAGAATGGAACAAAACTTGCATACCAACTTGAATAAAAAAAAAGATGAACTACAAACATTAA
This sequence comes from Vitis rotundifolia, assembly GCA_030254885.1. Taxonomy (NCBI): domain Eukaryota; kingdom Viridiplantae; phylum Streptophyta; class Magnoliopsida; order Vitales; family Vitaceae; genus Vitis; species Vitis rotundifolia. The sequence continues at coordinate 7,014,741 of CM058157.1, forward strand.
AGCCTGTAACACAGGAGATCTTTAAATTAAAACCTCTGGTTTATTGCCTCTAGGACAACTTAAGACCCCCCCTCTTCAACTCTGGAAAAGCAACAAGACAAATACTTAGCCCTCAACTAGTTGCCCTCGATTCACTATATCAACTCCAGCCACCTCTCCAGTGAGAGCTTTATTCTACTGGTGCTGGAGTTTACACACGTTCTTTCTCTCTCTTATGCATGCATCTGCTTTTTTGCATGTCACTGAATTTTTACTCTTAATGTTGTATATGTTGAGTGTTCTTTCTTTAAATCAAGGAAAACCTAATGAAACTTTACTTTTCTATATTAGTTTAGATCATTCACCTTGTGACTGTTGAAATTTTGTTTGGTTAAAAATTGATTTTCCTGATTCCTTCTGTCATCATGATGGGATTGTATTATTGTTGTGGTTGTAAGAGGCAACACCATTATGATTGTGCTTCTTATATTTTTGTTTTTCTTGGCTATATGTTAAACAGTAGACAACTAGAATTACAAAAAATACTTCCTAATTATAGAAGGGCACCAGGTGTTATGCAATCTGAAGTCAGGAAAATTATCTCGGACTAAACAAAAAAGTGAAGTGCACTAAAAGATAATTGTTGAAACTATGTCAATGTTTTTGCAATAATTTGATTGAGTGGACTTGGACAACTATCTGTGTCTTATAGAGAGGCCTTTTAGGACTAAATCGAGATTGTATTACCTTTCCCCCCATGGGCTGTGGAACAAAATTAACTTATTGCATTTTTTTTCCTCTCCAGGACATCCATGCACTTATCATGTCACTGAATTACACTGGCATTAATATCAAGACGATTAATGCTGTTGAGTCGTGGAATGGAGGCATTCTCGTTGTGGTTTCAGGTTCTGTCAAAGCCAAGGATTTCAGTGGGAGGAAATTTGTGGAGACCTTTTTCCTTGCTCCCCAGGAAAAGGGTTTTTACGTTCTCAATGATATCTTTCAGTTTGTTAATGAAGAAATGATTCCCCAAAATTCAGCCGCCATAGTGTCTGAGAATGAAGTTAATACCCAAGCTAGTGCATCGAATTCTATCCCCGAGCCAACAGGTGGTTTTTTGTTTTTTGATAAGTAGGTGTTGTGATTTGGTTTGTTGTTTAAGAACTTTCACTCACTACATTTGTTTCTAATAATTGTAAATGAATGATCAAATTGTTTTCATACAGTCTTTGGTCAAAACTGTGATGATAAATAGTTGTAGCCATATGGACTGCTTATTTGTTTTTATGGCTTCCTATTCACTATTCACTTAGTCAACAAGTTTTCCTTGGTCCAGACCATGCTTCTTTTTAGATGTACTGGGGAAAAATTATAAATTTAGTAGCAAAAAAAGGATTAATTAGAATTTGCTTTTAATTTTTATTATTTTTTTTTTCTGAAAAGAAAAATCGCTTCCAGTTGTAAGATTGTATACTTCTATGTATTACTCAGTTATATCATCATGTCTTCATTTTAGCTGAAGAAGGCTGAATTATTAGTTAACAGTTGGTAATCTATCTTGGTTTTCGGTTAAAAATTTCTGTGTAGAGTTAGATGTGTGTTTTATGTTCCTTTTTCCTTTTCTTTCCTTTTTTTCTTCTTTTTTTTTTCTCTTGGTTATTGAAATATAAACCAAAGATTATATTTGTCATTAATGTGTTTGGCAGTCTCTAGCTATGCATTGGAAGAAGAAGCCAGGGACTATATCAATTCAGTTCATCTTGAAGATGATCAAGTTGATAATTATAGTCACCCAGAGAATCCAATTGATAACTATAGTCACCCAGAGCATCCAATTGATGACTATAGCATCCCAGATCATCCAGTTGATAGCTACACTCACACAGAGCAGCAGCAACAACAAGACTTTGAGGTTGAAAGTTCTGTAGAGGAACTTGCTGTAGAAGAATCATCTGCTTCACTTCAAAATGTGGCAAACATGGTGCAAGAACCGCAGGCTGCTTCTGTGGAGGAGCCTGTTGGAGAGCCTCCAAAGAAAACTTATGCTTCTATTGTATGCATCTCTTCTAGTTGTTTTAGTTTGTGCATGTGCATTTTTATGTTTTGTGCATGTGTATGCAAAGTTGTGCCTGTGCATGTGTTGGTTCTTACTTAAGGGATGAATCTGTTATAACCATCTATCTTGACTGAGAGATGGTTTTTTTTTTGTGAGCAAAACTCATATTGGACCCCATCAAAATCACTCTGGGAATTGATAACTTCTAAAATCCATGTGTATATGAGATAAATTATTAAAAGAACCAAATTCTTCCATCTGAAAGCTATGTGTATTTAGTGTAACGAATTAAAAGAATCGTACCATGCATCTCCCTATCTCCCCCTGCTCTCCCTTCTATTCCGTGTCTGCCTTTTTTGTTTTTGGGGATGGTGGGGAGAGGTGGTGGTGGGGATGGCGCAAGGCAAAGCCATGAGGTAAAAATCCCCCCTGTGGTGTGGTCTTGTTGAAAAGTTAGTTCCTTTTCTTTGTTTGAGTAAAAGCTATTGTTGAAAATTAAAGTTATGGGTGGTTGCTTTTTACTGATTTTTTTTCCCTCCTTGTGGTGTTTAAAATGCTAATTACTATAAAGCTGCGGGCTAAAGGACAACCCTCGTCATTAGTAGCTGCTCAACCGGTTCTTAACAGGATCAGCCCTCCTGCTTCAGAGTGGAATTATACGCATAACTCTAGTGTCCAGCCATCAAACTATCCATCATCACTTGTGCCTGAATATGGTGTGGAGGCAGTGGAGGAAGGTTCAGCTCTAGAAGAAGGTTGACTTCTTAGTCTTTACTTTATAATTAAATAATTTTATTTCATTGATACATTGAGCATCCTCCTTTCCCATAGTGTTTATTCTGTTAACAATTTTAGAAGACAAACTTCATGCTGTATGTGAGGATTGAGCTGATGTTCTGGTGTGCCAACATGTGACATGTCCCTCTTCCACATACTAGATATCAAGGACCAAAATGTTTATTGAATATCAAACCAACCCTTCTAATTTCGATATATGATTCCAGGCATTTGTAAAGATCTTGTAGAAATTGTGAGTAATCTTAAAAAATTATTTACCAAAGGGTACTGTGATGGTTATGCCTTTTAAACTTGACTTTTATATGTCATTCAAATATTAGCATGTTTCAAAACAATTCAAGTGTTAATAGTGCTTCTGACATCTCCTGAAATGACTATTTTGCATTGTCAAGATAATACTTGGTAAGCATTCATAATTGAGGTGTATTGAATTAATTCTTGAGAATCCACCTTTTCAGGTGAATCAGGATCTGTCTATGTGAGAAATTTGCCCCCGTCTGTTTCTACTGATGATATCGAGCAGGAGTTTAAGAACTTTGGTAGAATCAAGCCTGGAGGCGTGTTCATTAGAAACCGCATGGTTAATTTCCATCTCTGCTCTTTAAAATGTGTGCCCCCTTACATTATATATATATATGCTAACCCTTGCTAACAAATTATTGCTGTACAGGAGAGTGGAGTTTGCTATGCATTTGTTGAGTTTGAAGATATTCTTGGTGTTCAAAATGCAATCAAGGTTTGAATAGTTATCATGTTTAAAATTGCTCAGTTCTGTGTTTTAAATCTTCTACATGTGGTTAGAGTTCCTAAATTTTTGAGGCCTACTGTTTTACATATTACATTCAAGTTCCAAGCCATGGTCTTTTCCTAAGTTATCTATTATCTGGCTTCCTGAGGCCCAATTTGGGTAAAAAAATATTTTGGAAAAAGCACAGTTGCCTTAGTCAAGTATTTTGTAACAAAAAAGCATCAAGATGTTGGTGGTTACCCTATGCATGCAAGGTAGCCTCTCTAAACAACAAATCTTCCTCTCTTTACCTTGGTTGTATAATTTGTTATCAACCAATATTGATCCTTTTTTATCCATTGTTGAAATTTTGAGTTTCTTACAACCATTTCTAAGATCAATTTCTGTAATATTAGTGGAGCATGAAGGAATTAATTTGCCTTATTTGTTGTTATAACCTTTCAGATAGTCTACTAGCATTTAATTTTGCATATGTTTTCATTGAGGATTCTTTGTATTTTGTAAGCCTTATGTACCTTTGGTTTCCTGTAGGCATCTCCAATACAATTAGGAGGGAGGCAAGTCTATATTGAGGAGAGAAGGGCAAACAGCAGCAGCACTTCTCGAGGAGGAAGTAAGTGCCTCAAATCTTTTTTCTATTAAAGTTAAATTTCTGAAGTGTTCTAAGAAGCTGTTGAGACATGATGTGATTTAGATATGGATATGGATATGGAATATGTGTTGGAGGTAGTTGGTGCTGTTGGTCCTACTAAATAGGTGATCCTGCCAAAGTAAAAGAAAGAGATACATTTCTAGATTGACTTGATCTGAGGATTTTTTTTCTTAATTGTTTCATGTCTGGTAGATGTGAGTTCTATTGAGAGAAAAGGAGATACATAGAGCGAAAGAGCTTCTGTCCTTTTGTGTCTTGAATATCTTGAGCAAGTGTAGTTTTTATGCAGGTAATGGTATGTTACAGAGATACCCCATTAGTGGGAGGGTCAGAGAGCAAAATTTTTACAAATTGGGTATTTAGCTGTATTCTTCTTAATATTAGGCTGTTACTGAAATTTGACTGCAAGGTGCATACCTCTACTACTTTGCATATCCGCTAAGCCCATATGAAAGATACCCATCAAAATTGATGTTAACAAGAGGAATATTAAATGTATAGAATCACCTGTGCTGGAAGGAAGGATTGAATTTTAAAACATGGTTTAACACACATGAATATGTAACTATGTTGTGCTAATTGGAGGGAAGAAGCTCTTAATTTTTGGTAGTATTACCAGGCCTGGTCTTGTAGTGTATTTAGATACAAACTTTTTGTGCTGCATTAGGAATAATGTCTGGTTTAGTTGTTGGAAATTGTGCTAGATTAGGGTCTTCTGTTGTGGGCCTTAGGTTATTTCTTAAGTGGTGTGCTTGAAGTGCACCAATTTGCAATAAGATAGGCTACACCACTAGAAGGGTTGGCTTAATAATTAGATGGTGTTGGTTGTGGTTGAATTGAGACTTTCAAGTTTAGGTTGGTGTAACCAGTGCTGATGAAGGTTGTAGACATGATGGTGGATTTGGTAGTATGCATTCTAGTTGTTTTGTTGATCGTATCAGTATGGAGGAGTACCTTTAAATTGTTTCATCAAACACAGTATCTCTTCATCTGTATTTTGGTTTCCAAAAGCAAGAGAAGTGTTTTCACCAGGTGGTGCCTTCTCCTGGTGATTGGATTATCTGTGTCATGATACTCTTGGAAGCAAAGGGAGGAGGTAATTCTTATCCTCTTGGGGTGCTAAGCCAAATTGGTTTGGAAATGTTTTTACTCTAAATTCTACCTAGTTTCTTCCGCATTCGTTTTCAAAATGGCATTGGTTCACTTCATGGAGTAGTTATTCTCCTGTCCATTGTTGAAATGACATGATTAAGAATTAGCTTAACAAGTCAGTTTGGTTAGACATCCTTTTATTTGACATCTGAATTGTCTTGACCAGGAAGGGGAAGAGGCAGAGGCAGTTACCAAACAGATGCGCCAAGAGCTCGGGTGGGCGGTCGGGGTTCTGTTGCTAGAGGCAATGGTTTCCTTCAGCGTGGTTTTCGACAAGATTAAGGGTCATAAGACAATTTTCTAAAAGTGGGCAGCCTATTCAGGGTCCATGTCGAAGGCTTCTTGGTTTGTTTCTGGCTGAAGTGATTATTGCATCTATGGTTTCTAGAGAAAACAACTGAGGGGTCACTGTTTTGAATGGATGGGAGTGTCGAGAGTTTTCCATTTTATTTTTCTTCTGGGTGGGTGTATTTATGCTGTCTTCCCCTTGAATGGATTTTATCATGCAATTCAATGGGGAAAGTATTTTTGCATTTTGAAGCCCCATGTCGTGAGTGTAAGAATACGCATGGAACTTTTTTAATTTATTTAAAACTTTCTGTCTGGATATATTTTTTATTTTATGGTTGATTCCACATGCTTCTAATTTCACATTTCTGAAAATGGAAATGCATCAAATGTTATTACCTCTATCCCTTCCCTACTATAGTTGTTTTGATTCAGATTTTCATTTTCTTGCCTCTCTAGGGCTATTTGTTGAAGACTTGGTAGTTGGGTTTCATACTTTAACAAGATGAATCATGCAAAAGTAAGCAAAACCCTGTTGGACTGACATTATTGCTTTTGTATTTGGTTATTTTATAAATTGATGATGGTCCTAAAAAATAATCCTTGGTGCAATCACCCTTGTACTAAAGCTTTCCTTTTCGCCAGCACCAGTAGGAAGGTAAAACAATAAAAGAAAATTATTAAGCCAAATGTACTGTGATGCTAGGCAAGTGGTCCTTAGCTAAAAAATTGAATTATTTATTTATTTGCGTACTATGAGATAATGTTCATACACATTCCATATCACTACAATGACTGCCCTAGTTCAAAGGCATGGTAACTACTCGTTGCAGAAATTCAACTGAACAAAAGCCATGGAGAAGTGGTGGCATGGTATCCACATGACATATTTCATCATTATCATCATCCTCTGTTTCCAGAGGAAGTTAGTATATTGTCATAACTTATTCACATGACCCTCCCTTAACTTATATAGGAGGGTAGGAAGTTTCTAAGCCTCTTGAAGCAATCTACAATTGTCCACTAAGTAGAGAAGTATGGAAAATTATAAAGAGACCTAGGGATGTCCACACATCTTTACACAAGGTTGGAAGACGAGAAGTGTTTTGAGTGTTTTAGAGAGTTCCAGAGAACTCTTGTATATAGCTTTGTAGATAGCTTTTATGTAAGCTTTTCTAGAGAGTTCTAAATTAGTGAGGAACCTTTGTGGGTTTCAAATAATTTTTTAGGTGCCTATAAATAGAAAGTGGCCTTATTTGGCCAAGACACAAGCAAGTTGAGAGCTTCCAAGCATTGCAAAGCCTTTTTGTGCAATACAAAACTTCCTTTTTAAGTGTTGTCCTCGTTGAGCATCCTAGCTACCAACTTGCGTAGTGTTGTTTAGCATAGCAAGTTAAGATCGGGGAAAGAATGACTTAGCAACATGAAGTATTTTGAATTGTCTAAGTGTGGCACGTGAGTTTAAGAAAGGCTTAAGTCCATAACAATATACTGCTTGAAGATGACTACAAAACCCAAAACTGGATATTAGTTTATGATGAAGAATGCATATCTATGACTTCATTTATGGAGTATTGATGATAGGTGGTCAGCATTGATGCTATTGTAGTACCACTTTCTTTCAGAAGAAGATGCTCAGAGATCATAAGGAGCCGATCTAATTCACTGATTTCAAGGATTCGGTTTGTTGTTGAAGAACTTTTAACTTACTGCACCATATGTTGGTCAAAACTGAGATGATAAATAGTTAAGTCAACAATTTTGTATCATGAATATCTTGAGCAAGTGTTGTTTTTATGCAGGCAATGCTATGTCACAGAGATACCTCATTAGTGGGAGGGTCAAAGATAAAAAACTGTACAAATTGGGTACAATGAAGTATTTTGCAATTTTGAAGCCCCATATTGTGAGTGTAAGAATATGGTTTTATGGGTAACATGGAACTTTTTTTATTTATTTAAAATTTGCTGTCAGGATCTATTTTTCTACTATTTGATGGTTTATTCCACATGCTTCTAGTTTCACATTTCTGAAAATGGAAATGTGTCAAATTTATTGCCTTCATCCCTTTCCTACAAAACAGAGTGCCCTGTTACCATCAGTTCAGAATTTCAGTTTCTTGCCTCAGCTTTGCTTTGCCAACTTGTGGGTATTTTAAGTGGAGGTATTTCTCCTTTCTCCATGGCTGTTTCAGCCGGTTTAAGACTTGGTACTTCTCTCACCATATGAATCATGCAAAAATAAGCAAAACCCTGTTGGACTGACATTGTTGTTTATGTATTTGGTTATTTATATTGATATATCGATTTAATCCAGCCCTTCTTCTAAAGCTTTCCTTTTTTTTCCCCAACATCAGTAGGAAAATCAAACAATAAAAAAATTTCTTAAGCTAAATGTATTGTGATGCTAGGCAAGTGGTAATTTATTTGCATACTATGAGATGATGTTCATACACATTCCATATCACTAGAATGACTGTCTTGATTCGGTGGCATGCTAACTACTCACTGCAGAGATTCAACCATTTATTTGCAGAAGCCATGGCAAATCCATGGAGAAGTGGTGGCATGGTATCTACATGACATGCTCCACCATCATCATCCTCCTCCTCCTCTGTTTGTAGAGGAAGCTAGCATATGCTGCTTGAACATTACTGCAAAACCCAAATATCAGGAGGACTTCATTTTTGGAGGAAGCACATACACTGATCTTCAGGGGCAGCTTGAGCGACCCGTTTAAAGTAGCTTGAGGCTCTATCTTGGTCCTGGTGGAGCTCCCACACTAGCTTTCAATATTAAGAAAAGATTTCACCATCTTTTGGATCTGCCAGAATGGCTCAACCCAAGTATTCCTCTGCTCCTTGGAGATCATGCTTTGACTGTCAAAATGACATGTAAGTATGCTTCTGTACTAGAAGGAAAATATTTTTGTTGTGCTTTCTTATGAATTGCTTTAACCAAATTCCTATTTTTTGGCCTGCAAACTGTGCTGACACAGAAATTGAAGAAGATGAAAGCATTCTCACCTAATACAGAAACTGAGCATAATTCCTCAGAAACAAAGGGTTGTTAGGATTCCCCTCCAACCCACCATCCTTTTGTAATACTCTTGCATTCCTGGCCTATGGCCCACCGCTGTCCTTGCCAAAGCCTTTTGGAATAAAATTCCCTCCACCACTACTGCTGCCTCGCTCTAACCCCAAACCCCACCCCCCCCACACACACACAAAAATCAACATCACTCACACCGAGTCCTCTTGCAAGATACATTTCTTAACCAACCAGCTCATTTTCCTCTTCAAAAGCCACATTCCTACTCCATTCTCCCAAATAAAGCCCATCATTTTTATGTTTTCTATGCTGAATTCATCATCTCCCATTGCCATGAATCTCTCTCCATCATTTTCCTCCAATGCTTCCTGCTCTTCCTCATCCTTTTCTTCTTCCTCGTCACTGTCTTCGTCCTCATTCATGCAACTTAAACAGTAAAATGAGAAAGATGGTAAAGTCTGCAACAGTGAGCAACTGGGTCTCCACAGATTTCCTTGGGAAGGTTTCGGGTACTAAACTCATCATTGTTGTTGCAAGATGCATAAGCCAGGCCTTTCAAATTCCCATCAAATTGAGCTTTTCAAAAGCCTTTATGGCCAACATTAACCGATGGAGAGATAGGAGAGGAGTTGCAAGAGACTAAGGATAGATTCAAAGACCCAGTTTGATGCAGTAAGAGCATGTTGTGAGCTTGATGAATGGTGGTTGTAGGATGTTTGATAGTTGCATCAGAAAGGTTGTTGGAACTGTCTGAAAAGCATGGCAGGAGTGAACCAAGAACTAGTGTTGAAGAGCTCTTGAGCAGCCTTTCTCTCCTTTTAACAATAGCTCTGGTGGCTGCTGTTTGTGTTACATGTGAAGATCTATCAAAAAGAAAACAAGCTGAGAGACAGAAGATCTTTCAATGAAAATACTATGCCTTTCTGCTTAGATTGTGGCAATAAAATTTCTACATTCTTGATTGAATGTACAATATGGGATTTTGCTAGTGCTTGAAAGCTAAATGTCTAATAAAAATCTGCTTAAAACTTCTATACTTTGATTTTTATCTAATTTTATGTTGATGTTGATATTTCCATGGGAAAATTACTGAATAGGGTAGGCTGAGGGTGAAAATTACCCGGAAGGGTCACCTAATGTGATAATTCCTTTGAATGTTGAGGAAATTTTCAACTTTGCCTTCACAGAACGAATTTTTCTATTTTCAGGCATTGCATACCAATCAAAGTGATCTTCCAATGAAATAATCTAATCAAGAAAAGTTATTGGATTTAATTTTACATAAAATTCAGCAACTTCAAGGTGTACCTTTTTCGTCACATCATCATCTTGCTAAAAGAGTTCACATTTTCATTGATTCCCCATCATAAAATTGTCTTGTTCTTTGCATGATCAATTTGGTGATTGTCTAAATTGATGACTTGCAATCTCATCTTCAATTGGTCATTTTTCTTAAGTCTTTTCTAATAACTTCATGATCTCCTTAAGTTTGCTATATAGTTGTATTATAGCATCTTGATGGGATTGTTGTGTGGTTGAAATTTCCTTAAAGCATATTGTAGCGGCATCTTGATAGTTAGAAGTTTTTTTGGAACTCATGTTTGCATAAGTTGCTCTACTCCTCAATTGCATATGCCTTCAAGTCAAGAACTTTCGCTTTGATATCAAAACTAATGTAGGACAACCCTAGGATGGTTGCCTACACTCAAAAGTAGGTGGGCTAGGGTTTTGTTTTTAGGGTACAAGGTGAGGAACAAGGAATAAAGTTTATGGTAGAGAAAAAATAAGATTAGAAAAATAGAGAGAGGAAAGAAATAACGAAGAAAAGATGGAAACCTTGAGTCTCACTAAGGCCTTCTAAGAGAGTCTTATTAAGAAGAAAATCAATGGAGTCTCACCATTGAAGATTGCAACACTTGCAATGAAAAAAATATAATATTATTAATATCAATCAATTCATTCCTTTGATTTACATTGATTAGCGGCTTCTCTAAGAAATCCAAACTCTACTAAGATTCTAATAACCTCTTATAACTCTAATTCTTATTATAATATCCAAAGTTTACTTGGACTCTAATAACCTATCATGACTCAAATTATAATTGTATTATAACTTAACTAGCAAATCCTAATTTGACTCCAACAATTCTAATTTAATTCTATTTAATATTAATTCTACTTAAAGCTTAATTATGTTTTCCCTTTCCTTCTTAAATAGACTTCAAAAGACTTTCCCCCATCACTTTTATTTGACATCTGAATTGTCTTGACCAGGAAGGGGAAGAGGCAGAGGCAGTTACCAAACAGATGTGCCAAGAGCTTGGGGTTCTGTTGCTAGAGGCAACGATTTCCTTCAGCATGGTTTTCAACAAGATTAAGGGTCATAAGACAGAATTATCTAAAAGTGGGCAGCCCTATTCAGGGTCCATGTTGAGGCCTCTTAGATTGTTTCTAGCTGAGGTGATTATCACATCCATGGTTTCTGGAAAGAACAACCAAGGGGTCATGGTTTTGAATGGATGGAGTGTTGTATTTATGCCGTCTTCCAAATGGATTTTATCGTGCAATTCAAGTGTTTTTGCATTTTGAAGCCCCGTGTTGTGAGTGTAAGAATATGGTTTCAGGGGTTACATGGAACTTTTTTTAATTTACCTAAATCTTGCTGTCTGGATATATTTTCTATTTTATGGATGAATCCACATGCTTCTGGTTTCACATTTCTGAAAATGGAAATGTAACAAATGTATTGCCTTTATCCCTTTCCTACAAAACAGGGTGCCCCATTACAATCAGTTGTAGTTGTTCTGATTCAGATTTTCAGTTTCTTGCCTCAGCTCTGCTTTTCCAACTTGTGGGCATCTTAAGTGTGAAGGTATTTCTCCTTTCTCCAGGGCTATTTTAGCCAGTTGAAGACTTGGTAGTTGGATTTCATACTTTCACTAGATGAATCATGCAAAAATAAGTAAAACCTGACATTGTTGCTTTTTTTTTTTTTTTTTTTTTGTGTGTGTGTGTGTATTTGGTTATTTATATATTGATGATATAAAAATGATCTTGGTGCAATCACCCCTTCTACTAAAGCTTTATTTTTGCCCAACACCAGTAGGAAATAAAACAATAAAAACAAATTCTGAGGCTATATGTACTGTGATGCTAGGCAAGTAGTACTTAAGCTATAAAATTGACTATTTATTTATTTGCATACCATGAGATGATGTTCATACACATTCCATATCACTAGAATGACTGCCCTTATTCAGTGGCATGCTAACTACTCACTGCAGAAATTCAACTGATCGCAGAAGCCATGGCTTCTCCATGGAGAAATGTTGGCATGGCATCCACATGACATGTTCCATCATTATCATCCTCATCTGTTTCCCAAAGGAAGCTAGCATATGCTGCTTGAACATGACTGCAAAACCCAAAACTGGATATCAGCATATGATGTGTACATATTGAAGAATGCATATATTGGACTTCATTTCTGGATTATTGTAGAAGATGCATTTGAGGAAGCACATTACCTATCTTCAGGGGCAGCTTGAATGGCCCGTTCAAAGTAGCTTGAAGCTCTATCTTGGTCACGGTGGAGCTCCCACACTAGCTTTGCATACTGAGACAAGATTTCACCGTCTCTTGGATCTGCCAGAATGGCACGACACAAGTATTCCTCCGCTCCTTGGAGATCATGCTTTGACTGTCAAAATGACATGTAAGTATGCTATTGTACTGAAAAGAAAATATTTCTATTGTGCTTTCTTATGAATTGCTTAAATCGCATTCCTATTTTTACCCTGCAAACTGAGCTGATATAGAAATTGAAGAAGATGAAACAGTTCTCACCTCATATAGAAACTGAGCATAATTCCTCAGAAACAAAGGGTTGCTAGGATTCTCCTCCAACATCCTCTTGTAATACTCTTCCACTCCTGGCCTATCACCGCTCTCCCCACCAGAGCCTCTTGGAGTAAAATCCCCACCACCACCGCCGCCGCCGCCCCCAAAGTCAACACCACTCACACCAGGTCCTCTTGCAAGGTACATTTCTGAACCAACCACCTCCTTTTCCTCTTCAAAAGCCACATTCCTACTTCCATTCTCCCTAATGTCCATCATTTTTATGTTTTCTAAGCTCAATTCCCTATCTCCCATAGCCATGAATCTCTCTCCATCATTGTCCCCCAACTCTTCCCACTCTCCCTCTTCTTCTTCTTCTTCTTCTTCTTCCTCTTCCTCTTCCTCATTCATGCGACTTAAACCATAAAATGAGAAAGATGGTATAGTCTGCAACATTGAGCAACTGGTTCTTTGCGAAGATTTCTTGGAAAGGTTTGGGGTACTAAACTCATCATTGTTGTTGCAAGATGCATCAGCCAGGCCCTTCAAATTCCCATCAGACTGAGCTCTTCGAAAGCCTCTATGGCCACCATTAACAGATGGAGAGATGGGAGAGGAGTTACAAGAAACTGAGGATAGATTCAAAGACCCAGTCTGATGCAGTAAGAGCTTGTTGTGAGCTTGATAAATGGTGCTTGGTGGGTGTTTGGTAGTTTCATCAGAAAGGTTGTTGTTGGGACTTTCTGAAAAGCATGGGAGGAGGGAACCAAGAACAGGTGTTGAAGAGCTCCTGAGCAGCATTTCTCTCCTTCTAACAACAGCTTTGGTGGCTACTGGTTGTGTTGGATCTGAAGATCTGTCAAAAAGAAGACAAGTTGAGGGACACAAGATCTTTCAATGAAAATACTACTACCCTTTTGCTTGGCATGTGGTAATACAATTTCTACTTTCATGATTGAATGTAATGTTTGGGATTATGCCAGTGCATGGAAAGCCAAATGTCCCATCTTCATGGTACCGTTCTCAGCACTCATGGCAATATCATACTTAGCCAAAAATCAGCTAAACCACCACAAAACCCTTTTCCTTTCTCAATCAAAATTTGCAGCTAACATGAAACTCCTACATGCAGAACCAAAACCCAAATACATTGCAGACCCTGAAAATGGAAAGAAGAAACCATACCTCCAATAACCCTCAAAACAATGGAAACGCAGAAGGCCTCCCTTTCCCAAGAATGTGACAGCAAATGAAGAAATTCGAGAAACACTGCTACTGAACCACACCAAGACCCTTTTATAATAGTGTCAGAGATGAGTTTGATCTAGAATTTGATATTTTCTTCCTTCCTTCCTTCCCTCCCTCTGAATGGTGATTTTATTTGTATGGTTAAGAGAGAAGTAGGAGCAAATATCTCTTTGGACTCTTGCTGAAGGTGAAAGTGCCACATGGGCCGCGGCAGGTGTATGCTCCGCTGGATATGCCCGTTACCATATGACAAGTAAACATTGAAAAAGCCCAAGTTGGAAGCATGGAGGGTTCTTGGAAGGGCTCCGCTGGCTGACCATATTCAAGGTTCTGGGACACCTATAATTTCTTTTGTTTATTCCACAGTTTGTCTGTCAGCCCACCAAAACATGGGAAAAAGAACACGTTTTGTACGGCATATGCTTCGCACAGCTGTCATTTGACTGATTTCAACACTTGTATTATGTCATTTGCTTTCCTTCTCATCATTGCTTCGCTCATTAACGTGTTTCAAATTTTCAATTCTATTTTTTCCATTTTTTAAGTATGCCATATTCAATTTATTTAAAATTAAAAAAATGTGTTTTTAATGTTTTAAAGATGTTTATACCCCAGCTCACAAATCCGAGTATGATTTATTTAGGGATAACGGAAAAAATTCCCGTATAAAAAATAACCTAATAAATTAAGTATGTTTGATAAAATAATTTAATAGTTTAACTTAAAGTTAAAAGTATTTTTAAATAATAAATAAAAATAATTAATTTATTTTTAAATTCACATCTTTATTTTATTTTTTTACCCTCATTCACCTTAATTTCCCTTATACTTTCCTATGCTATTCCATAACTTCCACTATTACTTAACCACCTTTACCCTAATTATAATTTATAAAAATAAATATATCAATTTAATGATTTTAAATAAATTTTAAAAATAATTTAAGTCACATTCGATAAATTTTTTATTTTTTGTTTTTAAAAATAAAAACGGGTAAGAGTTCTTATATTTCATAAAGATGTTTATATTTTTAAAAAAAATGTATTCGAACAAAACACCTAAATAAATTTAAATCTATTTTTTTTTAATTTTCCTCTATTTTTTTTGTTTTATTTTCATTATCTTACATTTTTCATCATTTTTGTTTTTCAAAAATCAAGAGTTTTGATTTTTGGTTTAAATGAAGTATTGCTAAATTGATATATATATATATGTATATTCCTAAGGTTTTAATTGTAATTATATCCAATTGGAAAATATTTCTATTATTTTCTATTTAAGTATATTATTTACAAAAAAAATTATAATTTTAGGAATTATTTTCATAAGATGGAAACATATATGGGATAAGAAATTCCAAAAAAACAAATCATATCTATTGTTGTTTTCCATAATGATGTGCCCTTCATTATCATAAAATGTACCATTTAGAGAAAATTAATATGATTAAATTTGAATTTTTCTTCCATTTAAATTTCAGTTGTAATTATTTCATTCAATCCATTGATTTAACGTATGGAAGATTAAGATTAATCAAAATTAAAGAAATAATTAATATTTATTTTTTGATGGTGGAATGAAAATAAACACAAAATAAAAGGTGAAGCAAAACAAGGGACCCGGGAAAAATAACGATTCCAACCAACTTTACCTTTGTTCCCACACAGCCAAATCCCTCTCTTGCTCTCTAAAACCTCCAAGAATTCTCAGCCATCAAACCGTATTGGGGTTCCTCAGAAACAGAGAATTTCAAATTCTGTATAAAAGGTTTGTGGGGTACATATTCTGTATGGTCCCACGAACCCCACCATTGTCAAATCTCACCTGAGTTTTTGTTTTTTGGTCTTTTTGGGGGGTGGGGGTGGGAGATATGTTGTCTTGAAATATCTCATTGATTTCACATGCCAATGCTCGTAACCTTGAGAAATAATTTTTTAGTGTTTTTTTTTAATCCTTTGAGAATTCCTTTGAGAATTGAGATATTGTAAAATATGTTTGGGTGTCAGTGTTTCCAGTGGAGCAGGATCGCCGATTTGTTGCCGCCGGATACCGAAACATTCTCGCTGCCGGCTCCGATTCCCACATGGCCTCAAGGTTGGTGAGAGCTTGGTTGCTAAAATGTTGGGTTTTGTGTCATTGTTCTTCTTGTTCTTTCTTTCTTTCTTTCTTTCTTCTTCTTATTGCTTTGGTGAATCATGCCATTGGTTTTGGGTGATTTTGTGTGGGTTTTTGTTTTCTGGATTTTTATTGAAGGTGGGAGTTTGGATTTTGTTGAAGGAAATTCAATGTGGGAGAATTTGAGTTTTTTTTTTTTTTTTAGTGATCAATTGGATTGTGGGTTTTGATAAAACTTTGCATAGGCTTTGAATTTTCTTGCTGATGGGTGTATAGTTTTTGTTTAAAGAGAAAGTTTAGTGTATGAGAAAAGTATTTGGATTTGTTGCTGAATAGATTGTGGGTTTTAGTTAGATTTTGGATTTTGGTTGATGGGCATCTGCGTTTTGTTTAAAGAGAATGACAGTATGTGGGGTTGAGTCCGGAACTTAATTGTTTTTTCCTTTATAAATTGAACTCTCTGTTCTGTTTAATTTTGGGTAGATGTTGGATGGCAGATGTTGTATATTTGTTCATGGGTATGTGCCTTTTGTTAAAGAAACTGTTTGGATCAATTAGGGTTCTAGGTTTTTTCCTTCTTGGTTAATGAGTCTTTTTGGCTTCTTTAACCTGTATGTGGATGGATCATTGATTGTAGTTAATGTTATGTTTCATTTGGTTTATTAGTGATGGTTATGTGTGTATAGATGACCTGCATGGTTGACTGGATCCTGTGCACAAAGGTCTTAGTATGTTTTCTTTAATTTTTCATTGCATATCGTTGGTCTTAATTTGGGCTCAATTGCTAGAATTTCCTGATTTTTGTCCAATCGGATGGAAAATTATGCAATGAGGACCAAGCAGCCCCTGCCCATTGGCCATTTTAGGTTTGTTCTATTTTCTTGTTAGCTATATACAAATTCAAATATGTAAATGCATACTTTGCCCACTTGAATAAGTTTGATGCCTTGGGTGGGCAGCTTAGATTTGCCAAAAGTGTTACTTTTATTAACATATTGTTGGTGGGTGACTAGTTATGTGAAGCATGATTCATGGTTCTGTATGGAATTTTATTTTATTTTATTTTTTTATTAATTTCCAGGTTACTTTTACTTGGTCTTCTACCTTTCCCTATTTACCTTCTTTTTCCTCCCTTTGAAGTTTCTCAATGAGTACTTTTGGATTTTTCAAATCAGATACAGAAGGATTTCCACAGAGGCACTTTAAAACATTTCTGTTGATTCTTGGTGCTGCAATTTTGTCTCAGTTTGCCTTCTCAATATTTATAGGCTCCAGAATTCTGGTTTAATTTCCATTTTCTCTCTCAAGAAATGCGTATGGGACAGATTCAAATTATTACTATGTTATCTTCCTTGTGTTAGATGGAGACTCTGTTTCCTTACACATATTTATGTGCTTGGTTCTGAATGTCCATCCTGGTGTTTATTAGGAAATCTTGTCTATTGGGATTTTGTATTATTCCCTGTTCATGCATTTTTGTTTTATGATTGGTAATTTTAAAGTTTCCTCCCATTTGAGCCCATAGAAGGATATGGGTCATATGACTTGTTTCTTTTTCTAGGTGTGTCTCATACTGTTGTTCATCCATGTGTTAGGATGGGTGTTCTGGATGGCATTTGCATCAATACAAACAATTTGTTTTCTTGCGTTTAAATGTTATCTAGTGGGTTGAATATAATAACTCATGTTTATCTATCAGGTCAAGGATTTGCCTCTGGCGTGATCAATCTTGGAGAACTAGAAGTACTTCAAATATCCAAGTTTGAGTTTGTTTGGGGCAGCAATCTGTCGCAGGACAAGAAAAAGGGTGTTACGTTTTACAAACCAGTGGGAATTCCAAATGGATTTTTCAGCTTGGGTCACTACTGCCAATCGAACGACCAGCCATTGCAAGGATTTGTTCTTGTGGCTAGGGAAGTGGCTTGTTCCAATCCCGAAGCTGCTCAAATTTGCAATCCTGATAAATCTCCACCTCTTCAAAAGCCCCTTGACTATACATTACTTTGGAGTCCAGATGATGGAAGCGAGGAAAAGTATGATTCATGTGGTTATTTTTGGCTACCTCAGCCTCCTGAGGGTTATAAGGCCATGGGGTTTGTGGTTACCAACAAACCAGACAGGCCTGAGTTGGATGAAGTGAGATGTGTTCGAGCAGACCTGACAGATTCATGTGAAACTCACCATCTTATATTTAAAACCATTTCCAAATTGTCAAAAGTACCATTTCGAGTTTGGAGCTTAAGACCTTGTCACCGGGGAATGCTGGGAAAAGGCATCCCTACAGGAACATTTTTCTGCAGTAGCTACTGGAACCATGGAGAAGAGCTGAATATTGTGTGCTTGAAGAACTTAAATCCATCTCTACATGCAATGCCAAACCTTGATCAGATCCATGCTCTCATCAAGCACTATGGGCCTACTATTTGTTTCCATCCCAATGAGGCTTACTTGCCGTCTTCTGTTGCATGGTTTTTCAAAAATGGAGCACTGTTGTACAAAAAGGGTGAATCAGATGGTCAGGCAATCGATCCGGAAGGCTTGAATTTGCCGAGTGGTGGGAAAAATGATGGGGAATATTGGATAGACTTACCAAGTGGTGATAAAAAGAGAAGCCTCAAAAGTGGAAACTTGGAAAGTGCTAAACTTTACGTCCATGTGAAGCCAGCTTCAGGTGGGACTTTCACTGATATTGTGATGTGGGTCTTTTGCCCCTTCAATGGGCCAGCTACTCTCAAGGTTGGACTCATGAATATTGCCCTTAGCAAGATCGGTCAGCATGTGGGTGACTGGGAACATTTCACCCTCCGTATAAGCAACTTTACTGGAGAGCTCTTGAGTATATATTTCTCACAGCACAGTGGTGGCATATGGGTGAATGCTTGTGATTTGGAGTTCATAGAGGGGAATAAAGCCATTGTTTACTCATCAAGAAGCGGCCACGCAAGCTTTCCTCATCCTGGGAGCTACATTCAAGGTTCCTCAAAGCTAGGGATTGGAATAAGGAATGATGCTGCTCGAAGTAATTTGTATGTGGATTCAAGCATTGAGTATGAAATTATTGGAGCAGAGTATCTTGGAGACGGAGTTGTTACAGAGCCATGCTGGTTGCAGTACATGAGGGAATGGGGTCCAACTATTGTGTATGATTCAAGGTCTGAACTGGATAAGATGATCAACTTTTTACCAGCAATGATTCGATACTCGGTCGAGAATATTTTTAATAAGTTTCCATTGGAGCTATCTGGGGAAGAAGGGCCAACTGGGCCAAAGGAGAAGAAAAACTGGGCAGGAGATGAACGATGGTGAGTGTTTTGCCCTTTATTACTGGTTTGTTCATATGACACACAGAGAGAATTATAGAGAACTGAATTAGCCTTATTGTAACCTATGTAGACTTGAGATTTATTGGAACATTAGTATGATGAAGTAGGGCTTCTCATGGGAAGAAGGGGGAAGAAGAATAGGACATTAGTGGGATCTTTTCCAAATTTATACATCATCTGTATTCTATGCCAAATAAGCTCAAGAAATTAAATAAAATTCATTCCAATTTCAGTGGTTGTGTGATCCCAAACTTTGTGTTCTTTTCTTCCTGTTTTTTCTTCTGTTTTCAAATATCAAAAACAGTTGTCACACATTCTTTTCCCATCATCTTGTTCAAACCACAAGCTAAATATTGTTGTCAATTTAATTCAAATGATCAAATATAAAAGAAAGAATGGTAAGTAAGGCAACAACTATTTTTTAAAACGGTTCTGAAAAATAGCTTTTGATAATAGTTTTTAAAAACCGTTTTATGATGTTTTGTAAGATAAAAATCTATTTTAAAGTTTAATATGTTTTTTAACATGATTGTAATATTTTTAAATTTTTTTATTTATTTTTTTATATTTAGTGTTTTATTTTTAATCATTTTATATATTTGTATAATTATTTTTTAAAATAACACTAAAAAACAATCTAAAAACACCATATTTTCTAATTGGTAAATATATTATTCTGTTTTTTGTTTTGAAGAGCAGAAAATTGTTATTGAAAATAGTTACCAAACAAACCTTAAGTAACACCTATAAAATTTCTAATTTGGTAGAAAAAAATAAGGTTATTTTTTCGAAATTATTTAATTACCAAAATGTTGTACTAAATTTATATTTAATAAAATGGAAATAAAGATGAATCATAGTATTATTGAAAAAAAAAATCAAAATTTTTACTAAAAATGAGTTTTATTTTTCATGAAGATAAATCTATAATGAATAATTTAAATTAAATAAAAAGATACAAAAATATAATAAATTTTCTATTCCCACTCCCAACGTGCCAAAAAAAAATTTATAAATTTTTTGTTTTGAAATGTACAATATTTTTTATTTTTACTTATTTTGGAGGGGTTGCAGCATGTGTTCACTAATTCAACTAAATTTGAATTTAAGTAAAGAAAACTAAATTTGGCACAAAGCTAGGCTTAGGTCTTGGTTAATATAATGGCCTTTTTGAAACTTTTTAACATAATTAATTTGTATCATGTCCCTATAAATTCGTCATCTTTAAATTCTAAACTATAAACTCTATGGGTATGTTTGATTTTAGATGTACTAAAGAAAAAAAATATTAAAAGATTTTTTTTTTTATATTTAATTTTCTTATAAAAATATTTAAAAAATCAAATATAATTAAAATTAATTAAAAATTTATTTATTTTTAAATTATTCATATTTTTATATAATGAAAGAAGATAAGTTAAATGACTTTAAATATTAAAAAAATTTATTTTAATTTTTTAATTTTTAATTTTTTCTTTCTTTCTATTTTTTATTTTATTTTATTTTCTTCCCTTTATATTTTCTTTGAAAATTTTTGAGAACCAATTTCCATTACTTTTTGCACATATGGGATTGAAAAAAAAATGGAAAAGTGAAAAAACAGGAAATAAATAAATAATGAAAAATATAAAAATCAAGAAAAAAAGGTAAAAAAAAAAAAAAAAAATTATATAAGTTTCTTCTTATTTTATTATAAGATTAAATTATTTGAAATACACATTTTCTCAAAAAGAAAATTAATTTGAGATTTTTGTAAAAAAGAAATTTAGCTTTCAATTTCTTTTTAAATAAATATAAAAATTATAATAAAAATAAAAATAAAAATGTTTTAGAAAACAAATAAGATATTGATTTAAAAATAATAATAACAATAGGATGAGGGTATAATAATAACAATATTAGAAAATTTTATTGATCCATGGTACTTGTAGTCAATGAATTTAGCATTATTGCCCATAAAATTTTATATTTAAATATTTTTCACAATACTAATTATTATTATTTTATTGCATATTAATTAAAAAAAAATAGTATTAAATTTAAAAATATTATTTTGTGAGAACTAATAAAGAGAAAATAAGACTTTTTACTTAAAAATTGATTTGTTGTAGGATATTTTCCTTTTTAAAAAAATGTAATTTAAATTAATTTATTTTAGTTTTCATTTTAAGATAATTTTCGGTCTGATGTAAGAATATAAAAAATTAAAATAAATAAAAGTAAAATATGAAATTAAAAAATAGGGTATTACTGAGTTGACCCAAGGTCTGGTCAACCCAAAGTAACTCGCCCGAGTTAGCTGAGGGTTTTAAGCAGACAGCTTGAGGGAGAGGGAGAGGGAGAGGGTTTTAGAGAGATAAAGATGTTGGGAAGGAGGTTGATTTCCTTTCTGAAAAGGTCTCCAGCATCCCCAGTTTCCAGGTTAGATGCTATCGCGCTATCATTTTCATTTTGGTCTTCTATTGTTATGTTTGAGGGTTAATTTTTCACTTTCCCTCTGTTTGGTTGCTAAGAAAACTGAGGCATAGAAATGGAAAATGTTATTTTGGGTGTTATTTTTTTCATGTCGCTTTGGATTATACAAATTGAACAATGAAGGAACAAATACTCAGTTTATTGTTGTACACAGCTCGGTTCAGTGGAGGTTTTGTTTTCCCATTCTCCTGAATAATGAAAAGATAAAAAATTCGTAGTTTTTTTTTTAGTTTAGCTTCTTGCATTTTCTCAGCGACCAAGTTGGGAGGGAGTTGTGTATTTACTAGAGAAGACGATCATCTTGTTTCTGATCAGACCCTTTTCTGTTGTATTATTTTTGTGATCATGTGCATGAACTTTTGGTTTAAATGATCTCTAGTTTCACAAAAGTTTGAAAATTTAACTACTATTTGTTTGGATGCTGAGAGAAACTGAAAAAGAAAAAGAAATTAAAATGAATATTTTTTTTGATAGGTAAAGATGGGTATGTAGTTATTAGTAAAAGATGAAAGTATAACAAAGTACAACCTCAACAGAAAAAACACCCACCCACTCTACAAAATCAAGCAAAGGCATTGAGCCTTCTCTCAAGTACAAGCTAACCCCAGCTGAAAGATTAGGAAGGAACAAGAGTTTTATAGATTGGTCATTCTGATCTTAATCTTTGAAAGCTCTTTGATTGTGTTCCCATCAAATTGTCCAAAAAATGCAAAGGAGGCAGCTTTCTGCACCTTTTTTTTCCCTACAGAGGAAGAAATTTGTTAGGGTGCTAAATGATGGAGACCGGAGACTTGAAATTTGTTACCCTTCCTACATTTTCTCCACAACAAGATGGAGTATCAGGGAAATTTAATTTTTAACAGATAAAACCACTTCTTGCAGCTTGCACCCAAATGGACCATTAGGAAAATTGAACTTTTAGCTGATAAAATCACTTCTTTGAGTTCACAACCAAATGGAGCATTAGACATTGAACTTAATTCTGATAAGCCACTTTTCGCAGTTCTGTAAAGTCTGGGAAGGAAGGAGAGGGCAAGAGCTTTGGTCGTAAGGCAGTGTCTTTCGTCTTGCTTACTCTTTCAGGTGGTGTTGCCTTGAGTGCTCTTGATGACCTAGCTATTTATTATGGCTGTAGCAGGTATGTCAATTGTTTCTTTTATGTGGAAGTGTGTTTATATCGATAGAAATCTAAACTTTTGTTTGATGAAAATGAGGGATTTTGAGAATCTAATCGATGTACCCACTATTTTTCTTAAGATTTTATTGCATCACATATTTAGTGCTAGGAAGTTAAAGAAAATTTTGATTCTTTATATTTATGTTAAAGTTGCTCTTTGAGTGTTCATTTTTTTCGGGAGAGAATATAGATAAGACTTAGACTTAGACATCCTAGAAAAGCAAATAATTTGAAACTTGGTACCCGTGGCTTCTAATATTTCATGAAAGGCTTGAATATAAGGTATGGAAATTTAAGAGAATCTGGCTAATTTTAGGAACGCGTGGTTCGTTAAATGGGACCTATCTAATGTGATTTATGATTACTTCAAAAAAATGCAACTGAGGTGCTTATAGGTGTGTGAGAACTTTAATCAAGGGTGCCCTCCTATGTCACCCTCGTCTCTTTCTCTTTCTTTAACTTCCTTTCTCCTCCTTCATGAGCTTCCCAAGGGGGAAAAACTGTGATATTATAGAATGAAGCAAAAAGAATAAAAGATGACTGAAAAAGAAGAAAAGAAATCTTTGACTGTCACACTAAGGTCTTTTGGCAATCACACATAGGGTTTCCTATGTAATCACGCTTAGGAAGAAGATACCCATGCCTTCAAAGGAAGCATAATAGATGCTGAAACTGTTATTATAATTCTCCTTTTCAACTTTGAAAGACTACATGGGTGTGTATATAGACTTTTATACCCTTCCCTAATATGACAACTCTCCTAATTCCTAATCTTTCCTTGCAAGAATAATAAAAGATATGGGAAAGAAATATTATTTAGAAACTAAAAGAAATCAAGACTTTTCTAATATAATAAGAAGACTAGAAGAAATAGAAACTTGACAAAATGTGAACCATCACCTAAAATAAAAGGCTTAACAAAAGTAAACTTCTAAATGTCAACCCTCATATAATAAAAAAGACACTAAATAGGATAATGAAACCAAATTACCATTGTCTCCTTTTTTGTGAATAAACCCTAGGGGTTCATTCCTCATCATTTGGATTATTGTCATATGGAGAATTTTATGTCGGATTATTCATGTTATGCGGATGGGTCCAGGCATTCATATATCATTGAATTAGAAGGAAAATTGGTTGATCTTTTGAAATAGACGTGTTTTAGCGATAAGTTATTTGAAAGAGAGACAGGGACAACACATTGGCTATATGTTACTAATTATTTGAAGAGATGAGATAGCACATTGGTCATAAATCTGTTTTTAATGTGTGTTTCTGACTTGGTTCTAAATTGAAGGCTGGGTTGATGCTATAAAGGCTTAATCTTAGTTTCCCTTAATATCTACCATCCTTTAATAACAACTTTTAGCCAAAAATAGTTTTATTTTTTTCCCTTTCCATTTTGGATCAGGGTTCAAAGTATCTACCAAGTCTAGTTTGACTCACTCGAGTTGTATCTACCTCGGCTAGGTTCGAGACAATTTTGATACTGAGTTATGATCTACAAGATTAAACACTGACTCATTGCTAACTTGCCTCGAATCATCTAACTTGACTGATTTTTTGAAAAAAAAAAAAGAAAAAAGACTCATTTGACTCAAACCAAGTTTCGGTTTTTGATCCCAATAACCCAAGTTACATTGTAAATCCCTCTTCTTCTTCTTCATCCACAAAATTGCCCTTCTTCGTTGGCTACTATTGCTATTATGGTGATTGAAAGTTGAGAAGTGATGATTCAACACCGATGTTCTCTCTTCCTCTAATCATTGTCTTCAAATCCTTTTTTCTATTAGCAACTTTTTGAACGGTGATGTGGATTTTTTGTTGGCAACAACATCTCAGTGGTGCCTTGGTTTTTCTTGCATAGACATCTCTGGTTGTACTTCATGGACCTTGAAAGCTTGAGAACAAAGATTCACCCTTAGTTGGAGAAGAAAATTTAGATTTGGGAAAAGAATGAACATTGGGTATTTTTTTACATACCAATAATATATATGGTACTATATTATAGTATTATCCGATATTATGCATTATTGATTAGATGTATGGGCCAAAGATGGGATTTCAAAAATATATATGGAAGGTAAATGGGGAAATTTATAGGGCATAAGGGTAAGAACATGAATATATATATGGTTATAAATATAAATGGTTAATAAATTAATTGATTTATAATTGAGTTAATTATACTTACGAATTGAGAAAAATAATTAAAAAATGATAAAGTTCATATAAAAGAATATCATCTAATATATTTTAATAATTAATTAATTAATAAAAATATAATTATTTTATCATATTGATTAATTATATTTTATTTTGAGCTACTAAATTAACATATTTTGTGTATCATGCCATACCGATCTGAGTTACTAAGACTAATGTACCTTAGTACCTTTTGAGTCAATGGCCGATACTTTGACTTTGAACCATGTTATGGATGCAACATTTTTCCATGTTTTTTTTTTTGGTAGGTACACTAAATAGGATAATGAGACCAAATTATCATTGTCTTCCTTTTTTGCATGTTGTTGTACCTTATAAATTAGCATTGCATTTGCGTTATGGAAATTTTTTTGGGTCATCCATACCAGTTTCCAAGTGGGAAACATGCCATGCGGAAATTGCATCTAGCTTTTGTGCACATGGATATAATTTTCTTTTTCAATATATACTAAAAATTTTGTAATAGATAGGCATATTACCGGAATTAAGTTTGTACAGGAAGTTGTGTGGCAATAAAACATGTTTTGCCATTAAATAGCAAGATGCATAATTATGTAGGACTTGATTCAGAACAGCACTAGTCTGTAGAATGACGCTGTCTAAACACTGGTCCAAATCTTAGGTGGCTTGTGATTTTTGGGTTGTTAATAGTGGAAAAAAGTAAGGAGGCTTTATAGATGAATAAGGCTTGGAGTAGGCTCAGTTTTATTGGCCACAAGTTGCTGTAGTTACTAGAATATGTTGCTGCAAGGAGGAGTTTGGAGATGACTAATCTTTCACTACTAAATTTTCAGAAATAAGAAACGTTGAAGTTGTTATATAAAATCGTGTCTCATGTGTAATATTCTTTTAAAGTTTGCTAAACATTTGGAGGTTATTTCAATAATCCTCACCATTTGCCTGAAAATCTTTCAGCAAGGCCATGGAAAAAGCCAGTAAGAATCAGATGCTCATAGATGCTATTGGAGAACCTATTGTTAGAGGTCCATGGTACAATGCATCACTTGCAGTGGCTCATAAGAGGCATTCTGTATCTTGCACATTTCCTGTGTCTGGACCACAAGGCACTGGAATCTTCCAGTTGAAGGCAGTTCGTAATGGAGGTTGGTATTTTCTCTACATTCTGTCTATTTTCTTCATTAATCTTGTTCATTTTTGCAATATGTTTTTGGTAGATATAGGTATATAGGAATTCAGATAAAAAAGATTTCAATTACTAGTATAGACACTTGGACACATTTTAAGAAAAGGAAAAAAGAAAAAGAAAAATCAATTAAATATCAATAAAAAAACAAAATAAAGTACAAAAAAAAAAAAAAAAAAAAAAACCAATTAAAATTCAATGGCCAAATCCAAAGCAAAGTAGAAAAATCCAATAAGGATCCAATACCCACGCCCCTATGACACAAGCACACTACATGAAGCTGAAGAATCTTGGTGTCATAGTAAATAATTTGATTTAGAAAAAGGGGGACTTTGTACAACAATATACTTTGTATTGAAATTATTATAATGTTGCATGGGGATTATCTTAATTTAATGAGTAGTTGTTGCAGTTAACATTTATTGTTTCCAAATACTTGCTTTAGTCACCTCTGAAGTACAAATGGAATGGAGGTCAAGATGGCCAAGCTCTATCCATCCTGGATCATTTTCATATATGTACTGATTGGGAAGAACATTTCTATAATGCAACTTACAACTTATTACCAAGACCAGTTTCATATCATCATCCAATTCTGCTTGACAGTGGAGGACTAAGAGAAGGCAGATGTGCCTTTCAGGTTTGAAAACATGTGGCTTAAGGTGGGGTTCAAGAATGTAGTTGCTGACTGGTCAAGCAGTTGTGAGCCAAGGATGTGTTTGCCAATATTGCTTCCCAGAAGGAATCACTTTGGAGGTGATAAGAAGGATGGTTGGCCTCTGATGAAAAAGAAGCTAGGAAGACAGAGACTCAGCAGTACTTAAAGCTGGCAGAGTTGGTGGAAACATCCTGGAGACAAAAATCTTTGGCCCTTTGGCTGAAAGAAGGGGATATAAATACCAGATTTTTCCTTGGCAGACCAATGCTCATAGAATCTTCAGAGGGAGAGTAAGATTTGATGGTGCTTGGTGTTCAGGTGAAGCTCACCTGAGAAGAGGCATTGAAAATTATTTTCAGCATCTGTTTTCTAAGTCAAGGAGGTGGTGGATTGGCATAGAGAGGGAGGTTCTTAAGCAGCTGGGGGAAGAGGACAGTAGCGGGTTTAAAAGGCCTTTTGGTGAGGAGGAAATTTGGATCATTTTAGGAGAGTTGGGAAGGGATAAAGCTCAGGGCCTGGATGGCTTTACCCTTGGTTTTTGGCAAAGTTGTGAAGTTTGTTCAGGCTGATATGCTGGATTTTTTCCACAAGTTTTACTCCTATTGGACTTCTGAGTGGACATTCAATGCTTCATTTGTAGTCTTCATCCTTAAGAAAGTGGTGCCAAGGACAGAGTTTAGGCACATAAGCCTAATTAGATGGTTGTGTTGAACTTTTGGCAAAGATCTTGGCAAGTAAGCTCAAGTCAATCATTAGTAAGGTGATTTTTGGCTTCCAAAATGCCTTTATGAAGGGAAGATAGAATTTGAATGTGTTCCTCATTGCAAAGAAAGCCATTGATTTAAGGGGTGAAAGCTTAAAGATTAGGAGTCATTTATAAGCTGGGCATAATGAATACGTATGACCATGTTAATTGAGATTTCTTGCTTTCAACATTGAACATAACAAGCTTTGGTCAAAATTGAGTGAGCTGGATTAAATCTTGTATACCATGGTTTTCTTCTCTATTTAGTCAATGGCACCCTCACGGGTTTCTTCTAGAGCACTTGAGGTTTAAATTTAAGAGATCCTTTACCCCCTCATTTATT
Source organism: Vitis rotundifolia (assembly GCA_030254885.1). NCBI lineage: Eukaryota > Viridiplantae > Streptophyta > Magnoliopsida > Vitales > Vitaceae > Vitis > Vitis rotundifolia. The sequence continues at coordinate 7,042,761 of CM058157.1, forward strand.
TATTATGGTGACAAAAGTTTCAATTGGCTTCATCCAAAGGGCCCAAGAAGGGGGTCTTATTAAGGGGTTTAAATTAGGAGTGAGGGGTGGTGAGGTTGAAATTTCTGACCTCCTCTTTGCTATTGGCGCTCTGCTTTTCCATGAGGTGGTCATGGAATAATTACCTTATGCCAAATGGTTTCTATTATGTTTTGAGGCAATTTCCTACTTGAAAATTCATAAACTATCATTTATGAATTTTGGAAAAAGTTAAATTGTATGTAGATGTTAGTCCCATGTCCATGATTGACTTAGTAGATTGGGTTAGTTCAGAGTGAGAAGAGGGGGGTTTGTTTTTTGTTCCTTTCCTCTTTCTTGTGCATGTCTGTTCTTCAATGTCAAATGTATACATTGTGTTCATATATATACTTTCTTATTGCCTATCAACAAGAGAGAGAGAGATGAAGGACATGAGGGGTTGGCAAATGAGTTGGGTTGTGGAGTGGGCTTCTTGGGCTTATTGTTGAGGACTCATTTTAATTCTTTATGGATTTTGGACACCATAGAGGAAAGATACAAGAGAAGATTGACATCATGGAAAAGTTCATTTCAAAGGATAGAAGGTTTGTGTTGTTAAAAAGCACTTTATCAAGCTTGCCTATATATTTTTTCTCGACATTGTAATTCCAACGAGGGAGAGGAGGATATTAGAAAGAATTTAAAGAGACGTTTTGTGTCGATGAGGTTAATTAGACAAAAAGATTCACTTAGTGAGGTGGTCCATTGTTTGTGTGAAAAAATGGTTTGGGTGATAAGAGGCTTGAGTTTCTCAACAAAGCTCTATTAGAAAAGTGGCTATGGAGATTCGGTATAGAGCGATACAACTTGTAGAGAGGTGATTATAGGTAAGTATGGGGAATTGGAAGGGGGGGGTGCTATTCTGAAGAGGGAAGGGAAACTTATGGATCAAGTTTATGAAATCCTTGGTGTGGTGAGGACCTTTTAAAGGATTGGCTCCTGAGTCTCTACAATCTTGCAAGCAATAGAGAGGCTCCATCGCAAACGTTTGGGATGGGAATTGCTGGAATCCAAAATATAGAAGGAATTTTTTTGGGTCAGAAGTTGTTGGAGATGGATTCATTGTTGCAATTGCTGAACCTGTTCTTTATTTTTAGTGACTTGGAGGATAAATTAATTTTGAAAGATTTCTAAGAAGGCTTCCCTCTTTGTCAAAATCTATTACTCATCTCTGGTCTTGGTTGGAGCCCCCTCATTCTTAGCTATAAGATGGCTAGGAAATCAGAAGTGCCCACCAAGTGGGGGTGTCCTGGGTGGTATGTGGCATGATAAATAGCTACTGCATTTACAATCAAGATAATGAGTCCATGGACCAAATCCTCATCCACTATAAGTGAGTTTCTAGGTCATGGTTTTTTATTTTCTCTTTGTCCGGTGTTTATGGATTCTCCCCTAATCAATTAAAGATTTTCCCTAAGTTGGCATGGTGATTTTGTGGGAAACAAGCATAAGGTAGTGTAGAGGCTGATCCTTCTCCTTTGAAGATGATTTAAGGGTTAAGCTTGGTGATGAAAGATGTAGTTCTTAAGGCTTTGTTTACAACTTTACATGGTCAAACAGGAGTTTGGGCCCTTCTTGTTTATCTTTTTTGGACTTTGTTGGCGGTATGGGGATTGGCTAGCTTGGTAGTAGCTCTATTTTTAAGGATATTTTTCGGTCTTCTTCTATTTAGATTTTAGTTTATGGTTAGATTTAATGTTTTTCAATGGCAAGGATTAATTGTTGTTGAGTTGGCATCATCTTATTCAAGTTAGGGGACGTCAATTGAGAATTTGAAGCACTAAGCTGTCCATTGTGGCCATGATTAAGTTAATATCTCTAATGTTTTAATGGTTTTACAAACACCTCTTTTGAGTTATAAAATATGTTTAGAATGTTACTCCAAACCTTTTTTTTTTCCTTTGGGAAGGTATTAAAGCTAATATATGTGGTCTGAGAGAACTTTTTTACACTGGGATATCCTACACTTCAAGTGTTGTTTGGATGATCTTCTTATTTTCTATTTTTAAAAATACAAAATGATAGTTTTTGCCCGTTCTAGATATTAATCGGTCTTTTCAAACAGATGACACCTGGTATTCATTTTTGCGGTCTCGTGACTGGGAGATTCTAATCATGGAAGCCCTTCTCCATGTCCCTGCGAATGAAGAAAAACAACAAACTTTTCGGATTAGTCTCTTGGACAACCTTTCTACTCCAGCTTCTAAGGCCTGCACTGATTGCCTGGCTCAAAAGTCGGAGGCTCCTGAGAAGAAATGAAATTCCATTCCATCAAGAATTCAAGAATGTTTCCCTTCTTTGCCTTCTCCTATTCAATACAAGGCCTGATTCTTTCAATTCCATTATAAACTGATTGGGGAGAACCTCCCCAGTTGATGTGTTCATCTGAATAAATTGTGACAAATTTTGTAATGTTTTTATAGTAGGAGTAATTCTATGATTGGGAACAATATTCGCTTGTTTTGAGCATATACGTGACTTAATATTCAATCCATTGATTTTGCCCACTAAAGCTAATACTCTCTTACTGAGATTTATGACCGTTAAAACAATGCTGGCACCATCCCACTCAACTGTCCAATGTGCCAAATATCTACAAGATGAATCTCTCAGCCGATGCAATCCATATATGGTTGGTGTTTGTTTTGAAGCTTTGAAACCCAGTTGTGGAGGGAGTGGGAAGAGTAGCAAGTGTGAAAGAGACTGCTATCTCTGAAGGGCATACTGAAATAGACTGGTCACCTAAATCCAGATCACCCCAGCTAGTATGCCTAGGAACTCCATGGCTGACTCGTGTACTTCCCGAGCCAGTCAGAAAGAGTGACTGCAAAAGGATTCCCTATGTGGGTGGGGAAGACAGGAATGCCCCATCAACTTAGTTGGGAAAGTGGGGTTGTGGGCTGAAAGTTGAGGGTGGCCTTGGAACAAGAGGAACCATGTAGGGCAAGTGATGGAAGGACAGACTACAGAGGTTGGAAACGAAGCCGGGTGTTGGAGCTTGTAATAAGGTGAGTGGGTCATTTGAAGTGAAGTAGGGTTTGTTGAAGGCGGAAAAAAAAAAAACCTTTTTCTGAACTGCCATTGGGTTGCAGAGAGACAGATAGATATTTGTTTCTGTTGAATGGTTATTGGGTCCTGACATGTCAAGATCCATCACACTTGGACGGTTGGCCGGTGGACTGGTCTTGGGCTCAACGATGGGGTCAACGCCCAAGGCGGATAGGTATCACGGCTTTTGAAAAGCGGCCCCCACCCCATTTAAATTTAATGCCCCTGTTCCCCGGCCCCGTGACAGCAGTCGTACTCTCTCCTTCTCAGCCTCCTCCCCACATCCGGACTCCAAACCATTTCCTTAACCCCCCGGACCCCAAACCCCTGAGAGAGCCGGGGGTCGGGGGGGCAGGCGGCAGGCGTATCCTACACTCGATCCCCCCTCCTGCTGAGCTGTACCCGACAACGCCATCGTTTGCTGCTCCCCACCACAATCTCCCTCCTCCCTCCCACCGCCCAGATCCCACACGTACCCATCTCTTCCCCTCCCCACGTGCCAGCCTCAACAACCGGTCCACCTCCCCTCACCCTCCACACACACCACCCACCCCCCCTACGTGTTTGGAGGGTCAGAAAGTGGCCCCCCACACCTTGTCGGCTTGTCGTTTGGACTGCCTACACGCTGCGCCTCCCACTTCATTACGCCAACAATCTCCCTTCAATTTCTCTCTTTATTGATAATTACTCCGTCAGCGCCCAGACCTCGGTTTAGGCCTGCTGGACCCGGTCAACTCTCCTTCTCTGCTTTAAATGCTGCTTAATGAATAATGATCTAATTCAATTCATTTTTCCATTCTTGTTTTATTTGATGGGAAAAAGCATAATGGATGGATTGAATGCCTCCTCTGTTATATTTATATAGATACCAAGAAAAGAATAGTCTTGAGAAAACTCGTTTGTTAGGAAATTAGGGAGAAAGAAAAGCAATGTGGATTATTTGAGATGGGGTGTTAATAAAATGAATGAAAGGGGGGGTTTGAAGTAAAAGGGAGACAAGGTATGATGAGGTGGGAATGATGAAGTTGAATGACGGAAGGAGATTGTCCCAATAGTGCAGAAAGGGTCCTAAAATGAATGATTTTGGAATGGATATAAACCCCATAAAAAAAGGCAGTGAGGTGATATGAAAATTTGGCATCATTAGAGGGGACTCTAAGGCACTGTTTGGTTGGAAATTGAAGGCACTTTGTCTGTAAAGAGGACCCCACATAATCATCAACACACACTAAAACCATATGAGAAAAATGAAATGAAAATCAATTGAAAATGTCAAATGATTCAGAAAGAGGCCCAGAAAGAGGAAAGGGCCCATAATAGCAGACACATGGGACCCCTGCCACCACCGAACCTACCTTTCCCAACAAACACACCATTCACAACGCTACACTACAAGCCTTCTCTTTTCTTCCGCCTCTCCCTCCCTCCCTCGCTTCCTCCCTTAAAACTCCCTTAAACCCTTCTCTTTGATCTTGTTCTTTCTTTTTCTGTGACTGATTTCAATGGAAGGTGGTAGTGGAGGAGGAGTGTGCACAAGTGGGTCGATGTCCACTGTGTCCAAAGAGGACAACTTGATGGTGTCCACTGAGGTTTCTTCATACCCAGATGAAGCAGAGCTTGAGTTGGGTCTTGGATTGAGCCTTGGTGGTGGTGGTGGTGGTGGTGGTGGTGTCAAGCCTCAAGAGCAGGGATGGGCTCAGTATGGAAGGATCTTGACTGCTAAGGACTTTCCTTCTACAGTTTCATCTTCATCTTCATCCTCTTCTTCACTGAGCAGAGCTAATAGAACAACGGTTGGTACCAAGAGAAGAGCTGATTCCGTGGCAGCTTCCAATAGTGGCAGGTATGATGCTTTTCCCCAGTTGTTTAAACATATAGACTTTCCTCCTTTTGAAGTCTAAAATCTAATCTCTGATTCTTGTTTTTTTGGTATTGTTTCTTTGTTATTTGATCTAATTATTTCTTTTGATGTGTTTTATATGCTTTTGATTTAGTAGCTTTTGATGCTTTTTTTCCCCTATATAATTTCTTCATTTGGATGTTCTTTTAATGTTCATTTCCCCCCTTTCCTATGAATCTTTGTTCATTTTTTTTTCTTTCTAATTTGTGTTATCCATTTATTGGAATTCGTTGGATCTGATAAAAGTAAGGAAATGGGCTTTTGCTTTCTCTTTCTGTTATGTTTTTTTTTTCAAACAAGTGCTACACCAGGATTTACATGGGACGTTGTTTTGTTTGCTAAGAAACTTGATGAAAAGATAAAGGGAAACTGAAATTGAAACCCCATATCTTCTTCTATTTATGTTCTCAAAGCCTGGAAGACAAACTCAGCTCAACTAGGTTTTGTACAATTATTGGGTCGCATTTATGATAAGTATTAGTCCTATATGGTTTCATCCTTATGTTTTTCTTGAGAGCCAGCTTATAGCTGTAACTGCTATATTTTATATGCATTCTTCTGTTCTTTTCCTCTGTTTTCTCTCCAATCAAACAAAGCATCACAAAAATTGATGGGGAACAACCCTAACTGAGTCATGTTGTAAGTAAATTATATAATATCTTCTCAAAATTTTTCCCTAGTATGTGAGATATTACTAGAAAGTGGAGAATATTCAAGAATTCGGCGGAAGAAGAAAGAAAGTGGCCTTGGAGTGTAGTTTCTGGGAAACTTACTTTTAGATGGGCGACTCATTATCAAAGCTAGTACAAAACTTTATGGAAATCTTAGGGAGAATTTTATGATAAAGCCTTTTGAGAGCTTTTTGGAAACTCTTGAGAAACTTCCAAGGATCATTTAAACTAAATACCTACAAAATTTAATGCTCTATTGGATACACTTCATGCTTTGTGTTTTTAAAAATAGAAAACTGTAATAGCTTTTATAAAAAGTAAGAATTCTTTGAGACTTACCTTAAAAAGAAAATGATTTTTAAAAGTTGTTTAAAAAAATTGAGCTATTGAAAAAATTTTACTTCCTCAAATTTTAAAAATTTTAGTAGTAATTTTTTAGAATATAAGGTAAGTTGATATTTTTTTTTATATAAGAGTGACTATGTTTTATATAATAGAAGTTACTAACATTTTCTATTTTTAATTTTTTTTTTTTTTTAAAAAAAGAGATAGGTTTCCAAATGAGCACCTAGGTTGCGACTTTTACTTTCTTCTTTTATGTCTAATATATAATATCATGCTTCTTAGTGAATCTTAACGTGTCTATGTGCTTATGATTAAGTGACTTCAGATGGGTTTTGCCCCTAATTTGGGTGTTTTTATGTTTTCAACAATTTTTTTTTTTACCTTTCATTTAACTTTTGATTAATTATTTATTTCCCAATTTTTTGTTATTTATTATTGGATTTGAATGATCTGGTTCAATTAATGAAATTGAATGCCCATATTTGTTGTTGTTTCATTTTGAAAACTGAAAGAGAAACTCATATCAACTCAACTAGGTTTTTGAATTGTTGGGACTGTATTTCTCCATGGTTCATAATTGTTGCACCCGACATCGGCAGCTGAGTCCTAGCTCTTGGGGAACTACAAAACCAAGTTCATTGAATTAAAATAGAAATGATACAATATATACCCAAGTTTTTCCCTCTAAACATGAGGTACTACAAAACATTGGATGAGTTGCAAGTATAACCCTGAAAGGGGAAGAAATATTATGTACCAAACCATAGGTGTCGAGAAACTTAGCTTTAAATGGAAATCCATTTCTGATTTGGGACTAAATGTATGGAAATTTTAGGGAAAGCCTTTTGGAAATCTTTGCAATAGTTTAGAGAACTTTTTGAATACTGTTGGGACCGGTCAACTTCAGAGGAAATGGTTAGAGAGCTTATGAGAATACATTTGTCATTTTAGTGCCTCTAGCCATTTTCCCTTAATGATTTTTTACATTTTTCATTTTAGGCATTTTATTCTATAGTTCCTTCCATTTGATCTATTTTCTGACTTTTGAAGTGCTCATATTAGTGTTCTAAAGTTTCTCATTGACTTTTTTATTGAAGTTTTTATACAAGTTTCTTACTAGATTCCAAAATATTTTCCTGCTTCTTTTCCATGTTGTCTCCCACTTTGGCTTTCCATGCTGCCAGAAAGGCTGTAAACTCATATTTTAGCATGAAAGAAAACCCATGGAAAATCTTGTAGAAATCTCTATTCTCTTTTCACTTGTCTAAGAATTTCTTGATCTCTCTACTTGGCCTTTAATTTGGCAGTGATATGGTATATACTCATTTCTGACATAAGAATCTACCATTGTTTTGTGGGTTAGGCTTTGGCAACCATGAGATCCATGCTCTTGCTTCATTTGGTCCATTATAGCACATCCAAACTGAGCTGGCAGGGATCTAAGTGGATTTCATGATTTCCATGTTGCATTGCATCCCAATACTTCCTTGGTTAGGCATGAGAAGTCTTTAATATGAAAAAATGGCACGTGTAGATCAGCCCTAACATTTTGGCTGCTGCCATTGATATGTGCCATCGAACTCTTGTTTCCTTTTTTCTTTCTTTTTTTCTTTCTTTTTCAAGAATTGTTGACTGGAAAGCACTTGGAATGATCATTTGACAATATCTGGACAAAGTTGAGTACTTTATTCGCAGTAGCAGGATTAGTAATCGCTGTTGTTAGAGCTTGTGCCTGACTTTTTAGGCGTAGATTGTCAGCATTCATTTACACCAATAGAAAACTTTCGTCTGTCTCAAGCATGTTTCTATTAGGGTTTTACACCATTAGGTACTAGTGGACTGTGCCATGCTTTATTCCACTAGATAGCCTTTTCCCCCATCATACATTGTTTTCATGATTCCCACCCTTTAAGAATTTTTTCATCTGCATTCCTATTTTATAATGTATATGGACTATACAGAGTTTTTGGTGAATGGACTTTATCTGTTTACCACTCCATTTTACTGACCAATGAGCTCTGGTTGTAATTTGATTCTTAAAGCAGTCAGGTTGTGGGATGGCCCCCTATCAGAGCTTATAGGATGAACAGCTTGGCTAACCAGTCAAAATCAGCAGTCACTGAAGACTTGGATTCAATGGTTGAGAAAAGTAAAAATACAAACACAATGGTAGAGAACACTTATAACGGAAGCAACAGCACCAATGGTTATGCTAAGAAGAAAGGGCCCCTCAATACTTCGTTCTTCGTGAAAGTGAATATGGATGGAATTCCAATTGGAAGGAAGGTTGATCTGAGTGCTCATAGTTGCTACGAGACATTAGCAAAAACATTGGAGGAGATGTTTCAGGGACCAACCACAACTGTCAATGCAATAGGTAGGTTATATCTTAAGCTTCCTCCTAGCTGGTTGAATAAAAGATTAGTGTGATTTGGTCTATATTTGTTGAACACTGACAAGAATATTACCTGATTCATTAGCTTAGGTGTTGTACATGGGAAGAGTTTTAAGTATCAGTTTCAAACTTGAGAAAAAGAATCAGTTTGTGCCAATCTTCTAAACCAATGATCTTTTTACCGATCAAATTGAAAACAGATTCCTAAATTTTGATTTTTCTTCCAAATTGGACTCAATAGTTGAACTTGCAGGGAAAGAGTTGAAATCAATTGGAACTTTGAATTGATGCAAATTTCTAATCATGCACAGCTTTATCAATTAGCCAACTATTTATGTGGATGTTGCTTTTTCTGTTTTTTTGGGTGAAATTTTTGTTGTCTGTGATTAGGGTCTAGCAATGAGAATTATGAAGCAATGACAGAATCAACAAGACCCTCAAAATTACTGGATGGTTCATCTGAGTTTGTGCTCACCTATGAAGACAAGGAGGGAGACTGGATGCTGGTTGGAGATGTTCCTTGGGGGTAAGGTGTCTTCCATTCAATACAATGCAGATGTGTACTATTTGTGCCTGTTAATAGATAATCTATGCATCAGTTGTTATATTTTCACATGCCCTTGCACAATCCATTATTAAATCCTTGCACATCCAGTTTTTGCGCCCATTTGAATAATGTTTCCTATAAACCTAGATATTAATTCTTAGGCATAGGACATATCACACACACCTAAAGGCTTAAGGCACAGTTTCAGACTATTTGTTTTCAGTACTTCACTGTGATATTAATTGCAAAAAGATTTTCACCGTTATGAAAGTATATGAGAAAGCTACAATAGTTCAAAGTCATTAGGCATCTGAAACTTTCTTGAGGAGGCACTTATTCACTGGATCCTATTAGTCCTCTGCTTTCATAACAAATACACATCATATAAGGTTTCAACAGTTTGTGTAGTCATAAATTGCTTGGATGATGTGCCTCTTTTGGGTAGGTGTAGCTAGAGAAACAGAAATATAATTTTGTTTGGGTATCACACAAGCTACTGTGCATGCTGAAAAGAGATAAAGAAAAAGGCATGAAGGTGTGACCGAGAGTTATATTCTAACACCTTAACCACTAGGAAAAAGAAAGAAAGAAAGAAATGGAAGTTTATTAAAAAGAGGATAAAGAAACAGAAATATAATTTTGTTTGGGTATCACACAAGCTACTGTGCATGCTGAAAAGAGATAAAGAAAAAGGCATGAAGGTGTGACTGAGAGTTATATTCTAACACTTTTACCATTAGGAAAAAGAAAGAAAGAAAGAAATGGAAGTATATTAAAAAGAGGATAAATAAACACAACTTATTGATATTCATGCTCAAGCGTGTGAAACTGACAGTAAACATAATTATTTAGTATATTTTTTTATTTAGAAAATACATGTGCCAATTTAGAAAGTCTATATTCATACTGTGTATTGTTATGTAGTATATTATTTAAAGCGGTAGTTCGTAATTCAACTCCAAAGGGTTGTCACCTAGGAAATCTACATCATGAACACAGCTGAATTTGGACCATATGATTTACTGTTTCATAAGATTATACAAATATCTCTGAATTGGGAACTGAACTAAACCAATAAAACTCATTCATTTCAATGTCTTTTGTCATGGTTGAGTACTGTACATTTATGGCCATGTACAAGCTCATCCCCTTGGCCATTCAGTATTTTCCTGAAGAATGCATCTTTCAGCATAAATCTCAAGGGTTTAGCTCCATAAAATCTGATAATTGTGAGGGAAGCTCCAAGTAGTGCTCTCCTAATTTTGTTCCCATGTGTTTATTCTGTGGACATGTTGGGGTTTCTGGGCACATATTCAACTTCCTGAAGATGGAAGAAAGAAAAAGGCCCATCTAATATGAGAAAAGGAGAGTAAAGAAGCAGACTAATTTGTTATACATTGAAAGTATTAGTCTTTTCCTAATACCCTATATGTTCTCTTGTTAGATTTAATTATCTACAGAATTTAGTTTATCTAGACTCTGGGGCTCATTTGATCTGGTTTTCATAGTCATCACTCTTTCTATAATTTGTATTCAGGATGTTCCTGGGCTCTGCGAGGAGGCTCAGAATCATGAGGACATCTGATGCTAATGGACTTGGTATGTAGATGTGTGATCAACAACGTGATTCTCCCATCAAACCTTTTTACGAATCCCATTTATCTTTATTCGTCCTCACTTTGCAGCTCCAAGGATCCAAGAAAGAAATGGGAGACAAAGAAGCATGCAAATCTAAATCTTATTTTTGTTGATCATCTTCTGGAAAAGGAAAACTACCCATGGCTCGAAAAGTAAAATATAAGGAGAGAAACACATAATTAGTCAAAGCACTTATGCCAAGAAATGAATGCTGATCGTCCACAGCCCGTCTGTATGTTTTGGTTTCTGTATTTACTTTTATTCTTTTGCGTACTGTTGTTTTCACCCATTGTTGGGTAATTATAGCCTTTATTTTTGTTTCATTGAAAGGCATAAAAATCTCAGTATTCAGTGTCATATACACAGTGCATACTTGAATGGTGTGCTACTATGCAATGTGTAAATAGATGGGAGTGCTAAATCACTAGTGTCTGGAGTTTGGTGCACCCAAATATGGAATCATATTTTCTTTTGTAATGGAAAAGAAAGTTCGAGTGGTTTTTATACCTTCATTGCTGCTGCTCTTCCTTCAGTTCTGATGTTGGTCTCCACCTTTTGCCATATATTTGGTTACTGAAATATCATTCACCAAAAAATATGGGGAGAAAGACGAGGTAAGGATTTCAGCTTGAGGCATCTTGGAGTTCAAATATAATTTGTTTTTCTTTAAATGATCTGAGGACCCATCTAGGTTTGGAATGATCTTGTTTTTCCTTCATTTTGAGAAAATCATTAGTATTGTTCATCATCATTGTTAGACTTTTGGGACTGGTTAGACTCTTTCTAGTGTGTGGTTTATGTAATTGATCCTCTTTTTTTTTTGGTCCTTTGGTTGCTCTGTGCATATTTTCTTTTTTCCTTTAATATGATCTTTACTTATCAAAAAAAAAAAAAAAAAAAATGGTCCACCATCATTGCACAAGTTCTTATTATTCAATCCATTCCATTCAAATGAACCTCTTCCAGTATACAATAATGTTTTCAGCATTAATAGAGATGCCATTCAAGCAAATGCTTTGACTGTTTGATTGAAACCCAGAAAGAAAAAAATTTATTCATGAGATTGAATCTGCGTCGATATACTCATTGATAATCTAGACAACAATGTCCATAATTGATCACAAAGAGGAAGAAAATTCTACATACAAAGGAAGAATCTAAACAGAATGAAAGGCCGGAGAGGAACTGATAATTTGGTTCCTACATAAGGCCATTTACAGGTGACGTGCTGAACACTGGCCTTGCTTTGTTAATGTCATATCCGTTGATGTTGCTACTGCTTTTCCTCCTTGGCTTTGCCTCCCCAAGCATTGTTATCACATCCCTCATGGAGGGCCTGTCCTTGGGGAGCTTAGCAGTGCAAAGAAGGGCTATCCTCAGGACCAAAAGCATCTCTTCTTGAACGTATTTGCAGTTTCCTACATTGGGGTCTAGAGCTTCTTCTAAGGCTCTGTTGTCCCTAATCTTCCTCCTAACCCATTCTACTATGTCCACTGATTCCCCAAACTCAGCATCTAATGGCCTTTTTCCGGTCAGAAGCTCCAGCAGTACCACTCCAAAGCTGTAGATGTCGATCTTCTCATCAACCTTCAAAGTATATCCATATTCTGCAGTGGAAAATTCATCCATCAGTATAGGTAAAACATCTTCTACTTTCTAGTTTCTGCACTGAAAAGGGTAAGAAAAGAACTAGTTACTCACCAGGAGCAATGTATCCATATGATCCAGCCACCATGGAAACTGTCTCATTCTTCCTGACCATCATCCTCGCCAATCCAAAATCCGCAATTCTTGCCTCAAGATTTGCATCAAGCAGTATGTTATTTGACTTGACGTCGCGATGAATGATAGGTGGATGACAGTCATGGTGGAGATAGGCCAGCCCTTGGGCTACCCCAATTGCTATATTGTATCGAGAAACCCAGTCTACCAGCAGCCTCCCTCCTTGTTTTCCATGTAAGGCTTCTCCTAGGCTGCCATTGTGCATAAACTCATAGACTATCATCACTTCAGTATCATTATGAAGAAAACCCAGTAGCCGGACAACATTTCGATGCCTTAGCCTCCCTAGGAGGTTCACTTCCCCCACTAGATCTTCACTGCTCCCAGTTTCAATATCGGTTTCTGACCTCCATAGCTTCTTGACTGCAACAACTGTGTTTAGCCTCGGCATCTCAGCTTTGTACACAATCCCAGTGGCTCCCATTCCAATCACATTTGATTCCTTGATACAAGCCAGAATGTCAGCACTTGTGAAGCCTAGTCTCTGGAATGCCATTAATCTCCATGGCCATTCTCCATTGCCCACTTCAAATCTCTCTGTGAAGCAGCTTCCATTTGAATACCACCTCTTGTACAGAGACCGAGCGCCAAAAACTGCAACCCCAACAGCTAAAACTGTGGAAATTCCAATGACCCATCCAGCAACAATGTGCTTTGCATGAACCCATCTGTGTCTTGACGCAGTTTCTGCGCCCCAGGAGCATGGAGGGAGGACACCACCACAGAGACCAGCATTGCCCACGAGATCGTCAGGATTTATTGTTCGAAGCACACCGTTCGTTGGAACAGGCCCCTCTAGCCTGTTATATGAGACATTAAGCGATTCTAAGGCTGGAGAAGTTCCAAAGTTTTCAGGTATGGTACCGGTTAGAGAATTGTTGGAGAGATCAAGAATGGCTAATGTGGGCATGGTGGCAACTGTCTTTGAGATTTGCCCTGTTAACCGATTGTTCCGGAGATTCAAATTGACCATCTTCTCACATGAAGCAATGCTTGCTGGTATGCTTCCAGTGAGCTGATTTGATGAGAGGTCAAGCACAGAAAGTGAAGGAGAATCCTGGAACTGGTCTGGGATTTCACCTTCCAAGTTATTATGTGAGACCATGAAGTTCTGCAAGTCAGGAATGGAAAGAATGGTGGAAGGCAGAGACGACTGGAGGCGGTTCCGGGAGAGATCAATGAAAGAAAGGGAAGTAGAAGACGCAATATCACCTGGAATTTGGCCAGTGAGACTATTATTTGCCAACTCTAATCTCTGAAGCTTCTCAAGTTTTCCAAACCCAACTGGGATTGTCCCAGAAATGAGATTATTATGCATTCTAACTCGAACCAATGAGGCACACGTTGATAGCCCAATTGGAATCGGACCAGAGAAGCCATTGTTGAAGAGAATGAGCTTAGTCAGGTTTCCTCCATTGCACAAGCTTGGAGGGATCCCACCAGTGAATGAATTGGAGGATACATCCAACCACTGCAATGGTGAATTCTTACCAAGATCATTGGGCAAAGGGCCTGTCAAGGAGTTGTTCCAAAGCTCAAGCACCTCCAACTCAGGCAACCATTCAAGCCCAGAAGGAACTGAACCTGAAAGCTGGTTGCACATGAGATTCAACAGCTGTAAATTCTTCAATTTAGCAATCTCAGCTGGAATTTCTCCTGATAACAGGTTATCAGAGAGATCCAGCAACTGCAGTGAAGTGATGTTGCCAATTTCTGGTGGAATCTCGCCTTCAAAATTGTTTTTATACAAGAAAACTGTGTTCAGCAGCTTCAGCCTCCCCAAGGCAGCTGGAATCATGCCGCCGAGGTTGCCAACAGCCAAATCCAGATACTTGAGATTGGTGAGATTCCCAAGCTCCACAGGGATTTCACCTTCAAATTCATTGTACCCAAGAATGATAGTCTCCATTGATGAAAGCTGCCCAATCTCCCTCGGTATTTGGCCTGTAAGATTATTCCCTGAAAGGCCAAGAAACTTCAACTTCTGCAAGTTCTTGAAAGATTTCGGAATTGAGCCTTGGAAGAAACTCCCTCTGAGATCTAGAATCTCCAGTGCAGTCAGGTTCCCAAGATCCTCAGGAAGAAAACCCGAGAAATTATTGCTTGAAGCATTCAGAATCGTCAATCCAGGTGCCCTTCCAAACCCCACAGGAAAGCCACCCACAAAGAAATTCTGACTGACATCAAAGCTCCTCAATGCCAGAAGATTAGACATGGTTTTCGGCAAAGATGAAGAGAACCCATTGCAGCACAAGTTCAAATGAGCGAGACTACGCAGGCGCTCAATCTCATCCAATACCCGGCCACTGAGATTCATGTGGGAGAGATCAAGCCTCTCAACACCTCCTTTAGAGTTGCACCACACTCCAGTCCAATTACAGTGAACTGAACCATTCCCAACCCCATTTTCCTCCACTTTCCAGTCTCCCAACCGGTTCAAAGGATCAACAAGACCCCTCTTAATCGATAACAAAACCGAAACTTCATCCTTCTCAACCCCCCTACCATAACAACCAATGCAACAGTAGAAGAAGAAGAGGAACAACACCAGAAGTGTCTGCACCTGCATCTTGTTCTTCCCCACCATCCTCAATACTTACAATTCCACTAGTTCCCCACCATTTTCGACATCATCTGGAGAAGAGGGTAAGAGTTATATGAGAACTAATGAAGAGAAGGGTGATTGATGAATGTGTTAAACCTATAAATATTAATATAATGGCCATGATTGTGGAGGGTTTTTTTTTAATATGGAGAGCTCGTGAGGTTTCGGGTTCTGCAACAGCTGTTAATATGCAGCTAATGACTGTGAAGCTTTGGACTTATTGGAACCTTCTCCGACATTAAACATGGAGAGAATGTATTCTTATTGCTGATGCATTGTTTCTTCTTCTGTTACCTGTGTGTTTATCATGGTCAACTCAGTAAATAATAATTATGAAATTTTTTGGTTTCATTTTTCCTGGTTTGAAAATTATAGCATACAAGATGGGGGCGAGTGTGTTCTTTTGGCCATTGAAGCAATAATTTTGATAGGATGTTGAAATGACAGTGATAGAATTAGCGAGAAGAGATAGGACTCTTGTTTCTTAACATTGAACTATGATGGTTGAGAATACCTTACTTGTAGGGATATATTATGGTAAAATGGATCAATCATAACTTGTCACGTCTAATTAAGTTCCATTATTTCATATTCAATTCTGTTCCATTGTTTTAAACTTTATTCTCCAATTTGGTCCTCCATCCCATTATTGGTATCTAATTTCAATTTTTTTTTTCATATTTTGGTTTTATTGCTTTTATAATCCAATAGCTTTGATTTTATTATGTATATTTTATTATCGAGATGACAAGTTCAATCATATTATTTTGATACCTGACTATTTTTTTATATTACAGTTAAAAATTTTGAGATTAAGAATATTTACATATCGTGTTTTTTTACTATGATTATAAGAATTTGAGAATGGATCAAAGGGTGAATTGCATTGCTAAAAATGCAATAATCTACCATACATTATGAAACTCTCCTCTTTGAAAAGGGGAAAAGGTCCTAAAGCATTGTTAGCTAGTAGATTGGAATAGCTTATTGTCAAAAAGTTTCTTTTTAGGCACATTACATGGGGGGTTGGTTCCAAAGCTCATGCCCAAATGATTTAGCTTTCATCCCAAACTTTCCCACACTAGTAAAGGGTGACTTCCAAGTATGACTAGGATTCATCATTAAATGCTCAAAGGGTTCAAAGGCTGGGCCCTGCCATCAAACTAGCAATCAAAAGATCAAGGGTGGGTTCCACTAAAATTTTGATGCACATGACCTCGAAGGCTCAAACCCAACTTCAACCCCAAAAAAGAATAGGAAAATGACAAGCCCTCTTGATCCAATAATACTGTGAGTGAGTAGGTCATTCATCTACTATATGATTGAATATGAGCATGAGAGAATCTTTCCATGTTATAGGTCAGCCAACTATGGAAACAAGAACCAACAACTAACTGTAGTCTCTAGCTCTCCCCACTTTGATTGGGGGTACACACACCCATTATTTTAGACATTTGCCCCTAGAGTTTAGGACTTCATATTATGAAAATTTTAATATGATAATGACTAATTTGTGAGCAATTTTATTTCTCTTAGTTATGGGTATTGAAAGGGGGAAGAGAAAGAAATGTGGGGTGGGTCAGGATCAGTCCTAAAAGTTAAGGGGCATCCTACAAAATGGAAATGGGTGGTGAGTGTGGGAGAATCAAAAGGGAATAGAAAATAATACAAGGGGTATGAAAACAGGAGGAAATGGGAGAAAGTGATGAAGGTTATGAATAATAGAGGGAGCCCACCAACCGCCATTCCTAAGGGATAAGATTAATTTAACTGCCAAAATTCACATGGACACATGTGGAGTGATTGATAGAGAAGTGGGGGATTTGAATATAGTGAGTTTATAATAGAAATAAAAGAGGGGGCTGAGATGGGGACCATGTGAGAGAACAGGAGGCCAGCTTCACTGGGAAGGAGGGCCTCTTCTTCTCTGCAGAAGAAAACCCCATCTTCATCCCTATTATTAGAGAGAGAGAGAGAGAGAGATGAAAAATGGAAGCTGAGGTGCCACCACATGGATTTATGCCAAGCCACACCATACCCAGCATTTTATGTTTTGTATTAAAAAAACCAAAAGAAAAGCAGAAAGATGGGAGGGAGTGAAACAAGTGGGTGATTGCACATGTGCCCACCTGCATGCCCTTTTCTCTTTTAGGTCCCACACCTAATCTGCATTTTATACTTAATAAATTGTCTTTATCACCATTTTCAATGCTTTTGCCATTATATGTCCTAATAATAATTAAAATTTGACACTGAAAATGATAATTACTTTCTATTTTGTGATATTATCCAATCATCTTCATGGAATGTTGCAAAATTAAAATTCAATCTCTATGTTTGAAATTGTAGAAATACATATGTTGAACCACAACTTGACAGCCACCTATAATATTTTCTTTACACCTCAGTTTGCATACATTCCCTATTTTTTATTTTTAAAAATAATAATAATAATAATTTTTATATAAAAATTATTAACTTACTTTTTGTTTTTAAAAGTTCAAATAATAAAAACTTTTTATTATTCTTTTTTTAAAAAAAAAAAAAAAAAAAAGTTTTTGCAAATCATTATCCTTCTAAGATAATTTTTTGGAATTTTTGCATTTAACGAATAAGTTAACATGTATAAAGGATATTAAAATATTAAAAATATAAACACATAGCAAATAAATTGATTTTTTTTTTAATTTTAATTGAATATTATGGGTGGGTTGGAACTTGGAACTCTCCTCAGGGCTGGGCTTCAGTTTGACCCTTAAAAGAGTTGAGAGCACTCTTCCAATCAACCTTAAAGCACATATAAAGGAATTCAGTTTGACCCACCCACTAAGAGTGGTGGGTGTGGGTGGTCTTCATTTTTCAATAGAAAAGTCAGCATTTGCCAACATTCCTCAGAAAGTGCTTTGATTCTAAATGGGATTTCTCGAAAATGGCTTTGGTTTTGGGTTTTATATTCGTTAATAAGAAGTAAAAACACAGCAATGTAGTTGGGGAGTAGGGTCCCAATTCCCAAAAGAAAGACGTGCCCTCACCCCCCTTCCCTAAATGCCAATTGATGCCATATGGAAACAAATGGGAATGTAAAATCTCAATTAGCATTTTATGGGGAATTGGACAAGGAAACAACAATTCCAACAGTATACACAAATGGATTCATAAGAACATCTCTGCTTTATATTCCCAATCACACAAAACAGGGTATTTAACCCAACTGTACTTATGAGTATCAATGGTTCCAAACTGTTCTAATGGAGTATACAAAAGGCCCATCTGCCACTAATCACTCTCCCTCACATTCAAGTAAATTCTGAACAAAAAAATTCCTCATTGCAATTTTTAATGGAGCAACTATCAGAGGAGGAAAGGAGAAAAAAAAAAAGAAAAAAGCATCCACTCACATCCAAAATCCATATAGACAAATCAATTGATACATCTCTCCCCCCCTCTTTTAATCCCCCTCAATGCTTTTTCACAAGTTTGAAAACATTGAGTTGAAGATGAAAAAGAAAGGTGATGGAGATCAACAATGACTATTGCTATCTTATCTAACCTTAAATACAAGATATATGTATACCTCTGGATTGCAGTCCCTGGAGACAAAAAGAAAAAAGGAATACCTGGCTGACAATGTGGCGCTCGGTAAAATTAGCCACAATCTATACCTGTATATCCTACTGTAAGAATTTCTTCTGAGTATGTTCTGAGAGAAAGGGGGTTTTCATGATCCTAAAATGAATGCATTTATCTCAGTCCAACTGGATACTGTGTAAAGAGTGCCAGACAGCCCTTTCCAATTAGGAGAGCCACCTTCAATGAGTTGCTGTTGTTTCTTCACCAAACCAGAGAACAATGGAACAAATGAAACACCAAACTGATCTCCGAGTCTCCTTAGGTTCGGACTTGAACCAATCACAATGCCTATATCTGCCTCAAGCAGGCAAAGTAAGTCACCAATTGAACCTCCAATATAAACTGTCAAGTGCTCTGTGTCATTACTGCATCCCTCCTTTAAGATGTCCTTAAAAGCCTGAAGCTTTTCCATGGCAGACTCCATCTTCTTAATGATTTCACCCGTGGAAATGGATTCTTCATAAGCCAACTCATTTGAATATACTCTCACAACACCCAGATCCCCTGTTTCAGGAAACAGGAAAGAGAGACTTTTAATCACCCATCAATGGGAAAATCAATCTCCATAATCAAAATTCTTTTAGAAAGAAAATAAATACAGTGAAACAAATTTGAAGCACGCAGCAAGGACAGCACTTAAGTTGAAATAATCCAAACAATCCTGGGAGGCATGAACACCATCAACAAAACTCCAAGTAATCCCTTTCCCAACTAATAATCATAAACAACCAAACCTGATTCAACATTAATTTCCATCACAAATGAAATGTTTTATGATGGAAATATTCCAACCAAAATTCATATGAAACTGCCTAGTTAATAATAAGCATGGTTTCTTACTTGGAAATCATAATTGTTCCAATTCAGGGGATTTGCATATTTTACAGTACAGAAGTGTCATTAAAACTTACAAATTAAACAAAGCAGTGAGCCTGTCCTCAAAGTGAAAACAAAGGCTAATATTGCCAAATAAAATCCAGGCAGAAAATAAGGAGATGATATGAGTGTGTGTATGTTAGCAGGTGTCTGTTAGAGACAGAGAGAGAGAGAGCACTAAGCCCAAGTCAAAAAACAATTCATGCACCCAGAAAGGCAAAACAAACAATATAGTCAAACTTTATAAATGGATTTAAACCCCAGAAACACGTCTTATAAATAGCCAAGGAAGAGGTTTTTGATATTTGCTTTCAAGAGGGTAATAGAATCATTTTGCATACATGTAAGGGTGGGGTGTGCATGCATGCGTGCACACGCATACACACACACGCACAAGTGCTTGGCACTCATCTTGAAAAAACTAACCATCAAAAGTAGATTAAGAGAACTTCTAACCAATAAAACATTAGTGAGATATAAACAAACAAGAACAAGGTTTAAACACTATACCTTCTATTCAATTTTATCAACTCTTGAAGTTGACAATCATATAAAATTCAATCCACAACTGTCCCGGACATAACCAAACGCCAAAAGGAAACAAAATACCAAAATCCCTTAACCATTTAGCACAAAATTTAACCACTTCATGACTAAATAGTACTACTTAAAACTGATATCAAAGCAACATCAATTCATTTTTTCTTAATATCCCACTTGCGAGAAAAACAATCAAATGGACATATGCAGACTTGAATTATGTGTTTTAAACATGTGTTAATTTCATATGCAAGTGATGAGGCCTTAAAAAAGTAAGCCTATTGCAACATGACCAATATATGTGCATATAAGAAAAGTATAAAAGTGGAACAAATCCATCCGTCCAAATATCAACGCCTTCAGCCTAAAATATCACCTCAAAAACTTCTTTGAAGTAAGAGACAAATTGATGCATAAATGCTAAATAAATTAAGAAATTATCTTTAGATCACCCACAAACCAGGAAGGTTCATGAGCTCTAAGATGACTATTCTGACTAACTTGTAACTGTAATTAAAACTTCAAATATTTTTCCCATGTCTTGGGCAACACCTTTCCCAAATGATTCCTCAGGTTACATACTAGAGCTATTTGCATGCCTCATTGCTTGTCCTCTACTGGCTTCAGCCTTGGGCATGGGCTTTACAATAGCACCATTCATTTTTATCTTTTTCTGTAGACAGAACTAATGGTGAATTTATCTCTTGGCATAAACCCAGCAGATAGCATGTAATTGATCATGAAGATTTACAATCAGACATCCCTCATCCCTCCCCTCCAAAGGAAGTCCAGTGGTCCAATGTCTTCATACCTAATAGGCTAATACCATGGCCATTGTCCAATCTATCATCCATGACCTTTGCATCACATTAATCAATTTACGAGCACAGACAGTCATAAGTCCCAAACATTAAACTTAATAGAAACTCAATCACAACCACACAAAGAAGGCACCATTTACAAACTTGACTCGAGCAGTATAGATAGATAGATAGATGGATAGATAGATAGATAGATAGATAGATAGATAGATAGATAGATGAGAACTCTTATGTTTGTGAATAAACAAGAAGTTTAGATCAAGCATCAGTGTCAAGGGAAACAAAACTTCAATTGCCGGAGAACTTCAGGGGATCCAATTTCATTGGCTGGAGATGAGTGGTGGAATTGTACACAAATAAACATATGTTGCACTGTAAAATTCATGACAAACAAATATATGTTGTTCTAAAACAAAGATCATACCTGATGAAAATGCTGATCTAATGAAATTGCCACACCAACAGTATGAAAGCAGATGATATATTCATATATATATATGTGTGTGTGTGTGTGTGTGTGTGTGTGTGTGTGTGTGTGTGTGTGTGTGTAGGATAGGGGAAGAAGGCCCCACTCCCATATCATTCTCCAGCATGGGGGAATTCTGCGGTAGGTGCTGGCTATAAGTGAAGTAAGTTAAGCAAGCACCTGCAGCGTTTTGTTGTGGGTCGCACCTCACCACAGGCACTGAATGAATGAAATGAGTGGAGATCTTCCTTCCCCCTTGTTAATTGCCAAGAACTTCATTGCCACTAGTGGCAAAGAAAAATTAGACCATCCCACCCAAAAACAACTCAGAGCCTAGAGAGAGTTCAGTCTACAAGAAGCTGGCAGAGCTTTAGCCATTTGACTACACATACATATAGACAGATAGACGAGAACTCTTATGCTTGTAAAATAAGCAAGAAGTTTAGATCAAGCATCAGTGTCAAGGGAAACAAAACTTCAATTGCCAGAGAACTTCAGGGGATCCAGTTTCATTGGTTGGAGATGAGTGGTGGAATTGTACACAAATAAACATATGTTGCACTGTAAAATTCATGACATACAAATATATGTTGTTCTAAAACAAAGATTATACCTGATGAAAATGCTGATCTAATGAAATCGCCACACCAACAGTATGAAAGTACATTAACATCTGCTTTCAGATTATCATTTTTAAGAATCTTTTGGAAGAAACCTGTGCAACCATCTTGAAGAATTAGACCTTGACCAGCCCGTTTTATATCCTCCAGATTTAAACCCTTCAATACTCCAGACTGAACCACTCTTGAATTTGCCTTTTTCTCAAAATCAGAAAGTTGCTCAAGTGCTTTACATAGGCCTTCATAATTGAATTTTTCCACTGTAAAAACACAGGGGTGTAATGTGCATAAGAATAGGGTTTTTAAATTATGTCCTATCTCAGTTACATTTTCCTGTACTGTTTTCAAACAAAAAAAAAAATGGAAACCAACAAGAAGCGATCCTAATTATCAGCTATCATACCTGTTTCACTAGGGACAATGCTTTCCATGCATTTTTCAAGCTCTTCAGTATACTGGGTAGATAGAACACCCCATGTGTTCTTCAGATCAGTTGATGACATCCGAACAAGTCGAGTTTCAGATGCACTTAGATCAATCTTTGGTGCTGTTACAATTGCAATCTCCGCTAACAGGGCAGATGAATCAATGGGAGTGCATGTCATGTCAAAATCACAAAATACAGTAAGATGGTATTTCGCATGATCATGCACTTGAGACAATGGGACTATAGTTTGCTGAACAACTGGTTGGGCATAGAAGAAATCTACTTCAAGCTTTGTAGCTTGATGGTAGACCTTTTCTAAGATTTCAAGCTCTTCGCCTGTCAAAGATATGCTTAGTTTATCCAGCAGATCTTCATTTTGCAGAGCTGATGCCTGAATTCAGAAAGATGATAGAAGATTAGTTAAAGCAAATTGTATGCATGACAATTTTTTTCAGCCAACAACTAAAGTAGTATACCGATTCAACCAACAAAGGTAAAGACCAAGGAAAATGCTTGGTGCAAAATAACTAAACCAACCTCAAAACTTTGAGAGGAGTATCCATCAATCCACTTCTTATATTTATGACTGTCATCATTAGGATCTAGAAGAGTCTGGATCTCATTACTTATGAATGCATAGAACCTCATGTAAGGAGCCATAGCAGCAAGTGTATAAGCAGCAACTTTTGTCTTCTCAAAAGGAGTTGCAGTTTTCCCTGATGCAGTTGCTAGTAAAAAATCTGTGTATTTTGATGTTGCAGAGTTGCAAGGAATCTCTTTTGGTAGGTCAAAGCCCCAGTCCTGAATAGCTGATTCTCTCAGAATACACACAAAAAAATGCTTGCAAAAAAGAATAAATTGAAGGAAAAATAAGAGGAGATTGCCACATGCAGTTGAAGCTCAATGCTTATTTAATTCTACTAGTTACAAGAATTCAGGACAAGCAAATGGTGAAATATCTACGTCAAAACATAGGGAAAAAGAGGAAAGGAGTTGGAGGGTGGATTCCAAGAGAAGTGCACATTGCATATGCACATGCTAAACCCTACATCAAAGCCATCAGTCCAAGAATTCAGTGGCTAATGTCCAGCTATTAATAGGCCATGAATCGAGTGGACATGGGTATAGAAGGATATTAGATTTATCATTTGCCAATCAAGCACAGAAATGGTAATGAATCCCACACCACAGATTTGAGCTTAATGGTGCCAAAGACCAGAAGCCAATTAACTTGAAAACCTTGGCTAGCCATCCAACTAAAATCATAATCATAACTGAAACAAAAAGCTTCACGAAAAATGGAACAGAAAGCAATGCTAAGAGCAGAGCAGTTTCATTTTTCTAAATCAATCTATGACCTCTGCTATAAGGCATACTTAAACCATGTTCAGTCTCGGCACCCCCCTTCTGATGTTTAAGAAACATAAAGAAGTTGTTTAATTAAAGAAAGTGTAATGCCAATCACAAGATAGAGGTAAAAATTCGTAGTAAAGAAACTATGTAGTAACTTTAAGCGCTCGATATTTCTAACTACCATATTTTTTTCTCCTCAAGAACTTTATTTTTTGTTTCAATATATTCATAGCACTTAGAAGCTATGAAATTGGTCATGTGCACTTGCCTTCTATGGATTTAACATTGATTCTTGCAAACTACACTATCACAAGCTAATTTCACTATCTTTCCACCGTCATAATAATAGCAAGAAGAAGAAGAATAGTAATAACAATGTGATGACAAGAATTATGACAATGAATTTATTTCTTATAAAATAAAACAAATGGAAACAAAATATGCTCTCTCTTTTATTTCCTTAAAGAGCACCTAACTCATCAATGTGCAAACCAAAAGAAACAGATAAAAACATCAAGTTACCATTTTGAATAATGATGAAACTAATGACAAACAGAAGAATCAGAATGGAAATGCCAAAAGCAAAATGGCCATAAAATACAAGATTTATATAAATGAGATTATTCCACTTCTGTTTTGCACATCCTTAAACTAATGAAGCAAAATATTGCAGGTTCACTAAAACCCCTAAAACCAAAATAAAAAAGAACCTTCATATTCATGTGTGAAATTTTTGAATCCATTTCTTGATTATACATTTTGCGAATAAATGGAAACTTGAAGAAGCAGGATCAAAATGCCAAGAACAAGATAATCAGAAAAATAAAGATTCACATAAGTATCGTATGATCCCAATTGTGCATGATATTATACTACAGAAAGTAAAAACTGCAAAAGCCAGTAAAACCCTAAATACTAAAATACCCATTTCTTGATTATTCCTTTAGAAAGAAAATGAAAATAAAAGAAGCAGAATCAAAATGCCAAAAACAGACCCATCAAACAAAATGCCAAAAACAACCATTGAAAGCAAGGTGAAAGAAAGAAAGGCAAACAAACAAAAAAGACCATCGCATCATGTTGGAAGGAATTTTCTCAATTCTGAAAACACGAAAAGCAAGAAGCGATCAAGAACATACTCGAACAGCATCATCGCGCTTTCTAAGGGCTTCTACCGCAAGTTTCCTCATCTTCCGAATAGCGGTCTTGTCTTCATCATCATCCGCGCAATCCTCCGCTATTTCGTACCTGCAAAACCCACAAATCGAGAGCCTCAAAAATCCAAGATTGTTCAGGAGAAGCAAACAAGAAGAGGGAGATATAAAAAGGGAGAATGTTGAATACGCTTGTGAAAAGGCCTTGAGGAAGTGAACATCTTGAGAGATACAATGAAGAAACGCGTCAGAATCCAATTTCCCAGAAGCCAAACACACTAAGAAAGGAGTGTACATGGCGACAACCGAATCGTTCCGGAACTTGATCCAGAACTTCCTGGCTATGCCTTCTTCGTCCACCACCCCTCCCATCCTGAAACGGAGTCGTTTTCAATGATGGGCAATAACCACTCGATTCGAATCAAACCGCGTAAGCCAAGAGAAAAAATGTTTACGACGATGATGATGATGATGATGATGATCTAGAGAGAGAAACAAGAGAGAAGCAACAGGGAGAGACAGTGAAAATGGGTTGGTGAATGGATTGTTGTTTACGTCTGATTTGTACTAGTCCAATTTTGCGGGAAAATGAGAGAAAGTTTCGGGAGAGAGAGAGAGGGGGAGGGAGAAAGAGGAGGAGAGAGAGAGGCCGGCGGTCAACTTGGATCATGGAGGCCTCGTGAGTGCAGAGGGTGTATGGGGTGTGATGACCGGCTCAGCCAGTCGCCCGTGTTGCAAGGGTTTTCACTTTTAATTACTAATTGTTGTTTTGGGATTTTTGGATTTTCCTTTATTATATCCACTTAAACTTGTCATTCCCATGTCACCATCCACGTCCGTCCATTTGATTCGGCAAATATGCCATCCTGGAGTTCCACGTAATCATACACACTCTAACTTCCAAGGCCACATCTGGTGCCACCTTTCACATATTCTATTACATTCTTCACCAATTTGCACGTCCATTCAATTTCCCCCCCCTCACCTCACAATAAATAAATCCGGAGACTCCAAGAAACGCCAAGAATAATAATTTAAAATATAGAAAATATTCCTAAAAAATTTACAATATACATAAATCTCCAGAAAAAATCAAAGATATTTTTTTAAAAGTTATGAAATGTCAAATCAAGTAAAAATTTCATGTATTTTTGCATTTGAATTATTTTATTTTTATGTTTTTGCACTAATCCATTAGTATCGAAACTTTTGATGGCACAACAAATGGTATGAAAGTTATAGTGTAAAGATCGTGAAAAAATTATTTTGAAGACGATGCCTAAAATGTTATTAAGCTTTACTGTTAAATGTATTTTAGTGTAAATTTTAGGAAGAATTAAACTCGGTATATGTAAATATTATTCTTTTTTAAGGCTAGCTATTGAAATAAAATTTGATAAGTGCAAAACTTAGTTATTGAGTGTATATGTCTAGATTATTGAGGAAGATCAATAAATTGTTTTATTTGCATCTCTACTAAAATTATTAATTGAAAAGACGATGTTAGTTATAGAGGAGATGTCGACTGCTCTTTTAAAATGAAAAATATTAAGCAATCGAGTAGTTTGACATATGTAAGAAATGTAATGATAATAATACTTCTCTTATGAAGTGTTATTTTAGTTATAAATATATTGAAATTTATATTCATAAAAGTGAAGATGTTTGATAGTATTTTAAGGATATCGGCTAATGTTAAACATGCTCCTAAACTAAGAAAGAGTTTGATTTTTTTTTTTCACGGGAAGGGGGGTGCACTATGGACACTTTAGCGTAGGATGGTATTGTGAACATTAATAAACATGTTTTAATAACAATAAAGGAAAAAAAGGTAAAAAACACAAAATTATACGCTTTGATTGGGAAAACAATTTTAGACAAGGTATTAAGAAGAGTAGTATTTGTACTCTGATTCTATTTATTTATACCATCATTTGACAATTTAGATCTCATCGTACATATTCAATGGTCTAAACTTTTTAAGTACAAACACAAAACAATTTTAGCCACAACATGAAGAGTCTTATACTTGTACTAACCAAGTTGGCAAAGTAGAAAAATATGCGACAAGATATATTGGTATTAGATGAAAACTTGATTTTAAATTTCAGGACTTTTTAGTATTACTTATATTGATTTTTGAGTTTTAAATTATTTTTAGAAATTAGTAAATCCTATTTATCAAGCTGTTTTCCTAATTAAAAAAATTAAAAAATTCAAAGAAAGACTAGAAAAACATGTATAATTAGAGGAATTATAATAAAATATTTTTGGAATTAGGTAGTGGAGAAAGAATGTAAGAAGAAAAAACTAAAACCTATTAGGGTTGGGGATCAATTTCACTCCCCATCGTGTAAACATTGTCCATTTTGAATTTAAAGGGCACTTACGGTTTTAAAACATATTTACACAATAAAAAAGAACAATACATATACAGTGTTAAAATTTTTTTCTCTATTTCATGTGTGGTATAACAACAACGATTAAATATATTATAATATTTTTTAAATATATATATATTTTTTAATTTTTTTTAAAATAAAAATCTATTTTCAAACACACAATGATATAGGCTGTAAATTCGTATTATCATCCAAGGAAAAGAATTTTATCAAGTTTTCATGATTTAGATGTTTAATTATTTACGATCGGATCTTTTTGACTAAGAGTTGTGGGAATGTGGCATGAAGAATGCTTCAATTATAGTCCCAAGGAAAAAATAAATAAAAAATATAAAAAAGGAAGGTTTTTAGTAATAATTTGAGTCGTGAAGTATACAAAAGTATGATGATTTTTCCATGAGTAGGCCACAAAATAGGACCATCAAGTGGTGGTCATCGTTAAAACATGAGTCACACATTCATTAAAGCTTGAGGACTTTTTCAATCCCATAAAAGCATTAATATGTAGTTGATGATTTAATACTAGTTCACACCACTTATTCAATTCCCTACATTTGCATTCAAATTGATACTTTTTGCTTAAGATTCTGTTTTGCAGGGGTAAAAAAGACTTTTCAATTATTCACGTACTAGGTTTTTTTTTATATATTTTTAAAAATTTAGAAACAATTCTTCAACAATCACTCACAAACTATTTTTCAATTTTTTAATTTTGTTCGATGCATGATTTTTTTGAACACGTTTTTTTTTATGATAAACGTGGTTTCTAAAAGTGTTGTAAAATAAAATTTTGATTCTACTTATAATTTTTCGTCGGGTTTCATGTTTTTCATATATTTTCACAAATCAACTTTCCATGAATTTTTTCGAATTCGAGGTTGTTTAAAAGAGAAAATAAAATAAATAAAAAGGAGGTGGAGGAGGTGGAGGAGGAAGGAGACGCCACGTCACCATTTCTTTCTTGCTGTCTTTGTAGCTTGAAAAAAATGGAAAAGGCCAAAAAGGAAAAATGCAAAAATGAAAGCAAGCCCTTTTTTAATGTCAATTTTGGTGATGGTGGCATTCCAATGGGGAAATGGCCGCCGAACTTCTACGCGGTTCTAGAACCGCAACTCCTAACTACCATGTTCTAGAATTTTCTATTCTTCTCCTTCACTTGGTCCAGGTCTACCCTTCGACCCAAACGCACTATTCTTTGAGAAATACGACTCAGCCCAAACATATGGGCTTGACCCAGCCCGTTCAGGCCTTATGAAGGCTCCTAGGCCCTACCCATCACACAGCCCAAGCACATCTAGAGCTGGTCCACACATTGAAAGGTCACTTTTTGCAATAACTGCTCACATATTTTTATGTACATTTTAAAATATATGTTTTTGAATTTAAGTATTTTTTTATTTATGATTATATTTTTCGAGGAATAATTATTTTTTTTTATGATTATTTAAAAATATAATCAAATTAGATTGGAGAATAAGTCAAGTATGACTGAGTTCGACTATATACTTAGAAAATAAGTCAGGAAGTGTGAATCATGTCATATATTTTCGGATCTCATAATTTAATATTTGACTTTCATTTATTTATAAATTAATTTTTTATTTATTTTATTTGTATCCTTATTTTACAGTTTAAATTTCTTCACATATATTTAATGGTTGAGATAAAAGTTCGATAGATGTCGTTTCATATTCTATTATTTTTTAATTATTTTATATGTAAAATTTAAATAGTTAAGGAGTTTGTGTCAAATAACATTAGAAATATTTCTTAAAAATAACTATTATTTCAGAAAAATATTTCTAAGACATTTTTTATTTTATTTTATCCTAAACAGAAAAGTTAGAGCTCAAGCTCATGTACTGTGTGGCAAATGGCAATAGTTGGAAAATGAAATCAAATCTAAGAATATGGGTAGTGAATGGCTGTCCTTGTTACACACCTCTCTCTCTCTCTTACACCACAACCCCACCAACTCCTCTCTTCTTCTTCTTCTCCTCTACTTCTCTTTCTCTCTGTTTTTGTCATTCTGTCTGTGTCATCAATGGCAGCTCTGCAGTCCCTTGCATTCACCTCTCCACTGTCTCACTGTTGCAAGCAATCTCCTCCTCTCTCGGGTACAATCTTCTATCTTCTCTCTTCTTTCCATCTGCTTTTGGTTTGTCTACCCATTTACTTCTTTCCATGTTTTACTTCATTATTCACCCTTTCACATCCGGGTTTCATTCTTGTTTGGCTGTAGATGGTGTCTCTGGCCCTTTTGATACATCTTTTCAGAAAATTTAAGGTGTTTTGTAGCTTCATGTGAAGACACATTCCATGGGATGAATTGGGTTTTTTAATTTTCTTGAATTGCTTGGATGATTTGTTAGTTTTTCAGACATGGCATCATCTCTCCTACATTCTATTTCTGAAAAAAGGAAAAAATAATAGAGAACATTGCTTCATCAGATATGGGGTTTTCCAGATGTTGCCTTGTGAGGAATCAATATCTTTTGGGGTCTATATAACATAAAATTTAAGTACTTCTTGATGTGGACTAGGATTCTGGTTCTTGTATGACTTAAAAACAAGTAGCATTTTCTAAGAATGTATTTAAATGACAGTCCATTTTCAGGACATGTGTTTGAAAATAGTTGTATGTCACCAAATATATTTGTTCATTTCCATTTTTTGTTTTCAAAGATAGAAAATAGATCCTATTTCCATTACAAAGAGGTCCACTATTTTTCTTGTTTATGTATTTGTACTAGTATAATTTGGATGAACAAACATCTTTTTTTCCATTAATGAGATGTTGTAAGTCTGTAAATGAGACATGAGTACAGCCTAGGGGCAATTTTGTACAGTGTTGTTGTGTTATTGAAATGGAGGTAATGGCAGAAGTAGTTGAATCTTCTGCATCCTCTAATTATTGTGCAGAAATATATGGAGTGCATGGTGGCCCGTTGCCCCATCCAAAAAGCCATTTAGATTGATTGCTAATTTGGTAAGGTCAGATAACGAATATGGATGTCGAGATTAGCAGATTCAAAATTGTAGAAAATGATTAGTTAACAATGTTGAATTCAATAGGTGTAATGTTTTGTGTCAAAATGGACAGGCTTGAGTTCTTGGGCTGTTCACAGAAGTGCACATTCATCATTCAATGGCCTGTCTTTGCACCTGCCTCGTCCACAGTGGGCCGCACTCAAGCGAAGTTCATCAACATCTGGACTCATTACGATGATGGTCAAACCAACAATTCAATTCATCCAAGGAACTGATGAACAGACAGTACCAGATGTGAGGCTGACCCAATCAAGAGATGGCACAAATGGTATGGCTATATTCAGGTTCGAACAGCCCTCTGTTTTTGACTCATCTGGAGAAGTTGGAGACATCACCGGCTTTTACATGATTGATGAGGAAGGGGTTCTCCAGTCAGTTGACGTAAGTGCCAAGTTCATCAATGGAAAGCCTTCAGGAATTGAAGCAAAGTATGTGATGCGCAGCCCACGAGAGTGGGACAGGTTCATGAGATTCATGGAGCGATATTCAAATGCGAATGGGTTGCAATTCATCAAAAAATGAGGCAATGTATGTCCTTCATTCCATCTTATTCTTCCACTTTCATCTGCCACCAAGTTGGGTTTCTTTTTATAATTCAGTCGAAATTTGAGAAATTTGGTTGATGCCCATTTTTATTTGATGCAACTACTGTATTCTCCATCTATGATAATTCAACAAGCTTCAATGTTTTTTCAAAATGTATTATGCACTTTATGGTCTTTTGTACATGTCGAGTAGAGATGGCTCTTGCTTCAAATACTTGTCTACATAACAAATTAGTTTGATTGAAAGGAAACTGGAGAATACGATATGGCATGTTGGATATAATGCAAATAAGCATGGTACTTTTTTCTTCTTCTTTCTTGATGCTTCTCCTTATCTATGCTGACAATGCCTGAAGCCTCGTAGCAGAAACAGGGATATTTGACCTTATTAAGCCCATTTGCTTACGTCAAAAGATGGAAGAGGAAATCTTCTACTTTAAAGAGAAATTACATCAAGTAGCAAAGCTCCAAACAATATCCGTGACAATAAATTTTTGTCTTTATTGGATGATAAAAAGGGTTAGTTTTTTATCACTTGTCCCTCAGAGGCAAGGTACAAACAGTAACACTACTCATAAAATCTTCATGAACATCATTCTCCAAGTGAGTAACAATAGGGAAAGCTGGAACAATTACAACTATTATGCTAAGACAACTGCTACAACTACTAAATTGCCACTACTTTGCCCAAGTCACGGAAATTGGGCTTCTAACCTTATAAGAAGTATGGTGAGAATGCACCCATGTCAAATGCCCTTGTGCAAAGCTGGTCTTCTCCTCCCCTGTTCTCTTCCTTGATATAAACCAAACTCTGTAACTCAAGCTTTGATTTATGTGTTTGAATATCAGCTGATGGGGTTTAACTCTCACTTTGACTCCCTCAGGTGCCACTACTTCCACTGAGTAAATGGAATTAGGGACCCCCACATTTGTCAATCGTCTTTTGATCATCTTACTCGTCATTCCATGCCTGAAAATGACAGAAATAGAGGGGTAATTAAGGCTGAATCCCTTGTTTTTCTGCACTAGTTCATGGCAGCTAACATTCCTGTGTGTAATAGCGAAGATTTCTGATCTTGTGTATCCTAGAGTGCATAGATGAGTGATGTACTCATCTGGCTTGATGTCATATATCAATCCCGGATCAATGGCTTTCTCAGGGTTCACCTGTCCAGCTCCCATGGCAAAAACTCCTGCCGGTTTGTTTCCATCCATGATTGGCTTTCCTGTATGGTCGGTTACATCTGCAGTTGTGATCATTGCAGATTTAATTGCAGCTGGGGTCCATGTGGGGTTAGCCGAGCGGATGAGAGCAGCAATTCCACTGATGTGGGGACAAGCCATTGAAGTCCCCGACATGACAGTGAAGTTAACTCTTCTAGAATCTTCAGGAAGGCCAGAGGGACCAAGGTTTTGAGGCCAGGCAGCAATGATGTTCACCCCAGGAGCAATGATATCGGGTTTGAGTATGGTAGGGTTGGTTAAGCTTGGTCCTCTGGAAGAAAATTGAGCTACTGCTGGTGCTCTGGATTTCCCAATCACGGTCCCTCCAAACTCAATTCTAGCTGTGGGTGTTCTTGAGGAGTTCATGTAACTCTTCAACTGACTGATTCTGCAAAACCAATCAAACTTGCTGGTAGGACATGCGCATCAACTGAATTCTCCTCTAGATTAATCTCTGTATTTGCTAAAATCATTGCAGCACCACCAGCTTCCTTCACAGCTTCACCTTTTTCTGCCCTTCCGTTGACACCCCGGTCACAGACCACCATCTTCCCAAGAACTTTTGCTCTGGGTAGAGACCCTTTGAAGCAAAACTCACTTCCTGAGTCTCCTCCTGTCACATAAACCAGCTCAAGCTCCTTTCCAGCATATGGGTTGTGTTTCCCAGGGTACATTGATTCTCCGTAGAGTCTTTTCCCATTACCCATTTGAACTATAGCTGGAAATCTCCGGTCAAGTGTGCTTGCCCCAACGGTTGTAATCCAAGGTGCTTCATTGGCAACAGAGCTTTGGATTGGACCATTGTTTCCTGCTGCACATATGACTGAAATTCCATGCTCCATTGCTCGGAAACTGCCAATGGCTATGCTGTCATCAAACAGTGGTATTGGAAAGCCACCAAGAGACAGCGAAAGGATGTCGACCCCATCTCTAATGGCAACATCCATTGCAGCCAAGATATCAGAGCTGTAACAGCCACTGAACCAGCACACTTTGTAAATGGCAATGTGGGCACCTGGGGCCATCCCCTGAGCCACACCAGCTCCATTACCAAGCACGCTCGCCATGGGAACTGAAGCTCCCCCGGCAGTTGATGATGTGTGAGTCCCATGCCCATGAGAATCCCGGGGCGACACATACTCCACGACAGTGTCTGAAGATGGCGATATTGAAGCCACACGGTGGCCTTTACTGAAGAACCTGGCACCAATGAGTTTCCTGTTGCAGTTCGAAGAGCTGAAGTCCTGTCCTTCCTGGCAAACCCCTCTCCATTTCTTTGGAACCGGAGGCATCCCATGATCACTGAAGCTTGGACTTTCAGGCCAAACTCCAGTATCAAGCACTCCAACAATGGTTCCATGCCCGAATCCGGACTGAAACCAACCACCTCTGCTTGCAGGGCTGAGTCCTAAGAACTTGTAAGAGTAAGTAGTGTGAAGTTGGAGCCTTGTGTCTGGCCTAACCGCTATAACTTCACCCAACTTTCTCAAGGACTCGAGCTCGGTTTCAGATAGCTGAGCTGCAAAGCCTTCCATTGCAGAATGATAGGAGTATAGAAGGCGAGAAGACGGGTCATCCTCTGAGAAAATGATGCGTTCAAGAAAGGAAAGATGCCACTGAACCTTAGAGCTGAAAGAAGAAGCAGTGACCCCATGTGGGTGCAGCTGAATAATATATGTTTGTAGAGATTGAGCATGGACAAAAACCAAGAAGAGAAAAAGGATAGAAAACAAGAGCTGAGCTTTGGCTTCCATGGAGGAATGAGAACACAAGGGAAGTGCTTGGAGTTGGATGCATGCTTTGGAGAAAAGTTGGTGGGGTATTTGAAGGAGTTGCAGAGAATTCAAAAGAGGGTAAGAGGAGGGATATCGGAGGAGTGAGAGAGAAGAGGAAACTCGTGAAAATGAAGAGCTCAACGTCACGAGGATCCTTTGTTTGAGGAGGAGCTGAAGAGAGCTTGGGCTCTAGCTTCCTTCACGAGATGTTATGCTTGATTTTAATACAATTCCATTGGCTTTCAAAGAGGCGCGCTAGGATTCACATCCCCTGAATCTTTGTTTCTGGGTTTTGTTTTTCCATTTTGGAATGTTCACAAAATCAAACAAAAAAACAAAAACAATTTTGGGGTTTGGAATAATTGAATGTGGGTAGCAAAAGTAGAGTGTGGTAGAAACACGATTGGGGTTTGTTGAAAAAGGATTGATACTGGGGACTCATTAATTGCTTGTACTGTTTCATTGGGCACAGTACATTGACTTGGCCAGGCTCCACTCGCCAATGTTCTTCATTTCTCACCCCTTTGATATATAAAAATGTAGTCAATGAATTGCAAGGTGGTTCAAGTATCTAATTTCATATGAAATGGAGAGTAATTTAAGGTATGTTTCCATATTAGTTGAGCCATGTTTTATGGTTAATCTCCCTGAAATATTTTTAATTCACCTTTTATATTTTTAAAAAAATATTTAAAATCAATAAATTATTTTAAATTTATTTTACTTATTTTAATTCTTTAATATAAAAATTAAATAACTTTAAAATATATAAATATTTAATTAATTTTAATTCTATTTGATTTTACTTTTGTATTTTTTAAAGAAATTTTTTTTTTCTTCCCTTAATACTATCACAGAACCAAATATTAAAAGAAAAATGTGAAAAAGGAAAAAAAAATTCAAAATCATTTCATTTAATTAATTGTAACTATAATTGCTTTATTTTCATATTTTTAAGAAAAAAAAGTCATTTTATTCATCAATTTTTTTTCTCTTTTTTTTTAAAGCACTTTTTTTAATCGAATCTCAACATTAGAAAAGTTACCATATAAAGCCTTAAATTTAGAAGATGCATTAAATTAATATTTATTATTTCATCTCAACATTTTATTCATAAAAAAAAAAATTATGATATAGCAAAATTATGTATTTATTATTTCATCTCAAGATTATTCATTGAAAACTTATGTTTTTAATTGAATATGTTCATAGGCTTCAAACTGATTCATCACAGAAACAAGCACGTGATCGAGCTAGAAATGAAAGCTGAGTGAGCTACTGGGGTACTGATAACA
The DNA here is from genome assembly GCA_030254885.1 of Vitis rotundifolia. NCBI lineage: Eukaryota > Viridiplantae > Streptophyta > Magnoliopsida > Vitales > Vitaceae > Vitis > Vitis rotundifolia. Next base: position 7,077,928 of record CM058157.1, read on the forward strand.
ACTGTTGACAGAAAATATGAATCTTGGCACTATCAAGCCATGGTTACTAACTTACTACCACCATGCCTCTGCTGCTACACAGCCACTGAGCAATGAAAATTTGACTACCAATAAAGCTTTGATAACTCAATATTACTTCCCGTATACTTGACTGGGATAAGAGCATTCCGTACATGAAATGATGAAAGAAATCTCAACTATGCAGCAGCACATGTGTGGAATGCATTACAAAAAATAATGAACAAAATACATAAGGCAAGAAACAAAAATCCTATAAGAAAATATATTAGAAGCAGAAAATATGTTCCTATGCTTTTGGGTTTGGACAACGTTGGGGGCTTCACAACCTTGTAAGTTCACTTGTATGGGTGAGTTCATACCTGCCTTCTAGCCCTTATTTGTAGCAGAGAATCTTGTTTTAGGCTCCTGTTTGCAGTTGTTAGGCATCTCTAGTACTAGAACTCCTATTCCATGAATCGTTGCCTAGCGGTCATGATTGATGTCTTTGCTCATTCTTCCAGGAATTTTTAGCTGCCTCTGCAGATGAACCTCCAGAATCCCCTTTCTGGTCCTTTGGTTTTGAGAAGAAAGGATCCCACTCATGAGGTCCCACTTCTCGTTGTCCTTCCTCTAACAAATCATATTTCCAACTGTTCTCCTCCACAAAATTTTCATCTGTTTGACCTTCAATAATGTCCTTTCTCAACTTTGTAACCTTCCCAATCACTGCTTGTACGGCTACATCGAAGGCATCCTTAAGAGTCTCCAGTTTAGAGCGAGGATCAGCATATATCAACCTTGGAATCAGACTTATGACCTCCTCCCTCATCGACTTCACCTGCTCAGGTGGAATTTGACCAAGTCTTTCCTCTATACTGACATTCCTTTTTCGAATATCGTCCTCTGGAATGAACACTGAGTAACTTGAAAAGTTCTTCGGAAGATGCCAAGTGTACTGTGTGTATGCAGAACCAGGATGGAAAAAGACAGGTATGCACCCGGCCAACATTGAGTCAAAAGCAGATCTTCGGGTGTATGAATCACCCTGAGGTTGTAGGCAGAAAAGAGAGCTCTGGAACATCTGCATGATACTGCTTGGTGAATGGCACTTGCTCTCCCCAAAATCACATTCCAAAAGTTTGCCAACCTTGGACGTCCTGCACTGATCGATGATCTGGCCCCTAATTGACTTTGTGTTACCAGGACGTGGTGCACCGGCAAAAGAGAAAAGCCACTTCCTCTCCAACTTCCTCATTCTGTCCTGCCAAGTGAACACATCATCATCCTTTGCCGGATGGAAGTAGGTTGGATAAGGGATGCCAAAATCATTTGCATTCCAAGGGCTAGATTCAACAACAAGCATTGACATATTCTTCGCAGCCGGCAGAAACAAAAGTTTATTACCCCAGTCTGATTCAAGATCAGATAGTCTCCTAAAATCCCATGTTATCCTTCCTGCAACAAGAAAATGGTCCTTCCCTCCCATAATCTTCCACTCTGGCCTCTTCATAAGCCAATCAACCAAATCGAGTGACGCTGCATCCCGCACTGATATATTGTAGCCCCAAAGATACCGCGCAATATCGAATCCTGCATAGAAGGGCACAAAAATTGCAGCAGCAATAGAAGAATCTGTTGTCAAGCAGTCATATTGCTTCATCCTGTTGCTGAATATCACATCAACAGCAAACTGATTTGTTGCGTACCACCCTGTATTGGAGAACACACCTTCAACATTCTCAAGTGGAGGACCCAACCCAGCATTACTTGTGAACGTACACATGTTGGTCCAAAGACTGAGACTCTTGCACTCCTTCAACATATCCTCGTTAAACCGAGGTGGAAGATCATGAACATAAATATACCTTCCACCACATGGATCACTCTTGTTCTCAACAGTTCTCAATGCTCTCATAAAGGGGTAATTATCCAGCTCTCGATCATGGGTTTCCTTTTTCATTTCCAGATCAGGGGTTTCCTTTTCTTTACTAGATTGAGCATGAGAGGTTTCCTTATTCAATTCAGGATAAGGGGATTTTGCCAAATTGGTAACTTTTGGCGGGGAAGCAATCACACGGGTAATGCGCGACTGAGTGGCAACAGGAATGGTGCTTAATTGTACAGATTCATCAACATTACTACTGCCAAGCACAACAAAATGAAAGTACAGCAAGAAAACCCAGAAAAATGCGGACAATGAAGCTAAGAAACAGAGTCGGGTATGCTGATTCTTGGGCACTCCCTTATCCATTTGCTCAGGCAGAATAGTCGTCGTTGGACGACGTCTCATCAGATTCCAACCTAACAACACTCCCCAAATTCCTATCTTATCAACCCAAATTCAAAACCCCTAAACCCAAATCACTCCCATTCCACATACACATTCACAACACAATTCTAAATCAACTACGCAACAGCAGAAAGGGAAAGAAAAAACAAAAATCCAAACCCTAGCCTAACCCAGTTCAGCTCCAGTTCTGAAATCAGTACCAAAAATACACAATACAAAACCAAAAGAATTCCCAATCAGACCTCGACCGCCGGATCGTGATCGGAGATCAAAACATAAACAAGATAATCAAACACGCACCAAAAAGCACCTGAGAGTATGCGTTTGTGAGAATAGAAGCTACAGCAAAAAACACCTGCATTTCATCACAATCCCCAAAAACACCGAGTTCGTTCGACTAACGGACCCGATTGAACGATTCACACGACGAGAGGACGAAGACGATAATGGAAGACTCGAGAGAGAGGGAAAGAGAGGCCTTACATGTGAAACGGAGATGTCTGCAAATGGATCAGACCATTGGTGTTCGCTCACAGGGGAAATTGGTGTAAGCGACAAATCTGAGTGAGAGTATATATAGCGGAGCTGGCAGCCAGGCGCATTTTAGCGACGTGAGCCGGTCGTCGCGTGTCGGTAGTCGGTGTATTTTTGCCACGTGGTGCTTCTGCTGACGTCGCTCCTGCAATTCCGTTCATGATTCCCAAGCGTTTCGTCTGATTCAACACGTGGAGGCCAGGTATTCGGTGTGGCTTCAGATGGTGGGCCCCATACAGAGAGAGCCGTCCAGGACCCGGCTTTCATTTTGTGCGCGGAAACCGAGATTTGTGATCTGTGATTATGGACCGTCGGATTTAGGCCCGAGAGGAAACAAGATTGAAAGATGACAGCAAGAATGTGGACAAATTTTTAAGGAAAGACCCAACTTTAAGTTAACTTAATTAACTTGGGTCCAATAAACTTTTCATATTAAAATCTGTTTAAAATCCTAATCATTTACCAACAACGTAAAGAATTTACAAAACAGGAAGGTCATAAATAAATAATTCATAATTAAGCATTAATTTATTTTAATCAAACAAATAAAAAAGAGCTTCTTCTCCTATGATTCATTGATACATGAATTAAGGATTTTATTATACCACCGAATCGAGACACATTAACATTGAAACTTATTATATAATATATTATTAAAAATATTATTAAAATTATATTTTATGATTCTCATAAAAATGTTTTTCACACAAATACCATAGAAGAAAACACTTTCACTAAAATCATTGTCAAACGAGCTCTTAGTTTAAAGGACGGCAAAATAACATCAAACTATTTACATAATCCCAAGTTTTCTCATAAATTTAAGTCAAGGTGTCAAATATGATTAACGTCTAATATTTTTATAAAATGAGCATTACCTGACTTCGTTATAGTCAATGAAATTTTGATATATTCTTTTAAATTTTAAATAAAAACTTTAAAATTTAAGATAGTAAAAAGAATTTAATACCTTATTATTATTATTTTTTATATATAAATCTTTAAAAAGTTGTTGTATCTTGGATAGTAAGAAAAGGGTAGGAAAGATGAAAAATGGGAAAAAAGGGGTGAGTTACTTGGAAAAGAAAGAGAAGGGAGGGATGGGAAGGAGACAAGGAAGGGAGATGGGAGAGAAATGAAAATTTTGTATTTTTTAATGATTTAATTTTCTCTCCCTCATTTGTTTTTTTCCATCCATAAACAAGTCACCTTTTTCTTCGTTTGTTTCTTTTTTATCACTTCAAATTTGTCAATGGATAACCATGAGGTTGATTTGATCCAAAAGAAGCTCCATAAAGTTGATTTGATCCAAAAGGTACTCCTGATGGTACTCTACTGTAATGCTTTTGCCCTTCATAACACATGCTTCATTAATGTTTTTGATTCCACAATTAGAAGGGCAATCTTACTCTACTCAATTTGTACCCTGTCTAATTGGTCAATCAAGGATCCCAATATCTGTAAAGTTCTCTCCAATCAATGCCCTCCCACTCCCCATTCTCATTCCCTCTTTTCCTCCTTAAATCAAGCACCCTTATCATCATAACTACAACTCTCCATTTTCATTATTGTGTAACCATTCATCCCCCTTTGATTGTGTGATTAGTATATGCTTTTCTAGGTTATATAATAATCATGGGCCCTACTACATTATTCAAGGATATTATTTTGGTAGGCATCCAAAAAACACTACTAATACACTAATATCATCGGTATAATTCAAATTTACAACTTTATATGTAAGTCTCATTTGTTTATAACTTATATGAATTTCCCTAATCTTATATCTTTGTTATGTTTCTTAACATTTCAACCTCGTTTCTTTGTACCATAGGTCCACAATTCAATTTTTTGTTTCCTTAGTTAATGATTTAGACTTCATTAAGTCATATTGTGTTATGGGTCTTGCCAAATTTTCGAAGGGTATTTTTTTTTGTAGGCATAAAAAAATGTTGCTAATTGATTAATATCACGTTTTTTCATGATTTTATATTCTGACTTTGTTTTTTTATACTTTGGTCTTATTTTTTTGAACTATGGTTCAATATTTTTGTACCCCATCCAATATCTTTTTTTTTTTTCTATTATTAAATTAAAACATTATTGACTTTTCTTATTAATTAAAAACATTTTATTCAATATTATATTTGGAATTGTCACCATCCTTTCTTAGATTGTCTTAGTCAGTGAGGATTAATTAAGGGGCTCTGCAAGTGGGGAAGTTGGTGTTTGTGGGTTGGGTGTCAAACCCTAAATGAGTAGAAAGAGTGGCTAACCACTAACTTGGTTATGAGTCTTATGACCACATGACATTTGGGACCCTCTCTCTCATTATTATTGGGAATATAATACTTGTCACACATCTAGATGTGGACTAGGAAAATGCATCACAAGGCTTGTGTGGTGATGAAAAATGAAATTCATTATGAAATTAATAATTATTTTTCAAAAATCATCCATATGCTTGGAACTACTTTCTTATAAAAATTCCATATATTTCACAAACTTTTAAAAATCACTTGTAAAAATTTCAAACCTCTTCTTAATACCTACTTCTTCCAAAAATTTATTTTTTATTATATAGTATATCGTTAAAATATATTTAAAAATATTTTTTTTGTTGTAAATATCATTCTCTATAAATGAAATTTCAAATATAAATATGATATTAATAAAAGCTGCCACATATTAAAATATCATAAATATATTATAAGTGGATAAAATTGGATGTGAATTATTCATCGAGTAGTATTTGTACTCTGATTCTATTTATTTATACCATCATTCGACAATTTACCTATTTAATGGTCTAAATTTTTTGTTCAATGGGTAACATTATAGTACCTTAATAGTTTTCAAAAACTATATAGATTCTAGGTATGAATCTTACCATACATATTCAATGGTCTAGGTCTTTTATTCAATAGGTATTGGATAATATAAATCTTACTATGCTTATTCAATAGTGCATATCTTTGGTTCAATAAGTATTATTACATTATGTTAGAATTTTTAAAAAACTTTAAAGCTATATTTGGTTCCAGAAAAATAATAGAAAAAGAAAAAAAACGTTAAGAAAAATGATTTTCTCATATTTGGTTTTACTAGAAAATATTAAAAAAAAATCAAATATAATTAAAACTAATTTAAAATTTATATATTTTTAAATTATTGAATCTTACTATAATCGAGAGAAATAAGTAAAATGAGTTTGAAGAAATGTATAAAAATAATTTATTAAATTTAAACCTATTGTTTATTTTACTTCATTTTTTATTTCTTCTACTTTTCCTCTTTTATTTTCCTTCAAATTTTCAAAGAACCAAACATAGCATAAGATTATTTCTGGTTTCGAAAAAGCATTAAGGAAACAAAAAAAATTATAAAGAAAATGATTTTCAAATTATTTAATATTTATTCCAATAGATTAAAAGAAGTGGAAGGAGTTTAAATTAGTAGATAAAAATAATTTAATGATTTTAATTTAATAAATATATATTAAAATTAATAAATTTCAACTGAACAATATTTACACAGGAAGGATTGTTAATTTGTATTATTAAATTATGAGTTTACCTAAATTTTGTGTTAGAATGTCACTTATATCTCATAATTATTTCATAAATATAAAAATTGGAATAAAAATGAAACAAACCAAAAGCATGAGTAAGGTTTTGGAACATTTTGAAATTGTTTAAAAAACATTAAAAATAATAATAAAATTATAAATTTGAGCAAAATCCAAGACTTCAACATCAAAACCAAGTGAGAAGAGCAAGGAAAGCAGAGGATGGAATGAGGAGGCTAGGATGTGGGTGGGAAGTCTCTTTATCATTTTGACAACCCCACGTGAACCAGGGCCTCTGTTTGGTACCAGGGAAAATGAAAATTCAATAATTTTCCAGGCAGTGGCATATGCCAGTGTAAAATTGACAACACCTAAATTCTCCTCGCCATAAAGGCTTGCTTGGTGGACCTCCAATTAAATGGAAAATTGTTATAGAATTGTGTTGAACAATAATGTTGTAAAATTGGTCCACAAAATATTTTCTATTAATCAAAATTCTAATTTTTAATAAAGATTTAGCCCATTGTTAATCTAAATTTGCACCTTTAAAACTTGATTAAATACTCCATTTTTGTAAGAAAACGTGAAACCACTTTAAAATATTAAGAAATATTTTGAATCCTTAGGTTGTGTTTAGTTCTCAGAAAGTGTCAAGAAAAAAAATGTTAACGAAAATTATTTTCTCGTGTTATATTGTATTATAAACAAAGTAAAAAAATCAAACATAATGAACATTAGTTAAAAATTTATGCATATTTAAATTATTTAATCTTTATATAAAAGAATTAAAATAAGTGAAATTTATTTAAAATAATTTATTAATTTTAAATTCTATTTTTTTCTATTTATTTATCTTTATTTTGGCAAATAGACAAAGTCTTATAAAACTATACTTGTAAAAGAGCAGATCGAGTCATGGGTTTGGGACGAGTCATTCCAATTCCAACTTCATCTGATTATTTATATTAATTATCATCCTCATCCTAATAATAAATAAATAAATAAATAAATAAATGGGATGGATATGAGAATTCCCGGCATTTATTTATTTATTTTAAATATTAAGAATAAATATAACTTAACATTAGTATTTTAAAGTTGTGATTTCAATAATGCTTCCCCATCTAAATCAGCCCTTAAAATCAGACTCTGAATATGAAATTGAAGAGGTAAGCCGACAAAAACATGTGTAGAAGAGGGACTGCTCTGGAAAATTGATAGGGCTAGGGTGTGTTATCCTGAACCGAGTATTGTGACTGGGCCTGCCTAACTTGCCCATATACTTCTCTATTATTAATGGTGACTGCAAACACCTAACGTGACAAGGTACAAGCCCTTGATGCTTGGGATATTGGGATGTGCCACTTCTTCATTACACCTTATCCTATGCATTATATCATTTTCATACAACCATTTTGGTAACTTTTAATTTTGTATTTGTTTTAATCAAGTTGAAAGTTTATAATCCAAAATTTTGACATTTAATTTTTTTTTTATAAGTTCTTTGTTAGAATATGTCCAATTAATAAATCAAAGATATTTGTATAGTACATAGAAAGATATGATTTACGTGAAAAATCATCATAAGGTCATATAAAGTGTTTAGAGTGCGTTTTACAGTGTTTTCATTGAAATGTTTTTAGTGAAAATAATTTTAGGAGAATTGTCTATATTTTTCCAAAAAAATGTTATAAGTGGTTTTTCAGCATTACAAATGAATTTTCATACTTTAAAAAATGTTTACTAAATTTTGTCAAATATCCATATTTTTAAAAACACTTTTTAACTTAAAAGTGTTCCTAGAATCATTGCCAAAAGGATTTTCAAAGGCTTTACAAATTTTAAAATCATAGGATTAATGGATTGTATATCAAATTCACTATGTACACAAAAATTTTGTGAAAGTCCTATAAAATTAATGCAAACAAAAATTTATTAAAATTGATAAATTATAGGGTACAATTTCAAATATAATATTATTTAGAAAAAAAATATTTTTCATCTGATTTTTTTCGTTTTGACTACAATTCGAAGAATGATAAAAACATTAGTTTTTTGGATTTGAAGATCGATTAAGGGTTTTCCTGAATGAACTTATTGAATAACAAAAAACCAAACTTGGAGCAGTTTGCAACAACTTTGTATATCTCGATTTCTTGATATGAATTCTTTTATCTCCTTTAGATTTTCTCATTTCCCCATTTCTTGAAGGAAATTGCCTCTATTTAGGCGAAGGTAGAAAATTGAATTTTGAATTATCGATAATTAGTTGCTTAATTGAAGAGATTTAATTCCTTGATTTTAACAAACTTTTCTTCTTTGTGAGGTTTTTTTTATTGGAGATTAGTTTTTTTTTTTTAAATTTTATTTTAAGTTTTTTTGATTTGAAGACCTAATTTCATAGTCTTCCAAAATGGTATAACTGTCCAATGAATCCAAAAATTTTTGAATCATGAAATTACTTTTTTTTTTAAGACCAAATTTAGTGATAATTTAATGAATTAATTGATTAAAATGGACAAAAAGATTTCAAATTTGTAAAACAAATATCTTCCATTTTTGAACTTGAAGAGTAACTCATTTATAACAAAAATACCCTTCAATCTTATTATTATTTACATGTGTATTTTAAAAGAATGACTACTTTTACAAGAAAAAAATAAGGTATTTTTGTCCAAAATAGATATTTTTTAGGTTGAAAAAAGACGAAGATTATTTTTCCAAAGTGGGGATGATTTCATCCCTTTTAATCCGTTATCCCTAATTTAATCCACTATATTTTTTTAAATGTGTACACTCTAATTGTAACACCCCAATCCTGAGCTTAAGGTAAATTTATAACTTAATCCAAGAAATGTAATTAACCCAAATACTATAAATGATATTATATCAGAAGGCGGGTTACGTGCATCACACTTGTGTCACCTGGAGCGTCAGATTGTTTGACTTGGACCCCGTCCTGATGCGTTGACAAGTTTATGAGTTGACTTTTTGGGGCATTTCAACCAAAATAAACAAATCAGTGGAGAAAGGTCTTCCATTGTTAGGTGCATGTACTACATCAACTAAGGTTGACCCCCAAATAAAAAAGATTTAATTTTGAAATATATATTTCATAAATTTATTTCTTAAAAATACTTTTAGTATATAAAAACCTAAAAGGAAAATGAAGATGAACAACTTAACCAGATGACTCGCTAAGGCTTCAAGTAACTCAGTGAGTTAATTCAATTTTTTGATAGGAGTGAAATTTAGAGAAAGGTACAACTCTGTGTGTTGTTGACTCTGGCCCTGCTTCTGCATCTGCTCCCTCATGCAAATTCAAATCCCAAGCTAGAGGAAACACAGCAACAGCAGAAAAGAAATAAATACAAGTAAAAATTTCCCACAAAATCCTAGATTAGCACCCAATCCCTTCTCATTGCTCTCTTTATTCCTCCTGTTTGTTTCCCGAGAATCCTCATTGAATTTCACACCTCTGAAAGTCAAGTAAACACCAGGGTCTCCCATTTTCACCTGACTCCCAAGCAGAGCTGAGTTGTTGACCCCTTGGACGTTGTTGTTTATGTAGATGTTAATACTGCACCTCTCTTTATCTGGGGACTCATCTGAAGCTCCACGACGCATGACCATCGAAGCCCCCACATTCCTTCCCTCCAAGTTGACACGATGGAAGGAGCCATGGCTGCTTTGTGGGCACATGAGATGATCCAACAATCTCTGGAGATTGATGCAAGCAATCTCCTCTTCTTTGCAGTCCCAGAAGGGTTTCATGGTTGAGTTTTGGTTTAACAATACCAGGCCTGGCTTCTTTACTTGTATGAAGAGTTTTGGGCATCCACTTTTCCACACCCACAAGAAAGCCGATTTGCCTTTAGAATGACTTAACTCTCACTCATACCGAGAATACTTCCTTTAAGAATGAAAATCAAGGGATACCAAAGTTGAGGACTTTAAAATGTAGCTGCAAATGAATAAGAATAGCCATTCCAGTTCAAACTGAGACCAATGGGGCATACAAAAGCAAAACAGAGAAGAAAATAAACCAAAAATTGAAAAATACCACATGTACAAATATGAGTGGTTCCCTTCACAGGAATTAAATTCTGGGCCTTGAGGACTACCCAAAAGAAGTCATCCCAAATGTCTTACAGAATCACAAATGACCAAAGTATTTCTCAGAATTTTACAACCCTGAAATCATTGAAGGGCGATCCTCTCCATATCTTTATTCTTTCCCTAGTTTGTCTCAACAGAAACTGCCCCTTTCTGGAAACCTATAGTATCAAAACTAAGAACTGATTAGTAGCTCCCTAAACACTATGGAAACTAAGTTGGCATTACAGATCAACAAATATGTCCACCTTATTAATCGTAGTCATTGAGATTACAAATTTGTTATCACAAGTTGAGAGGGATGAGACATGAACCCAAAACCTTCCATTATCTTAAAGAAATGGAAGACTTAAATACCTGTTCAAAGTTTTTCCAGCTGGGTAGCCTTTTTGGGTAGAAAAACAATTCAAAATTAAAGAACCAGAGAGCCTTATGGAAAAGCCTCGGGATCTACTCTTTCACTGATTGTAGAACCAAACTGTGGGCCACCTTTGCGATATGAGAGAAGGAACTCAATAGGGTAACCCTTCAGCTTATGAGGTACAATCCCCAGATCATCAAAAGTTAAAGCTGCAATACCACCAAAAATAATGGAGGCAATGAAAGAATGAGACAACTATAACTGGAAAAGTTTATTCATATCTGACATTAAAAGAAAGATGGTAAGATCTCGCTTAAAACTACTATACCAACCATTTTCTGAAACGACCGTATCTGAAGTAAAAGCGTTGATCAGATCCAGATTGAATAGATTAGGAGTAGGTAATGGAAATGGAACTTTGTTTAGTAATATTTCTCGAGGCAATGCCATGGCCTGAAATCATTTGCAATCCATCCACAGTTAGGGCAGAATTCAAAATTCATTTGAAGTAACTAATTACCAGGTTCTATCTGATATCAATAAACTAAGAGTGCATTTAACAGTAATTTTGGAAGGGTTACAAGCTATTTCTAATGCTTAGAAATGTTTTCTTTATAAAAATTATACGTTTCACACAGAGTTTGAAAGATTTAGAGAATCACTTGAAGTGATTTTTGAACTAGCACTTGGTAGATGCTTCTACCAAAACTTACTCAGCTTGTCATATATCCTATTATCAACACACTTTAAAAACACTTTTTAGGTTTACATCTAAATACAGGATGATTCTCCACAGAAGTGTTCTCTGAAGTGGCACCGACCCTAACAAAGGTGCCAATAAGCCCCCATGATGTGAAACCCCAAAACCAAAAACAGTGCCCATGAAACAAAATTTTATCATGCACACAAACACCAATCAATAAATCCCCCCTCCCCCCCACACCAACATGCAGACCCATGTCCACACATGAGAGCGGATGGCCCTAGGCAGTTGAGGCACCCCTTTCATGAGCAATGAAAATTTGTTTTGCAGTGAAAGCATTAGTCTATTTACATACAGTTATACCCATGACTCACATTTGATATGTTGAAGCTCTGAATATAATTTCAGTTACTATAGCAATATGTAAAAGTAGACACATTGTTTCCCATTTTTTGAGAAAGGGAAAGCTAAAGCAATTCTTTTCCTTTACAAAAAAAATATTTTCAAAATCCTAACCAACACAGCTAAATTGTTGTAAGGCCTTTTAATATGCATTTAGAAATAAGGACAAGATTTATACTCGCAACATGGAAGTGAAATAATTAAAAGGCAGATTCATGCTGCAATTTAACATTCTTTTGATATGTAAATTTTTGTCCCCTTTGGAACTTGAGAGTGGAACCTCCCACAAGCCCTCCCCAACTCTTTATCACTTGAGCCAGGTCTAAAAGGGCTTTATTGTGTAATTTACATTAGAGATGGTAATATAAATTTTATCCAAAAACCTAATAAAAAGAATGTAATCTAAAATAACCATTACTCATGTCAGACAGCAAAAATTCATGTATTGAAATTGTAAATAAGTGCAAAGAAGAATGGAAATAAATTCATCTAGAGCTACAAAAACCAAAATGGACCAACTTCAGCCATTAAAACAAGTTGAGAGAAACCCATTGTCCAATGACCTCCAATCACCAACCCGACCAACACCCAAAAGAAAAGGGAAGGGGCAAAAAGGACAACAGCAGCATATTTGTTTTACCTTTGCAATTGGGAAAGGCACTTTCACATAACGAGGCCATTCACGGATCGTGTCAAACATTACCGCTGCCTGAAGTGCACTTGGAGTCAGTAAAAATCCACTACATATTATAACAACTTGAGAAAAGAGGACCAGAAATTACCAACTCATGCATGGTAAAGATCTCAGGCCCACCAAGTTCATAAACTTTTCCCATGCTTGTACCATCATCTTTCAAGGCGGCCATAATTGCAGCAGCAACGTCAATAACGTATACAGGTTGGAACCTGAAAAGGTGTCGTGGGAAGCATATTCATGAATGATTTGAAAAGATTTCTATATTAGTGCAAGAAGTAATAACTAAAGTGGTTAAAATGTCCCAATAAAGAATTGTAGTTTCCATATTAGCAATTAATAGATTTAGACTTACTTCGTAGATCCATCACCATAGAGAGGCAAAAAGCCATATTTTTTCGCAAATTGTGCCCACCGGTTCAGAATCCGATCCTCTGTACCAATCATTACAGCCGGTCTCATAATTGTGGCCTGAAAGTGGAAGCATACATTAGGAATTCCAATTTTGAAAGCAGAATCAAGATATTCAGCATCAGGAAATCAAATTGTAAAGATATTCTTTGTGCACCATCCAAGCAAAATTGCAGCAATTAGCATCAAAGCATTATAGTTGTCCATATCAATTGTAATCACTAATCACCAAACTAAAAACGCAACATTTTGTGTCTAACCTACGGCATTTCATCCTTCTCTATCAACTACAAATAGGCAGATTGCTATAAACAGCTCTCAACTACACTGTCTAATGCATAATATTTGTTCATAATCAATTTCAATCACCAAAATACAAGAACTCAAACTTTTGCTTCCAACCTACTCTTTCATTCCTATTTCACCTGCAAGTTGATTCGGAATATTCTAAACAGCCCTCTGCTATGCTGTTTAATAAAACTAAAATGGTGAGAAAAAGGTAAGTAGAAGATGACTCTTGATGAATTTGCATGATCATTTTCTGTAAGAGTGACATTGATCGGGAAAGGATTGTTTTTTGTTTTTAAAGATGTATTAACGGCAGAAGAATTGCAGTGTGCTCACCCACTTGGATACCTCTGGTTGGGTGGGATAAATTGAATTAGATGGCTGCTCTGTAGGGAACCTTGTGTAAATTGGCATTGGTGATTTTGCAGAAATCTTGAAAGTGCATTGTGGGCCTTCTCAATGCTATCATACTGGAGGTGCTAGCTCTGCTTGCAGATATTAGAGAGGCTTATAACAAGGCTGGGAGCAAATCAAAGTATAAGAGGATTCCTCAACTATCATTCAATGGACAAGGTTTTCTAGGGTTCCTGCATTGATTTAACGAGGTAATTTTTTTTTCTCATAGGATGGAGGGGATTTTTTTCTCTTTTGTTGCCATTGTTGTGGTGTGACGCTGCTAGAAGCACCAATTGAAAAGCAATTTACTTGGAAAAAACAGGAGGCCATACACTTGGGAAATTTAGAGGGAAGTTCTCTCTTTGGGATGGTTTTGAACAGAGGTGTTTTAATTCTCTTTCTTTGTTTTTGATATTTTGAAGGATGCCTTGTCCTTCCTTGTATGGTCTATATTCTCTTGTTAATCAATTTCATATTCTCTATGAAAATAAAAATAAATAAAAGGAACATCTGAATGCAAGATAAGGAAATGTATAGCAGACCTTTTTCATTGACATTGCATTAATAAAAAGCAAGCAATTTAAAGGTGCAAAATGACTGCATAACATAAAGAACCAAAGAAGAACTTATTTCATACAGGAATAATCTTTTAATTAATAAAATCATAACTTCAATAGAAAATGACACCCTGCCAAGACATAGTAAAGGCTCTGCAACCATTTTCAATGGCACAGGAGATATGGAACCATGGTAAGAATGAATTTCATCTGCTGTCAACAAAAAGTGCACATAGGAGAGTGCTCCTTGTCTCTAATGGATTTTACTGATTGGTTGAACTCAAAGTAAGGCGAGGGTGGTGTCTTTTGTGCCCTTTCTGACTCCTTTGGCCTTTGGTGCCTTGTACATACCGTGTATACTTTTGTGCGAACTTTATTAGGGGCTATTAATACAGTTGTTCTTTACCCATCCAAAAAAAAAAATCATCTCAAAATTGATGGTCTTCATACCTGACAAGCAAGATGCAACAACGAGCACTCCATCTCTCAGGTTTTCAGTTTGGTCTTTGGTTCTATTTAAAGCTAACCAACTAGGGATGTGCTCCTTTTTCACTTTTCTACGCATATATACTGTAAAATAAAACTATGCCTCACTTAACAATCAGCCTCAAGCATTAAAGAAGGCAAGACACTTATGATTTATTCTATGCTCATCATAAAAAATGTTTAGCTTAATTAGTTAGTGAGAAAAAAAAATGTATGATTCTGAGTGATTTTTTTTATATGCGATCAGATAGTGATTCGTCTTCCAGGAGACAACCTCTGGCAGTTTCTTCTACATGATCTTCCCCATGGTAGGAAAGCTGAAGATCAATTTGTTGTGTGAAAACAGAAGTTGTTAATAGACAAATGAAGTACAAACAAAGAAGAATGAGATGTCCTTCATACAAGAAACCAGAACCCCTAGCACACCCAAAGAAAGGCGAAAGTCAGACCCCAAGATCTATCCTGAAGCAGCCCAGCAAACAGCTGCATCCAACAAACTCAAACCAACATGAGTGCTAGCAAACTCCTTGATTATAAAGACCCATTAAGAGACCAACAAGCAAATAAAATCTTAAGAGATTGGCATTGCAAAGATTTTAAGAGATCAACTGATGCTTATACTGGGGCAGGGATCTACAGAGATCAAGAGGAACTGGGTCTTTCTCTGAGTCAGTGGGTACAAGTAACCCACCAAGGCTGAAACACTAGCTCTCTTGGAGGAGCTTCAGCCTTCAAGAGGACTCACTCTGGGTTATTAGCATTGTCCAACTGAGGATGACTCAACTGTGATGATATGCAATCATTTGGTTCAGCAAATTATACGTCCGTCATAAACTTCAGGGGATCCTTTCTCCTGGCTGCCAACAATATTGATGCAGGTCACTTGGAGCTAATAGTATATAGGGCCTAGCGTCCCCCCTTGAGTTTGGTTTCTCTTTTCAGCCTTTTGGTAGTTTAATATTGAGTTTTCCAGTTTTTCGTTAGCTCCAGTTGCAAGGATGTCTCATCCTAGCCCAAGGACTCTTTATTCTAACTTCTTTTTCTATAATATACCAAGCATTTTCTTTCTCTTTCCCTATGCAAAAAAAGAAGGAAATATTCTCTTTTCTCTTATCTTCTATAACCAATTTCTTTCTTTGGTTGCATAAGAAGAGGGGGAAGATCCATTGGAAGTAGCCACATCAATCAGATCAGACTCAAGCAAAAATAATAGTTTCACCTCAGGTAATTCTCTCAAAACAGCTTCCTCTGCAGCAGCTTTAGCCATTAACATCCTAGATGGAGATGATGGAGATGCCCCTAAGCAAGAAACTTGAATAAACCTCATGATACCACCATGTTCTTTGGAAATCTGCAAAAGGAACAAAAATGATCCATTAAATGCACTCAGGGAAAACAGATAAGGCACAAAGTTTATCAATTAAAATGAGCTACCTTAGAAAATAATAAAAGATACAAGGTATTTCTGGAAAGCACAGTAAGTTGGTTCAGATGAGAAACCACTCATGAAAGAGGAACATATACCAAGAAGTAGAAAGCAATGACATAAGACAAAGTTTACTTAAGAAAGGAGGACGGGCAGCCAAAACAACTCAAGAAAGCATGCAACAACAGTAATTTATGTGAAAATTACATTATCATAGAATTGGAATGGCCTCATTTTTTTTTCCTGGGTGCTCAAATTTGATCTTTAAACTTCAAAGGATGCAAGACTAATTTTTTATGAAAGTTTACATTAGGCATCAATAATTCGTTCCATATATTATAAACACACCCATCTCCATTTCTTGTCCTAACAGATGCAGTGGTTTTGAGAGATCAAATCATCACAGCCTAACATCAATTAGCTCAAGAGAAATTCAAATCATCAACTCTTCAAATCAATTCAAATGGACAACTCTACTAATCAATAAGATCAAGAGAAACATCAATGTCAATATAATATCTACTCCTGTGCATGACCTTGATTCTGCTTCAAGACACTGAAAACCAAATTTAATAGTCAACTTGATGTCAGACAACCGCTAAAGTAGTTGCTTCTCATCAAATATCAAGGGCTAAGGGCTTCATTTTTTTAGGTTTATGGAGGAGAGGATGGAATTAAGATTTATGGATATAATAAGGATTATAGAGGCTCAAATTTCATCTCATTTATGGTTGGGAATTAAGGGAAAAATTTCCTGTTAATTCTGCACAGCAAGGAAAACTCGTTTTTTAAATTCTACAGTTGTAAAGAAGGGTCTGTGTAAGGTTTTTTATTTTATTTTTTATTATCCAAATCAAGGCTTTCAGGAATATAAACTGGCTTAACCAAGTGTTAATTGCAGGTTCAAAAATAAGCGGAGAAACGCAGAAAACTAAAAAAGTGAAGAAGAAGAGACGCCTTGGAGATTCACCAAGGCTTTCTAAGAGTTTTGTCATTGAGAGAAATTGATGAAGTACTGATCATATGGACACAGCTCCATGTGAAAGAGCCATAAAAGAAAATCAGCAAGGAGAGACCCTGGACCATTGGGAGTTGAAAATGCTAAGCCTTAAGCATATGGATTTCAAGCATGTGAATCCATGGTTCCTTAAATATAGACTCAAATTTTCACTTTGCTTTGATGCAATCCATAAATAACAAAACATATAATACAATAAAAAATGCATGTAACTCTATTGGAAACTTTATCAGAATACTTGAGATGGATGTATATATGGTGAGGCATCAAAGTGAGCTTATAACTTGCCCATGCATTCCTTGTTCATAACAATGGTCATTTCTTCTCTTTTCTCACTAATATTTACCCAGGGAAACTTCACAGAATGAAACAGCAATTCAAAATTGGTCACAGCCAATAATAAACAAGCCCACTTTCTCTAATGCATAATCAATATATTCTAAACTTAAAATTGCCAAAATATGCGTTGCAAGAGTAACAAAGGTATCAACATCCAGAAAACATCTCAGCGTTCAACGGAAGTAGGGTTTTAACATTATTTGAGTTTAACCAGAATAATAAGACAGTTAAAGCACATGCAGGGACCTACCATAGCAAGCTGCTCAGCCATATGATGGTTCACTTCCTCAAAGCTATAATTTCTTGTCTCATATTCCCTTCCTGCCCATAAGGATAGTTAATAAGAACAAGACACTTCATTGCCTCCAATATTTAGAGTTAATACATAAAAGAGACAGGTGGTGAAATTCAATACCAATAAGATTGAGAACAACGTTAGCTTTCGCCATTACTGCCTTGATCGAATTTTCATCTCTTGGATTGTATTTCATTGGTACTATCTGATAGTATCAGTCAAAAAGTCTAAATTAAAAGGAAATACCAGCCAAACTACTGTTCGCACCAAGTCACACAAATGGAAAATTTGAATCAATGAATAAATCACCATTTATTCTACCTGTCCTAAATCACCCATCAATTTAAGATGACGATGAGAATCCTCAGAACCTCGGAAAGGAACCAAAACTTGGGATCCCATTTTAGCTGGGAAAAAATTATAATACAAGCAAAAATGTATTAGAGAAAAATAGAAGCAAAAACTTTCCACCACCAAGCTTGGACTTAGAGAACTTTCCCCATGTTTATGATAGAAATATGCAGATACAAAATCACATATACAATACAAAAATAACATGGGCCAATGTGCTAGTTCCATAATAACAAAATTTATATTCCACTCACCAAGCTGCTGGACAACATAGCGACCAAGAAACCCAGTAGCTCCAAAAACCACAGCAACAATGCCACTGCCAAACACAATTTTTTTTTCTTTTAACTTACAAATAAAGAACCCCAGTATGAGGGCATATGAAGCCAAATTTTATGTCTTACCCTAGCATCAAAGAAGAAAATGAAAACAATACACATTATCTAAAATCAATCCATAAACCTTCCATTTGTTTGCTGAGAAAAACCAAAATTTAAACCCTAGGATGTTTCTGTTCCTTAAAAATGAAATCCCTTTTTCAGGTCCTAAATAGTGAAATTGTTAGGATTCTACCTTCTTGACTACATTTCTCAGCTATCAATTAGAGCTTTGGATTTCAACTTTCCTTTTGCCACATTTTCTCACCAATCAGGAGGAGCCTAAGACATACCAAAACAAGCTAACAATTGAATGGAAAATTAACGTCCTTTGCTCCCAAATTGAAAAAATCCCCAACATATTATAATTTAATTCCATTCATTTCCCCCATTTTCTCGGCAACCAAACCGAACAAAGCATGATTGAAATGAAAATTTCCAATCCTTTTTTTTTCTGCATTTCGTCAATAACTAAACCAACCATCACTCTCACCTCACAGATGATCTCCCACCCGTCCCTTTCCGGACCAGATGGCCCACACCCTTGGGGGCAAGAGTAGATCCGAGACGTGGATGATCAGCACCATAATCTGCAGATCAAATCAACATATTGTAATCAAAGAAGGCCCAGAATTTATAACCTTAGAACTGAAATGAAGGGCGCGATTTGGAATCAGAAATGTGGGTAAAACCCTAGAAAGTAGAGAAGAGAAGAAGGGATACAGTGATCAGAGAGGGGGTAAATGGATTTGAGAGAGGAAATTGCGGGAGACTGATTGAAGGATTGGTGGCCTAATCGCCTTGAAAGGGCCTGCATCTTCCTCCTCTATCAACTGTGACTGCTGTAAGGGAGAGGAGAGAAACGAGACAGGAGTGACAATGAAATTGGAACAAGGTTTATTGTAATTTTATACTATTAATTGATGACGTGGATTTTCGCATCTTGCCATGTCGCATTTTCCCTTTTCAAAATTTTATGTTTGATTTTCGGAAATGTGAGAAAAAAATAATAATAATAATAATAATAATAAATAAATAAATAAAACAAAAAAAGAAGAAGGAGATAGAGACAAAAAAAAAAAAAAAAAAAAAAAAAAAAAAGAAGAGAAATGGATAGAAAATAAAGAGAAAAAATAAAATTTAAAATTAATAAATTATTTTTATATATTATTGTAGTAGGAAAAATTTTGTCAACTCATTAATTACTATGTGTCAATAATTGGCTAATAATATATTAATATGTTGTATAAAATAATTTGATAAAAAATCAAATAAATATTAATTCATTATCATAATTAATTTATTATGATAATTAAAATAAATAAAATTATCATAATTAATAAATTTTATTTCAAACAAATTAATTGTGATCATTATCCTAAATAATTCATTATGATAATTAAAATGAATTATAATTATCATAATAAATAAATAAGATAATTATCACTAGAAAATCAAAAGATAATATCAAAATAAGATTTTCAATAATATAAATAAAGGGTTGCTCTCATTTCAAAGTTCATTGAGATGATTAAAGAAAATTTGGAGAGCTCTCAAAGAAATTCCTCAAAGACTCAATATTTCTTGAAGGCTTTGAGAAAATTCAAAGATTTCTTGAAAAGTCGAAGAAGATTTGAGGACTTCTTGCTAAAAAAATAAAAATAAAATTGAGGACTTCTTGCAAAAAAGAAGACTTGAGGATATTTTTTATTGGAAGACTTTATAATCTATTATTTGACATATGCTCTTTATAAGGTAGAGTATATCAATTAATCATATAATAAGATGATTTGTAACTCAAAAATTAGAAAAATAATCTTGATGGACTGATAACATTACCTTGTTAGATTATGGACATTAGTTCATGAGAGTCTGCAAGTAATATATAGTAAGTTACGAACCTCAGTTTTGTCTTATAATTTCAGGGGATACTAGAGTGCAATTGATTCAACTTTATAATTAGATTATGAGGGAGGTAGTATTTTCCCATGAGTTCTAGTGGTCTTTGCTTAAGCTCTTAATTCATGGTGACATGTTTTATTTGAGGAATATGGGTTTATAGTTCATAAATGTGCATAAAGGCCATTTGGTAAAAATGAAATGTTGCACTAGATCTTATAAACAAGCTTTTTGGGTTGGTGGATTTGACTAATTAATTAGAGCCTATTAGGGCTAATTAATTAATTAGAAATCAAGTAGGTTAAATTAGATGACCTAAGCCTAATTTAGGTTTAAGTCACTTAAGTCCATAGAGAACCTTATAAATCCCCTAAGCTTTTGGCATTTTGTCCATTGTCTTTTAGAGAGAGATTGAGAAAAACCCCTAGTTACCCTCATAAGAGGAAGAAAAGCCCACATTTCTCTTATACTAGGATCCATTAAGAGAGAGATTATGTGGAAGACCTTTAGGTCGATGAGTTCTACGACACCATGACATTTTTTTGGATTGGATTTGATTTGGGAACATTCAAATTGTAGGTATGTAATGTATCTTTAGATTAAGGTTTTGATATGGTTTTTTATAGACATTGTTTTTCATTGCGTTAGATTTAAAGAGCCTAGGATAGATAGCATGTACCCTATAAGATCTAGGGCCAAGGAACAAAGTAATTTAAGGTTCCCAAGATTAAAGTCATCATCCTCATTGTTTATGTTAATGACATAATAATGATATCGGAAATCCTAGATCACTTCGTTCCTTATCCTAGGATTAGGTTAAGTGCATGAACTTTTTCCTAAGCTTCTAGATCCTATACAATGGAAGCAAAAACACAAATTTTAAGACAAAAAGATTTAGATTTGTGTTTTAGAAAACATTACCGAAGATTTAGATGTTCCTATTCAATTTCTTTTGGTGAAGATCAATCCTATAGTTACCAAAAGTCTTATACACCCAAGATTTTTTACATCCTTATTCCTTAGCACACAAATATTTTGGGAGAAGGGGAGGGAGAAAGGGAGGATAAAGGCTAAGGCTCTGTCTTTATGATTAGTGGAAGATTGAAGCTATGAAAACCTTAACCCCTTAAGGAATATTTATAAGGTTTCTAACTAGGCTTAAGTGACTTAAGCCCACATGGGTTTGGGTTACTTAACATTACCCAAAATGGGTTATAATTGATTAATTAACCTCACAAAGTCATCTCATTAATTGATTAGCTCAACTAAGAGATATCGTTACCTAATCCTATGCAACTTAGCATAATTGCCAAAGTGCCTTTATGCACATGAGTGAACTAAGAGTCGATACAATCCTTATAAATCGTGTTAATAAGGTATATGAGCTTGAACAGGGACTACTAGGACCCATAGGACAATATTAGCTTCCTCATAATCCAATTATGAAGTTGATTAGACATCCTACTATAGAGAATAAACTGCACTCTAGTACCTTATGTTATAATAATTAAACACTAAGTGCTCGAGTCTATGACCTACTATTCATTGTGTATAGTCTCCCCATGAACTAATGTTTGTAGTCTAACAAGATGAAAATTATTAGCCTTTAAACACTATCTTTACTATCCTTAAATTACAAACCCTCTTATTGTGTGATCAACTTACATATCTTAGCTCACAAAGAGTTTATGTTAAGTTCTACTTAAGGAATTACTATAGTCATAGTTTACGTGAAAACACCTTCTTAAGATCACTAAAGAAAACACTTTGTCTCAATCCTATGAGATATTATGATGCCTTTATTGGGAATATCTATTATTATCGACCTCCATCAACAGTGACCTAATCCATGGGGAATATATGGTCACTTTAGGATTTCACTTATAGATCAAAACCACTGTTGACTTGGGTATAAGCTCAGTATTCTCTCAAGTTTGAGAGACAACATAATGAAGCAATTTGATGAAGTCATGACTAGTTGCTAGTCTTATGTCATAACTTACCATAGGTCTTGTTCAATGTGTAATCATATACATTGTGCACTCACAATATGAAACCCATCTCGATGGTTAAGACTAGTTATTCCTCCAATTAAGAGGTAATACACTATAACCTTTAATGAGTTCCAGGGCCCATGAATTGGCTGAGAAAAAAATCATCTACTTGTAAGGAACTCATGACTTGGATATTTCGGGTAACTCTTAATGCACTAAGTTATGTACAATGTAGGTGATGCATGCAAGAATGCTCATAAGATATAATGTATGAAATAACAATATATTAAAGTGAAAATAAAATTTTATTAAATAAATAATAAACTCCAAATTTTGTTACATCATGTCATGCTTTTAGGAGATCTATCACAACATTCTCCTACTAGGCTTCAAAGTATCATGCCTCTAAAGTAAACCAACTACATATCATGTTGGCGTCTTAGATCTAAGCAACAAAAGTAATACCAATTTTTCAAAAATTGATCATTTAGGGTTAAAGTACTAACTTTTAGGTTTGGATGTTCCCAAACCTTGAATCCAAGTGTTAAATAATCAAATTAATGTCATTAGAAGTCTCATGAACTCATGATCTTCTACTCGATGACTCTCCTTGATCTTAGCACACTTCTGATGGGGATGAAAGGAAGGTAGAAGCTATGATTCTCTTCTCTTTAGATGGTGGAAAACAAAAAGTGGTGGAAATCAATAAGTGGTGGAAATCCCTATCCGTATGGGGTATTTATGAGGTTCCTAACTAGATTTAAGTGACTTGAGCCCATAGAGGCTTAGGTCACTTAATCTAGTTCAAATTAAGTCCTAATTGATTAATTAACCTAATAGAGTCTACTAATTAATCAATTAGTCGAATCTAGAGACCTTGTTCACTTACCTTTATGTAACCTTACGTAATTACCAAAACACCTTTATACACAAAAGTGAACTTAGAGCTAATTCAACCTTCATAACCTGTGCTAACAAGGTATATGAGCTTAAAGCAGGGGACTACTGGGACCCATAGGAGTATTAGTTCCCTCAAAATGCAATTCTGAAGTTGATTCAACATCTCACTATGGAGAATCAATTGAACTCCAACATATGAACTCTAACATCCTATGTAAATTACAATGAGACACTATATGCTCGAGTCTATGATTTACTATCCATTGCATTCAGTCTCCCCATGAACTGGTGTTCCTAATCTAACAAAGGTGAAAACTATCAGTCTTTCAAGACTACCTTTACCATCCTTGAATTATAAATCATCCTATTATGTATTCAACTGACATGTCTTAGCTCTCAAATAGTCTATGTCAAATTCTACTTAAGGAACCACTATAACCATAGTTTCTAGAAACACACCTCTTTAAGATCACCCAATGGGTCACACTATCTCAATCCCATGAGATATCATAGTGCCTTTATTGAGAATAACTATTACTATCAGTTTTCATTAATAGTAACTCAATTCATAAGGAATATATGATCAACTTATGATTTCACCCATAGGTCAAAACCACTATTAACTTTAGTACAAACTCAATATTCTCTCAAGGTTGAGAAACAATACAATAAAGCAACTTAGTGAAGTCATGAGTACTTGATAACCTTAAGTCATGACTCACCATAGATCTTGTCCAATGTGTAATCATACATACTAATGCACATACCATGAGAAACCTATCCCAATAGTTAAAACCAATCATCCCTCCAATTAGGAGGTAGTATACTGCAACCTCTAATAGATTGCCTAGACCCATGAACCGATTGTGAACAGGTCATCTAATTGCAAGGAACCCGTAATTTGGATTTTTCATGCAACTCCTAATGCACCTAAGTCACGTACAATGCAAAAGATGCAGATGACAATGTTCATAAAGTGTAAGTATGAAATAAGAATAAATAAAAATGAAACTAAAATATTATTAAATAAATAATGAATTCCAAATCTATTACATCAAGTTATGCATTTAAGGGCTCTATTCAAACATATTAGACATATATATTGTTTTTGTGACCATCAAAGACTCTTCTTATCAATGTCTTAGTGAAGGACTTCATCAGGTTTTCTACAAAAGGTATCTTCTTAACCACTATATCACCCATCTGAACTATTTCAAGAATCAAGTGGTACTTCTTCTCAATATGTTTACTATTTCAATGGTTTATTGGGTTTTTAGATTGTGTCACAACCCCATTATTGTTACAAAATAGTATCATGGGTTGCACAACCAAGGATACTACCCTAAGTCTCATAAGGAACTTCATAAGTCAAACGACTTCCTTTGCTGCTTCCGAAGCTGCAACGTTCTTGGCTTCCATAATGGAGTTAACAATGCAAGACTACTTCACACTTCTCCAACAAACAACCACACCACCAAAGGTAACTACAAACCTAGAGATAGATTGATGAGAATCTTTATTAGATTGAAAGTTTGAATTTGTGTACCATTTGGGTACTAACTTGTTACTATGGAACACAAACATATAATCTCTCATTCTCTTAAAGTACTTGAGTATATGCTTAACATTTATCCAGTGTTCTGCTCCTAGATTTAATTGATATCTATTCACCATGCCTACAAGAAAGCAAAAATCTGATCTAGTACATAACATCAAGATGTGTTTATTCCGCAAGATCTTATATTGATCAATACTAATACTTGTTTTTCAAGTCCTCAATGCAGCACCTCGTGTTCCTTAGTGAAACTTAAATCCCTATAAGGCTAGTGAATTGAACAACTTCTCTTGCCACAAAGATTTCTTTTAGGAAAAATCTTGCAAGTTCGAGAAATCAAGTGCTATATTGCTATAGGAATGGATAATCTCTTATACATCATATTTAAGGGTGAAAATATTAATTTTTATGCATATATAGATAGTTCGATTATATGCATATGAGGAAATATCAATAAAAATTTTAATAAAAGATAACGATGAAACAAAAATTAATCAAAACTTGTAAAAATATTGGGAATTTTTTTTTAAATATTTAAAAAAAAATCACTCATGCATAAATGTTTATTTTTTCTCATTGAATACATTTGAATTAAATATATCATTATTTTAATACTAAATATATATATATAAAATAAATTTTGGGACATTTGATAATAATATGTTAAACTTGAAAAGATATTTAATATTAAAATATCGATCTATTTTATTTAAATGTATTCAATGATATAAAATAAATGATGATATATGGATTTTTTTAATATTTATATTTTATATTTAATCAATATATAATTGATATAAAGATAACTTTTATATATATATATATATATATATATGTTTTAGTGCATTTATATAAAGGATGACGAAGTTGCCCTAGTGGTTACCAAAGGTTCACCTTGAACCTTTTGCCTTATGTTTTATGATTCCCTAAAATCTACTAAAATTTTAAGGCTTTGAACAAGCATAGCCCGCAATGACTGAATTGAGGTCACACTGATTGACCAAAAAATTTGGGAAATTTCTCCAAAAAAAAAAAAAAAAAAAAACCCAATAAATATTGACATATTGACAAAAAAATATCAAAAAAAATCATAAAAATAAATCAATGGATGAGCATTTTGCCTCGATTTATCACTTTGGTGACAACTGAAACCCGATATTTCATGTTTTTTTTTTTTTCATTTCTAATCATATTTAACTTAATAAAATTAAATACTATATCAAATAAAATAAGTTATTAAATAAAAACCTAGGATCACTTTATATAAAATAATTATACTTTTAATTTTACAAAAATGCTTTCAAAACTTGGATAATATTTATCTTTTCTTTCTTGCATTTGGCCTCGAGCTATATCTTTGGTTATCTTTTTTTTGACCATTCAACCTTGAGCCACAACTATAGTTATTCTTTATTCTACATTTAGCTAACCCTAAGTCACACCCTTTAGTTATCATTTATTATGCTTGAACTTGGATGGGGCAGCCTTAGTTATGTTGTTTCTTCCTATGTTTTCCCTAAGCCATGACTTAGTCATCATTTTTCCTATGTTCACTCAATTATTCTTTCTTTTAGTTTTGATCTTGAGTTGTGCTCTAGTTATTTACTTTCTTTTATGTTCCACAATAAGACACGATATGTAAACCCCAAAATTGGTCCAAGGGTTACCTTTCATATTTAAATTTTTTAACCCTTTGGTTCAGTGATTTAAGAGTTACCCGAAATATTCAAATCATGAGTTCCTTACAAGTAGATGATTTTTTCTCAGCCAATTCATGGGCATAGGGAACTCATTAAAGGTTATAGTGTATTACCTCTTAATTGGAGGGATGACTAGTCTTAACCATCGAGATGAGTTTCATATTGTGAGTGCACAATGTATATGATTGCACATTAAATAAGACCTATGGTAAGTTATGACATAAGACTAGCAACTAGTCATGACTTCATCAAATTACTTTATTATGTTGTTTCTCAAACTTGAGAGAATACTAAGCTTGTACCCAAGTTAACAGTGGTTTTGATCTATAAGTGAAATCCTAAAGTGACCATATATTCCCTATGGATTAGGTCACTGTTGATGGAGGTCGATAATAATAGATATTCCCAATAAAGGCACCATAATATCTCATATGATTGAGACAAAGTGTTTTCTTGAGTGATCTTAGGAAGGTGCTTTCATGTAAACTATGACTATAGTAATTCCTTAAGTAGAACTTAATATAAACTCTTTGTGAGTTAAGATATGTAAGTTGATCACATAATAAGAGGGTTTGTAATTTAAGGATAGTAAAGATAGTGTTTAAAGGCTAATAATTTTCATTACTTTTTACAAATTTTTATTTTTTCTTTATTTCCATCATGATTTTTTCCTCAAATTTCCCAATTACAAACTTTTCAGTAATAATTACAAATATAAACATTATTCATAAGGAATATATATATATATATTATAAATTTTTATAATTTATTTTTTAAAATACAAATTAAATTTATATATATATATATATATGGGAAAGGGTAAGAGGAGAAGATACCCAATTTTTTAAAATCTTGATTTTTTTGTCCTATTTTCCTTAACAAACAAGTCAGCAAAAGAGAAAAAAAAAAAAAAGGAAAAAAATCTAATTAAAAAATAATTCAATTAAAATTAAATAAATTATTTAATTAATATAACCCAAAATAATAGTTAATAAATATAATTAAAATTAAATAAATTATTTTTACAAATAATTATTTTAAATAAATAAGTAGGCAAATAATAATAATTTTTACAAATTTTTATTTTTTCTTTATTTTCATCACGATTTTTTCCTCAAATTTCCTGAACTTTTCAATAATAATTACAAATACAAACATAATTCATAAGAAATATATATATTATAAATTTTTATTTATTTTTTAAAATACAAATTAAATTTATATATATATTTTAAAATCCCGATCTTTTGTCCTCTTTTCCTTAGCAAACAAGCCAGCAAAAGAGAGAAGAAAAAAACGGAAAAAAATCCAATTAAAAAACAAACCAAAAGGAAAAAAAGAAACAAAAATCTCCCTCGTCTTTTGCCCGCTATTTGAAGCTTCCACCGTCAGACCACCTCTTTGAGAACCTCACTGCCACCGTCGCCGTCGTTGCCGCCGTCGACTACAGCTGCCGCTGCAGTCAGCACTGCGTCTGCGACGCTTGAGACTCGACCCCAAGGTAATGACTCTCACCGACCTGAGTACGATCCAGATCTGAACCCTAATCGATCTGGTTTTTTGATCTGCTTATTATTTATTGGTCTATGTTGTTTCTCTTTTGTGATTTCTGGTTCGGTGAAGGTTGTGTTGAAGTAGTGCTGATTATTATTCAAACTTTTTGTGAAGTTTTCCAAATCTAAAGTCAGTGAATGCCTTGATTAGGAAAAGGGCGAACTACCTATTCTGTTTGGAATTTTTTTTTTAGGGTTATCTGGGCAAAAGTGGTTGGGAAAGCAACTATCTGTTTTATTCAGATCTAATTTTGGGTGAATGGGCAAAGTTTGAGAAAGTGATTGATTGCTTTGGAGAAGTGACCTCAAAGGAAGCATGAGTTTGGAACTATATATGCCATGGAGGAATGGCGTTTGACATCAGTAACAGTATAGGCCTAAAGAAGCTGAAGTGGGAAATGAGAAATGGGAATTTATTTTCCATAAGCTGACGATTAGATGATGGAAGGAAAAGAGCAATGAAGGTGAAGTTTCCATCTCTATTCTCAATCTATTAGACAAAATATATTGGTCAGTTGGTACTTTGGGCAGTAACTCACGATGACTATCCATTGCCATTGGCTAATACACGAAGTTCTAATTAATGGAGGTGATAGCCATGCCTGCTGTAATATGAAGCGTAGTTGAAGAAGAATTCTTTGTTGATCTAATTTTGATGTGATTTTCTTTCTCTTTAAATTTAGAAATTGTCACACAAATTTAGATAATAAAAATGTTTTTCCTTACCTTTACAAAATATTTTTTTATGTTTGATTTTAGTATAAAAATATAACAAAATCAAATATAATAAATATTAATGAAAATAATTAAAATAAGTGTGAGTTCTAAGTAGCATAAAAATAATTTATTGGTTTTAAATTAATTTTATATATATTTTTTTATATTTATGACAAACAAAGGTAACTTAAAAGTTAATATATTTTGTCTCAAGGAAAATAAAAATAGATAAAAGCTCAAAAAGTAAGTGAATTGAAAAAATGCAGAGATGGTAAACAAAGTACTAATAATGGTTACCTTTTCAATCTATTAGACATGATTTCACTTGTGTGAAAGAATATATATTTCTGCCCTTTGATTTCTAAGCAACAAAGCATGGTGATGAAGTCTGATTGTCCATACTTTGTATACATTGTCATTTATAACTTTCATAGGATGATGATGTATGCTGAATAGTAAGTCACTTGTGTTATTCTTCTCTTTCTAACAACCCTGTATAAGATGAGTGGAGCCTCTGCTGTTGCTTATTTTGATATCCTGGTGCTAGAATCCCTTTTTGTAGGGGTTTAAATTTTCAAGAAAAGATCTGAACTAAACACTAAGAGCAAGAACAGGTATTGCTTTCTGCTTTGTGGGTGGGACACATATTAGAAATCAATTATTGTAATTTGCAAACAACTCACTTCACAACACAGTATCAGCATCAGCATCAGGAAAAACACTATGAGGAATCATTTCTGAGGGCAACTATTGTCAATTGGAGGTATCAATGCCCTAATCATTTATGAGTGTGGTTCATTTAATTTTTGAAAATGAAGAAAGGTGTCACCCATTGAATGATGGGTTTGCTTCCATTTCAACAACTACCTCTAAGATGTAGGGTGTTTGAAAAGTATTATTGAAAATAAATTTTTGTTTTTTTAAAATATAAAATAACTTTAAAAAAAAATATATTCTGAAAATTAATATTTTTTTATAATAAATTTAAATATTTTAAATTATTTTTGAATTATTTTAAGTAAATAATATTTAAAAAATATTTTAAAACTTTTATGTAATATGTATATTTATAATATTTTTATGAAAAATAAATCTAAAAAATTATTTTAAATTGTGAAATTTTAAATAAAATTTTATTTTAAAAAAAATTAATAATAATTATTTTCAAACACATTTACAATTGAAAAATGTTTTAAAAAATAATTTTTGAAAACTAGTAGTTGATGTTTTGTAAAATAAAAATTAATTTATAATATTGTTAACCTATTTCTTATGATTTTTTAATAATTTTTTTTTTTTTAAATTTATTTCAAAACTTTAATTTTAATCATTCTTCCTAGTTTTATAATTATTTTTTAAAGCAAGTCTTAAAAAAAGTAAATATAATTATAAGTTTTATAATAATAATAATAATAATTATTATTAAAATAATAATAATAAAAAATAAATAAAAAAACAATATCAAACCTATTCTAGAAAAGAATAGGAATATTTAGAAAATTTTTGTTTTGTACCCAAATTAGAAAATTATGAAATTTCCAAAAACTTACAAGTTTGTGCATATTGAAAATTTGAAAATACTTATAACTTTGTACACTTTTCACAATTCGATTTTAAATCAAAATTATTGAAAAAAAAGAGAGAATAGTACCAAAATATAATCTTGATTCCTGAAACTACTTGGGGTGTAATAAAGAGTTAGAATTTTAAGTCCAAATTTTAATTTTGTTCACACTTAGGATTAGAATTTCTCATTTGGTATTTTATTTAGACTAATTTTTTAGAATACATACTTGTTAGCCAATTTTGAATTTTTAAGCATGTTTATTGTATTTTGTTTCATCTTATTCATACCTTACCCCTTCATTACTTCATGATCTAAGATATGCATATGTTGCATCTATTGTGAGTCCTTATTTATGATTTTATATTTTATTATTGTTATCGGTGAACTAACCCTCGTTGATTTTATGCAATAGAAATATTAGTAATTAATTTCTATACATTATAGAATGTGTTAGTCTCATTGTGTGTTTTTATCTATTTCTTTTCTAATATTATTTGTCATTAATTTTATCATTTACTCATTTTCATTTTAGAAAACCCTAGAAATCTCGTTCAAGTATCCTTGCTTGACAATTGTCTCTTTTATCATAGACTAAAAACATATAAGTTGTAAAATTGTGGATATGATTATTTATTGTGATCATATTCAAGTTTTCAACCTATATGTTTTGCATATGATTAGTAGAATTGTCTGCAAATGATGCTTGAATTGTCCATTTGGACAGTTTGGAAATGCATAATATCTATGAAATCACACGCCTATGCTTTAGTATATTGATAAGTTTTGACAGTGATTCCCCTTGTTCTCTGGGTGCATATTTGGAGAATGTGACATATTGTTAGCAACTTAGTTAAGCTAACTAATAGTATGTTTATACCTTAGCCAATTCGTGTACTTGGAGAACTATGGGGAAATGTTGCTGAAATTTTATCAAAATGAAACTAAGCATATTAGTGATTGATTTATAGGGATTATGTATTTTCAAATGGGATAGGAACCACTACCAAATATAGAAATTTGAGAAAAATTTATTGACATTCATTATAAGTTGATATGAAAATTCATTGTTATGTGACTGAAGGGTTTAATTTGCGAAAGTACGAGAAAAATGGCAATAGATAATAGTTGGATGCAGAAGTCAAGAGTAAGTAGTGAATATCATAAATGAGTTTTGGAGTTCTTAGACTTGGATTATTTTCCCTTAAAACCAAGGTTTCAAAGGTTATATATGTCATCTAAGACAGCTTCTCACATGAAATGACATGTTGATGGTCGCATGGAAGGTGAGATGATGAGGCATCCAGTGGACTCTTTGGCTTGGAAAAACTTCGATAACGTACACTCTTCATTTGCACTAGAACCTCGAAATGTTAGGCTCGGTTTAGCAAGTAATAGGTTCAATCCTTTTGGGAATATGTCAATTTCATATAGCATGTGGCCTGTGGTTCTTATTCCATATAACATACCACTTTGGATGTGTATGAAACAGACATTCTTCATGTTGTCACTACTTATTCCTAGTCCAACTGCACTTGGGAATGACATTGACATATACTTACAATCATTGATAGATGAGTTGAATGACTTATGGGACGTTGGAGTTGAAACATATGATGCTTCAACAAAACAAAATTTTTGTATGCGTGTAGCTATATTATGGACCATCAATGATTTTCCTGTATATGCAAATCTTTCAGGTTGGAGTACTAAAGGGAAATTTACTTGTCCTATTTGTAATAAGGATTGTTCTTCATTTCGATTACAAAACGGACGGAAATGGTGTTATATGGGTCATCGTCGATTTTTGTCGATTGATCATAGATTTCGACGTGATAAAAAGTCCTTTGATGGAAATGAAGAGCATAGAGTAACACCTAAACAATTGTCTGGGGAAGATGTTCTACATCAATTAGATGGAATGAAACATATTACTTTAGGAAAGACATCAAAAAATAAGATGTCAGCAAAAAGAAAAAGAGAACATGTTGAACTTGAGTACAATTGGAAAAAAAAGAGAGCATTTTTTTTCCAATTGCCATATTGAAAAACCCTTATTTTGCGTCACAATTTGGATGTAATGCATATTGAAAAAAATATATGTGACAGTATAGTTGACACCTTGTTGAGTATCGATGGTAAATTGAAGGATAACTTCATTAGCCGTCTTGACTTGCAAGCTATGGGTATCAGAGATCAACTTCACCCTATACAAAGAGGGAATAGAGTTATATTGTCTGCTGTATGCTATTTACTAACTTAAATGAAAAAAAGGAATTCTGTAAATTTTTTAAAGAAGTAAAGGTTTCAGATGGTTATGCTTCTAACATCTGTTGGTGTGTACAAGTGAATGAAAGAAAGATATTTGGGTTGAAGTCTCATGATTGTCATGTTCTCATGCAACAACTCCTTCCACTTGCAATTCGAGGAGTTTTACATAAGAATGTTTGTACTGTTATAGTTGAGCTATGCAGTTTTTTCAAACAGTTGTATTCTAAAGTGTTAAAGACTGATTAATTAGAGCACCTTGAGAATGACATAATAGTCACACTTTGCAAATTAGAAAGAATATTTCCTCCATCATTCTTTGATGTTATAGTGCATTTACCTATTCATCTTGTAAGTGAGGCAAACGTCGTTGGACCAGTGCAATATCGATAGATGTATTCTATCGAGCGGTATGTTCTCATTCAATTAATCTTATGTATATTAGGTTTCGTATAGTTCATGAAACAAATCTATTATGTTGTGAAATGACAGGTATTTATGTACATTAAAGTCTTATGTCCGTAATAAGAGTTGTCCAAAAGGTTCTATTGCAGAGGGGTACATAGCAGAAGAATGTACAACCTTTTGTTAAGATATTTGCATGATGTTGAAACGAAGCATGACCGTGAAGAAAGAGATTATGTCATTGAAAATAACATAACAAATGGTGGAGGATTAACCATTTTCAAATGCATGGGACGTACAATAGGAAATTCAACATCTCGTGTTCTTAGCATAGAAGAATGGTCCAAGCACATTTATATGTGTTGACTAATTGTAAAGAAGTGACGCCATTTATTGAGTAAGACACTTATTTGAATAAAACTTTATACTAATTCTCATACAAAAATTTAATTTTGGTCTTTGTGAGCATTATAATTAAGTTTTTTCTTTTTTATCAGAGAGCATAAGCAATCTATAAGGGTTAAGCCTTGTATTCGTGCACGAGATGTAGATTTGATTCACACAAGAGAATTCATTAGTTGGTTTGAAGAATGTGTAAGTTCATTCACTACATAAATTATTCTATTATCTAATACAAATGTATGTATTAACATCTTATATTTGAATCTATAGATTATACAAATGCGATATGAATGTCTAATTTTTGAACACATACTATCATTGTTTCGTGGACCAAGTACATTAGTTACATGTTATAAAGGATACATCATTAATGGGTTCAGATTTCACACAAGAGAACAAGAAAAGGGAAAAAAAACTCAAAATAGTGGAGTTGTTGTGACCGCAGAGGTATCAAGTTTTGCAAGTGCAAGAGATAAGAATCCAATTCCTGGTCATGTTTCTTACTATGGTGTGCTAATTGATGTAATTGAGTTACATTACTTTAGTGGAAATAGAGTTATTTTATTCAAGTGTGACTGGTGGAGTGTAATCAATAGTGAAAAGGGAATAAAAAAGGATGAATATGGTTCACGTGTTTGAATTTTGAACGTACCATATGCACAAATGAACCATTTGTGCTTGCATCTCAAGCAAAACAAGTCTTCTATGTTCAAAATTCAAATGAGGAAAATTGACACACCGTTATAGAGATACAAACTCGAGGAGTTTATGATATGAATCAGAAAGTATCTACTAATGATCCAGAGCCATATCAACAGCTTGTTACACTTCATAGTCAACGTGATGTGCATGAGTTGGTCGAGAATGATTTAATCAATTGGGATAGAAATGATATTGCAGGAGAAACTATCCAAATGGATGTTCTACTATCATGACAAGAAAACATTGTTGAAAGAGATAATGAATTTATTCATGATGATGATATAGATGATGTGTAACTAATAATATTGGTAAGTACATAAATATATACTTACCAGATATACAAATTGTAATTTATTTCATATTATTTATGTAACTTATTTTGTATTACTTTTTTTAATTTACTTTATTATGTAGGAAATGTCACATCGAAGAGGAAGAGTACAAATGGTGTATCCAAAAGATGAGTTGGACAATCTACAACAACTCTCAAACATACAACCTGCTGCAACTACTACTCCTAGTAGTTCTGATCCTTCTGATTCTTCATATCCTTCTGTTGTTGGTATGATTAAGAAGATTATGTTTAACTTTACATATAAAAATGTGTTTACATATGTTTAATTTCTTGAATGATAGGTTTTTAATGTTTAATTTTATATAAGATAAGTAAATTAGGTTTCTTTTAATTTCATTATTTCTCTTAATAGGTTCATCCTCTAGCAAAAAGAGGACACGTGGCCCAACGCATAACTTAGATTTACTTAGTATGAAACCCAGGGGAAAAAAAAACTACACGATTCAATACCAGAGGGCAAGTTGTTTATGATGAAAAAAGGGAAAGATTGTCAAGCTATATGAGAACATTGATGCAATCTCAACACAATGTACCCGTCCAAGTTCAAGATTGGAATCATGTTAGTGAAGATGTGAAGGAAAAGATTTGGGCCTTAGTATTGGTATATGCTAGTTACTGTTCAATCTAAATTGTAATGTTATTGTTTAAAAATGATACCTCTTACTTATACATGACATTTTAATGCAATACAGGAAAAATATGAACTAGAAGAAACATGTAAGAGCTACATTCTTCAATGTTGTGGAAATTTGTTCAGAAGTTATAGAAATAAAATGAAGGCCAAGTATTATAACTCTTATAATACAGATGAGGAGAGATTGTGCCATCGACCTCCACACTTATCAGATGATGATTGGAGGTGGCTTATCCACTTTTGGGGTACACCTGAGGCCAAGGTAAAGATAATGATCTTATGATACTCATATTCACATAAAATGATATTTATTAGTTATATCTAACCTAATACTTCATGTATTTATTATGTTTCTATTACCTATATAGGTGACTTGCTATTTTTTAATTGATGTAGAATATCTCAGAAAAAAACAAGGCAAATAAGGCAAAACAAGTGATAAAACATACATCGGGATCAAAAAGTTGTGCTCAAATTCGATATGAACAGGTTGGAAATTTATTATTAATATGATTTGTTTGTACATAAATAATTCATCATAAATAACTCAATTCATCATAAATTTTATATACTTGTATTTCAATCATAGCTACATACTAAATTATTTTAAAAGTCTAACAATTTTTATTTTATTTTATAATTCCAGGATAAATTTCAGCAATTACTATCTCAACCTGAGGGGACATCTTCTTCTACTTCTGCATCATCTGTAGCATCTACATCTGTAGCATCTACATATGTAGATGAGATATATACTCAAGTCATGGGTCCAGAGAGGCATGGTCATGTTCGAGGGTATGGATTTGGTCCTACTCCTACCTCAATCTTTGGTTCTACTAGTAGAAGGCGATCAAGAGCTTTTCTTTCAACACAACTTGAAAACGTCCAAAAGATGCTAATAGCTGCAGAACAAAAGTTTACAACTGCAACTGAAAAACTCTCAAATGTGAAAGAAACATTTGAAAAGAGGTTGATAGAAGTTCAAAGGAAGACACGAGAAGAAGTGAAAGAAGAGTTTGAAGAAAAAATGATGGAAATGCAAAGGAAAATGCAAGCACAAATGCAAGCACAAATTCAAGAACAGATGATGCAAATGATGCAACAATTTCAGCAAAAGTAATAGAAATTTGAAGATTTTGCTACATCTTTATATGATAGATTCTCTTAACTTTTTTGAAGATTATGCTACTTATTTATATGATAGATTCTCCTAACTTTTTTTGCTTTCTATGATTATTATGTGATGTTTGGTTGGTTGATTTGTTATATTATATTAGAATGTGAAACTAAATTTGAATCTTTTTGTTTTTTGTTTGTTTGGTTTTTTTTTTTATTTAATGACTTATATTGATATATAAGTTTTTAACTAGTTTGGGATAATTGATTGTAATATATTGAAATTGTTTTAATTGCTTAATTGTATATACAGGTCTAAAATGGGTTTGTTTGGGTTTTGACAGGTTTGAGAAATTTGAATTCATAAAAAATAAGTTTCCAAATATAACAAATTTTAGTCACGACCACTAAAAAATTGTGACTATAAGTATACTTTTAGTCACGATCAATAATGAATTGTCACCAAAATTTGGGGAGAGGGCGGCCATCCTATGATTAATTTTAGTCACGGTCACTTAATTACCGTGACCATTTTCTTATTTTTTTCTTAATATAATTATAATTATTTAACTGTAGTATAAATATAAGTATTGTATATTGTAGTATAAATATAAATATTGTATTTTGATATGAAAATTTTACTAAATAAAAATAAACAAAAACAAAAAACGCTCATGTGCATATTTTTTGTTAATGTGATATGCATATATTTTTTTTTTTCTCAATTTATTTTCTTAATTTAATTATAATTATTTTATTGTATTATAGATAATTTGTTTGCAAAATGGATAATGAGAGTGAAACTCAAGTAGACTCGAGTGCAAGTGAAAAAAGAGATCCTGAATGAAAGTATGCTCGTTTGGTTAATGAAAAAGATTTGAACACCATCATATACATTTTTTGTAATAAAGTAACCAAATGAGACATATATAGACACAAACAAAGTCTTGTTAGTGGATGTAGAAATGCTAAAAAGTGTATAAAATGTCCAGAACATGTTAGAGAAGAAATGGAAGAGTATATGAATTCCAAAAAAAAATCAAAAAGAGCAAATGAATATGGGGAGCGAAGATGTTAATGAAGACTTGTTTGATTTGGAAGATGAAGATTTTGATAAGGTGATTAATAGTAGAATGAATGTCACCAACATTTCAAGCTAAGGGAAGTCTTCAAGCTTGAAATGAAAGCTCTCAGTCTTGAGTTTATAAGGTTCTAGGAAGATCCAACTTTTAATAATTGAAATCCCAAATGCTCTTTCTAACCTGAAAAATGCGAGATTTTTAATCTCTAGCGATCACACAACACGGGATTTCCAGTCTCTAACGGTCACATAAGGCGGGAGCATAGTTTTAAAAGGCTTAAGCTTAACTTCTAAATCCACAGTTTGTTCTAACTACAAATAATCATGCTAGTATTTCATAACTTCATACCTAGCTTTACATCGCTTTCTTCTTCATTAATTATAATTATTTTATTGTAGTATAAATATAAATATTGTATTTTGACATGAAAATTTTACTAAATAAAAATAAACAAACAAAAAACACTTATGTGCATATTTTTTGTTAATGTAATATGTATATTTTTTTTTTCAATTTTTTTAATTTAATTATAATTATTTAATTGTAGTATAAATATAAGTATTGTATATTGTAGTATAAATATAAATATTGTATTTTGATATGAAAATTTTGCTAAATAAAAATAGATAAAAACAAAAAACACTCACGTGCATATTTTTTGTTAATGTGATATGCATTTTTTTTTCAATTTATTTTCTTAATTTAATTATAATTATTTTATTGTAGTATAGATAATTTGTTTGCAAAATGGATAATGAGAGTGAAACTCAAGTAGACTCAAGTGTAAGTGAAAAAAGAGATCTCGGAGGAAGTATACTCGTTTGGTTAATGAAAAAGATTTGAACACCATCATATGCATTTTTTGTGATAAAGTAACCAAATGGGACATATATAGACACAAACAACATCTTGTTAGTGGATATAGAAATGCTAAAAAGTGTATAAAATGTCCGGAACATGTTAGAGAAGAAATAGAAGAGTATATGAATTCCAAAAAAAGTCAAAAAGAGCAAATGATTATGGGGAGCGTAGATGTTAATGAAGATTTGTTTGGTTTGGAAGATGAAGATTTTGGTAAGGAGATTAATAGTAGAATGAATGTCACCAACATTTCAAGCTAAGGGAAGTCTTCGAGCTTAAAATGAAAGCTCTCAGTCTTGGGTTTATAAGGTTTTAGGAAGATCCAGCTTTTAATAATTGAAATCCTAAATGCTCTTTCTAACCTGAAAAATGTGAGATTTTTAATCTCTAACGGTCACACAACGCGGGATTTCCAGTCTCTAACAGGCCCGCCCTTATGCTATTGCGACACACTTTTCTATCAAAGGATGGCTAGAGATTCGTAACTGTAAGCAACCTTTTAATGGAAGAAGACGGGTCAGAACATCAAGCTTCAAGTTTTGAAGACCCTTTTCTATCAAAGGATGGCCAAAGATCTGTAAGCAACCTCTTAATGGAAGAAGACGGGTCAGAACATCGAGTTTCAAGTTTTGAAGGCTATTTTCTATCAAGGATGGCCAGAGATCTATACACAACCTCTTAATGGAAGAAGGCGGGTCAGAACATCAAGTTTCAAGTTTTGAAGGGCAAAGAAGTGTATGCTATGTACAGAGCAAGGCTAAAGGCAGTGGGTCAAGGCGGGTTTTTCTTTTCCTCTGAATGAAATAAGGTCTGATGAGGACTCCTATCAAGCCAAAAGGAGGAGAAAGCTTGGGCAAGGAAATATTAGAGCGTGGAGTGTATTAATTTAGGGGACAAAATGGTCAGATGCTTTATTCAATTGTAAATTTTTGGAAAAACCATCATACAATACATCATTGTTGTAACTTGTAACTTGTGATATGAATGAAAGTAGCAAAGTTCCAAGGTCATACATGTGTGTATCGAATTCTTACCATGATTGATAAGAATGATTTTCCAGAGTTTAAAGATTCATACATGGAAGTACAAAGACTTTAATAGGTTGGCCATGATTTAAGTAAGGCAGAGAGAGTAAGAATGCAAGAAGAACAAGGGCTGGAATTTGAACCATGCAGAATTGTTATACATAATTTCTGCAGTTGAAACAGACGAATACACATTTGACTCTCTAATTAATGCTCTACAAGTAAAACTAATGAAGCAAGAACCTAGTTTTATTGCATATTCTCGAGACAAATGGGCCGCATTTCTTACTATTCACCTAATTATTACCAACCTCTCCCAACCCTGACTTATTTTCTCTATGAAGGCATAGGCCAACCATGCATGAATCCTCCAGTCCTGCTTTAAAAGTGGCTAATAATTATCTCTTCAACACTTAAACCAAATTGTTTTCCTCTTCTTGGCCTGTGGTTGCCTTTTAGTCTCCCATCTCTTTCCCATAAGCTGAAACTGCCGCTGCCGCCACTACAAGAAGAGTAGTATTCTTAGAGTAGTTGTATGTTCTTGTTGCTTTTATAACTGCAAGGTTTTGAGGCACACCATCTAATTCAAAAATCTGGAATGCCACTTGACCTTGTTGAGTACTCGGTGACCAACTTCAGGAACATGGATGATTTGTCCTCTAATAGTCATGCTGGCGTATCAAACTCTGCAACTCGATCTGCCATGTTTCCCAAAATCAAGTTCCATTAGCACTCACATGGGGAGTCTGTCCATCAACATAAATGGCAGAGTACTTCAAATGACCTTTTATACACCATAAAATGCTCAGAAGTTTGATTTAGCAGATCTCAAGTTTCATCATTTAATCCCAAACTCTCTTGAATATATCATGGATTTTCTTTTTCAAACATTGAAACTCAAGCAGCAATACAAAACAGAAGCAGAAGCAACTCTGATTTTCAAGAGTACAACAAAAAAAGCAATGAAACAAGAAGGATATGCAACAAACTAACAGTGGAATATAAATGATTAAAAAAAAAAAAAACAAAACACAACCATGCAATCGCCAATGTTGTATCTTGTTTCCAAGGGAGAGAATGGATGAAAAACAAGATGCAGAACCATGTAGTGAGCATTACAACCTAAATTAGTTACCAAGATTTCAATTTTCCTTTTATTATGATTCGTCTTCTCTGCTGAAGATTGCAACCATGAAGAACTATGTCATTTTTCTTAGTTTTTTTTTTTTTTTTTTTGGTTTAATTTTTTTGACAACTAGGAAAAACTTTTACTCCCATATTGGTGCTGTATAAAGCTTCATTGATGGCACAAAAGGGACCCCCATGACATGGGGAAGGTGACCAGAATGAAACAAGGTCACTAAAAGGTTTCCCAAAATTGATTCACGGATAAACCGGAAACAATTAGGTTTATCTCCCTAGGCTCTGATATCATGTGAAAAGAGAGAAAAAGGAGAATCCCTAATTTTTGTTATTGAAAAAAAATACAATAATACACATTGGGTATATATATACATGCTAGTGGGACCCACAATACAATAAGGAAAAAAAAAAAGAAAAGTAAATAACTGAAATAACTATACACTATCTAACAGTCTATACTACTACAAGACTTGTTGCTTCTGAATGGTAACGACACCATAACTTATTAGGCCTGAAAAGCACTCAACTTAGTTCAACATGTGTATGGAGCACATTATGACACTTTTTTTTTTTTTTTTTAATAACCAATGATATTATAAGTTCCATCAATTCAAGAACTACGCATGACTAAGCTTGGTGACTTGAGGTTTGGGATTTTAGGATTAGTCTTACATAAGATGTCAAGGATTCCAAAGTTAAAGTTGCAGTGCTGCTATCTCACTTGCATAGCACTTCACACTGTAATTGTGTCCCTTAAAAACTAGTCAGTTGTGTTAGAACTTCGCTGAGTTCTCACATATGGAAAGCCTTATAATTAAATATTTTATATTCCAATGTGTGTCATAATCTTATTT
The DNA here is from genome assembly GCA_030254885.1 of Vitis rotundifolia. Classification (NCBI taxonomy): domain Eukaryota; kingdom Viridiplantae; phylum Streptophyta; class Magnoliopsida; order Vitales; family Vitaceae; genus Vitis; species Vitis rotundifolia. The sequence continues at coordinate 7,119,269 of CM058157.1, forward strand.
AAGAAACGGTAAAAATAAAAATGAAAAATCCCATGAAGAGGAAAAGTGCTTTTAGTAGAATTGTTTCTCTCAAAGCGTTTTTTGAAAGAATCACCTATCAAGTGCTCCCCAGGAAGCACCACAAGTGATTTTTAACATTTTAAAACTGCTTTCTAAATTTTTCCAAACACTTTTTAAGCTAGAAGTGTTTTCTAAAATTACTGTCAAATGGACTCTAAATAATAATAGCTACTTAAACCAAGAAGCTAACTTAACTAGGTGACTCATGAATGATGAATGGTCAACTCTAACATACTAAGAACATATTTGGGAACTTTTGGAATGCATGAAAGCTCGAACTGTAGCAGGGCTTAAGGAAATTTACAAACACATGCATGCACACCCACCATATAAAAACAAACAGCTGCACTTGGAGCCAAGCCACCAAGTATAAATAGATATGGCACCTTGTCAAGAAGTAGAATGAATGCATACAGGAGGTAAGATGAAACTGCAGCACATGCCTTTAGATCAATCAGTTCAATTGTTCCATTCTCTGGCCACAAGGATGGAGGGCGAGAGTTCTCAATGATCGGTGGAGCTTCTCCTGGGATTTGGCAGTATTGGTGAATCCTTTCAATGGAAATAATTTTGTTTTCAAGCTTGCAGAAACTAAGTATCCAACATGATAGTCGAGCATTCAAATTAAGGCCATAAGTAAGCCTAAAGAACCAGCAGCCACTATTAGCAATAGTATACCAAAATTAGAAGTCATCAAAATTCAGTATTTCTAGTTTCCTTCACTAAAAACCCCATATGCACATAAGCTTGATTCCCATAGTAACATGAGATGGGGTATACAAATCCAGTTTTGTTAAGATACTAAATGCATGCATTGAGAACAGACACACAGAAACAGAGCCAGAAACAAACACACAAATATAGGAGATATTTTTATATTTCAGCCCATGTAACTGGGCCATGGAAGTGTGTGCATAGCAATAAAAGTATCACCAGTTCAGTTGTAAAGGATCAGTTCATGCCCCCACTTCCCCAAACAAATAGTGTATGAACTTCTGTTATCTAAAGTCTCATAGAACATATGTACAGATCAAGTAAGATTCATAATTAGAATAAGCTGATCCACTTAGCAAAAAGCAAAACTCATTTGGGTCGATACTTCCATGTGGGAAGCTCACTAGCAAAATCATGCAAAAGGCAAACACGAAGGTTGAGAGTAACTCCATGTGCAGGCAGAGCCATTCAATAGCAGCAAGACTATAGAAGAAGGGGCGACCAAAGCAATCGAGAAGATAAAGATTCCTCTTCATGAACCTCTTCTCCTGTCCAAATCCTCTAATTGTGGCTGCCCCAGCAATTGATTCACCAAAAAGATGGATAACTGGAGATTTCTGGATGCTAACAATACGAACCAGTTCCCTTGATGAAGCCATGTAATATTTCTGCTTTCAGGTACGCAATGCTTAAAATGTTACTTCAGGTCTGAACAGCATAAAAAAATTAAAAAAAAAAAAAACTATTCATTTAGAGATTAACATTCACTACCAACTAAAATTATGTAGTTGTTCCTTGCTAACAATCAAATAAAATAAAGTTCATTGGCCATGACGCTTAGAATAGTCAAATGTAGCAGAAGGTACCCGTTATTGACCTCTACTCGCAAATTTTCCCTTTTCCATTTTCTGCATTATACAATGAGTATCATAAAGAAACATCTACAGTCGTACACTTACAATACCAAACAGAATGAGAAATAAAATGCAGAGGGATTAAGGGCTACATTGTATAAACCTTGCATGACACAAAGTACCTTTAGCCACCCAGTAGGCTCAAAAGATGACTGAATAAGAGCTCTATTGCCAGATCGTTAACACTCGTTTAGACATTTTATATCTCCCACTGGAAAGAGGCAAAAGCAGGGCAACATGCACGGAGAAAGAGAAAGGACATGAAAGATCTTTTGTGCTGCTGTTCACCTAGTTAGCATCAATGTATAGGAGACTTCTCCACAAACAGAAGTGTGCCACTAGGAACACTAATAAGACTAATAACATATTAGGAAAACAACCTCTTGATTCTCCGTGTCAAACGAGAATGAATGTGTCTGGGTGGGAAAATAGGAATGAGTTCTGTTTTTGTTTTCTTTCTGGTCGGATTGGCCATCACAGCAGGTGATCCTAATTCCATGCCCATGAAAGGATTCCTAAAAAGGATTTTTAATAGACCAGCTTCAATATTGGATGAAGCACAGAACAGGAAGGCGGGAAATCTTGCTTGATATGTAAACCTTATGCATCTTGTTCTGCCCCATGAAAAGTTTCATGTTCAAAGGAAGTCAAACCCTTCAAATAACATGGTTTTATTATATGATAAAGAAGAAGAAAAGACTCCTTAACATGTATTTATGGCACTCGAGTAAACTCTATCATGGTCATATGTAAACAAAATTTAGAGGACACTACTTAAAATCATTTTTTTCCTCTAACTCTTTTTCAAGTTAATAGCTAGTACTTTGTTCTAAGTTCAGGTCAGCAAATGGTTTTTATTTCATTTTTATTATTTTTGCTCTTTTTAGGGGATTAGGAGGTGGTCTTAGATGTGTGTTTATCTGTGTGTTGTCTATTTTTTGTTCTTGATACCTCCAAAGAAGAGAATGAAACAATTTCAAACATACATAAAGAGTGGAACATTTTGAAAATTGAGAAATTTAAGATTAGAGATTCAGTCATTATTTACCTGCATCCACAAGCAAGCAATGGCCATTGGAATGACAAGGAGTAAAACTTGCCAGGTAACTTTTGTCATTACACCAACAATACCAAGAAGCTGTATAGTCGTCGAAGCAAACCCACCAAGTCTAAAAGGAATGTATCGATCCACAACACTTTGATCAATAGACTCCTGGTAAATCACAAATGATCCATATGACAATAAATAATGTGAAAGAAGGAAAACAATTTGAAAATAACCAATAGAATGGGAAGTTGATGTAAGGAAAAAGATAGTTCAGTCAAAACCAGCTTACTTCACCAGAAATTCTTGGAATCTCTCCGAGGATACAAGAGAGAAAGCTGGATTTCAGAACCAACCATTCCACATACACCCACACGCATCCCCCTCTCCACTTTCATTTGTATTCCCGATAATGTCAGCTTTGAAGAAGTAGGGTCCCAGCCTTAGGTGCGCCTTGCGCCTCAGGCTGCAGGACTACTTTGCGCCTTGGTGCGCTTGGGCCTTTCCCCTTATGTGACCGTTGGAAATCCCGCGTTCTTTCTGTGACCGTTTGAAAGCCCGCGTTCTGTGACCGTTGGAATCCCGCGTTCTTTCTGTGACCGTTCGAGTTTGAAAATCCCGCCTTTTTCATTTGGGATTTCAATTTCTATAAACCCAAGACTTCCCTCTCCTATAAACCCAAGACTCAGAAAAAGAACTTCATCTGCGATCACGGAGATAAACATGGGGATGACAAAAAGACGCAGAGATGAGGATGACGACGATTACGAATGGATGATTAGACGGTGCTTTCCCTTCAAATTTGCGAGGAGGATCTTCTTTCATGGAGGAGGCGTGGACAATTCTGATGGTCTGACTTGGATTCGCACCCACAAGCTGGGACAAGGAAGTTTTGCGTCTGTATACTCTGCAAAATTGAGATCAAAATCACCGGTTATTTTCATTGATGATAATGGCGGCAGTTGCATCATGCCCTCTGAATTGGCGGTGAAATCAGCGGAAACCTCCAAAGCGTCATCCCTCCGCAGCGAAATGGAGATTCTTGGTGTTCTGAATTCCAGTTCGTATGTGGTGCGCTGTTATGGGGATGAAATCACAAGGTCGGGTGACGGAAAACTTTACTACAATATATTGCTGGAGAAGTGTTGTGGGGGTAGTTTGGGTAGTCGGATCAAGAATTCTGGTGGGGTGGGATTGCCGGAGAATGAGGTGAGGTGCTATACTCGGGATATAGTTCGAGGACTCTGTTATATTCACGGCCATGGTTATGTCCACTGCGACATAAAACCCGATAATATTCTACTAGTGCCGACTTGTTGCAATGGTTTCAGAGCAAAGATTAGTGATTTTGGGTTGGCCAAGGAAGCCTATTATGACCCTGCGGATGAGGATGATAAGGGATGGTGTGGGGTGAGAGGTACTTTCCGATACATGTCCCCTGAATTATTGACACATAACATGCAGTGTTGGCTTTCAGATATTTGGGCCCTTGGGTGTGTGGTGATAGAAATGATGACCGGGAAGCAGGTCTGGAGTTGTGAACAATTTGAAGGGTCCGACATGAGAGATCTTTTGAGGCGCATAGCTTACAGCCCTGAACTCCCAGAATTTCCAAGCAACATTTCAGCGCGAGGGAGGCATTTCTTGGAAAGTTGTCTTCATAGGGACATTGACGAGCGGTGGTCCGCCCTTATGCTATTGCTGCACCCTTTTCTATCAGAGGATGGCGAGAGATCTGTAAGCAACCTCTTAATGGAAGAAGGCGGGTCAGAACATCAAGTTTCAAGTTATGAAGGGCAAAGAAGTGTAAGCTACGTACAGGGCAAGGCTGAAGGCAGTGGGTCAAGGCGGCTTTTTCTTTTCCTCTGAATGAAATGAGGTCTGATGAGGACTACTATCAAGCCAAAAGGAGGAGAAAGCTTGGGCAGGGAAATATTAGAGCGTGGAGTGTATTTGTTTAGGGGACAAAATGTACATTTTTGGAAAAACCATCATACAATACATCATTGTTGTAACTTGTAACATGCGATATGAATGAAAGTAGCAAAGTTCCAAGGTCATACATGTGTGTATTGAATTCTTACCATGATTGATAAGAATGATTTTCCAGAGTTTAAAGATTCATACATGGAAGTACAAAGACTTTAATAGGTTGGCCGTGATTTAAGTAAGGGCAGAGAGAGTAAGAATGCAAGAAGAACGAGGGCTAAAATTTGAACCATGCAGAATTGTTGTACATAATTTCTGCAGTTGAAACAGAGGAATACACATTTGACTCTCTAATTAATGCTCTACAAGTAAAACTAATGAAGCAAGAACCTAGTTTTATTGCACATTCTCGAAACAAATGGGCCGCATTTCTTACTATTCACCTAATTATTACCAACCTCTCCCAACCCTGACTTATTTTCTCTATGAAGGCATATGCCAACCATGCATGAATCCTCTAGTCCTGCTTTAAAAGTGGCTAATAATTATCTCTTCAACACTTAAACCATATTGTTTTCCTCTTCTTGGCCTGTGGTTGCCTTTTAGTCTCCCATCTCTTTTCCAGAAGCTGAAGCTGCCGCTGCCGCCACCACAAGAAGAGCAGTATTCTTAGAGTAGTTGTATGTTCTTGTTGCTTTTATAACTGCAAGGTTTTGAGGCACACCATCTAATTCAAAAATCTGGAATGCCACTTGACCTTGATGAGTACTCGGTGACCAACTTCAGGAACATGGATGATTTGTCCTCTAATAGTCGTGCTGGCGTATCAAACTCTGCAACTCGACCTGCCAAGTTTCCCAAAATCAAGTTCCATTAGCACTCACATGGGGAGTCTGTCCATCAACATAAATGACAGAGTACTTCAAATGACCTTTTATACACCATAAAATGCTCAGAAGTTTGATTTAGCAGATCTCAAGTTTCATCATTTAATCCCAAACTCTCTTGAATATATCATGGATTTTCTTTTTCAAACATTGAAACTCAAGCAGCAATACAAAACAGAAGCAGAAGCAACTCTGATTTTAAAGAGTACAGCAAAAAAAGCAAAGAAACAAGAAGGGTATGCAACAAACTAACAGTGGAATATAAATGATTAAAAAAAAAAAACAAAACACAACCATGAAATCACCAATGTTGTATCTTGTTTTCAAGGGAGAGAACAGATAAAAAACAAGATGCAGAACCATGTAGTGAGCATTACAACCTAAATTAGTTACCAAGATTTCAATTTTCCTTTTATTATGATTCGTCTTCTCTGCTGAAGATTGCAGCCATGAAGAACTATTTCCTTTTTCTTTGTTTTTTTTTTCGGTTTAATTTTTCTGAGAACTAGGAAAAACTTTTACTCCCATATTGGTGCTGTATAAAGCTTCATTGATGGCACAAAAGGGACCCCCATGACTTTGAAAGACATAAAACTAGTTCCAAAAATTGGACCATTCACCAATGCAACTGTCAATTCAAGTTCCCTAAAGACAACAATATAAATATTCTCATCTTCTCCTAGTCTAATTAAAATACCGGTGAATGACGAAGGAACTGTTTCCAACTATACCTAATGCCAACAATAAGTTCAGAACATGATCATACAATAATCTCGAAATTGCAAAATAAGAGGATAGTCAAGATTGTAATGATCTTAAAATCTTTCCAACCATGTGGTTTAGGTTGAAATTGTTGAATCCTATCTCAGTAGCCCAACAACATTCTCAATAGAACCATTAATCAGTTTTAAAAACATCTTGCAATCAAAATGGAAACTTAAAATTTTAGAAATCTGGTTCAGACATATAACTTTGCCTACCATCACTTACCAAAACTATTAGCTACTAATTATCTTTGGCACTGGCACAAAATTTTATCAGTTGAATTAAAGAAGTGGGATAATGGCAAATACCATCACTGAGGACTAGAACAAGATCGCTATCGATAACGGTTGGGATCCGATGCGCAATAGTGCATACAGTGCAGTTCTGGAATTCAGTTCGGATAATCTTCTGGATAAGATTATCTGTGGCTGTATCAACTGAAGCAGTCGCTTCATCAAGAACCAAAATTCTTGCCTGTTTAAGCAAAGCCTGGCCCAGGGAAACCAGTTGCCTTTGCCCAACACTCCAATTATCTCCATTCTCCATCACTGTCAATTTCACATACAATACAACTGACTAATTAGCTACAAACAACCTCAAAAAGCTTCTACAAACCTTGTTGATGGTAGGCAAAGTTGACGTTCAAAATGTGTACGTACCTGGCGTATCAAGCTTTTGCTCTTTTTGGCGGATTACATCCCCAAGTTGAGACTTATCAAGTGCCTGTACCACATCAAGACAAAGTATTTAGTGGGAACATTTTGTTATTGTGGGCATATTAACAAATTCAGGACCTTTGGAACAATTATATATCAAGGAATAAGACAAAAAAAATAAAATAAAATAAAATAAAATAAAAAGTGAAATGGCTTGGAAGCTAATGGTTAATGGCAATTTTACCTGCCAAATTTCCTGGTCTGAGTGCTCTTCAAGGGGATCAAGATTGCCTCTAATTGTCCCTTCAAACAAGGTAGGATCTTGAGGTATTATACTCAGACGGCTACGAATGTCATGAAGGCCAATTGTTGAAATATCAATGTTGTCAATTATGATCTTCCCACCTGCTGGTTCAATCAATCGGAATAGAGCCTGGATCAAAGTCGATTTACCACTTCCAGTACGCCCAACAATTCCAATTTTATTACCACCAGGAAATTTGCAGGTTACACTATGAAGCACAACAGGAAGACTTTCCTTGTAGCGGACCTATAAGAACAGATTAATCAGCAGGAAATTCTGTGAACAAATTTGCATTGACTGAACTTTTCACTCCAACTATAAGAAAAAATTGTTAAGCTATAAAATATTCTTTCTATTAGGTTTTAATCCTAAATAAATAAATATTGCAACCAGAAACCAACTTTTTTTTTTTTTATATCCTAAAAAATTCTGGCAACCTGAATCCAGCTTATTAAACTGAAGTCAGGTTCTATTCTAAAGAAAGACGGTCATAGGAAGAGTAAAAAATAAAGTGCCATGACACTATTCCCCGCTTATATTATGCATCTGAAACAACAACAAAACAAAATATACACTGTTAACTGGAATTTATCCAAACAAAAATATTATATCTGCAAAATTACAAATTTGAATTTCATTCTTTTCCCACACTTCTCTTTTAGGAGAACAAAAAAAACAAAAACAAAAATCAGAATAACCAAGACCCAAGCTTTTCAGTGAGGCTGTAGTTTGAGCAAACTAGCAAATCAAGTCCATTTCTCTCTTTAATTGACCAAATTTTGAATTATAACTGATTAATAAAAAAATAAAAAGCAATTACTAGAAGAAAGAAAGAAAATATGGGGGTGCTGATGGCTAAATGATGAAGAAACAACTGAAAGTGTGAAAGGAATGCACGATGAGAGTTTAGGTATGCCATCCAGACCTGCCTCAAGTGGCAAGGGTTTGGGGAGGGGATATGGGGGGGTTCCAAGTTTGGGCCTTGGCACGACCATAAAAAAAAAAGGTTATGCAAGTATGGTAACAACACCATAACTTAATAGGCCTGAGAAGCACTCAACTTAGTTCAACATGTGTATGGAGCACATTATGACACTTTTTTTTATAACCAATGATATTATAAGTTCCATCAATTCAAGAACAACGCATTACTAAGCTTGGTGACTTGAGATTTGGGATTTTAGGATAAGCCTTATATAAGATGTCAAGGATTCCAAAGTTAAAGTTGCCGTGCTGCTATCTCACTTGCATAGCACTTCACACTGCAATTGTGTCCCTCAAAAATAGTAAGTTGTGTTAGAACTTCGCTGAGTTCTCACATATGGAAAGCCTTATAATTAAATATTTTATATTCCAATGTGTGTCATAATCTTTTTCAAAAAAGGGTAAAAATAAAGATGAAAAATCCCATGAAGAGGACAAGTGCTTTTAGTAGAATTGTTTCTCTAAAAGCGTTTTTTGAAAGAATCACCTATCAAGTGCTCCCTAGGAAGCACCACAAGTGATTTTTAACATTTTAAAAGTGCTTTCTAAATTTTTCCAAACACTTTTTAAGCTAGAAGTGTTTTCTAAAAGTACTGTCAAATGGACTCTAAATAATAATAGCTACTTGAACCAAGAAGCTAACTTAACTAGGTGACTCATGAATGATGAATGGTCAACTCTGACATACTAAGAGCATATTTGGGCACCTTTTGAATGCATGAAAGCTCGAACTGTAGTAGGGCTTAAGGAAATTTACAAACACATGCATGCACACCCACCATATAAAAACAAACAGCTGCACTTGGCGCCAAACCACCAAGTATAAATAGATATGGCACCTAGTCAAGAAGTAGAATGAATGCATACAGGAGGTAAGACGAAACTGCAGCACATACCTTTAGATCAATCAGTTCAATTGTTCCATTCTCTGGCCATGAGATGGAGGGCGAGAGTTCTCAATGATCGGTGGAGCTTCTCCTGGGATTTGGCAGTATTGGTGAATCCTTTCAATGGAAATAATTTTGTTTTCAAGCTTGCAGAAACTAAGTATCCACCGTGATAGTCGAGCATTCAAATTAAGGCCATAAGTAACAGCAAGGCCTGCCATGCCTGTAAAGAACCAGCAGCCACTATTAGCAGTACTATACCAAAATTAGAAGTTATCAAAATTCACCATGTCTAGTTTCCTTCACTAAAAACCCCATATGCACATAAGCTTGGTTCCCATAGTAACATGAGATGAGGAATACAAATCCAGTTTTGTTAAGATACTAAATGCATGCATTGAGACAGACACACAGAAACACAGAGCCAGAAACATACATGCAAATATAGGAGATATTTTTATATTTTAGCCGATGTAACTGGGCCATAGAAGTGTGTGCGTAGCAATAAAAGTATCACCAGTTCAGTTGTAAAGGATCAGTTCATGTCCCCACTTCCCCGAACAAATAGTGTATGAACTCATGTTATCTAAAGTCTCATAGAACATATGTACAGATCAAGTAAGATTCATAATTAGAATAAGCTGATCCACTTAGCAAAAAGCAAAACTCACTTGGGTCAATACTTCCATGTGGGAAGCTCACTAGCAAAATCATGCAAAAGGCAAACACGAAGGTTGAGAGTAACTCCATGCGCAGGCAAAGCCATTCAATAGCAGCAAGACTATAGAAGAAGGGGCGACCAAAGCAATCGAGAAGATAAAGATTCCTCTTCATGAACCTCTTCTCCTGTCCAAATCCTCTAATTGTTGCTGCCCCAGCAATTGATTCACCAAAAAGATGTATAACTGGAGATTTCTGGATGCTAACAATACGAACCAGTTCCCTTGATGAAGCCATGTAATATTTCTGCATTCAGGTACACAATGCTTAAAATTTTACTTCAAGTCCAAACCGCATAAAAAAATTAAAAAAAAAAAAAAAACTATTCATTTAGAGATTAACATTCACTACCAACTAAAATTATGTAGTTGTTCCTTGCTAACAATCAAATAAAATAAAGTTTATTGGCCATGACGCTTAGAATAGTCAAATGTAGCAGAAGGTACCCGTTATTGACCTCTACTCCAAAATTTTCCCTTTTCCATTTTCTGCATTATACAATGAGTATCATAAAGAAACATCTACAGTCGTACACTTACAATACCAAACAGAATGAGAAATAAAATGCAGAGGGATTAAGGGCTATATTGTATAAACCTTGCATGACACAAAGTACCTTTAGCCACCCAGTAGGCTAAAAAGATGACTGAAGAAGAGCTCTATTGCCAGATCATTTACACTTATTTAGACATTTTATATCTCCCACTGGAAAGAGGCAAAAGCAGGGCAACATGCACGGAGAAAGGACATGAAAGATCTTTTGTGCTGTTCACCTAGTTAGCATCAATGTATAGGAGACTTCTCCACAAACAGAAGTGTGCCACTAGGAACACTAATAAGACTAATAGTATATTAGGAAAACAGCCTCTTGATTCTCCGTGTCAAAAGAGAATGAATGTGTCTGGGAGGGAAAATAGGAATGAGTTCTGTTTTTGTTTTTTCTTTCTGGTTGGATTGGCCATCACAGCAGTTGAATCCTAATTCCATGCCCATGAAAGGATTCCTAAAAACGATTTTTAATAGACCAGCTTCAATATTGGATGAAGCACATCCAGGAAGGGGGGAAATCTTGTTTGATATGGAAACGTTGTGCATCTTGTTCTGCCCCATGAAAAGTTTCATGTTCAAAGGAAGTCAAACCCTTTAAATAACATGGTTTTATTATATGATAAAGAAGAAGAAAAGACTCCTTAACTGTTATTTGTGGCACTCGAGTAAACTCTATCATGGTCATATGTAAACAAAATTTAGAGGACACTACTTAAAATCATTTTTTTCTTCTAACTCTTTTTCAAGTTAATAGCTAGTACTTTGTTCTAAGTTCAGGTCAGCAAATGGTTTTTATTTCATTTTTATTATTTTTGCTCTTTTTAGGGGATTAGGAGGTAGTCTTAGATGTGTGTTTATCTGTGTGTTGTCTATCTTTTGTTCTTGATACCTCTAAAGCACAGAATGAAACCATGTCAAACATACATAAAGAGTGGAACATTTTGAAAATTGAGAAATTTAAGATTAGAGATTCAGTCATTATTTACCTGCATCCACAAGCAAGCAATGGCCATTGGAATGACAAGGAGTAAAACTTGCCAGGTAACTTTTGTCATTACACCAACAATACCAAGAAGCTGTATAGTCGTCGAAGCAAACCCACCAAGTCTAAAAGGAATGTCAAGATCCACAACACTTTGATCAATAGACACCTGGTAAATCACAAATGATCCATATGACAATAAATAATGTGAAAGATGGAAAACGATTTGAAAATAAGCATCACATAGATTGTAATATAAAAAGGACGAGCATATTTTAAGAGGGTATAATCAGTCAACAGAAAACTTACTCGATTCAGTATACGTCCAGCTGGAGTAGAGTCAAAGAAAGACATTGGTGCTCGAAACACACTTCTAAGCATCTTTACAAACAATTTCTGCGCAGCTTCTAGACCAAATGTGGCAACCAGAACAGCCCTAACAAATATGAAACAAGAGCTCCCAAAAGCAAGGGCCATAAAAACACCGAGAAGGACCATAGGACTTGTCTTCGGTAGTCCGCCTTCAGTTTGTGGATTTGCCCAAGCCATCCACCAATTACTAGCTATTTGAAGCACCTGAAACAGTGCCTGTGCAAGGATAATCAGTGGGATCAATAGGCCTTTATATGCTGCAGCCATATATGACAAATAGATCTTCATGCTGACCCTTCCCCTTTCTCTTTCCTCTTCCTGAACAAGCTGCTTTTTCCTTGCACGTTTTGCTTTCTTTTTTTCCTTAATTGCTTTTTGGTCTGAAGTTGATACACCCTCTTGCACTTCCTTTGCTAAACTTTCAATATTATTTGCCTGTGTGTCACATTTTAACACAACAGATCCATTAGGAGGCATAATTTCATCTGAATCCTCAGATGAGTGACTGGGAATATCCATAGCTTCAATTGCTTCATGATGAGCTGAGACTAAAGTTTTAAAATCAGTTCCAGCTTGTAAAAGATCATCATATTTTCCTGCTTGGATGATATGCCCTTCCTTGAGAACCTGCACAGAATGGAGATGAACATTGGAGATTTCAAGACCATAGCACCACAATCTAATCTCTTCCTCTATGGATTACCTTCTTTCAGCTAAAGAAAGACAATTTTATATAAAACCGGATGACAATAGTAATTCTAGAAATAAAAGCATGAAGTTGAAGGAAAAAAATAATAATAAATATATATCTCCCCTCTTTAAGTCAAGCAATCAGAAAAAAACAGATGCTACTTTCTTTAAGGAAAACAGAAAGATACACATAAACTCTTTACGTGTGAGATGATCAACTTCAAACATGGGTCCAATTCTGATTAAATATCAAAGCTCAATGTTCTAGTGAAGGCTGAAACACTCTGTTTTGGTCAAACAATCAATCTAACTTCTCAACTAAAATTTCAGATTAGAAAAAAAGTCCAAGTTGGCACTGCATGATTTCTTGAACTTTCACTAAAATTTCATTATGTTTAGAGGAAAATTCCATAAAATGTTAAAATTAGTGTATGGTAATATTTTAACTCCCCAACCATTTTTTTTTTTTCAAGAAAAAAAGCACAGCCTTTAAGCTTTTCCATTTTATTGATTATTACATCATGTCTAGATGCAAGGAACAATACATGAATGTCATTGTGCACATTAATATATTACATATGAGTGTCAGAACTAGCAATATATAGAATTAAAGTCAAAAGACAATCCCATACCAGTATCATATCAGCAGCTGGCAGAAATTCAACTTGGTGGGTCACAAAAATCACAGTCTTAGTAGCTAGTGCAGTCATTATGTACTCCTGCAGTTTCATGTAAGAGCTTTAGCCAAAATCCATTCATTTTAATTGCAATATCAACAATTCTATGAGTTTCTAACCTTAAATAATTCCGAACCAGTGTGTGCATCGACAGCACTGAAGGGATCATCAAGTAAATAAATATCCGCATCTTGATAGAGTGCCCTTGCAAGCTGCACTCGTTGCTTCTGGCCACCACTCAAATTGATGCCTCTGTCACCAATAATGGTTTGATCTCCATGCGAGAGTAGTTCCAAATCCTTCTTCAGTGAACAAGCATGGAGAACTTTCTTGTACTTTGCCCTATCCATTGGGCTGCCAAAAAGGATATTTTCTTCAATATTTCCAGACTGTATCCAAGCTGACTGAGAGACATAAGCAGCAGAACCACATATTCTAACCTGAACATATAAGCAAAATAACATTACAAGTTTTCAACTGTTGCCCATCAAAAAGGTCTTCACTAACCAATAGAAAGGGAATTTGATGTAAGGAAAAAGATAGTTCAGTCAAAACCAGCTTACTTCACCAGAGATTTTTGGAATCTCTCCGAGGATACAAGAGAGAAAGCTCGATTTCCCAGAACCAACCATTCCACATACAGCCACACGCATCCCCCTCTCCACTTTCATTTGTATTCCCGATAATGTCAGCTTTGAAGAAGTAGGGTCCCAGCAGAACTCTCCATTTTTTATTTCTATGGCCATGTTCGTGATGCCTCGTGGCAGAACAATGGTTGCATCTTCCTGCAACTCTTCCTCCTGCAAGAATCCAGAAATTCGATCAAGAGAAACCTTTGTCTGAGCCATCATTGAGACCAAGTCGGGGAAATTCCTAAGCGGTTCTTGAAGGATTCTGAAAGTGGCCAGAGCAGAAAGAACACCTCCTGCTGTGAGCTGAGTACCCAACAAAATTGAAGTAGCAAAGGTGATGGCAGCAACAAAAATGGGTGAGCTCCAGAAAATGAATGTAACAAAAGCCTGTGAGTAGAGAGCTTTCCGAAGCCATTGGAACTCCACATGACGCATTTCCTCCAGCTTCATTCGATACCTGTCCTCCCAAGCATGCAACTTGAGAATCCTCATGTTCCTCAGGCACTCTGAAGTCTTCCTCATCCTATCATCCTTGGCAGCCATTAATTTGTCCTGATAATCTTCTTGCAGTTTTGCAAGTGGAACAGTAACAACAATCGATATAATGGTGGCAATGAATGTAGCAACAGAAGCAATTCCAACATTTTTATATAGAATCGCGAGGGCAAGAATTATTTGCAGAGGAAGCATCCAAATGTCATGAAGATACCACGAGTAGTCCCCTACTCTCTGAACATCAACAGCCATATAGTTCACAATCTCCCCACTGGTATGGCTTTGCTTGGCTGAGCTCGAGAGCCTTAGTCCTTTGCGATAAACCATTGCAGTTAGAGCCGATCTCACATGCATGCCCAAAATATCGACCCCAAGATACCACTGCCTTGTAGTTAAGGTCTCCACCAATTTTGCTGAGAAGAATATTCCAGCAAGAATATATCCCTCATGAGGAAAGGTCTCATTTCCTCCTAAGTAATCAACAAAATAGCTAATCATGTAAGGACCCACATAGGAAACAAGAGTATTCAGACCAGCAAAGACGGCATTACAAGCTGCCTCCCTCCAAAATGACTTGAGAATTGCCCAAGCTAAAGAAGGCTGCTTTGATGTATTCTCGGCCTTCAATTTCTCCCAATTTGAATTCAAAGCCTTATAATTAGTTTTGGCACGATCTTTCGGTGCAAGAAGGGGAATGTCCTTCAGCTCAAGTGGTCTCTTTGCCCCAACTGAAAGCAGTGGGTTCAGCCACGAAAGTGTGGCCAAACTAAAGAGCCCAGCTTCACTATAAGGTGTGACCTTAAGACACCCTGCTTCTTCTTCAGGCAGCAATGGCTCCTGAAGATCAGAGTTTCTGCGCACTTGTATACCAGTAACACCCCGAATTGCAACAAAAAACAGAAAAGCAAGGGCAGGGGAAGCAGCAAAATTTGCTAAAACATGTGCACTCAAATGGTTTAAACCTTCTCTGAAGAACCCTTTGGCATCAACATAAACTGAACACAACCAAATGATAAATGAAACAAACCACCACACCCTCAACAGCAAAGGGAACTTCTCAGACACCTTAAATTTACAATGAAGAGCCGAAACGCTCAACACGAACCAAGCTAAAAATTGAGCTGCAGGTAAGCAAAGAAGCGACCAATTTGCAGTTTTCCCATTCAAAGCCCCTCTGATTAGGCCAATCCCATCAGTGGCTAACACCAAAACTTGCAATAACAAAACATAGAAACAGCTGGACACCGTAGCTATGAAACCCTTACCAATCTCAATATCGCGAATCTCCCTATCAATACTACGCCGAATTGGGTTAGAATTCGCCCCAGAATCATCCTTAATTATTCGAACTCGACCTATACATACGAAAAATTGACGAGCTGATACGATGAAGAGAAACACAAGGAATAATGTCAAATTGATGCAAATCGATGACAGCTCCAATATGGGCAACCCGTTAATTGCTCTCAACAGGGTATGAGAGGAGGAGGTGAGGGAAGATGACGATATGAATTTACTCAGCAGAAGAACGATACCCATTATCGGAAAAGAAATTTTGGAGGAGGAGAAGAAGGTCGAAAACACTGAGACGGTGGTGAGTTAAGCAAGAGAGATCGAATCGTGAGAGGGGCATTTCACCATCTGGAAATGGCAGTGGAAAAATGGGTATTTGGAGAGAAAATCTGCAGACACATTGCACATGGAAACAAACAGATTTGCATCAGCAACGCAGAAAATGGAGAGAGACAGAGCCACGAAGACAGAGAGAGAAACAAAATTGTTTTTTTCCTCTCTCTGAGAGCTCTAGCCTTCTCTCTCTATGTTATCTTGAGAGTACAGAAGCTGACAAGAAGAGGTCCTGAAATTGAAATCGGAGGAAAACCCAGGATAGAAAATCCAAGGCACTGACCTGGGTTTTTCCTGTAAAATCGTTTGGCGAGCCCTGTACAGATTGCCGAGGCAAACAGTCCCCTTTGATAAAGAGAACGTAGCAGAAGCGGCTAGACAGAGAAAGCCCACACCACCATGCAAAAGCTACACTCTCATTCTAAGGAATGCAGAACCCATTCTAGAGAGAAAAAACCGGAGAGAGAGAGAGAGAGAGAGAGAGAGAGAGAGAAAGAGAGATTGCTCTCTGTCCCACCTTTGTTATGGTTCTTTGCGCTTCACTTCCGTGTTAGATTGTTGAACTCCTAAAAAGAAAAACCCAAAAAGAAATAAAGTCGAATGATGTATCACTAGTATGAATGGAGGTGAGTCTGAAAAGAGGTGTCGCCTTGTGGGGCATTCATGTCCCTGAATTCAGTTTATATATACACAAAAAGCTTCAGATAAAGGGGGAGAGAGAATATTTATAGGTAATCTCCCATTGAATATTACATTAAATGAATGGGTACATATGAGAAATATGAGGATCATGAGAACAGCAAAAAACCAATCTTTTCATCATGTTTCTTAAATACATTTACTGATTCGATTCTGTGGAGAAAATAATGCATAGATAGATTTGATATGGCAGAGACTATTCCATAGATAGATTTGAGATAGTTGAAAACTAATTCAGCTAAAAAGAAGAAAAAAAAAATGTTTTGCCTTTGATCCCTTTTTGCTTACTTTTAATTCAAAGAGTGAAATGTAAAAAGAGAGAAGAAGAGAGAATTGATTGGTGGGCGGCTTTCACTTTACAAATGTTGAGTGTAGTTGGTCATAGTGTTGTGTGTGTTGGCATGATGGTAAGCTTTTTGGGGTATTATTATTTTTAGATGTTTGGGTCCCTGATTTCAGCCCCTCTTTTCTACATGCCTATGTGCCTTTTTTTTTTTTTTTTATCATAAAAAAAAAAAATAAAAAGAAAAAAAAGAAAAAGAGGACAGCTGAACCCACTCAAGGAATTCAATGAAAAAAGGGCATGATTTTCCTGTCATTGGGTAAGGGACCCAATTTGTTAACAATTTTGTGGTGCCCAAATCATCATATCCCATTGTTTTATGTTGGAGCACACTGTGCTCCCACTTTTCACCTTGTTTGGCTCTTTCTATCAAAGGTGAAAAATATGGCCAAACTTTCATTTTCTCTCCTGGGTCTCTGCAAAATGTTTGGGCATGGTATGGGCAATCAAAATTTCACTCCCTATCTTTTCATGTTTTTGGGTTCTTTTTTCTTTGTGGCTTTTTGAAATGTCTCTCTTCCAAAGAG
This sequence comes from Vitis rotundifolia, assembly GCA_030254885.1. Classification (NCBI taxonomy): domain Eukaryota; kingdom Viridiplantae; phylum Streptophyta; class Magnoliopsida; order Vitales; family Vitaceae; genus Vitis; species Vitis rotundifolia. Next base: position 7,136,726 of record CM058157.1, read on the forward strand.
GCAGTCCATTACCCCATTCCACCTTCTATTGTGCAAATCCATGACAAATGTGTGCATAGTATGAACAAAATTCAACATCAAATTTATTTATGGATTGTTTTGTCTTGTGGGTCATCACAATTCTTTCATTTTTCCAAGAGAATACTATAAGTCAAATGAATTTATTACTTACATAAAAAAACACATAGATTTGGAAAAGTTTCTTTTCATGATAATAAAAAAGGCAGCATATTTCAAAGCACAATCAATTATTTTTTAATACTATAAATAAAGCATCATTAAATAAACCCATCTCTCAAAATAAATGACATGAATTAATGATAACATTGTAAGTAAGCATGATTTTTAACTACTTTACATTTATAAATAATCACATTAATTAGGAAGTTATGAAGATTTGTGACTTCAATATTTTCCATATTTATTTTTCCAATGATTTAACATGATTTTAAGCAAATTTCTTTATGAGAATTTTCCATTAGCATGCAATGAAACAAAGGCACAATTTTGTTCCCAAAGGGTACTACCCATGCACCTCATGTGGATTAACCCTAATGAATATGGAACAAATTTTCAATTGTGGCATGGTAAGTGAGGCTGGCTTGTTGATTATGGGATGGACTTTTTGTCACATGGACTGTCATATGATCAATCTAAAGATGAAAAAAAATGTTTATTTTATATTATCATATGGTCTCATTGTCATGTGGATTGTCTTATGGAAGCCACAATTCTCATGGGAAGATCCCTTAATTGTACCTAGTCCTTAAAGCAAAAAGAAAAAAAAAGGGAGTGTTCTATTCTTCCCTTGCAAATAAATTGTCTTCACCATAAAGGTCAAAATTAAATTTCCATTGGGTTTCCTTCCAAAAGGGGCAAGATTGTACACACGCATCTTGCTTCACCCCTTTCTTTTTATTATTATTATTATTATTATTATTAAAGAAAAACCAAAGAAGAAGTTCTTTTGGAACAAGTCAACTTGAGTGGTTGAGTACCATTTTTCTAAATTACAACATTTATATAGCCAATTTTATAAATAATTTACCAAGTTTATTTTAATAATTTTTTATTTATTTTAGTTTTAAATAAAAATTGAAATTGAAATCAAAATTATAATTCAAAAAAAAAAATATTAGTACCATAAAAAGTTTCATTAAATATAAAATATTTTTATATAAATTAATGTAAAATTTTCATGAGAAATAATATTTTTCTAACTATATATAATGTCATTTTTAAATTCAATAATTTCTTTTATTAAAATTATTTTTTAAAAAATGAAAAGACTCTTACTAGATTTAAGAAAGAATTTGAATTTGTCCAAAGCTAATACAAGTGGGCCTAATTACAATTTTTCAAAAGCTATATCTATATTATTATTATTATTATTATTATTATTATTAGGTAACATGCATGTTATGAAAAAGAGGAAAATTTTGTTAAAAGTAAAAAATAAATAGATAAAAGGGATTTTAAGAATCAAGTGTAACACTTGTGTTTTCAGCTACTAGTCAAACAGATCTTGATGTATCTACCAAATTGATTTTTGACCACCAATTCAGTGTTTGGAGGACTAGAAAGTCTAGCAACCTTTCTTGAACTTAGAGTTTTTTCTCACATGGATGAACCCCATTGATGGTGACCTAAGTGACCTAATTAATTGAATTTTGTTGTGTTCTAAGGGCTAAATTTGGACCACACTAAAACATAATGAAATTCAAATGAGACTTACATATGGCTATATTAAAAAGTTCATTTACATTTATCTAGAAGTAATAACAATAATGATGCTTCTTTTGAATTTTTATTTTTATGTGTATTTTGAATAAGACTTGCAGCTAAAACCTTAGCCGCTCATGGAGAAAATGCTTATTGACAAGCTTTACATTAGATCAAAGGCTTTTTTTTTAGTGGGGGTGACTGTCATCTAGCAAATTATGATATAGAGAAGCACTTAATTTCATGTCAGACAACTAAAGAAAAGCCCCACCTTTATGGTAATGCCTTGTTGGATTTGGTTTCCATCCTCACACCCCACAAGGAAAGAAAAGAAGGTAATGGCATCCTTTTTCGTGGGTTTTTTTTTTTTTTTTCAAAAAAGTTTTTTCCATACACTTATATAAGAAAAAAACCGTAAAATAAAAATGTAAGTTTATAAAATATAAATTTTAAACGTTATCTAAAAATAATTAGCATTTCATGTATTTTTTCGTCATAGGTTTTTTTTTTTTTTATCGAAGATACCACCTTTGATCATTCTAAACATTACATTTGGCTGATGAGTATATGAAATTTAAATTATTTTTAAAAAGTTTATAATTTATAATTATTTTTAATACAAATTTTTATAAGGAATGTGCATCACAAAAAAAAAAAATAATAATAATATATAAATGAGGAAATTTGGAGTGGGTAGGCCAAAATGTAGTTGAGGAGGAGTAGGTGAAATAAGGGGAAAAATCTTTATTTCCTCACCTTCTAATTTTTGTGGGGCTTTTGACATTTATGCTGCTCAAAACCTATCTTTTTTTTTTTTTTTTTCTTTCCTCTCCAATCACATGTTTAAAATGGTCAGGCCCATGGGGTTGATTTCTTGGTGAAGAAATTAATAAGCCAAAGTGATTGGTCCCTGTACATGGCCCCTCAATCTTAAATGTGGTACAAGGATGGACCACATTTGAAAACTACATCTTATTGGAACTAATACATTTCCAGTGAGTTTTGTACCTGCTGGTAAGTTTTGTGGTAGCTATCTGACCTTGATAGTTCACACCACAATAAATTGACGTATATTTAATATCGTCTAAAAGTTTTTGTAAGTGAGATAATTGTCTCTTTAACATAGATGTATCTCTTTTTGAAAGAAAATTGAATCTCTTCGTCTGTTGTTCTATTTTCAAGTCCCTAAAATTTGAAATCTCGTCTTTGTAATAGACCAATTCATTAGCATACCATTAGAACTCGTGCTACTAAATCAAGCACTTTCTTCTTGGTGTTGATGATTTAAAACTATTTTCTCAAAGTAACCAATTTTAATAAGGTTTATAACAAGAATACTTTTATGTTTTGAGTTGGATCTCACTACTTTATATCTCATACATATCTCATACGTGATTCCATTATTTTATACCTTAACCTCTTTTTTTTTTCTTTTTTACAATAATTTCATATATTTGTATTTTTATTCCGTGGTTTAGTTTTTACCATATAATATCATCGACTTAAATTTGAACTTTAATGATACCAATTTAATAACTTAGTGGGTGTTTGGTAAACCAACTATAACTTAATTTAAGTCATTAAGAAATTAAATGTATTTAATAAAATAATTTAATAATATGACTTAAAAGTAAAAAAATAACTTTAAATAATAAATAAAAATAATTAACTTATTCTTAAGTTCATATATATATATATATATATATTTATTTTAATAAAAAAAATTTAGATGCCCCATCAAAAAATAATAATTATACACGCAATTATTTGGATAAGAAAAGCATATTTTTATGGATATCCAATGCAATCATTTTAGAATTAGAATTATGCTTTGAATATTCCATCTTATGTAAGAAAATGTGCCTTCCAACATTTACAAAAGAAATGAATAATAAATATCCTAAAATTAAAAAAAAAAAAGGAAAAAAAAAAGAAACAAACAAACAAACAAACAGTATTTTATAAATTAAGGATTGATTATGAAAATATTAATTAAAGTGGATTATGTTATTATGTGTTTTATTTTGTATTTTTTTTTTTTTTTCATTCTATTATTTTTCCTTGATGATGATGACAACCATGACGTGTATTCCTTTAAGAATTTTTCCTTGATGATGATGACAACCACGACATGTGTTCCTTTAATTATATTTTTTTTATTATGTGTTTTAAAGTAGAAATTAGTATGTATTTGATAAACTATCTAAATAACTTAAAGTGACTTAATAACTTAATTTAAATTATTAAATAAATTAAGTATGTTTATTAAAATAACTTAAAATAAAAAATAATTTTAAGTAATAAGTAAAACTAATTAACCTATTCTTAAATCCATCACATATTTATATTACCTTTTTATCCCCGTTTACCCTAATTGCTTTCACGATTTTTGTTGCTACTTTACAATCTATATTGTTACTCGACCCCTTTTGTTCTAGTTATAATTTAAGAGAATAAATATCAATTTGATGATTGAAAATAAATTTTAAGTTAATTTTATCAAACAAACTTAATACTTAAAATAAGAATTAAGTAATAAATTTAAAGTCGACAACTTAAGTATAATTTAATTTAAAGTTAATTTAAGTTATTAAGTAATAAATATTAAGTTTTACCTAATACCCTCAAAACGGATAACTTAATTCAAAACATGGTGAAGACATCGTTGAACAAAGACTTAATTAAAAATATCATATTAATTATTTTTCCAAATATTGTAACTTGAAGAAAGGGCAAAACCTCTTCTTAACCATGACCTAGTTATCCAAATAAAAACTCATGCATACTCTAAAAACATTTTCTCTCCTCATTTTGGATAGTAGTAATTGTTTAGTATTTTATTCGATTCTTTTAATTTATGAAAATATTAGTTAAAGTCAATTCTCGCCATTATACATTTGATTTTACATCTCATGAATTATTTTCATTCTATCCTCCTTTAATATTTTTATTTTATCATGTATATCTTTTTTATTATTTTCAAAATAATACCCAATAATTAAAAAAAAAAAATTAGTACATGACTCATCATAGAATGACCTTTACCTAAAATAAATGACTCATATATTTTTCAAGAAAATATATGATATTAAAATTAAATTTTTGGCTTGGGTCTAAGACCAAGCAAATAAAATTGTAATGGATAAAGGAAGGGTTCATTGAAATAGGCTAAGCTTAGGCTAAGTTTTGATTTTAGGTATAAATAAATGTTAACCAAATTGAGGTCAACCTAATCGATACTAGAAACTATTTTGTCACAAACTTTTTTTTGTACAAAAGTTTGTTTAAGCTTATTTAGGTAGTGCCTACCAAATATTAAGAAAACCAAAGTAACTAAATTGTCCTAGAATTTTCTCCTCGATCCTATTTGGGATGGGTTTTAATTTGTTATTTTGTGGTAAAAGAAATAAAAGTAGAAATAGTGATTTAGGCACTATTTGGTAACTATTTTCAAGAACAGTTTTCTATTCTCTGTGATAGAAAAAAAAAAAAAAATAGAAAAACACATTTGATAATAAAAAAAACATAGTATTTTCAAAGAATTTTTTTTTAGTTTTTTTTTTTTTTTAAGGATTGATTTAAAAAATATTTCATATTTTTAAACAAATTTTTATTGTACAAAATATTAGAGAATAATTTTTAAAAATTATTCTCAAAAACTGTTATTCAAATTTGTTTTCGAAAATAGTTACTAAACAAAACTTTAATTTGTATTTGGAGATTATATTTTAAAAGTAAAAATAATTTCACTATTTTATAAAAATATTAATTAAATAAAAACCTTTTTTAGTCAAATATAATAATAAGGGGTAGCAATTGGGTAGGTCATGTTCATGTCGTGTCAAATGCTAAGTATTTTATTACATAGTTCAACCTAGACATAATAAGATTTGAGCTTATTTCCTCGTATTTTCTTTTTCTTTTTCTTTTTTTTTTCTATTTAAAGTTTAATTGGATTTAAGGAACACAAATGAGGGTGCGTCTTTTCGGGCACTCATGTGCTTATAATAGAATGAGTTTTTGATAAATATAAACGAGTGTGGAGAGGATTTGAGAAAATTGTGTAATCAAAGGGTCTGTATATGATTTTGTTCTGCCCATCTCCTCTCCATAGTGTCTAATGTTAAATAAAAAAATAATTAATTAATTTTTATTTTCATTTTTCGAAATTTTAAACATATACAAAATAAAAAATTTTATATTTTCATAAAAATAAATTATAAACATTGAATGTATGACTTCAAGTAAGTTTTTGCATTTATGGGGGGAACTATTTCACCAACTCCTTTTCACTCCAAACCCTAGATGTCGGTCACATATTCAAATTTTCCCAATATTTTTATTTTTAAAATTTTTGTGACGTATGCAGATCATGTGCCTGGCTCTTGCTCCGTACAGGATTAAATGCCCATGTACGTGAATGAATATATCAACTTAAAGTCGTGTTTGCGTGTTATCATCGGAAATATACTTTTACTTTATCAATAACACTTTTATGATTTTTATAAAAAATTATTAAATGTGTTTTGAGAAAAATGATGTATAAGGAAAAAGGTTATTTGATTAAAAAAATTATTAAAAATCCAATTTCGAAAATTTAATTTCTTGTTTTTTTGGCCATATTTTGACAAAAATGCCCTCATCAAATAAGATGATTATTTCATCATTTTAACCGATTAATTTTAAGAAAAAAGTGACTTTTCATTATGTTTCATCTTTTTTAGCATGAACAATGAAATAATTGAATTCAATGTATCATGGAATATGTATTTTTTGAAATATTTTTATTTATGTTTATATTATTTTTTATAAAAAGTTTTATTTTGTCATATTTCATGATATCATTTACGCTGTGTTTGGCTACTGAAAAATTTGAGGGAAAATAAAAGGGAAATAAAATAGGAAAGAAAAGTAGAAAGAAAGAAAAATCGTATAAAAATAAAAAAAGATTTAAAGTTAATAAATTATTTTTATTTGATATAAAGATTAAATAATTTAAAAATATGTAGTTTTTTTTATTAATTTTGATTATATCTGATTTTTTTTTTTATATATTTTTCATATTACAACCAAATATGATTAAATCATTTTTTTTTCTTATTTTTTTTAAAAAGAGAAATCTTTAATATTTCTTTGTTTGCTAATACTTCTCGAAAGTCAAACTAATCAACAAAATTCTTTACTACAATTTAAAAGAATAACTAACTTAGGACCGACTATTTGAGCGACTAACCTTAATTTGGCTTAATTCATGATAGAATGTTTTTCCAAACCATTCATAATGGGAAAAGTTTTTCCCATGAATCACTATGAGTATAGTAAAAGTTTATGGACAAATTCATCCACTTGAAGAATTATTCAAGTTTGGAATTTAACATATGTGTTTTGAGAATGCTTGGAATAAAGCCATACCCAAATGCCTATTTCCTCCATATCTTCAATGGATTCCAAACTCCATAGCATCTGATTCTTTATATAGATTCATGGAACAAAAAGGAAAGAGAGAGAGAGAGAGAGAGAGAGAGAGAGAGAGAGAGAGAGAGAGAGAGGCCATGGAAAGACATTTTCCTTTTGAAGAAGACCCAAAACTAATCCACCTTAATATTGAATATTACCTTGAAGATTCTTGGAATAAAAGGCATATAAACCCAACACATGTCCCTACTAAAAAGGACATGCGCCCCAGGGGAAGGGCAGAAAGAACAGGCCATTTAGACCACTTGGACAGTGGAAGATGAATACAATTCCATTCTTCATTGCCACTCTTCTCATCTTTTGGTCATTTGTCATTTCCCACATTCTACTTTCAAGTTCACCCATATGAGGAATGAAAAGGTCATATGCTTGAATCACACTTTAATACTAAATTTATTGATGTTTTTAATTGGTACAATTACTATCATCTTTGTATTAAATATATATTAATTCCAATATTTTTCTATTCTCGAGATCAGAAAACAGTTTTTTAACTTGTAACAGAACTTTATCAAGTTTTTGAGCAAAATTAAATAAAAAATTAATTTGAAAACTTTTGAATTCTACGATAATGTACCATAAAATAAGTAAAAAAAGAAAAACTATTTTTTATCTTAAATTTTTGTTTGAATATATTTTTATTTTTTAAAAAATAAAAAATAATAATGCCCTCTATATATATAAAAAAACTCTTTCTTAAAATTTTTTTAAAATTTTTAAAATTTAAGATAATAATTTTTTTTCATACTTCATTTTCTTTTAAAATCATTTTTAAAAATTATTACTTTTTTTTTTTTTCAACATAAATATCTAAAAATAAAGTTATTACTTTTTTCTAATTTCAAAAACAAAAAAGTAGACAACATATCCAAACGATACCTAAATTTATCATTTTCTAATTGGTTTCTTGAAACTTCTAATCCTTGTAGCAAAAATTGACAACAACAATTGAATTTATTCTATTTAAATGCATTCTTGAATCAATTCAACCAACCATTTGGAACCCAATTGCCATTACTTTATGGGACTGCCTCCAATGAAATTACCCAAAAAAAAAAAAAAAAAAAAAAACCTTGAAGCAAGCAGCCATGGATATCACTTTCTAGGAAAATTCTTGTCACTCCAAAAATTGGGAATCTAATTCTCCCATTTTCTCAAACATTCATTCATCAAAATAAAAATGTGCTTCTTCTATTCCATGAATGTTGGACAGGCACACAACCCTTGGATTGAATGTTCTTCAGTCACTTGAAATGACTACTTGGTGATTGGATGAACCCCACCTTTATGCCCTTTTTCTTTTAATCTTCCCCCCCATGCTGGCCCCGATATATGCTTGTTGACCTCAAACTACTATTAGGGTTAGTAAATCTCATCATCATTAACTTTTTGGATTGATGTTTTTGGCATGATCAAAGCAAATCATGTGTTGGTGTCACGGTGGACCGTCTTTCTAGATTTTGATTAGTGTTAAATGTTGTTAGATTGATATGCTATAATGTTGTGTAGTTGAAGGAATAGTGAAAAAGTAAGTCAAAAGAATATATTAGCTCATCAATGATGAAAAACGAAAAGAAAAAAGAATAATACGAGGAAGAAGAGGTCGACAAATTTATATTATGATATCGCTTAATTTTAATTTGAAAAAAAAAAAAAAAAGTAGAGTCAAAAGCATCTTAAAACATTGCTCGAGTTATTAAATCTTGTGATTATTAACTTTTGATTCAATACTTTTGACATAATTAAAGATAGAAAATATTATTTTCATCAAAAGTTTTTGGCTAATATATTATATTTGCATTATAAAAAGTCAAAAAAATAAAAAATAAAATTAATTCCCAATTATAGTTTGTAATGAAAAAATAAAAATAAATAAATAATATGATGAACATGAGAAAAAAAAAATTAATAGTTATTATTTATTGCCTAAAACACAGTTATTTCAGGACGTCAGTATTCCAAGATTTGAGTTCCTATGAAGAGTCTTAAGGATTTGATCATGAAAAGTTCCTCATACTATGTTATGATCACCTCATATTGATAAAAAGTCCAGAGAATAATTTGAAATGGAAATCAAAAAACAATTTTTGGTCATAAAAACAGAAACGCATGAATTGCGCAAGAAGTTCTTTCGATTAAAACGCCGTACGACTCGGAGGACATAAGACTTATTGGTCAAGCTAAAAAGATTGCCGACAGGATGCTCCTACCCCACCATGCCTGGCCCTTTACATTACCTTAAGAAGAAAGAGGGGGGTATGAAGCGTGGGAAATATTGCAAGAAGTGTATGATACAACATAGAAAAAAATAAAAATAAAAATTATTTATTGCTTCAAAAAAGTGAAATAAGGTCAAAGGATTATCTAATTTTATTTCCTTTTTTCCTTTCACTTTTTATCTATTGGGATGAAATATTTATGGATAACCACCAACTTGTAACTAATTATTCAGTGGCGGAGCCAGCCCTAGCTAGCTGGGGGCAACCTTAGAGCCCCAGCTAGCTCTGTCCCTATAAATATTCATTTCTTTTCATTTATTTTTGTTAATTAAGAATGTGTTTTGTAGATTAACTTTATTAACTTAATAACTTAATTTAAATTATTAAATAAATAAAATATATTTGATAAAATAAGTTAATATTTCAACTTAAAGTTATTTTTAATTTTAAGTATTAAATAAAAATAATTAATTTTTTTTAAAATTTCAAACTCCTTTTATCTTATTTGCCCACACTAGTAATAGCATATTTTAGAATTATGATTCCACATTACCCGATTTTTATAATAAATATTTTTATGAAGATCTCATGTATCTACAACACTTTAAATATAATTTATTACTTAAAATTAATAAAAATAAATGAGTTAAAATTTAATAAAATAATATTAATTAAAATTAACGAGAATAAATGTGTCAATTTAATGTTTTAAAATAAATTTTAAGTTAACTTTACTAAATAACCTCAATAATTAAAATAAAAAATAAGTAATAAGTTTTAAATTAATAACTTAAAAATAATTTAACGTAAAACTAAGCTAAATTATTAAGTAATAAGTGTCAAGTTTTTCCAAACACCAATAAGGTATTAACTTAACAACGATGTCTTCTAACCTATGAATGAGTTACATTTTGTCCATAAACAAAGTAAGGGTATTTTTTTCTAGAGGACTATATGAAGGGAGGTGAATAGATAGTTTTCAAATTTATGCTAAAGAACGATAACCTAAATTCAATTTCTTTTCTTATACTTCTTAGTGGATTACCTAAAAATCATATTGAAGCTTGGTAGGTCCAATCATACTGTAGACCCCTTCTGTGGGGGGGCCCCGGGAGAGAGTTTTAGCTCTTCTTTTTTTGAAATAAAGAGGAGGGGGCCCTTTTCTCCCGGGAAAGGGGCTGCATGGGCATGGCAGGGACCATGCTGGTGGTGGAGAAAACCATACTTGCTGATGCATGAACAGGAAGGTTGGTGATGGCTTGCTGAGGAAGACAGGAACAGGAGATGAGAAAAGTTTAAAAGGGGAGACTGGAGGGTGAAAAGGGGTTCGGAGAAAAAGTTTTAAGGAGCTGGAGAGGAAAAATGAGTTTGAGGCTGCAGGGCTGAAGGTTTTGGGAAGGAGAGTAACACAGGTATGGACTCTACAAATTAGTTTTCTTTTTTTATATACATACACCATTTTAGGATGGTTTCGGTGCATGAGGAGATTTTCGTTTTGATATCTGAGTATATATATTGGGGATTCTTGTGTTTTTTTTGGGATCCGAACTCACTTGCACCCCACACTATGCTTGGTTTCCAACCCATTTTCCATGCTCTGTTTTCGAGATTTTGTATGTGGCACCGGTATTCATGTCTCGTTTTCTTTTCGAATCCCTTTCGAAATTCATTTTGGCCCACCTCCTACGTCTGAGCCGATTGATTGATATGTGAAACGAGGCGTGTATGGGTTCATCTTGGTTCCTATTACTGGTGATCCGCTTTGCTGGTTTTCCCCTGTTCTGGGCAGTCCATCCACGTTGTGCATTAATCTTCTCGCTTCCGTCCGAGAGAGCGAGACATCGCAGGAGATATATTCTCCGTTCATTATATGCCAGCAGTACCTATCTCTCCCCGACCTTGTTGCCTTGCTGTAGGTCGTGTATCTTTGCATGTCCTGGGTATTAGCATAATCCTTGTGAATGCAAATCCAGCCCACATCTCCCATGCAAATGAATCACCCATGAACACGACCGATGTCCTTCAACTCCACCCTCATCCATCACACCCATTTCCACACCCATATCTCCAGTTTCCATTCCACCCCGAGTCCTCGCCCTACAGGTCACCATATCATAACCTTCAAGCCCATCGAACTCATCACCTTACCCACCGTTTTCAGCATATCGTTGACCCATTTTCTGGATCATTCTGCCCTCGCCTAGAGCAACCAAGACCAGAGCATTACTGGCGATGCCGCTCTCAACCATGACAGTCGGTAGGTGATCATCGGCGCACGCAACCAAGGGTCCCTGGAGAACGCAAGCTCCGGCGAGCCTCGCACGAAGGTGATTACCGTCGGTGATCATGACTCTGTTTATCACAGCCGACCGCGGTGAGGGGCAGGTGGCGATGAGAGACTTCTCGGAACGTCAGCTATGGCGTCGCGGCCTTCAGATTTCGGAACGCTTGGCTTGAAGTTCGACAATGGCGCTCTGATGGTTACATCGCGTCGGACCACGACGTCGCCTCCTCTGCCTATGCTATACAAAGGTGCGTCAAGTCACCAGAAGATGCAGGAGGATCAGGAACGTCCTTCTATGCCTTCGGATTCGGATTCGGATTTGAATCCGGGTTCTGGTGATAATGGTGAAGGTGGCGTGGCGTCAACGTCAGAAAATGCAAACGCCATCCATGAAGGGAGAGCGGAGCCGGAGCGTGATCTGATGAAGGAGATGATGCGAACGCCGCTTTCCAAGTTGGCTTCGAATGTCTGAATATAAAAAAAAAATCGAGATCGATTGAAGGAAAACAATATTGATTTGGAGGTGGGTGATAAGTTGGAGAGTGAGTTTGGTACGGTGGGAAGAGGTTTGATCATGTATATGTTCATATGGTTGCTGGGGTGGCATCATGGGCTATCTGAAGGAGGTTGAGTGCAATCGGGCCCATGTGCACAGTTCCAATTTGCATGTTTGCCATCCCTGGCCCATCTTCAAAGCCCGTAAACTAAAAAAAAAGAAAGAGGAAAAGGAAAATTGATTTATTGAAAATTCTGCTATTCGATAATTCTTCCAAAGATCCCAAAGTTTCAAACTTATTCATTTATGCCCTCATTTCATTTTATTTTATTTATCTATTTATTCATTTATTTATCATTTCATCTATGAATATATATATACACGTGTTCTCTTCGAAATAATCTTATAAAATCTGTTTTTTAGATTAATTTATGAAACTCCATATCTTAAATTCAATTTTCCAAAACCCAATATTTTAAATTTAATTCTTCAAAATTCAATTCTCGAAGTAATTTTCTAAAATTCTAACTTTAAATTTGATTTTTCAAAATTCAAATTTTTAATTTTAATCTTCCAAAAATTCTACTATTCCTTTTTATTCGTCTAAATGTTATTTTTGTTAATCAGTATTATCATCCCATATTAGTTTATTTATTTAAAATCCAATCCTTCAAAGGTCTAATGCCCAAATTTCATTTTCCAAACCCTAAAAATTCCACCATTCGTCTAAATGTCATTTTCGTTAATTAGGAATTATTGTCTCATATTTATTTATTCAAAGTCTAATCCTTCAAAAATCCAATGTCATAATTTAATTTTCAATCCTAAAAATTCCACTATTCGTCTAAACGTTATTTTCGTCAATTAGAAACTCTATACTTGTTTATCTTTTTTTTTTAAATCTCAATCATTGAACTTAATTTTCAACCCTAAAAATTCCACTATCCTTTTTTTATTCGTTTAAGTGTTATTTTCGTTAATTAGTATTATTACCCTATATTAGTTTATTTATTTAAAATCTAATTCTTCAAAAACCTCATGTCTTAATTTAATTTTTCAATCCTAAAAATTCTTCAATTCATTTAAATGTTATCCTCATCAATTAGAATCATTATTCCATATCTATTCGAGGTCCAATCTTGCGAAAACCCCATGTCTTAATTCAACTTTCAATCCTAGAAATTTCATTATTCGTCTAAATTTTATTTTCGTTAATTAGGATTCTTGTTCCACATCTATTTATTTATATAAGATCCAATTCTTCAAAAATCCAATTTCTGAATAAAAACTTCAATCCCAAAAATTCTACTATCCATCTTTATTCGCCTAAATATTATTCTCGTTAATTAGTATTATAATCTCATACCTACCTATTTAGTCAAAGTCTAATCCTTTAAAAATCCAACGCCCTAATTCAAATTTTCAATTAGTAAAATTCCACTATTCTTTTTTTTTTATTCGTTTAAACATTATTTTTGTTAATAAGTATCATTATTCATATTTATTTATTTATTTATTTCAATCATTAAAATTCAACTCTTCAAAACTAGATTTCCAAATTTAACCTTTAGACTCAAAAATTCCACCATTCACTTTTATTCATTTAAATATCATCTTTGTTATCATTATAAATTCCACATTTACTTATTTCTTTCTTCTAAAAATTCCAATAATTAGAGTTCAATTATTCAAAGCTCTGACTTTCAAACTTAATTTTCAAAATCCCACTATTCACTTTCATCCGTTCAAATATCACTTTCGTCAAAATCCGATTTTCCAATTTAATTTTTAATCTCACAAATCTCACCATTCACTATTCATCTGTCCAAATATCGTTTTGATTAATTAATAACATTATTCCATATTTACCTATTTATTTCTCTTAAAAATCTCAATCATTAAGGTCTAATTCTTCAAAATTCCGATTTCTAAATTTAGCTATCTAAAATTCCAACTGTCCTACCTCCGAACTTAATTTTCAGTTCCTGATGTTCTGATTATCGTATTTACCCAGTTACTCATTTGTTATTATCATTATTTTTACTACCATTTTATTTGTTCATTTCTAAAAAGTCTGCCTTCAAATGATTATCGAAATTTCCAATTTTCATAAATCGACTTTCATAATTTTTACTTCTCAAATAACTTACGATTCTGATTCCTTTCAAAATTCAATTCCCAAAGTCCCAATTTTCGCAACTTAATCTTTCTTTAAGACCCCGAACCCTCAAATCGTTTTCAAAATTCTAACCTCTTTTAAATTCAATTTCTAAAAATTCTCTTTCTCACATTCAATCTCTAAAAGTCTAATCTCCAAATAAACTCTAAAACCCCAATTTTCTAGTGATCTTCGAGATTCCAATTTTTCAATTAAATTTCAAAAATCTAATTTTCTCCCAAATAGTTTCAATTCCGCTCTGGCTTTCAAATGATCTTCTGCTCCTCTTGGTTTTAGTAAGCGTGAACGAATTTTTCATAATTCCAGAATAATGGGATCTATGACAATAAGTCATGTTAAATAAACGGGCTGTGGTGGGGGCCCAGCATGGGCGACTTTATGATTGATTAGATTATCATACATCTTGCTTTCTGACATGCATGAGATTATTCCTTAATTGTGTACTGATTCCATTTCTATGATAGCGCACTGTTCGTTCGTGGCCCAGGTACGCATCCATTCCTATTCTGCTCATTCTCTATTACATGTTCCGATTCCCATATGCGCCTAATCGATTTGAGTACCCATTGATTTTCCTATTTGATCGCCTTCTTAGCTTCATTTTATTAGTAGAGACCTGACTTTAGGAGCTTAGAGGGGTGCTATGGTCTTTACCGTACCTTCCCGATAAGCAACCTGACCCCCCTGGCCTGATCCGGTTTTTCGTAGATCACCTTTTCCCAAAATAAGGAGTCGCACTTAGAGTTTTCTTTCTTATTTTGTTACCCTTTAAAAATAAAACAAAAATAAGTGGCGACTCCAAGTCAATTTTTCTTAATCAATAAAATTTATTTTTCAAATAACAAAAATCGAGCTCGCCATGGAGTGGGAAGCGCATGAGCCGAAATGCGGGGTCCACACATACATATTTTTAATATTCTACAAACAAAACCTTGAATTTAAGAGTTTAAGAACTATAGCAAAATAATGACATTCTTTAGATTTTCATGATTTTAAGAGTTTAAATTCAAGCTCAAAACATACATACTTGAACTTTAATTTTAATGTCTTAATTTGTACTTATCTCATGTTCAACTATGATAAGTGATAAGATTATTTTCTAATTTTTATTTTATTTTATTTTATATTCACTTTGTATGGATGTATATAATAATCATAAGTTAAATATTAGATATACATAGATTATAAATTTATTCCTCTCCTTCAACTTATTTTTTTCCATTTTTTTTTATATCACTAATTTTTCAAAACAAAAATTTTGATTAAAAAAAATTAAATTTTAATTCAAAAAATTTATTTTATTTATAAATTTTAATTATGAATATTATTAATAAATAAATAATAATTTACTAAATTATAAATTATAAAATGGTTTTAAAATAATTCTTATCATAAAAGGAGATTTCATTTTTTTTAAAACACTAGGGTGCAATGTATTTTTTATTTAAAAATAATAACAAATATTCAAATATAATATTCAAATCCAGAGGATAATTGTACTATGACAACTTTATATAAGACAGAGTTTGATTTTTTGGGGTTGATAATGGAAAAGTTGACAGATAAATCACATTTACTACCACTTTATAGAATCGTATATGAGATTGATTTTCACCTCATACGACTCCTTGTTCAATTCTTTTGAAGTTGTTGAATCATTTTCCTTGTTCGAGAATCTCCTCCCCTCTTCCACTCCATCCCGAAAAGTATATATTATTCCATTTTTTTCTTCTACAAGCTAAACATGAGTATCAAATAATGTATCTTATTATAAAATATCGTATCATATCATTTTAATTAAATATAATATCTTAAAATACCATAATATCATATCAAAAATGATATTCTAATATATCCTATCCTATCATGTGAAGCAAATGTGTATAAGATTTGATGGATTTATTTGGGTGGGAAAAAAAAAAGTATGAATACAATAATTTCTTTTGAGTGTTTGGGACCTATCAAAAAATAAAAATTTCTTTGGGTGTTTGGGCCTGGATTCAACCATGTACTTGAGGTAAGATTGGATTAAACTTGGGTTATGGCTCAACCAATCCAAACCCAATTTGAAACAATGATAATTTATTCTTGTTTTACATATATTTAATGTTAATATGACCATATTTTTAGAGATCATACACTAATATTTTTGTTATAATAATATTTTTTTATTATAATATTTGATACTTTTTACCAACTGAATATCTATATCTTCCTAATTTTTATTACATACAATATATGAATTTAAAAAATTTAAAAATAAAGTAGATAAAATATCATATCACTCAAAGATTATAAACCCATTGAAAACCTTAATTTATATTTATATTAATCTTTTTTTTTTTTTTGCTATCATTTTTGTATACTTTACATTACTTTTATATATTTTCTAGTTGTTTGTTCAAACGTATCTCAACTTACATAGAAAAGTGTTTTATTTTCCAAATGTCATTTTTAAGTTTTTTTTTTATCTTAATTTTCTATAAAATGAAAATGAAAAACCACCATCCAAACATGTTTTTCGACGGTCTAAACAAATGGGGTTAAACACTTTTTTTTCCCTTTTTTTTTTTTTTTTTCGTTTTCTTATCAAAGTTGACCTAAGATTTTATATCAAGAAATGAGACTAAGCATGTGTTTGATAAACCAACTTAATAACTTAAAGTCACTTAATAACTTAATTTAAGTTATTAAGTAAATTAAATATCTTTGATAAAATAACTTAATAATATAATTTAAAAATAAAAAATAACTTTAAATAATAAGTAAAAGTAATAAATTTATTCTTAAGTTTACATTTTTATTTTATCTTTTTATCCCTAATTACCTTAATTACCTCCACGAACCTTTTTACTATTCCACGACCTTCATTATTACTTGACCTCTTTTGCGTTAGTTATAATTTAAAATGATAGATATGTTAATTTGATGATTTAAAATAAATTTTAAGTTAATGTTACCAAATAACTTTAATACTTAAAGTAAGAATTAAGTAATAAGTTCTAAGTTAATAACTTAAGTATAATTTAACTTTAAGTCAATTTAAGTCATTAAGTAATAAGTACTGAGTTTTACCAAACACCCCTCCCACACTAGGAATTAGATACTCTTTTTCCAATAAGGACTATTGAAATTTTATAATGTGACGTTCAACAATCACCAGATAAAGCAAAAGAAAGAATAGTTTTTCATTTCCATGACTTCAAAATGGAAAATGCTTAAAAGATGAAATAAGTCAAAGGGGGACACTGCAAGAATTAAATCACTCCATTCATCCCAAACTCTGATAAAAGAACAGAGGCTTTCTCTTGAATAACCTCCATGCTGCATTTACATGCCTCTCTTCTGTCAGGGGAGCACCTACTGCAAGTCTTAATGTGTATTTACCTGATAAGGCCTGCAGAAAACCAGATGGAAATCAGACCTTTTTAACCCGAAAAAGAGAAAAAGAAACATAGGGAAGCATCAGCATATGAGCACATGATGAGCATCCTATGGAAGAAAAGTGAGCTTACAGTGTGAGAAATGTAGACTTTCCCAGTAGAGTTTACAGTATCTAATAGGTCATGGTTCAGTTTGTTGCTGAAATCTTCTTTGCTATGGGGAGGCAGAAGGCGAAAGCAAACTAAAGCAAATTTCCGAGGGGCAACAATCTGCATACACGAAGTGTAGTGGGCAATCCATGAATATGATGAGTGAAAAACATCACCTACTTTTTCACATTGAGTGAGAACTTCATGAATAAAAAACCAGTGGAACCATATAGACTGTAAAGGATGATTCGATTGGACCCATTAGGGGAGATCCTAATATTGATCTGTTTTTTATCTAGTCCAATCTAATAGTCCATCAATCAGTGAGACAGTATCTGAATAAGAAGATGTTACGCCAGTATCCAAAAACGCTCAACCAAAGAAATAATAAAACATTGAAGCACTGACTACCAATTATACAATATGTTTGTTTATAGTATCCTGTGGTGTGTTTCTAAATCATGTTGAACTTGAATCAAGTATTTGGGCACTTATAAAGGCCAGCTATGGTGGGTGGAGGTTGGGCACTTGACACTTTTCCACCCATATACTGTGCATTGTGATCAGTATCTTAACCCAAGGAATTTAAAAGAGAAGTTTCTAGAACCCCAAGAACAGGTGGCAATTCTTTCTCTTGGCACTAATCGTTTGGTAGTAGCTTAATCTTGAGTCCCCAATTAGGCGGGGACTCCTAGGATCATTTGTCCTTACAGTAGAGTTAAGGTACCTGCAGAGAGTTTATCAAGCAACACAACACTTATGACATATTATTGTTAATAAGGAAGTTCATAAAGAATATTATTACCTCAAATCTTGGATCTTGAGCAACAAGTTCTTCAAATCTTTTAGCCAACTCGATATGGTTTCTTATGTAATGCTGAAGTTTTTCCACACCATATAAGCGTAATACCATCCACAGTTTTAATGACCTGAGAAACAGCTATGGTTAGGCAAGGCAATAATAAAAATTTAGGGTTGAATCTAATGCCTACAAGTTATTGTGCGGCGACAACTAATAAAGGAAAAGCTACATGAAGATTTATGAGCACTCTAGAATAGTTAAAGAAACATAAATGGTTAATACTTTTTCAACAAGAGAGGAATTCTAAGAGGAATGGGTTTAGGGCACACTTTTATCCCATTTACTCCTTTTTTTTTTTTTTTTAGGTCAGAAGGAAATATATTAACAAAACCTAGCAAAATAGTACACCAAGCATATGGGATGTATACAAAGGATACAGAGGCTAAAAAAAAAATGAACAAGAAGAAAGAAGAGGACAACAAAAAATAAAAGCCCTACTTTACCTCGCCCCCAATCAATCTACAAAATCTGTCATTGACATGGAATTCCATCTATATACCTCCAAACCCAAAACAAAGATTACAAAGAAACAAGGATTTTAATGTTTTCTCTGACTTCCCAAAGATTTCAGATGATCTTTGATTTCTCTCCTTCTATAATGCTAAAAATATATACAAAGAGATGACCCTCCAAACCTTTTGATTTTGCCCTCGAAAGATCCATGTCAACCTAAGAGATTTCTCTTATCAATGAAGACATCATTTATGCTATCCCAAACATAGAGAACACGAACCAAGTGCCATCAAAAACCTTGCTTTAACACAATGCAAGAGTATGTAATCAATTAGTTTTTCATTTTCTTTGCAAAGAAAGAATCTGTTCACCAAAAATCTTCTTCTTCTTTGCAGCCGATCTAAAATCAAGACCTTTCCCAAAGAGCTTCCCAAGCAAGCCACCCCCACCCCCACTTTTGTTGGGACCCACAAATTCCAGACAATACTGAATCATAAAAAATCATAGAAGGGTCTAACTAAAACTTTATCCTTCCTCACGTACATCCACTCCATCCTATCCTCCATGTCCCTTTCCACCATCTTTCCATTTTCTAATCATTCAGATGCCTTGAAAAGTAAGTGTTTCAGTTGCCTCCATCACCTAGCTATTCTCGGACATCTGCTACCCATTCATCATTTTGTTAAAGCTATGATGTAGAATGGAGGAAAAGAAACACTCAAAGGAGAATTACCATACCATCTATCTTTGTAAAACTTCACCCTCCTACCCTTTCCCCGAAGAAAAGGAGGTTATATTGTTGATGCTGTCCTAGCCTCTCTTGATGCCTTTCACAACCCTACCCACAACTACTGCTACCCTTCTAAGAACACCAAACCCCCTCTTTCTCCAAACTTACCAACAATAATCTATATCCAAAGGGGCTCATTCTCTGAAGCAGATCTCCAACTCAACATGCCAAGTAAAGCCTTGTTGAGGATACAAAGATCTCTAATACCAAGCCCTCCATTTCATTTGCCCTTGCATGTAATCAACCATTAACCAAGTATGGTTTTTTTCCTCTAAAGCTCCCCCTCCCCACAAAAGTCTCTTTGGATCTTGTTAATCCTCAAACACGCCTTCCTAGGAATGACGAAAAGTGCAATTTACCCCATTTACCATGAGGCTGTTTTTTGTTATACTGGGGAGGGGCATGGGCATGTTTTAGGCTAATGGAAAATTTCTAATCCTCTTCTTTGTATTGTTTCTCAGTGAACAGAACAAGGGCTTCATCAGTGACTAAATTGTATTAAGATGTAAATAACAATGGAGAAACAAGGTTTGATCAAGAAGCATGGTTAGATATAACTGCCCCTGACCAAAGAAAAGTGGGAAAAACAGGTTTAAAATATTATATATACACAACCAAACAAAAGAATGTAATTGCTAAAAATTTCTTCACGAAAAAACACAAAAGATTGTCACATCAAGTGTACATAGCATAAGAGGCATTAAAATGTGCCAAAGGTGCATTTTGGGTAGGCCTTGGGGAGACATACACCTCTGGGCACCTTTGCTAAAATGTTTTAAGCCTCAGGATGATTTAAAACAGTCTCATCCCAAGGCCAGCCATGAAACCTTCAAAAACTTTGATTGATGCAAAATGGACTTATTTTACCCTTGCTCAACCTCTTTTGTACTTCATTCTTTCTTTTTCCTTTTCAGAGAACCTTTCTCCAACTATCAAATATACTTGAAAAAGAGAGTGGTTCTACCTATTTTGATTCTTTACACCTTATAAACTACCAAGGTAAGCTTAACCTTCTTGGGCAAATCATAGATGTCATTATGGCACAATGTTTAGAAGGATCACCTGAATCGGCGTCCAAGAGGGACTTGCCAATCTTTGTAATCCACAACCATGTTTGCATCAGAGGCCTGACATATCAACCATGTCATCAAAAAAGTTAGATACACAAATAAATTATGTAATGATAATAACTCAAATCATAATCAACATGTTACCTATGCAATTGGTAAGTTCTTTAATGATTTAAGGTTAAAAACTTAATATGGATCGTCACAACCAAAATCAGAGACCCAAAATATTCATCAGAAACTAGGCAGGTTGGGGACTGCTTAAAAGCTGCTCACCAAGGTTATTAGCTATTTAGAAAACCTTGACACGTTAAGCATGGAAAATTCAAGGTTTTGAAGCAAAAATGTAAGACATCTAATATCCACGTCAAAAACCAACACCATGTTTTTGTCCTTGTTTTAGAGCTTTCACCTAA
Organism: Vitis rotundifolia; assembly: GCA_030254885.1. Lineage (NCBI taxonomy): Eukaryota > Viridiplantae > Streptophyta > Magnoliopsida > Vitales > Vitaceae > Vitis > Vitis rotundifolia. The sequence continues at coordinate 7,158,222 of CM058157.1, forward strand.
GTTAATGCAAAGGAAAATATCAAGAAAAGAGGAAAGAATCATACTTTGTTTTTCAGAAACACTGGATTAGTTGACAGGGCCTGAACCAAAGCATTTCTATCCTGTTGACACAAAAAGAAGACAAGAATATAATGTTTCTACATTAAGGAACTGAACTTAGTCATATATAAAATGAGTTTACTTGAAGGAAAACCAACATGTGCCGCATGGTTCTCACTCTATTCAAGTTAACAGAAAAGTCAAGCTAGTTTCTTGACATTCACATTTCATAAAATCAGAAAACATATATTGCTATACAATAAAATTATAGAAATAAATGAGATAAAACCAACTGAATATTACAGAATTTGTTAAAACTATCATTTCCAGTGACATACATATTCAAGGTAACACTACCAGATCATACAAAGCAAAAGAACATCTTAGCGATCAGAAACAGCATTCACTGACATTTTCAAAGAGTTCCTGCCACACAATCGAATAAGAGAGATGAAATATCACAAACCTAAACAAGGACATTGATAGAGGGGAAAAAATCTTACTCATTCGTTGCATCTAATTAAGACCCACATCAAATGGAGTTACTGTCATGTTAAACATCTTCCTAGATTTGAGTCCTACATACTGTGTTTGTGAGGTTGGTTTCACTTACAAAGAAATGCCTGTTTCAGGCAGCTGGCATTCATAATAAATCATCACAACCTGAGCCATGCAAATGCCTATGCTAAATGCAGCAGGAATCCCAATGGATGATCTCCATTTCCTCATGTTGATTCTTCAATTGTGAAGAAACAAGTTCTGTCCGCATTTGTAAATTCCAACTTCCTTGTAGCATAAACAGTAAATTGTTGGGAAGAATAATTCTGATCATCTTTAGAATGATGGAAGCCAGATTAGGGTTGGAAAGAACTCTAATCATCAATGAGTCCAATAACCAATTGGAGCAAGGATGAAAACTTCAGCAGCAAACAAATCATTAATAATATATATTATGTATTAGAAATGAAAAAAGGATGAGCTACCTTCCACCCACAAGCACAAAGGAAAAATATCACCAAAAAATGAAGAACACACAAAAATTAAGCCAAAAGCCACATAGAACTTATTGATGGATTGTGATAGAAAATAAAACTCAAGAGGCATAAAATCCCTAACAGATGCATTAATGATGAGGCCCTTGATTAATCTACTACCCAAGTGGCTGATAAGAGATCAAATTGAAATAGCAATCTAAATCCCTTGAAAGATCCTTAGTTTTGTGAATTACTTCCATCCAATTTCCAAGGCCTTGTCTTCCCTAGAGATGCCTCAGAGAGAACAATGGTCAAATCTTCAACTGAGAAATTATCAATTCCCAAATGCCTTGTCTTAGTCAAGCATTTGATAGACCTCCAGTGCGTTTCACATACGCTAGGCGAGCCAAGAGGGAATAGGGGGTGGTGACATATAAAAAAAATAATAATAAAAAAAAATTTAAAAAAAATAAAATAAAATCAGCGAACAACCTTTATCTTTCTTTGATTGTAATTTGGTTGCTTTCTGTTAGTTGTGCTGAGCTGGATTCGGTTAGAGTGCAGTGGGGCTGAGTTAGTAAGGAATGAGAATAAAAAGAAAAATAAGAAAAATAAAGAAGGAAAGGAAAACAAAAGTCACTGAGTTGGACTCGTGGGGAGAGTTTGCAGACCTCTTGAATGTCTGCTACCCAATTTTTGTAATTTTTTCTTTTGATCAATGCGATTTCTTGATTGTTGGTTCTTTGTTCCATTGCTAATAGAATTCTGTTGAGTGTGTGGTGAGAATCCTAACAGCATTCCAATACAGTTAAGATCACAGCCTTAATGGCTAAGCCAAAAAAACCAGATGGTCTAGAGAAAACTGTGATCACTGCCATGGAAATCACTGAAAAAGCCACTATTGCCCTGGGTTTTTCAGCAAACAAACACTGGAATGAAACTTGAGACACCAATGGGAAAAGAATTCAACTTTTCCCTGATGTCAATCATCCTTGTGTTAAAACAACACACCTATCTCCAGTCTATCATAAGAATATTCATAGATTTGAAAATGATGCCCAAAAAGTACGGTAGAGGACAGAATCCCATAAAGACTACAGAGAACTTCACGTATCATAAACAATACTGACCTTTCTCTCCAACCAAATCTTTATATCTGAAAATTATAGGGGAACCAAGAGATGCTAACCAGATTAAATAAGCTATGTCATAATCCCATAGAAAGAAGATGGTAAAGGAAAAGATAATTAATTTTCTTGCCATTGTGTAAGCAAAGGATGAAAGCTCAGAGTTAAGGGCTTTAGAAGGTCTCCTCATTATGAGTCACCAGCCAAACAAGAGCTCGGACTTTATGTGGAGCTCTAGAGTTCCAAATAAAATTCGCAGGATGGAGAATAAGGTGAGAATCTCTTTTATGAGACAAAAGAAGACCGTGAGGAGAACACAAATAAAATGATGCAAAGAAGGCTTGAGAGAGGTAAAGTAATAATTTCCTAGTCTGTCAAATTGTGGCTGATGTCGGATTCACTAGAAGGGGGTGACTGAGTGGTCTAGAACAAGAGAAACAGAAGTTCAAGTTCTCTGAAAAAGCTAGAGGTTGGGGTACATCTCCCCACCAGCTATCCTCCCAGAAGACTAGGCTGCTATCTATTCATAGATTTAGCCTGACACTGATTGAAATTGATGATTGTTTACAAGATCATGCTATTAAAATATATCGAAACACTGACACCCCAGCAATATCAAAGAAAACTTTCTCAATCAAGATATCATGTTCCTTCAACAAAGTCAAACCATACTGCACTAGATTAATTAGGGAAGAATTAAATAGGATCTAACCAATATCCCAATTACAGTAGAATCAAATGTTTGAAACATTTGGACTACTTCAACTCAAAGAAAACAAGAAATATCAGAATGCTTAAGTTATTCAGGGGTTTCAGACATCATATGTCAATTCTAAATGAGTTTGCACAATTCCTCTTCTCATAGAATTTGAGGCACGAATTTAGATTTTAGAAATCAGAAATAAACTAAACAGAGTTACTACAAAAATTCAAAGAGTAAATGACAAGGAGTCATTTCAAATGCAATTCAAAACACCACAAAGTGATTCATTTCCACAGGATGTAAGCACATACAGTTAAACAGAAAAAAAAAATGAACTGGTATACAAGCAAAAGCAATCACATATATAGATGGCGTAATGAAAAGGTAAGACTAACAAAGCCTGCATTTAATATTGTAAAAGAAAACATGTAAACATGCATCAAGCACATAATGACAGACCTTAACCCAGAGCACTGAGCAATCGAAGTTTGTTAGGAACCATTTATGTGCATTCATGTTAAATGAGTCAGCTTCCTCAACACCATCAATGTAATGGCGATACTCAGGGCATACACAAGCACTTCCAGCATATGCAGCATCCACATGAAACCATATTCCATTACTCTGTCAAGAGGTTATGCATAATAATATCTGTTAGATAATCTAATTTTTCAATATGCAAAGCAAAGGTACATATCATAAAGATGATCTTTTGAACAGTGTAAGGAATTCATAATATAAGGAACCATTGTTTTGATGACATTGAACTAAAACTTCAAACTATCACTAAGGTGATGGCTTAAAGATCATATCTTGATCAGATCTTGGGAAGAGCCAATATTAACTAGTTTCAAAGAACTTGCTTTCTTGCGGTATACTTGGAGCATAAGCTTGCTTGCATCTACAAAATTGCTGAATGTTTATTTATCATGAGAATGCATTTGGAATTATAGTTTATTTTGACCTTTGGGATTTTACTAATTCCATATCACTAAACTGGGTCTAGCACAAAGACTAATAGACGGAAAAGTTTCATGCATGGGGTAAAATTGTGGGTTATCTGGCTTAAGGAATGCAAAAAAAATTTAGGATAGAAGGAAAATGGTGGAAGATGCTGGGGAGAGTTTGTTGTACCTCCAAACTTTCAGATATTTGTCACCAAGGAGCTGCTGGGAGTACCTTTTTGCATTCTTGATTTAGATGGAAGATCAATTTATTATCCATAACTCATTGTTTCGTTGTACTTTTTGTCAGAAGAATCTCTCATCCCTCTTTGCATATACTGTTTGTGTGACTAACACTTTCCTTCTTTTTTTCTTTAATGCAAAAGTGATAAAGGAAAAGAACAGAGGATTAGAAGTAATGGAACTCTTTCAGTTATTCCCCTTAACAAGGCCCTTATGGGGAAATGTGAGAAGAAATCTCTGTGGAGCACAAGAGCTTGGGGCATTGTACCATCCCAACTAATTACAAATCTGATTATGGTTGAGATAGCAAGAAGTTCCTTACATGATGAAGACAGGGTCCTTGATATGGTATTATTGCAGTGGCTGCAGATTTTAAGGGTCCAACCATATACTAGTTGCTAATGGTTAGGGACTGATTAGTGGTGCAATTATTTCCAGTTGTTTATTATGCTATCAGTTCCTTTCTTGTTAAGAGATTATTCTTTCCTTTATCCCCATAAAATTTAGTTTTTTTTTCTCCCAGATGACTATTTTAGGCAGACATTTTACAGTTAGATTGTGTCCCCCTATGCTTCCTCATGGAACCTTTTGTTGGAGAGGAAGAGCCAGAATATGCCTTTGAGAATCTTTAGAGATGTAGAAAGCATGGGGAATACCAAGTGTTGTGTTTCTAACTAACTAGGTCTCTTCTTCACCAGTCTTCGAGATGTTTATAGTAGAATGATGGGATTACCGACACCTAGTGATTATTCATTTTGGCCCTTGGTTGGGTTGCTTTGCTGTTTTAAAGCCAGCAACTCACCTTTGAATTTTCTTTTTCTTTTTTTCTTTAAAAAAAAATTGTATCTTATAAAAATAAAGCATAGAACAACTCTGATCATCAGAAGCAACTACAAAACAATACTGATACAGCAATCTTGTACTAGCCAAAGAAGCTTTTCTAGTTGCATGTCCTTAAAAATTCATTTAATATGTTACCTTAGTGACCTTTCCCAGTTCAAGCAAAGGATCCACAGCTGTTGATGAAGTAGTACCAACCTAGAATTAAATACACAAGGCTTCTTTAGAAGGATTCACATGCGTTATTTACTTAGTAATATAGCATCCTACACCTGTCCATAATAGGATAAATGTACTAACGCAATGAACATGTAATCATTTAATGGAGGTTTAATGAACTGTTTCTGTAATTAAATATTATAGCCAGATTGAAGTATGCATTGAAGTTGAGGGACATGATAAACTAAACATTAGAACACATGAGTATGCATGCACAAATGTACTTGAAACCTATAATACGCCAAAGAAAGGAATGAATTAGTTAACCTAAGCAAAGGAAAGATAAAAATAAAGTATTAAAAAAAAATTAAAAAACTTAATCCACCTTGCTTATTATGAGGTTAAATTTCAATGTCAAAACAAACTTCAGGCCATCATGTAAGCACAATTTTTCTTGAATGTGTGAAAACCTTGTCTAAGTCAAGGATCAAGAGTATGTTAGTGTAGTCCAATTTATCTTCTCACCAACATCATAACTACATGGTTGAAGGAGGTAAAACAGTTTACACATACTATTTGTGCCCTTACCTTCCTTCAACAATTCTTCGTCTGGTATCCCTTCTTGTTTGTTTTGGGCTTCCACAATACCAATATACTTTCTAGAACATCTCTCATCCACCCATTAAAGAACTCACTAGGAAACTTCATTGTAATAATAAAACCAATAAAAAAATAAAGTGCCATGAAAAGAAGGATCATAGCATATTCCTACAATTTGAAACCATAAAATCTAGTCAAATGGACCATGAAAGGAAAGAAAGAAAGAAAACGGATTAGAAAACACAGATGGAAAGCAAACTAATATATGAAGTTTTGTTCCTTACGTTAGCACATAAGAAAAAGGGTATTAGACCATTGGCGATGTCATGTGAAACTGCTTCACTAAGTAAATCAGGAGAAAGAGCATATCCAGTAGAAGAGTCAGCTTTCAGCAGCCTACAGTTCTCTGGATGAATTCCTCCTATCTGCCATGAAAAAATAAACATCAGATAATGGTAAACTCTAATACATAAGGACATAAATACAGGCATCTGTTCCTGAAAAAGAAACCACCAAATAATTGAAATGCAATGAACAAGCACATAGAGGCATCAAGTGTAGGATGACTATAACTCCAGTTTTTGTAATGACTACCTTGAGGTGGGTCTCTGGATTTATGCCCTAAATCCCATAATGATAAGCTTAATCTAACCACAGACAACAAGGGATCTAGTAACTTAGAGGGGGGAGAGAGGTGAAGGAAAAGAAGGCACCCCTAAATTTTTCCCCACTTTTTGCTGCATTCCCTCCATACTGTGGGATAGCTTATAAGTAGGGAAGATTCTCTTGACATGGGCCATGAAAATGGAACCTTCCTGCATATCTAAATTATTTCCTTAGGTCAGTGTAGATTTTCTGTTGTTTGGTTATTAATAGTTTCTCATAAGGCACAATATGTGTGAGAAAAAACTGAAGTTCAAGGCCATCACGCCCAGCTATCACTTAAGTAAGGGAGGGTAAGAGTGCTCCCTAGATTTCTCATGCATTAGAGCCCCAGCCTTTAATTAAATAATTGTCGTCTTTGTTGGTGAGCAACAACATCCATACACTCAATTAAAATCTCCCCAGTTGAATGGATGATCCTGCAAGATGATGACCTTTGCATTATGGAATTTCTATTTGTATTTTTAATTGAAAATAAATCAACACTTTCACAAGGATAAGTTATAAGTTGGAATAACAGATCCTTTTTTTTTTTTCTTCTTTTGATAATTTTCCTTGTACTCCTTTTCATTTTTTGCTAATAAATTCTAGGCTTTCAGTTCCAGAAAAATGAAAAAAGGATGACAATTAACTAAAGAATAAATCAATGTAATGACTTCAAATAATGAGAATGATAATAAAAGATGGAACATTGCTTTGGCACAAACAAAATATATTCACTAATTACATATTGTATAATATTAATCTATATTAAAAATTGTCTGAAATTCATATTTGGTAGATATTCCTTTTAGTAAAAGAATATTTATATAGGATATTTAATATATTGCTAATTCTTTGTGGAAATAGGTTTTCTTCTAAAATAATATTCTAAGTCATGAAGGGGAAAAGTCATGAAATGAAGATGGGCATAGAAAGCTTGTACCAACTAGGTAAGGATGTCAGGAAGAGTGGGAGACACCCAATAGTGAGGGCTCACACTTTAAGGTACAAATACAAGTAAGAGTAGTGAACCATGGGATATTTTAGGGCTCAATAGTCATTTTTGTTTTGTTTATTTTTGTTTTTGGTCTTTTTGGCCTTTCCATGTTGTATACTCCCTGTGTGCACTTTGATTGTGGCCCATTTTCTAGGCTCTACCAATCTATTCTTTTTTCTTGTTTGCCTATTAAAAAAAATTAGTTATATAATTTTTTTGTCCTATGTGATATTCTCTGTAGTGTAGTGGAATGATTATTTTTTTATATCTAGATGTAAGCATGATTGTTAAATTACATTCAAACCTCGTGTACCTTTGTCTAGATGATTTATTTTTATTTTTTGTTTTGCCTTAATTTGTGGTATTGAAGCTTCCATTGGCATAACTAGTGGTATCAAAGCTTTCAATAACACAACAATTTAATGTATCAACCATCTTGAGCAATTTATTCAATGAGCTGGATTTCACCGAATGAATTCCAAGTAGGTAAGGATGTCAAGAAGAGGGGGAGACACCCAATTGTGAGGGCCCACACTTCAAGGTATAGATACAAGCAGGAGTTGTGAAACATGAGATATTTTAAGGCCCAAGAGTTATTTTTGTTGTTTTTTTTTTTTTTTTTTTGTCATTTTAGCCTTTCCATGTCGTATACACCTTCTGTACTTGGATTGTGCCCCCTTTAGTAGGCTCTATCAGTTTATTCCTTGTTCTTGTTTGCCTATTAAAAAAAAAATAGTTATATCTGTTTTTTTTTATCCTCTTAATGTTGCCTATAGTATAGTGGAATGATTATCTTTCATATCTAGATATAAAAATGACTGTTAAATTACATTAAAACCTCATGTACCTTTATGTGGATGACAAGTGACACAACAATTTATTTGTACCAACCATCCTAAGCAATTTATTCAATGATTTGGATTTTACCAAACAAATTCATTATCATTTAAATGTGTTAAAAGCATTACTTAAGGACAAATAAACTACTGACCATAAAAATAAAGGACAAATAAAGTATGGGCGAACAAATCTGAAGAGACCTGGCAGGCTTTCTGTAAAGCAGAATGTGTTTGATCAGATCCATAAACCACAAGCTTCTCAAGGGCAGTTTTTCCAACAGTCCTTAAAACCCTATCACGAGCAGCCAGTAATACAACCAGAACGGCTTCACTTGCTGTGCCCTGTATCACTCCACCACCATTTCCTGCATCAGGATTTTCAACAGGAAAACCACATTACTTGATTGATAACTGCTATTAAAAGTATGTACCAAGCTTCTCTAGAAAACAAAACATGCTTGTGCTGTGCACACACACATTTAAGTATATCCATATACTTCAGTGAATTACTTCCACTCCAAAACAAATCAATTTTTATATACCAAAGCAAACAAGTTTTGATAAAATTCTTTTCTAAGTTGAAATAAACCCTTGCATGTCTATGGTTGATGCTATGATCTTAGACATCCAAAAACTTGCTTGCATTAGTTTAAAAGTCTGAATCAGATTTATATCCAGGGTGGGTATCAGAAGCAGCAGGACACATGTTCCATATGCACCCTAGCAATTGATCCATTGATATAACTGTCAACGGGTTTTTGTAGCCATGGGCATATGAACTTGCACATCCTGAAAAAAAATCACTCTATTGGCTCTGGGCTGTAATACTGCTGGCATGCATTCTCCATGATACCTATAAGGTTTTTGCGTGAAGCAGATATCTATGATTCTTGTGTTGGAATCCACAACTAAGTGTGCCTAAACCCCAGGATTCAAAGTCATGAGTCATGGCTCCACCCATGTCTTTCCCCTCAAGTCATTCTGCTCCCTCTGCAACCCATGATACCACAACATCCATGTTGCTGATCTCTCTACCTAAGATACTATCTTGACCAATATTTACCCAAGGATTATTTTTCATATGCAAAGGAACCTCTGTGAAGGTCTCTGTCAACCTCAGGCAAAGGCAAATTTACCCTTAACTAAATGATATTCAAGGACATCCTTATACCCTTTCAACATGACACCACCTTCTTGACCACACCTATATGCAACCATATTTTATATTCAGAATTAATTAATATGGGAAAAGTAAAGGTTTCCTGCTGCCTGTCTAGAGTAACATGTAAGCTAAGTTTTGTTCATAACATTAAAATAAATAAATAAAAAGCAGAACCTCATTTAGTTATTGTTCTTTTTAAGAGTTAAAGAAGAACTTCATCAAGGTTGCTGGCTTTCTCTTGGAATTGAAAAATATATAGATTTTTGTATTTGAAAGAAAGGAAGAGCTTTTGCCACATTTCATTGTTAAAATCCTGCAAATATACTGTTCCAACCCTTACCTGCAGAAAGGAAATCATCTGGTAGATTAAGCATTTTTGCAAGCCAATCCAGCACAATCATTTCAAGTTCCGTTGCCGCAGGAGAAGTAATCCAGCTAAAACCCACAATGTTGAGACCGGCACTAAGCATTTCTCCTAGGAATCCAGCTGTACTGCTATTAGAAGGATAATACGCAAAGAAGTTTGGGCTTTGCCAGTGCGTTACCCCTGGTAATATCTTTGCTTGAAGGTCTGCAATATAACACAAAATATTTTCTATTCAGAACATGTTTTCTTTCAAAGAAAAACAGTTGAGAGAAAGTAAAATTCCAAAAGGTTGAAGAACCGCATCATGAAAAACAAACAAGAGCCATTGATAAAATTCACCATCAAAGACTTGTTGCAATGATTCGGGTTGATGAGGTGCGGAATCTGGCAGAAGTTCACGAAGATAACCAGGCTGCATAGAAAAACCATAAAGAAATAACTAATGATTAAAAATGTATTACTGGCATAAATCTGAGACTTAAAAAAACCACATGAATGAGCTAAAATCTCAAATCAAAAATTGGGTTCATATATACAAAACCCAAACGCAAGAAACTCGAAATCCAATTTTCCTAATGAGTAATGCAAGGTCATTTTCTGATCAGATTTCTTGAAAACACAGTGCATCAATGCCCTTGATTTTTCCAAATGTGTATTGCTCCAATGGCACTATGTCTATTGGAGAATTACATCAAACAGCTTATCATCGTTACTTCAAGAAAACCCTTTAACAATTAATCCACTATGTGAAAATCAATGAACACATATACAAGTATTCTGCACTACCCAGTAATGCATCCATGAATTAAGACAAGAATATTTGAAGAAAGAACTATAACCTCAACTTGGCTGAGAACTGGAAAATTCTCAATGCTTTTGTAGTAATCAGCAATGAAATCCACCATCTTATGACCATTCTCTCTCAGCTGTTCAGCATCCATGGGCCTCAGTCCACTCTCCCTACAAATTGAAAAAAAAAAAAGAAAAAAAGAAAATCATTTACAAACCATGAGACTGAACCCACATACAGAAAGATTCTTGGTTACATTTTGGTTGGTAATCTTGGAAATGCCACCACCAGAGAACTTGAGAACAGATACAAAAGAACAAGAGGGTCTCTCCCTCTTCAATTTATAAGAAGATGCTCCAGTCTGAATTGGCAAATATTATTCTCTGAAGCAGACAAAAATCTGCCCACAAAATAAATATCAATAATTGAATTCTTGTGGATCTCACAAATATTTATGCTTCAGCGGTTTTTCTCCTGGATGTTGTGATTTTTTCATAGATTTTAGTAAATTTTTTTCAATAATTAATTTGATTTGTAAAAATAAAAAAATAAAAAATTTCATAAATAATTAAGAATTTATTGTTTTAATAGTTAATTTTTTAATACTAAATAATATATATATATATATTTTTTATTTTATAGATTTGCAATGTAAAATAGGGAGGACAGAGATCAAACAAATAACAAATTCTTATTTTTGCCTTGAACTATTAAATTGAAACTTATAATTTTTTTTAAAATAATAATGATATTATAAAAATTTTATTAAATATGAAAAAATAAATAAATTATGTAAACTTAAATTTTTGTTTTAGATGTTGTGATTTTAAGCTAAATTTTAATAAATAATTTATAGAATTTTATAATACCGATGATTAATTTGATTTGTAAAAGTAAATAAAATGATATATTATTAAAAAAAAAAAAAAGAGATTTTATTGCTTTCTTGATTAAATTTTTTTACATTATTTTTAATTTGAAATGATTTTAAAATTATTTACATAAAAATATATACATACATACATAAATATATATATATATATATATATATATATATATATATATATATATATATATATATATATATATATATATATATTAAGTTGAAAAATTAAGAGTCATTATCATTTCCTTTTAATTAATTATGGGGTTGGGGCAGAAGTTTGAAAAACTGTTGAGGAAGTGCAATTGAAAGTAGTTAGAAGTACAATACACTATCGTGTCCAAATTTGAAGCTTTTGTTTTATGAATTGACATATGATGGAAACTCTTATTATGAATCATTAATTAGATAGATATTTTCACTTTTTTTCGTTTAGAAAGCTAGCACCACTAAAAGTTAGGAATAAGTAATAACCCAAGTGTCCATAACAATGCCCACATTTTTTTTAGTCATTAAACTTGATTTTAGCAAAAAAAAAAAATTAAAGTATTAAATCAAATACTTATCGGGTTTAGGTTAAGATATAAGAAATCACTATCCTTGAAATAATGTATGTTTCTTAAATAGTGTCTTAGTGTGTAATAGGACAATGAACAATTTTGCCTCAACGATTCAATAGCCAATTTTACTTATAGAGGTCCTTGACTATGCAAGGATGATGACTATTCTAACTTTATTCCTCTAAGGACTTGGGATGAATGGGAGAAGACAATGGACTTATGATGACATTACTTGCAAAGGCTCTAAGATATGAACAAGAAAAAGAATGCCCACGACACTAAGAGGAGGAAGAGATATAAATTCTCTTATATGAAAGAAAAACCCTAGGTTTGATTTGGTATCATTAGTGATTGAAGTTGTTATAAGTGGCAAAAGATTATCTAATCAAGGAGTTGATTAATTAGCTCAAAAGGAATTAAACTCAAAATTCAAATTTCATGAATATGTTAAGGCTTAAAATCCAAGTACAAAAAAATTACCAAAACCAGAATCCTTTTACTTTCCATAAATAACCCTTTCATTGTGCAATCTTCTAATATTGCCCATAGAATATGTTCTTAAGCTACAAACCAACCTTAGGATAAGTAAATTGTAAATCATAAAAAAAAAATTAAAAATAAATTTCTATGAATCAATATTTCTTTATGTGAATTAGGGAACTGCTACCCAAATTAGTTTTTCAACTTATAGTTACACATAAAGGATTAACACAAGTAGGCTATGCACTTTACTTGGATATTCACGAGACCTTTAGAAAACCTAACCAAGTTCTCATAGGAAATGACTCAATTCCATTGCTATATAAGCGAATCCATCAAGTATATCCTACAATTGAACACACCATTTGTAAGGGATATGGTATTTATTCAAAGTATATACTCATCTCAATCATTGCAAAATATGTGTCATCTACATCATAACTATAAATAATTAATAATGTATTTCACAGTTAACAAGTGAATTGTAAGGAAGAGGCACTATCATTTCATTTTCATTAATTATATGGTTGGGGCCAAAGTTTGAAAAATAGGCAAAAAAATTCAATTGAAATGTGGTTAGATGTACAAAACACTAACGTGTCCAAATTTGAAGCTTTTGTTTTAGGAATTGACATGATAGAAACTCCAATTATCAACTACTAATCAATGAGATATTTTCAATTTTTTATTTTATTTCTATTTTTTTTTTTTTTTTAATGATTAGAAAGCTAGTGCTAATAAATTTGAGTGGTTAGTTACAACTCAAGTGTCCATAACGATGCCCACAATTTTTTCAAACCTCAAACTTAATTCTACTAAAAACTTTAGCAAACAAAATAATTATCCGAGTTAGGTTAAGTTGTAACAAATCACTATCTTTACGTTAGTTGTGTTTTCTTTTAAGATAATGTCCTAGTGCAATAGGACGAGGGACATTCTACCTCAATGATTCAATAACCAATTTTACTTATAAAGATTGTGTTTTCTTTAAAGAGAATGTCCTAGTCTAATAGGATGATGGGCATTTTACCTCAATGATTCAATAGTCAATTTTACTTATAGAGGTATAATCCTCAAATATGAAATGATAACAATTCTTTTAACTTTACCCCTCCAAGGATCTAGGATGCATGGGAGAGGAGGATGTACTCAAAATGACAACACTCAAAAGGCTCTAAGATATGGGTAAGAAAAGAATACTCACAACACTAAGAGACGGAGAAGAAGATATAAACTCTCTTATGTATGAAAGAAGAACACTAGATTTGGTTTGGTATATTTAGTGATTGAAGCTGTGATTAGTGATAAAGATTAATCAATCAACAGTTGATTGATTATCATTTAGATATTCAATTGGTTGCACAATTTCTCTAATTAAGGGCTTGATTGATTAGTTGAAAAAGAATAAATATGAAATTCAAATTTCATGAATATGTTAAGGCTTAAAATCTTATATAAAAAGCAACAAATAAGGATCTACATTGAAATTCTCTGACTGTCTAGAAATAATACTTTCATTATGCAGTATTATGATATCTCCTATAGAATGCATGATTAAATGAAGGAATAAAAAATACTTAAGGAACATTAGAATTCAATACATCAACTTAGTATCCTTAGCCTATGAACCAACCTTAGGATAAGTTGTAAATCACTAAAAACAGGTGATAAATGAATTTTCTATGAATCAAGATTTTTTATGTAAAACAAAGAACTTATGGGTAATTGGTTTTTTAACTTAAAGCTATACATAAAGGATCAATGCGAGTTGGCTAAATGCTTTATTTGGATATTCATGAAACCTCTACAGAACCTTTTGAAGTTCCCATAGGTAGTGATTCCATTTTCAATTTTATATAAGTGAATTCATCAAATATACCTTGCAATTTAACACACATTTTATGAGAGATATGGTATTCATTAAAAGTACATATATTCAATCATTGCAAATATATATCATCTACATCATGGTTATAAATAGTTAGTAGTGTATATGAACCTACTTTTTGAGATCTTTATTCGTGTTTAGATTACCATCACTCTTAACTTTTATACTACGCATAGGCCTTTACTTCCTTCAATGTTTTTTCTCTTAGTTTCTTGTTTAGTTGTTTTTTCATAAGATCAACTAGATTCAACTCTAAACTCACAAAATCCAGGGATATGATCATCGTGTCAAGTAGTTATTGCATAATGTTGTGCCTTAAGCAAATATATTTATTTTTTCATTAAACATCTTACTCTTAGCCTTAATTGTTGTTGCCTGGTTATCATAATGTATAAAAACAAATAATTTGGGTTTTATCCATAAAGAGATATTTCCTAAAAGGTTTCTTAGTTACTAATCTCAAAACTTGCCTTCTCTAAGGCAATAAATTCAACCTCTATGATAGACAGAGTAATGCAAGGTTTTTTGAAAAACTTCTAAAAAACTATACCTTCTTTAAAATCAAGACATGCCCACTAAATCTGCATCAAAGATTTAATAAGCATCATTGTACCCTTCAAGTACATTTCACAATTCACTATACCGCAAAAATATAGCTAATGATGTCTCTTAAGTACTTAATTACTCCATACATAGCATTCCAATGATCTTGATTAGGACCTTGGGTGTATTGACTCAATTTACTTACTACACAAGCACTGCTAGGACTGATATAATTAGTTAACCACATTAAGCTACCATGATTTGAGCATACTCAAGTTAAACAACAATACATAAAAGATTGTACTTAGGTATTTAGGTTTTTTATTCACAAGTGTACATAAAAGGTGTTTTGGTAAAAACACAAGGTTGTATAAGAGCTTGTGAATCGTCTTTTTGGATTAGGTTGATTGATTAATTGGAACTCAATATGGCTAATTAATCAATTAGGACCTAAATGTAGGGAATTTTAAATTGCTCTGTTCCTTAACCTTAGATCACATAGGGTGCATGCATTTATCATTGGTTTTCCTAGATCTAAACTAGTGGAAACCTATGACTATAAAAACTATAAAAAATACTAGATCTAAAGGTGAAAGTTTTATACTTGTGATCTCGATGTTCCCAAATTGATTTCCATCTAATGAAGACTTTGAAATCGTATGGTTGTCGTCAAACTCGTCTACCCAACAATCTTTTACCTAATCTTTCCCTCCATGGGTCCTATCACAAGAGAATGGTGAATTTTTTCTCTCTCTTCAAATGATGGTTAGGGTTCTTCTCTCTAGAATTTTAGAAAATTGAATTGTAATACTAAATCCTTAATCCCAAGGGGGTTTATATAGGATTTCCTATAGGCTTAAGTGAGTTAAACCCAAATGGGGTTTGAGTTACTTAATATAGCCCACTTGGGTCCTAATCGATTAATTAGCTTTAACATACTCTATTAATTAACCCATTCTAGAAAGTTAGCTCATTTAGTGCAACCTTGCGCTTTTACCAAAACGCTCTTATACACACTTATAAATTACATACCAAAATACCCTCATAGTGTGTGTCAACATGAATTAGGAACTCGAGTGGGGACCACTAGGTCTCATAGGAAAATATTGACTTCCTCATAATCTAATTCTAAAGTTGACTTGTTACTCCACTAAAGAGAGTTAACTATACTCTAGTATCTTATGAAATTACAATAAGACAAATTCGAGTTTACGATCTACTATCTATTGCATGCAGACTCCTCATGAACTAGTGTCTATAATATAACAAAATAGTGTTATCAACCATTAAGATTACCTCTCAAATCTTTGAGTTACATATCATTTTGTTATGTGATCAACTAACATACTTTAGTTGTAAGGAGTATATGTCAAATTCCACTAAAGGAATTATTGCGACCACAAATCTCATGATCACATGTCCTTTGAATGACTTAAAGTGACACATTGGCTCAATCTCATGAGATATCATAGTGTTTTTATTGAGAATACATGTTGTCACCAACCTTCATCAACAGTGACCTAATCCGTATAGAATATATGACCACACCCATAGGTTAAAGCCTCTTGTTGATTTCAACACAAACTCAATATCCTCTCAAGGTTGAAAATTCATGCAACATAGTAGTTTGATGAATCATGATTATCTAATAACCTTACGTCATAATTCATTGTAAATTTTGTCTAATATGTAACCATACACACTAGTGCACTTACTATGGGAAAACTATCCCGATGGCCAAAATAAGTCATTCCTCTAATTAGAAGGTGGTACACTATAGTCTCTATTGGATTGTCTAAATGAATTAATTGATTATGAATAACTTATCATCTTGCAACTGAAATGACATGAGAAATCTAAACCTAGAAATGAGAAGGGCTAGTGGTGTGCATTTAGGAAAGTCAAGTTGACCAGGTGTCTTTATTCAAGCGGTGGTATAGAAGAAGAATGAAAAAAATGAATGTTCTTTTGGGAAAATGTAGAAGAATACACCTATCGAGACAAAATCCAAAAGTGAGTCTCATAGGTGGATGTATTGAACCGAAATAATATCTCAAATTGACATCTTGATACACTGATTTACCATAATAATAAATAGAGTTAATGATGACTTGGAAAAGTTGTTTCTTTCTTACTTAATAAGGGGGCCTTTATTCACTAGCGTAGACTAAAAGTACTCTTCAAACCATGCTAGATGGTCACCTATCACACGATTCTCAAACGCAACCTATGGTAGATCCTATAGGATAAAACCGAAGTGCTTAATCCATTGCTCTATACTTTGAGATGCTCATTTTCATCAATCGAGTAGCAACACTACTCGTGATAAGCTTAACTTTAAACTGCTATTGTTCAATTCAAATAAACTAAATCCCTTCGATTGGTTCGCTCAGGTGGTCTTTCTTTATATTTCCTAACATTTAGAGTACTTATGGTTTAAGAATGGAGCATCGACAAAGTGTCTTGAATGAATAAGAAATGGACAACAAAGATAATCAGTGATTCTTATTCGATCGAGTTGAAGCTAGCAACATGTTGATTACAAAACATCCATATATGAGGTAAAACACTCTAAACCTCTAGATCTAAGGTTTTTATGTATGTATGTATGCATCTACTAGTTAGATTTAGAAAGCCACATGAGTAGTTTGCATGGACCCTAAGCAATCCAAGGCTAGGATCAAAGTAATTTAGGGATACACACACATAGAGATTTGTTTTCTAAACCTGTTATTCTTATTTGATTTGGGCTTATGTTTTATCAAGTTTACTTTGGAAGATAGCTTCTTGGTTTTCTCGACTTTGTCCTTTATGTTAGATTTTGTTTCTTAACTCATATATGGATGATGATATCTTCAAAGGACATGTGCTTCTTTTTATGCTTCATATTATTCTTATAACCTTTCTAGGAGTTCAAGACGACTTCCATAAAGTACAAAAGATTCAAGAAGTTGTATATTTTCATTGACTAGGTCTTTAATAAGCATATTATAACCATGAATTTTCACATAATACATCTATATCCTTGGTTATTTAGGAATTTCTAAAATTTCCCATGTCAGATTTTTGAAACTTAAAAATCTTTTAAGATATATTACTAGTTCATCTTCTTTTACATTTCTTTAGCATACTTGATTAGGGAATATGACTAGAGCCACAAATTGTGCTATAATGGCACATATAGAAAGGGATTATGCAAATGTAAAGTCTCAATTCGCCCAACTTAACTTGAATTGTTGCTAAGACCCTAGCCATGGATCTAACATATGTCTTGAACTAAATCTTAGGTTTAAAGGATAAAAATGATGCAAGTTAGAGAAGTCATTTTTAGTCATGGTAGAAAAAAGACTAGACATGCTTAGAATGAGCTTTAAAAGTGTGAAGCATGATGAAAATTTTGACAAATGAAAGTGGAGAAATTCATAGCATGAGAGAAATAAATGAAGGTTGTGGAAAGAGTTGGAGAGGAAGCAAACACAAGAAAGAAGGTTGAAGGATATGGCTTGAAGTTCACACATTCTAATTGGAACTCAAATTCTAGTAGCAACATATACTATGATTTTGAGGTGTATTTAGAGCGCTTCCCAAGGTTATTTTTGGGCATGCTACATATCGTTTCGAAGCTCAAGAAGTCAGGAATCCAACATTTTAAACACTATGCAAATCAGAGCTAAAATGAGGAAGATATGGATGATTGAAAAGAACTACACAAAGAGGGATCAAAGGAATGTCAATTTCGCATGAACAAGCAAAATTTTAGCATTAACATGTGAAATTTTTGAATGATCGCGTGAAATGGACCAAAGAGATTGTTTTTGCAGTAGCTTGGAAATTAGTTTCACATGAACATGTGACTTTTTGTACGACCATGCCAAATGTGCCAAAATGATGTTAGAATGTTGCCAATTCATTTATATTTCGCATGACCATGCAAAATGGATCATCCTCATGCGAAATCAACGTACATCTTTTCATTAAAGGCTCCCATGACTCAAATTTTTACAACTTTTATTAAGAGTCCTTGATTTGGAAATAAGATTTTACATGCTCTTTAGGATCTTTCCATGTGTCAACTTAACTTTTAGTCTATAAATAGGGCATTAGAGTTCTGTTTTTAAAAGTTAGGGAATTATTAGATGTTCTTGGATTTTCTTGGGAAGAGAAGACGACATTGAAGATTCTTGGTTCATTTTCTTTATTTTAATCAGTTGTTTCTAATTTCTTTTATTCAAGAATGGTTCTTTATTATTCTTTTACGGATTGTGTGAATGAAATCACCACCATGAGAGACTAAAAAGGTATCTCGGGGTGTGAAACATGAAAACCTAGGGTTAGAGCTAAGGGAAAACAATGGGTAAAATCAAACTAAAAATGGAATGAATGAAGGGTTGAGGCATAATAGATGAAAATAGAAATATCCTCTCATGTTAGTTTGAATTAGGGAATGGTACAATATCTCATTCCTTGATACTAGAGATTCTTGGTAATTCTTGATTCCTAGTTATATGAGGTTTTGTTATTGTTATTTGCCCTAAGACAAATCCACACATAGTGGTAAAAGCCTAACTCCTAGACCTAAACCCAATTTTCATACCCATTCATCTATTTGGTATTTTAATAATAGAATAAAATATTAAAAGTTAGGATATAGATGCAACCCTGAGTTGTGGAACTCAGGTTGATCTCATTTGACCCTGCATTCTTACTATCCTAAGACTAATTAAAATTGATATCATTGTTTTGCTTGAGACCCTACACCCAAAGTTGGATTGTGGAACCCCCAATCTTGAATCATTTGAATTAGAAATCAATCATTCTTTTGCAATTTATTTACGGTTTATTTTATTAAATTCAATTTTGTTCAAATCAAAATTTTTATTTTTTCCAATTCAAGAATATAGCAAAAAACAATCTTTTAGACCTAGTTTAACAACTTCCATAGGTTTATCCTTGAGAACAATACCCGGAATACTACAAAAGTTATAGTGACTCTTTCTCTGATTTTTCTTGGTCAGAGTTGCTACGTAATTTAGGCTTGATATTTTGGACAACAAAGAATCATTGTCAAAATACAAGTCAAACAATTCATTTGATAAGGTATTTAAGATCGCATGATAAACTTGTTTATTACCATTTTTTCATGTAGACAAATTATCATAATTATATTCTAGTTTGAGATTAGTTAAAATATGTCTTAGGTTCATAACACATAAAACTGAAAAAAAAAAAAAAAAAGTCTTTTATTGTGTTTTAAAAGAGGTCCCATTAAAGGGGTCATTTTGAGATATTTGGTCTCAATTAAGGATATCTTTATTTCAAAAATACTTTAAGATTGTTAGAACAACAATACATGGAGAGAGCACCAAGAACCAAAGCAAGTAAACAAAAAAAATTATGAAAGTAGTAAACAAAACACTTCTAGGTAATGGGTGAATTTTAGTACAAGGCTAGCTTAGAGAACAAATAGGAACATATTTAGAATGATAATAATTATAATTTAATTTAATAAAAGTAACCATTATTATTTATTATTTAAATTAAAATTTTCAAATATAATATTGGGGGAATTTTATTTATTTATTTATTTGAATTTTTGTTTTAGGTTCTATTGGGCTGACTTCATCCAAAAATATTCTCCAAAAGTTCATGGGTCATCGTGGGCCGATATTGGGCCTGGACCAACAACAACTTGTCGGCGTTGAGATATACAGAGCCGACGCGCCTCTCCGGCGAATACTTCCACTATCAACGGCGGTTCCATGGCGGAGGACGAAGAGGAGATCTACGACGGCTTTCGGTCACACTTTCCCCTCGCGTTCGGAAAGCAATCCAAGTCTCTTACCCCTCTTGAAGCCATCCATAACGCTACTGCTCGGCGTCCATCGACCGCCGCGGCCACCACCACCGACCGACAGGACAACAACAACCAAGGCCTCCCTTCTCTGTCCTCCTCTTCCAAAGCCTGGTTGACCTCTCTTCGAAACCCTAAATCCACCTCCACTTCGCGCCACCGCGACGATGCTAGCCTTACAAACCCTAGCTCTTCCAGCGCCGATGATGATGCTGCCGTTGGACCCCCTCAGCCGCCTCCTGATGATGAGGATGATGGCAGTGAGATGATCGGACCGCCTCGGCCACCTCCGGTGGCTTCGAATTCAGATGATGATGAGGATGGTGATGGTGCCATGATTGGACCGCCGCGACCACCACCGGCGGAGATGGATGATGATGATGGTAGCGTGATGATTGGACCGCCCCGTCCGCCGCCAACGGATTCGGATTCCGATGATGATTTGGCCGAAGAAGAAGAAGAAGAGAATCGGTATCGGATTCCGTTGAGTAATGAGATTGTGCTCAAGGGGCATTCCAAGGTAACCATTTTCGCTTCTTCCCCCTATTGAGTATAAGTTATATAGCTTTTCTCTTTGAATCTTATGTATTCGAGCTGTGTTTACATCTTGATTATATTGAAACGAACTGAAATTGTACAGAGGGAAACTGCCTACATGTCCAATAGGATGAAATGAGAATTGCTTAGAAGCAATACCATGTCAAAATGCATATAAAATTGCAACTCCAAAAGCTTAGGGCGAAATTGGTTTGGTTTACAATAGCTCATGTTTCTTTGCTTGAACTGCAGAAACAAAGAAAATAATGTGGGAAGCATGCCTTTAAGTTCACTTCTGAAAAACCAAGAGGGAAAGAAAGGCACACTCTGAACTGGGCTTTTTCTAAAGAAATCATGAAAGGCTGGTTTTCGTTTCGATTATTGTTTAAGAAAGTGAAAGAATGGAAAATGATGATTCTGAAAATTTTCCACTTCGTTTCCATTTTCTGGGACTTTTTGAGACGTCAAAACACTCTTGTTGTGTTATCTTTTGCTCGCATTGAAATTTAAATGCTGACATACTTATTATGAAAAAAAAAATAATAATAAATAAATGGAAGGCAACACCAGTGTGCAGGATTGTGGCAAATGCTTTGAACTGTGTGTCTTAAGAGTTTAGGTCTTAAAGGCTCATTTGAATGGGAATGCTTTTGACAGGTTGTTTCGGCTCTTGCTGTTGATCACTCGGGATCCAGAGTTCTTTCCGGTAGTTATGATTATACAGTCCGGATGTATGATTTTCAAGGGATGAATTCTCGTTTGGCATCATTTAGACAGCTGGAACCATTTGAAGGTCACCAAGTTCGTAATTTAAGTTGGAGTCCAACTTCAGATCGTTTTCTGTGTGTGACAGGATCAGCCCAAGCTAAGGTACTTCTATATATGGTTTTTTTCTATGTGGTCATTTTCTTAGAGCCTTTAGTGTATCATATGATAATAATGATTGTCAATTTCTTCATTTGATGGTCAATTTCTTTATTTTAGATATATGACCGTGATGGACTCACTCTAGGTGAGTTCGTAAAGGGGGACATGTATATTCGTGATCTAAAGAATACCAAGGGGCACATATCTGGATTAACTTGTGGGGAGTGGCACCCCAAGACAAAGGAGACAATTTTAACATCATCAGAGGATGGATCACTGCGTATATGGGATGTAAACGATTTCAAAAGTCAAAAGCAGGTCTGTTTTTTTCGTCCACTTATCACTGACATGAATGCAACATATACAAGGTGTTATAAGCCATGCATCTTTCTATACACTTATATTTCTTTGTTTTATGGTATTTCCTGTTGCTTTCACTTCAAAGTACTGAAGGAGAAATTACTTAAGGGTATAGCATACAAAAGGTGTGCAAATTAGGACAGTGCATGACTCAACTTTAAAGATGGATGGGTGCTTGATACAGATGACAATGCTAAAACAGGACAATAAATCTGAAAAGATTGTAAACGGCCAAAAATATAAAGAAAAATTCTTTTTATGATGCCTATAAAAAAATAAAAAAATAAATCTTGTCATAATATTCTTGTTTTTTATTTTCTGCATGGAGGTTAAAATTGAAACCCTTTTTTTTATTCAAGAATGGGATAAGGTAGGTTAAAATTTAAGATGAAGATTCACAAATTTTTTGTTGGTTCATCTTTTATTGGCCTGCAAATTTCCTAGTTTAGGCCCATGTCGTAGTTTGCACTTGAAATGGATGGTTCTTTTGTGTTTTTATTTTGCAGGAAGAATACATTCTTTCTTTTTTTGAGTATCTTCTAGGTGTGTATGCATCAAAGGTCCATGAAAATTTTCAAAAAAATTTTATATCAACTTGTTATAATATTCTTGTTTTTTATTTTATGCATGGAGGTTAAAATTGAAACTTTTTTTTTTTTCAAGAATGGGATAAGGTCAGTTAAAATTTAAGATGAAGATTCACAATTTTTTTGTTGGGTCATCTTTTATTGGCCTGCAAATTTCATAGTTCAGGCCCATGTTGTAGTTTGCACTTGAAATGGATAGTTCTTTTGTGTTTTTATTTTGCGGGAAGAATAAATTCTTTCTTTTTTTGAGTATCTTCTTGGTGTGTATGCATCAAAGGTTCATGAAAATTTTCAAGAATTTTTTATATCAATGTATCCCAACGTAAAAAGGTTGGGACCTCTTTTGTAATGTTGGTTTTTGAATTGCAAGAAATATTTATATGGAGAGCTTCTGATAGTCTTGATAGGTTTGAAATGGACTCTTACAGTGGATGGCAGGGAATTTTTTTTTTTTAGGTCTTCCCATTCTGACATCTAACAGTGAAATGCGATGCTTGTGTTATGAGAATTAGTATGATAACATGAATTTTGCAATATTATTTATTATTCAACTTGCTGAATAGATGACTTTAAATTAAATGCAACAATCATTCCATGGGTAGG
Source organism: Vitis rotundifolia (assembly GCA_030254885.1). Taxonomy (NCBI): domain Eukaryota; kingdom Viridiplantae; phylum Streptophyta; class Magnoliopsida; order Vitales; family Vitaceae; genus Vitis; species Vitis rotundifolia. Next base: position 7,181,810 of record CM058157.1, read on the forward strand.
TCATCAAGCCAAAACTTGCAAGGCCTGGAAGAGTTCCAGTTACTACCTGTGCTTGGGATCATGAAGGAAAATGCATTGTGGGTGGTATAGGAGATGGTTCTATACAGGTACTTGTTTTCTGTTCTAATTTTTCTATTGCGTTGATTGATTATAAGCTGGGGTAGAATATGAATGGACCTTTTGTTGGCTGCCATATTTTTATACTGTTTTGTGACTTCATATGCCTTGTACGAGCTTCTTATATCCGTTGCTTAATTAATCTAACAGTTATGGAACCTTAAGCCTGGATGGGGAAGCAGGCCAGATATACATGTTGAAAAAGGTCATTCAGATGATATCACTGGGCTTAAGTTCTCTAGCGATGGGCGTATTCTATTGTCAAGAAGCTTTGATGGCTCACTGAAGGTAATGACATATACCATTAAGATCATGTTACCTTCAACTTTCCTCAATATATGTCTCCATTTGGATATTTATTGCCTACTTGATGTGCATTAGGTTTGGGATTTGCGTCAAATAAAGAAGCCTCTTCAGGTGTTTGAAGATCTCCCAAATCACTATGCTCAAACAAATATTGCATTTAGTCCTGATGAGCAACTCATTTTAACTGGAACGTCTGTCGAAAGAGAGAGCACAAATGGAGGCCTGTTGTGCTTCTACGACCGAGCAAAACTTGAACTTGTGTCAAGAGTTGGAATATCCCCAACTTGTAGTGTGGTGCAGTGTGCTTGGCACCCAAAATTGAATCAGGTAAGACCAGACAACATGCCTGTTTAGACTGAACTGAATCATAGTCTCATCTTTTATGAATTATTAATGCGATAAAAGCAATCAATGAAGGGTGGAAAAATAGAGAAAAATTTGAAATAGAAAAAGTTACAGTCTAGATCAGAGGTATGAATGCATGTGTGTGTCTGTGTCTATATCAAGCTCTTAAATTTCTAACAAGTTCAAAAATTTTTGTACATGTGAGGCCATTCCTTGCTTTGTCTTTCTCTCTCCCTCTCAGTGGTCCTTATATTCACATATGCAAGTGTTCAGAGGTAGGTGAAGTGAGAGAATACTAACTTGTAATCTATCCCTTTTTTTCCTGAAGATATTTGCCACAGCTGGGGATAAAAGCCAAGGAGGAACCCATGTACTATATGATCCAACTCTTAGTGAGAGAGGTGCTCTTGTCTGTGTTGCACGTGCACCAAGGAAAAAGTCAGTTGATGATTTCGAGGCAAAGCCTGTAATTCACAATCCTCATGCACTGCCCTTATTTAGAGAACAACCAAGCCGTAAACGTCAGCGAGAGAAAATCTGAAGGACCCAATGAAGTCCCATAAGCCTGAACTTCCCATGACAGGACCAGGCTTTGGTGGAAGAGTTGGTTCTACTAAGGGAAGCTTGTTGACCCAGTACCTCCTTAAGGTAATGTTCTTTTGGGATTCTTTAACCGCTTATTTTTCCTTCTCTTTTTATTTCTTTTATTTTTAGCAAAAGAAAAGAAATGAACATGGTGAAAGGGACTTACAATATTGCTTACTCATATTACAGCAAGGGGGTTTGATTAAGGAAACCTGGATGGAGGAGGATCCAAGAGAAGCTATACTCAAGTATGCGGATGTTGCAGCAAATGACCCAAAATTCATTGCTCCAGCATATGCGCAAACTCAACCCGAACCAGTTTTTGCAAAGTCAGATTCTGAAGATGAAGAGAAATAATATGTATATGCTGAAGATGAAGAGGGATAGTATGTATGTATTGCATTCTTCTTTTGCTACTAATTTTTATCAAATAACTAGAGTGTTTTAGCCTTGACAGTCAAACTCTTTGTACTCATCTGCTGAGGGAATCCTTTGTTTTTTTTTTTTTTCTTTTCTCCATGAAACATATCCTTAAAGACAGAAACTTTGAGTTATTGTCAAGGTTAATTTCTTTCACTTCTTTTCGAGGGGAGATGAATTTTGAGTGAGAGGAGAGACAGGGATGAGTGATGAGTGAAAATAATAAATGAAAAGGATTGAGAAGATATTTGATGAAATTTTAAATCGATGTGAGTTAAGTATGTTTAGTCAAAACCTCACAGGAGGTGAATGAAATTAACCTTGTTATCAAAACTCTGACATAGTAATCTTGTTACCGGAGTATCCAAAGTGAACATAATAAGTCACTTTGGGGTGTTTAGACATCTTAATAGTATACTGATCAGCTGGTTTGATTGGGTTTATACACATCCAGTATATAATTTCTTTGTTTTATGCATAAATACATATTAATGTGCCAAGGGTTAAAGGTTATATCGTCCATAGGGTTTCTTAAAATCAAATATCAATGGATCCTTTCCCTAATAATTGTCCCTAAGATGGGGAGATCATGAATTTTTAAGGTCATACTAACACCTTTGTGTTGTATCAAGCTGACATTGAATTAATACCAATTATTCCACTGAGAAGATTAGTTGATATTAGGTTAGATAATATTCTAAAGGCTAATGCTTTGTTTGGAAACTGTAAAAACAGTTTTCTAACTTAAAAAATACCGATTTTTAATAAATAAAAAAAAGGTCTTTTGAGATTTTATTTAAAAACAAGTTATTTTTTAATAAATTTTAAAATTTTTGGTTGTTTTTTGTAAAAGTTTTGTATACTATATTGAGAGGATAGAATAAGTCAAAAAATCAAATAAAATTTTGTTTCTAAAAGTAATTAAGAATTATTTTCAAAAACTAATCCAGCAAGGTAGCCTAGTTGGTTAGGGCAAATATTGAAAAGTGTGGTCATAGTAAGTGACACAAGGTCCTGGATTCGAATCCCGATATCTTGAATTTACTTGGTGTTGATTGTTGTGGGACAATCAACATTTTGGCTTGGCCATAGAAGTTTCCTCAGTTAATATATATATTTAACAACTGTTTTCAAAAATTATTTTTTAGGAACTGAATTTGAAAACCCACTAATGCTTCCTTTATAGTTCTGTTACCCAAAAAGAGCATGTCAAAGAAGGTATCAAACTATAGACCCATTAGTTTGATCACTAGTCTTCACAAGATTATAGCCAAAGTGTTAGCAGGGCGTCTAAGAGGAGTTTTCCACGAAACTATCCATTCTACTCAAGGAGCTTTTGTTCAAGGGAGACAAATCTTGGACGCAGTCCTCATAGCCAATGAGATAGTGGATAAGAAAAAACGATCAGGGGAGGAAGGTGTTGTCTTCAAAATTGACTTTGAAAAGGCTTATGACCATGTGAGTTGGGACTTTTTGGATCATGTGTTGGAGATGAAGGGGTTTAGTCATAGATGGAGGAAATGGATGAGAGGATGTTTGTCCTCAGTGTCCTTTGCTGTCCTAGTGAATGGAAACGCTAAAGGATGGGTTAAGGCATCTAGAGGTCTAAGACAAGGAGACCCTTTATCCCCCTTTTTGTTCACTTTGGTTGCAGATGTATTAAGTAGGATGTTATTGAGAGCAGAGGAAAGAAATGCCTTAGAGGGTTTCAAGGTGGGTAGGAATAGGATAAGGGTGTCCCATTTACAATTTGCAGATGACACTATTTTCTTTTCTAGCACTCGGGAAGAGGACGTGCTAACACTCAAGAGCGTGTTGCTAGTGTTTGGGCATATTTCTGGGCTAAGGGTTAACCTTGACAAGAGTAATATTTATGGCATTAATCTCGGTCAGGATCATCTTTTTAGGTTGGCTGAGCTGCTCAATTGCAAGGTTTCTGGGTGGCCCATACTCTACCTGGGGCTTCCTTTGGGAGGGAATCCCAAGGCTTGTGGTTTTTGGGATCCTGTGATTGAGAGGATATCGAGCAGATTAGATGGGTGGCAAAAGGCATATTTATCTTTCGGAGGTAGGATAACTCTCATTCAATCTTGTCTCTCCCATATGCCTTGTTACTTTCTCTCCTTGTTTAAGATACCCGCCTCAGTGGCAGCAAGAATTGAGAGAATGTAAAGAAATTTTTTATGGTCTGGGGTTGGGGAAGGTAAAAGGGATCATCTAGTTAGCTGGGATGTAGTGTGTATTCCGAAAGCGAAAGGGGGATTGAGTCTCGGAAGGATTTCCTTAAGGAATTCAGCTCTCTTAGGGAAATGGCTATGGAGATTTCCTAGGGAGGGTTCAGCACTGTGGCGTCAGGTTATTTTAAGCATTTATGGATTACACTCTAATGGTTGGGATGCCAACACTGTTGTTAGATGGTCACATCGTTGTCCTTGGAAGGCTATTGCACAAGTCTTCCAAGAGTTTTTCAAGTTCACTCGGTTTGTGGTAGGAGATGGGGAAAGAATTCGGTTCTGGGAAGACTTGTGGTGGGGGGACCAACCATTGGGGGTCCGTTATCCAAGACTACTTAGTGTAGTCACGGATAAAAATATTCCTATTTCTTCAATTCTTGGTTCCACTCGTCCCTTTTCTTGGAACTTTAACTTTCGCCGTAACCTTTCCGGCTCTGAGATAGAAGATTTAGAAAGTCTCATGCGGTCTCTTGATCGTCTTCATTTATCACCTTCGGGTCCAGATATGAGATCTTGGTCTTTATCTCCTTCAGGACTGTTCACAGTCAAATCTTTCTTTCTTACTTTATCTCAGATTCATGGTTTGCCTTCAGATTTCCCAACAAGGATAGTCTGGAATTCTCAAGTCCCTTTCAAAGTCAAGTCCTTTGTCTGGTTAGTGGCACACAAGAAGGTAAATACTAATGACATGCTACAGTTGAGAAGACCCTACAAAGCACTTAGTCCCGATATTTGCATGATGTGCATGAAGCATGGAGAAACAATAGATCATCTTTTTCTTCATTGCCCCGTGACGATGGGGTTGTGGCACAAATTATTTCAGTTAGCAAAGACAGATTGGGTCCCCCGTAGGAGCATCTTTGACATGCTATCTACCAATTTTAATGGTTTTGGATCTTCTAAGAGAGAGGTTGTCCTATGGCAAGCTACGTGCATTGCCTTAATATGGGTGGTATGGAGGGAAAGAAATGCAAGGATTTTTGAGGATAAAGTAAGGAATTCAGAGAACATTTGGGATATGATTCATTTCCTTGCTACTCTTTGGGCTTTTTGTTCTAGGGTTTTTAAGGGGATTCCCCTTAATGTGATACTTCTTGATTGGCTAGCGGTGTGTAACTCCATGGGGTTGACCTAACATAGAGCGGTTGCTTATTTTGACATTGTATTTTATTGTATTGGTTTCTTTGTAGGTTTGTTTCAAAACCCACCCAAACCCTCGCCTTAAAGTAAATCTTTCCTAGGTCCTGAGGTTTTAATGTTTGAAGGCCTCTATTTTTGGGATGCAGAAAAGTAGCAGAGTAAATGAGTGGTGATAGCAGTATGTTGTGGGATTGTAGTGGTCATCTTGGTATAAGGGGAGTTGGGATACCATTTGTACCTTCATAGGGTATTAGCCTGCAATTCCTTTTTCCTAAAATTTTCTTACATAACCAAAGGTCAATTCTCCCAACTCTCTGTAATTATGGGCTTCATTGTCAAGTGTACAAACTCCACCTCTGCATCCCCATTGGGGCCATTCCCCACTCTGTTTTCCACTGCTGAAATGGATATTAACTTGATGAATTCAAGAAAATATCAGATCTCAAAAAATTCAATAGAATAGTATAACTACAGCATGAAAGGTTTTAACAATTCATTAAGAAACAAGTTTGATTGCACAAAAAGATGACTTGGCCTTAAATAAAACTACAAATACTTCAAAATGTTGCCAATTAAAGCCATAAATAATTAAAACAGTCTCAAGGTTAAAACAAATCAGATGAGGGAATAGGAACAACAATTTCTTCATAGAATGTTTTATTGGGGTATCAACATTTACAAGAATTTGAAGAGAGGCTGATCTTTGATAAGCCCAACATCATCTCCCTCATAAAAGATTGGGATAATGACCAGTTGTGTTAGTACAACAGGCTGTTCATCAGTACAAGGCATCTGCAATTATTAGTATAACATTACATCACAAAAATCAAATTTGCAGCCTTTTTGGCTGCATGTCACACCACCATGAATGGCGTCGAGAATGTTTAAGACTGATGAAAAGAGTCGGATGGTCACTGGTAGAAGCAACAGAAGTTGTTTCCTTCACACTTCCTTACCTGCTTTCTCCATTGAATTTCTGGGCTTGCATCTTGAAGTTGTGAACTGACGTATTTGGCACAGTTTAGGCATGCTCGTTCTCAAAGCATAACAGACGATAATCTGATAGAACAGAAAATAGTTGTGTATCTACAAATAGCTGCAAAATCCAAGAAGGAACTGCATGATGCCTAGATTATTTCAATCAACCACAAGGATTTAAATTATATTAAGAGCTTCAACTTCATGTGGGTCATGGCTGAAGTTTACAAGGAAGAATCCAGTTGAGTGCTAAGATCCTAACCAATCCAAAATGGAGATTGCAGTTATAAGTAGAATGAAGAGTTCAAAAGGATAATCAGTAAGAGGTTTAAATGTTCAAATCAATTCACATAATTTAGTAACTCCACTAAGTTCAAAAGTCCAATAAACCAAACCAGCTCTATTACTCATTTGATTGCACGATACTCAATGGCCAGAAAGCTTGGGTCAAAGGATGAAAAGCTTTTCTGCCTTTGGAGAAACAGTCACTTTCATACTATGATCTCAAGCCAACAACTTGATTAGGACGGTGGCTACAACTTTGACAGAGAGACTTGATCTCTTTCTTTCCATACTTTCAGCACATTAACATACGGTCTCCAATTTAGTGATGAATTTGGTATCACACAATTAAACATGTGCTCTCATGTTATGTTAACCAGAATAGATGCCCAGGTGGACATAGATACAAGATAACCTAGTGAACTTTGTGGACTTCTTCCAGCTTGAAAGTCCACCCCTATCAGAACAAAGAGCAAGCAAGTTGAAAGTGAGGAGGTCAATCCCCTATCAACTTGTGAGCTTCAGTTTTAGCTTGCACAGGCCAATGGATAATTGGAAACATTTTTCATTTTTTACATAAAAACCAGATATATCAAGCTTCTTAATATGATTTACTCCCCAATGGAAATAATGGATGGTCAACATGGTTACAGCCTTTACATGCCCATGTTACATATTGTATGGCATGTCAAGCTTTCATTGAAAATACATTTGGTTGGTGTTATGAACATCGAGCTTGTGTTTGAGTTCAACAATCTGATTTTTGTCCTTGAGTTATTTCAAATGGGCTTCTAGTAATGCAAGGGACTACGTCAATCAAGTCTTGTTCCCATACTTTCCAAAAGAGGGGATAATTCATGACTCATCATGTGTTGATATACTCCAATAAAACAGGGTTGCTGAAAGGAAAAATGGTCATTGTCTTGGTGTTACTCGGACATTATTGTTTCAAAAACAAGTACCAAAATCATATTGGGAAGCTGTTTTAACTACTGCCTATTTGATAACCTAGGTCTCATCTAGAGTATTAGGATTCAAAAGTGCCAAGGACGTATTTTCAAAATGCTTTCCTAATTGCCATACCTCTTATAAAGTGAGTCCAAAGGTTTTTGGGTGTGTGCCATTTGTTCAACATTCATACACATTACCGTGAAGTTAGATCCAAGGGCATTGAGGTGTATCTTCGTGGGGTATTCACCTACACAAAAGGGCTACAAATGTTATCACTCTTCTTCTAGAAAATTTTATGTACCTATGGATGTAACCAAGGATGCAAAGGCCATGATAAATCAGAGAAATATTGCCGATATTTTGTGTATCGACCCACCTCGACATGATAACCACCATGGAAACTTTGATTGAGATATTTCTTCTTATTTTTCCCCATTTATCGTCGTTTTATAGGAAAAATTCCAATATTACACCGATATTTTGGATATATTGGCGGTAATTTCGGTTACGACACGTCTCACTATGAAGAAAAAACTGTTGGACCCAATACCAAAATATTAATGCCTCAACCCATTAACATGCGGAGGCTAATGGGGCACTAACATATTAAATACAACATTCTTCTCTCCTAGTTTTGATGTGGGATTCCATTTTTAAAGCTAAATACAAAAACCACTTAAATATGTAAGTGAAAGATTTCAACTAGTGACCTTGAGCTTGAAGTGAATAACCTCTACCATCAAGACAAATGTGCTTTGCTATTACATGTGCACACAAAATCTTTTATATATTATATACTATAAATTAGTTAAAATAAAATTATTATAAATAGACAAATATTAATTATTTTATTATGTATTTTATATAATAATTTAATACAAAATAAATGTAAATTTATAAATAAAATTATTAACATTTTTAAATAAAAAATATTTATATATTGTTATTTCTTTATACCTATAATATATATTAATTTCCTTGTTAAAAGTTTAATATATATATATATTATTATTTTTCTATCATTTTTAGAGTTTTTCCCAACATTTCTGAGTTATTTTATTTTATTTTATTTATCAATTTCTATCATACCAATATTTTGTATCAAAATATCCACCAATATTTTTTGATATATTCTGATATATCCGTAAAATTAAGTTACCGATATATCTATCAGAATCGACATTTTCATCTTTAGATGTAACCTTTGCAGAAAAAGAAAATTATTTCTCTGGTTCTTATCTTCAAGGAGAGACATTACCTTTAGAAGACAAAGGTCCCTCGCCCCCATGGCTTGACCTTTCTATGTTACCCTTGAATTCTTTCCCTTCAAAACTTGATTTGACCCTTGTTGTCACTAACAATTCTGTCCATATTATTCCAAGCGAGTGTGATTCAGACCCATTGTCAAAAAATTAATAAACTAGATCCCTCTATTAACACTAATCTAGAGCCTATTGATACAAAACCATTGCGAGTTTACTCGAAAAGAAGAACAACCACCATTGAACCTGTGCATACTCAAGAGTTTGAATCGAGGCCAGGTAATAGTTCTATCTCTCCTAGTACTTCAAATGTTAACAATGATCCTAATTTACCCATTGTCATTAGGAAAGGTACAAGACAATGCACTCAACATTCTTTGTCATTATTCTTGTCATTTTATAACTCCTCCTAGTCCCACAAAAGTTTTCTCACTCATCTGTACACCATAACCACTCCCTAAAACCTTGCTGAAGCACTTAGCAATGAGAATTAGAGACAAGCCATGAGGGTTGAGATGGAGGCCTTGGAAAAAAAATAGAAAGTGGGAAATAGTAGAGTTGCCTAAGAGGAAGAAACCAGTTGGGTGTAAATGAGTATATATAATCAAGTACAAAGTTGATGATCCTTAGAAAGATATAAGGTTAGATTGGTAGCTAAAGGCGACACAAACCTATGGATTTGATTACCAAAAACCTTTGCTCTCGTACCTAAGATGAATATTGTGAGGGTGTTATTGTCATTGGTGACTAATTTTGTTGAGCTTACACAATTTGATGTCAAAAAAATGCACTTTTGCACTAGGATTTAGAAAAAGAGATCTATACAAAAATTTCTCCAAGTTTTAGAAAAAGTCATGGTAGAACCAAGGTATGTAAATTAAAGAAAGCCTTATATGATTGAAAACAATCTCCAAGAGCATAGTTTGGGAGATTTTCCAAAGTGATGTTAGCAATAAAATACAAACAAAGTCAAGGTGATCACACTTTGTTCATTAAGCATTCAACTTTAGGAGTGATAACATTGTTGGTATATGTGGATGATATCATTGTTATCGATAATGATCCTCGAGAAAATAGGCTCTTCGGCAGTGTTTAGCTAGAGAATTTGAGATTAAAGAGTTTGGTAGATTGAAGTATTTCCTAAGAGTTGAAGTGGCTCATTCCAAGGAGGTTATCTTTGTTTCACAACAAAAATAAGTGATTGATCTTCTCAAAGAAACCGAGAAAGTTGGATGTAAGTTAATGGACACCCTCATAGAACCAAATTACAAGTTAGGAGAGGCCTTAGAGCATGGGGCTATAGATCGTGGCATGTACCAACGACTAGTGGGTAGACTCATTTACTTAGCACATAGTAGACCAAACACTGCATATGTTGTAATTATTGTTAATCGGTTTATGTACAATCTCAAAGACTCTCGTTTCAAGTTGTCTATCATATCATACACTATGTTAAAGGAACTTCCAATAAAGGGTTGTTCAAACAAGGTATGGAGTTATGCTTGCAAGCCTACATAGATGCAAATTATGTTCGATCAGTTTTAGATAGAAGATCAACCTCGGGGTACTAGACTTTGCTTGGAGGAAATCAAATCACTTGCAAAGTAAAAAACAACTAGTGGTCATAAGATCAAGGGTCGAGGTGGAGTTTCGGGCAATGGATAATGGAATTTGTGAATTGTTATGGCTTAAGATTATTTTAGATGATCTTAAGATCAAGTGGGCACACGCTATGAGACTCTATTGTGATAATAAGTTTGCAAACAACATCGCTCATAATTAGGTACAACATGACTGAGCAAAGCATGTGGAGGTAGATTGACATTTCATAAAAGGGAAGCTTGCTAATGGTCTTATTTGCACTCCATATATTGGGACAGGTAGCCAACTTGCAAATGTACTAACTAAAAGACTAGCTAATACTACATTTCAAGGAATTATTTATAGACAAGCTGGGAATGAAGAATCTCTATTCACCAGCTTGAAGGGGAGTGTTGAAAGTTTGGGTCCTATAATTTAGGATTTTTCTCCTTTTATGACTTTTCTAGTCTTGTTGTAAATTAGTTAGGACTTTTCTACTTTTAAGACTCTTCTTATACAACTATAAATTAGTTATAAGGAGATTTCAAGTAATTTGAATTACTGTGTACATCAAGAGTAATCCTTTCCTAGAATAGGGGAGGCTAGATATATATTTTTAGGTGTATCCCTTGATTTTGGTGAATAAGAATGATATAAAATTTCATAGGGCCAACAATATATGTCAGGCTAACACCTTCTCTCATGTGCAATGCCATGGCCACATGTGAAAAGGCAAATCTCAGATCATGGACCATATGAAAATAAATGAGGTAACAAATAAATTAGAACCCCAATACTGTGACTTGACTTGTAAGCTTAAGCTATTAGGTTAAGGGCTACTGATGTATGTCAGACTAACAAGAAGCATGAATGGCAGCTTCCAAAGAACCCTAGAAAAGGCAAAAATGGACACAATCAACTTGACAAGGTCATGCACTAGTTGGTGCATACAAAACAAACAAAGAAGAAATATTATAGGACAATGAAGCTACTATGGACTTGGTCAAGTATAATGTCAGGCAACCAAGAAACATGCTTGTAAGATGTGAGCACTAAAAGTAATGATGCTAAGATAACAGGAACGAGAAATGATATACTAGAGAAATGAGCACCTACAAGAAACTTGGAGATAGCCATGATGAATTATAAAATATGAATAATTTTAGCTGATTTTGTCAACTATCATGACCACCGTAATTATTGTGTGGCCAAGGACCAAGCTCATGATGAACATCTAAAAGGCAAAAGAAGACTCAAAATTAAGAGGCCTGAGGTAATGCCCTTTTTTTTTGAAAGGTTTATCAACAAAAGAAAATGCGGGTAAGTACACACGATGTATACAAAGAAGTCAAAAGACCAAAAACCAGTGCAAAGACACAAAAAACAGCAACCGCACCCTACCTAGGGCCTAACCAATCCACAAAGTCCAACATAAACAAGGAACAATCCCCTATAGACACTCTTAACCCAAAGTGAAGTGATGTCATGGCCTGAGGTGATGTCAAAATCAAGACACAGGAAGTGATGCCCAAAGCAAGGACATGGCTTATGGTTAGCTAAATTTAGCAATAAGAGAATATGCATTCTGGATATGTAGATAACATCAAATGAAAGTGGCTGCTACCTGTATTTGTTACTTATAAACAATAATATGATTAGGCAAGGAGACAAGTGGGGGAAAGCCATGTATATAGCTGACCCCAGTGGAGAAAGGAAGGAATGTATTCTGATTTACGTTGTGATAACAAAGCCATAATCGGCATAGCTCACAATCCAACTCATCATGACAGGAAGAATTATTAAGGTGGATCAACTCTTTATCAAGGATAAAAAAATGATCAATACTTCATTGGGGAAAAAAGTAGTCTTGATAAATTTGCATACCATTTATGAAAACCAATTATCAACTTGCAGATTTCTCTAAAGGAGTGACAAGTCATGTATTTCACCAGGTGTAAGGAAACTTAGGACTGTAAGATACACATGTATCAACTTGAGGGGGAGTCTCAAAACTTTTAACTAGTTAATAAGTGGAATGACATACCTTTTTATCTTTTCCACTTAGGATACATATATGATTAAAGGTTTAGGTTGTATGGAGCAGTCCACTGATTATCTTCCATTTCTTTTCAGCCAAACAAATTATGCAAAACCAGTTTTCGAAGATTATGCCTCTTCTATCAAGCTGGTTGATGCTTGAAGCTTTTATTCCACATTGCTGTCTACCTAAAAAATGCCACCTTTGTAGGTACCTTGGGGGCCATATCTCTTTGCTGGAAAACCATCTACTTCTCTCACCGTGTCCTTATAAAATGGGATGATAAAAAGTTATTGTTGCATGGCAATCCTCCACACCTCTCTCACATATAAGAGAGAGAGAGAGAAAGCAAATGTTTTTTTTTTTTTCCCATTAAATTTTAAATTCTTTCATATTTTCTCCATTGCCCTTCAATGACAAGTAGCATTATCTTTGGTATTGTCAAGCCCTAAATCTACGTGCAAAGATTCTAAGTTAATCCTACGAAAAATAGTAAGTATAAACTAAAAAAACCTGAATTCTTTATGAAATTTTGGAAACTTTTGTAAGATTGCTTGAGGGCCAAGTAATCTAAAAAGTAAGTGACCAACTAAAGTGTTAGAGATACCATAAAAATGTTCATCAAGTTTATTGATTATATTATTTTTCTATTTTTTCCACACTATTCTTTTCACAAGTTCATTGTTTTAGTGTGTGCAAACTATAGTAAATTGACATCACTACGTAGGAAATTGTTTAGACTAAGATGAGGATTGGGTTTAGTGAGAGTTATGGGAGACCTCATTCGTTCTTTGTATTTTGCCACAAAATTGCCAAAGGGGGAGATTGTTGGGGTATTTTATTTCACTGGCAATTTTGTTCATTTCTTACTAATTAGATGCAACTTACTTCCTTGGGTCTTATTTGTTTCAAGACAACTTTGAACTTCATCAAATTCAGATTCAGGTTATTTGGAGTTGTGAAATTTAAGGTCAGTCTTCTTCTTAAGAAACTGGATTTGAGAAAAGGGAGAGGGGTAAAGGGGTCAGGGAGAAAGAAGAATTCTTTGCCTTCTTCCCATTCTGAGAGGAAACTCTAAAAGCTAGAGAGTTCAATCAACTACAATTGCTCTCCATCCATAAAGGGAAAGGGAAGGGGTGCTAGAATTTAGGGAAGGGGTTGGACTTGGGCGCAAGAAGCTTTAGTGCCCAGTAGGAGTCTCTTTTTTGGGGTTGCAATAGGGGATTTCTTTTTTCTTTTCTTTTCTCCTGCTTGCCGATCAACTCTAATTGTATACTCCGTGTGTACTTTGTTGTGCCTTTTGGCAAGTTCTTTTAATAGATCTTGCTTATTTACCTATAAAAAAAAATGGTTGGTAAAGCTTTTGAAATGACTAATATGAGAAATTAGTAAGAAAATACTTTCTATTTCCTAATTTGATTTCTACTACATTTTTAATTCCTATAATTATATTTATATCTAAATTTGTGTTTAATTCTAAAAAGAATTTTTGGAATATTTTTTAGTAAGTTTTAAAATTGTGTTTATCTCTAAATTGGTATTTGATTCTAAAAAGAATATTTGGAATATTTTAGAATTAAGAAACTCTCCATAATTCTAAAAAAAAAGTTTTATAAATATAAATAGAAATAGAAATATTTTATTTAAAATGTGGGTGTGGACTTTCATGAATCCCAAGAGAGTATAGTTATTCTTAAAAGTTTGGTCCTCCAACTCTCAAACTTTCAAGATCTTTCTTGAAAGTACTTTCAGATACAACAAAGGTCAAAGATTTCATTGTGAAACTTTGTTAAGGGCTTCGAGGGATCCACTAAGGAGCACAAGGGAGTGTTGCGTTGAGGACTTGAAAAAGGAGTATAGGTGCTGATGCTATAAGACCCTAGGGAGTTACTGTATCCGATCAAATAAAACTATGTACCCTTTTATCATATTTAATGGATTATTTAGCGGTCAAGAGACTACCCATAGTTTTTTACACCTAATAGGTTGCTAGGTGGCTTTTCTACATTATATCCTGTGCTCATTTGTGTGATTGACTTCTAAAGATTCAATATAAAGGTTCAAACCTAAAATAGGTAATAAAATATTGATTTGGGTTTAATTCAAGACTACCTATTCACCCACCTTCTATGTAGTTCCATTATATCAAGACTAGACATATAAATTTCTTTCATAAAGGATACTTTAGGATTGCATAACCAAACCTTCTCAAAATAGGAAATCAAAATCAGAAGGTCCCCACTTCCATCACTCAAGCATACCTGAGTGCCATCTTATCCACTAGTGGTTCCTAAATCAAATAGCCCATACGGATTTGTGAACTTGCAGGTTGCTTGATTGCATTAGAGAATAATAATGATACAATAAATAAGAATACTAAAATGATACTAAAAATGAGAGGTAAATTAAAAGCACATTTGGTGTAAAAGTAATTTAAAATTAAGGAAATGGTGACAAAGGCAAACTAAGGAATGCAAAATACCTTGATAAATGGTTTGTCCCTATTCGGAAAGGAATCAATAAAGCTATCCTTGAGAAGTAATGAAACCTGAAAAATGAGTGAATATTCAGATGTCAAAGAAATGAAATAAGCTATTCTGAAGCCAAATCCTTGGTAATTGCAGTGTTTTGATACCAAAATAATTAAAGATTAAAAAAATTATTTAAGATGGTAAATCATGATTCAGCTTCTCTAACCCTGTCATTGTTTGATTGTACACTAGTGATTGTATGAGATCTCAAATCTGAACAAAATGACTCCAGGTAGCACCTCATCACACGCAAAAATTGGGCAGCAGCTTCAGCCTGCAAATCAACACTAACAGATGTTATGGTCTAAAGCATGAAGTATCAAAACCAAATCACTAATAAGTAACAGTCAAGCCACAAAATAGTAAATATCAACACAAAGGGAAAAGAAAAAAAAAAAACCTATACCATGAAAACCAAAAAAAAATGAAAAATTGATTCTACTAGCCCTTGAGGCCTGACTGAAATGACAAAAGGTTGGGTGGGGATGTGGGAGGTTCCTCGCATACCCCCAAAGAGGAGGAAAAAAAGGAAGTTACCTATCAGGAATAAGAAATAAAAAGCAATTATAGTAATTAGCACTAACAAAGATGAAGCAGTACAGGCAAGGTTTGGAATTGCAATAAGGATCCAATGTGGGCATCTACTATTGGAGTTTTGGATTATGCACAACAGAGTAGAGGAAATTAAAGGGGCCATTTTCAAAGGGAGGGATGAAGCCCTGTTCCTGATGGTTTTATACTCTGGCCTTTTTTCAAGACTGTTGGGAGACTATTAAAAGATGATGTTGTTAAAGTCTGCAAGGAGTTCCATGCAAATGGGATTATCAATAAGAGCACAGATCAAATTACTTTCCCAAGATTCCAAAAAGAAAACCATGAGAAAAAGGGCAATCCAAGGGGAAGCTAATGACATACAAGGACCTGAAAGAACAAACAGAATTCAATATCTTATAATAAGAACTAAAGGAACTTTGGATATCTTTATCAGCCAAGTTTAGATAGAAGCATGAATAATCTCAAGACTATCTACCGAAGCCATGGGTCATAAAATATTTCGTCCATTCCTTCCATCCAAATAAACTATAGAACAGCAAACATAGCACCTTGTAATAACACTATTAAACAGATATTAAAAAAAAAAAAAAAAAATCAACATTAAGAAATACTGACATTTCTTTCAATTAATTGGACCATTAAACATATAATAAAAAAATTCATTCATTCTGTGCACATAAAAATGGTAGTATCATGTATCTTTAATTATTTATTTATTCTTGAAATGACATCTATTAATGCTTTTACAGAGATAAAATCTGCAACTTCTAAAACAAATGGAACAGACAAACAACAAGCAGCATTTGTTAAGAATGTGAGAGTCTATAATCACTTGCACTTCATTGTACATATATCCAGGATGCCTTTTTGGCTATTGAAATGAGAGGTGGGATAAAACTAATAGCTAGCAATGAGATGTTGCATAAGCTTGAAAATTCCAGTTGCCCTAAATGAAATAAATCATCTTTAAGGAAATATTTCCATATCTTTCCAATTAACTAAACTATTAAAGAGATATTATAAAAATCCGTTTGCTCTACATGCATAATAAAATAACGTCTTGTCTCTTTAAAGTTCTCTTAGAGGTCTAGGCAGGCATATGTCCTTCCCAATAACATCAATGCTTTCATGAAAAAAAAAATCTTTGAGCATTGACACAGTGCAACATACACCAAACAAGATGCAGTTCTCTTAGAATGCGATAATCTGTAAACACCTGCACTTCATTGCACTTATATACAGGATGCCTTTTAGCAATTGAATTCTGACATGCCAACTTAGCATGTAGTGGACCTAGTTCAGAAACAAGCTCTTTATGTCGAGGAAGGGCAGGCAAGCAACATGTCTTCACCTACATAAATGAAAGGAAGCAATCAGAATATAAGTTTAACACTTCCTTGCATTATTTGAAAAGTTCAGGATCATTAACATTAGCAATTTCAACCAAAATCCTTATGCTATAAGAGGATTAGCATTTCTAAAGCAGGTATTTGGACACATTCAAGTTTGAAGATCCCGAGATTAGGTCGTGACAACTAATTATTAGGTTCCTGCTTCTGGCTCTCAAAGATCCTATTGTAACCCAAGTATGAAGACACAAAAAGATAACTCCCCATTTTTCCAAACTGGAAAACCCTAAAGAACAAACCAGACAGACCCTAAAGTGCATTCAAGTTTATGGTGAGACCCAAAGCGATGAACCCAGGGTGTTCAGAAGGAGGTAACATCGTACAGACACTAAAGATCAGTGGGTGTGTAAACTGATGCTCTCTGATTGTCAGTCAGTGTTTCTTGAAAGAGAGAGGGATTAGGGTTTGTGTCTTGTTTCTTGCATTTACATAGGGAGAATTTTTAGTAACAGTAGTACCATTATGCAGCTTTTGTAATAGAAAACAATGAAAATTTCAAGTTCCACCTAAAGTTACTGCAGTTGCATGATTTGTAGCTAATAAAAGAGGCAATACCAAACATTAGTGCAGCTAAAGAGGCCTTTCATAAGTGCCATCCCCAAGCTTTGTGTTATGTGCTTGGGTAGTAGTGAGACACTCAATCAACCTTCCATCATGGTTCAGTTGCTATGGGTTTGTAGCACACATTTTTTGGGCTTCCTGTGACTGCTTGGATTCCTCTAGACATGTTGTAGATCTGATAATGGTCGCTTTTATGGCTTTTGGAGGAAATTCTAGGAGCAGGGTTTCCTGTCAGGTGGCTACACTTATATTTTAGGTAATTTGGCTAGGAAGGAATGGAATGACTTTTTCGACAGAATCCTTGCGGAATATGATACACATCTTTTCCTTGTTAATTATTTGCATTCTTCGGCACTCTGGGGAGTGCAATCATATGTTCAATTGGTGATATGTCTCTTGTGTGATCAGGAGGATTGAGAAGGTGCTTGTTGAGTGGAAAACCTACTGCTCTATAGGCACCACCATTGGACTGTCCTAGGTTTAACTTCGATTTTTGCTTGCTGAGAACCCAGGGATATGGGATAGATGAAATTCCCATAGATCACAAGGCAGAGTGGTTGGTCTTCTCCAAGACTGCTGGTGGACCTGGCTCTAAAGGAAGAGATTCTAATCTTACTGGAAAGGCTGATTTAAGCAAATTATTTGGGTTTCAATGACTTCATTGTGGAGGTTGACTTGGCCAAATCTATATCTTGGGTTTCACAGGAAGAAAAGGGACTTTGAGGAAGTGAATTCTTACCTACATAAGACCATTGATCTGCCTATACACATTGAGGGTGCTTTTACATTGGGATCCTTCAATAGATTAACAAAACAACAGATATGTTGGCAAAGTGAAGTTCCTAACAGCTAGAGGTTTTTATAAGGAATCCATGCCCCCTTGATTGGAAAGATTGTGGTTCTTTGTTGCGCTTTTGGTTGTTTTTACTAGCTTCTTGCCTTTTCTTTACTGACTCTGATTTTACCCTTGAAAGATAACTTATCCTTCTTGTACTTTTGATTCATTGTTTTTCAAATGAACACTAAAAATTATAGAAAAAAATTAAAAACTGTTAAAAGTAGGTATTATCACTGATATAAAATAAAAATAAGCATAGGTTGGATCTTTGTGAAATTTTATGTAAGTTCTAATAACATAAAAGCTAAAAGCATAGATGAGGAACTTTTTGAAGTCACGATTCTTAAAATCTTATTTCGACCAAATTTAAGAGTCGATATGTTACTCAAGTTAATTATGTTTATGATGTTGAGAATGATGAGACAATCATACAAAAACATGAATGATACAGACTACAGTACTGTTAAAGTTGAAAAAGAAGTGACCAATTTAACTTGCAGCTTTTCATAATAAAAAAAGAACTAACATGAAAAGGAAAAAAAAATTCAAATACTAAATATTCTAGAGTTCAAGTAAATCACTCAAAATTATACATAAACATTTCCAAAACAGCATTGAGGGATCAGCTATAGGGACTAGATTCAAGTCCCTTGTGAATGTCCAAGGCAATCAAGCAAAGTCTCCACTGTTTTGCTCCTTAGGACCATTTACTTCTCTATAAATACTATTGTTAAGAAAATAATATGAAAAAGAGGATGAAAAACCCCTAACAAACCTGATCCTTAAACACATCAACATGAACAAGATTAGAAGTCTTCATCTTCAAATCAGATATTTTATTTTGTATGCCTACCTGCAACATAACACAAACAAATGGTTGTGTGACATGGCACTCAAAGTCTTCTAACAGTACATGAAAGTAAAATAAGTCTCAGTTTCGTGTTTCTAAAAACCTCTCCTCATATTTCAATTTTCTACAGAAGTGTCACTTTGCCACACATTACCATCACATCATTTTTAATTTCAAGATATAGGCCAAATAATTTTTTTAGCATATTTTTTTAGAATCAACCTTCAAAATCTTAACGTACTTTGAAGTTTAGCTAAAAATGCTTCACTATCCAAACCTCCAATGAATGTGATTAAGAAGTTGAAAAAAACATTTTTTTTACCTGTTTATTCATAATATTTTCTGCAGTTTGAAATGCAACATGGCCAAATTTGTAACTCTAACATTACCAATTTGACTCAAAAGGTTAGGACCTTACGTAATGATCCAACAGTCTATATTTTGTATATCAAGCCTACCTAGGCAAAAGTCTTAACACTTCGCCTCATGTTAAGCCTTCTATTGCTTGCACATGGGCTCAACAAATGGGTGGGACGGGTTGGAAGCAGCAAGATTCCAAAGCATGAGTTCCAGAAAAACTTGAAACTTCAATACCACGGAAATGATCCAAAAACTTGAACTGTTATATAACAGGCCAACTATGTACATCAAACTTACTTTGGCTAAAGCAATAATAGTAGCCATGCAAGTTGTAAATTAAATATTCAATCAGAGTAGTAAATTATGTAAGTAAAAGATTTAAAATCTAAAAACAGTGATTAGCGGAAAATACTGTAGGAAAGTATTTGAGTAATTAAATGACAACTATCAGTCAGATTTGAAAAGAATAGAACACGACAAACACTCAAGCTCCCTCAAAAAGTTAAGAGCAATCCACTTAATGAATCTGATATATTAAAGGACAATCTGTCATCTGCAGATGTTTTTTGATCCATAATTCCATTTTCTTTAAGTTAATTGTATTTTAATGTAAAAGTATATTTTTCAAGAGGTATTGGAGAGTTTCAATTCTAACTATCTAATATATGATAAAGTTGTCTTTTTATCTGCTCTTAATGGTCAATGTCATGATTCAATTTTGCTACCATCTACTATGGCAGTAAGAATTCTCCATGGGGTTTCAGTTGCATGTGCATATATGTGCATGCACTTTTCCATGTCTTAGTCTCCAAACATCATAAACTTTGAAGTCATGAGATAAAATGTCTTTTTATGTCCTTCCTTTCTTATTAATTCCTATTCTTAGAGACATTCTCTTAAAGGGAGTGCAAATACAAAGTGAAAGACAAAAACCCAAAAATGAAATCACTAGTAAACACTTGAGAGGTCTAGCTTCCCTCTTAACTAATCCTCCACCCACATTGACGTAGGACATAAAGCAAAGAGGACAAAGTTTATTTTATTTTATTTTTAATTTTGATTGGCAAATGAAAAAATATATTAAAAGTGCCTAAAAGGAGGTGCAACACAATACACACAATGTACATAGTAGACACCTAATGTAAGCGAGAAGGATATAAACAAAAAAACCCTAACCCCTACTTGAAGCTCAATCAATCTATAAAATCTATCAATAATCATCATGTGATCCTCTATGTGCACCCTAACCTAATTCATAAAAGTACATATAAAATGGCTTTGATTGCCTGGTCCAACTACTCAACCTCTTTACAAGATGTCCTTCTAAAGAGTCCAAAAAAAGCACAAGGATGCAACCATCTAGGCTTTTTTCCATTTCTTGTCCACAAAAGAGTCATGTCAACCTAAAAGGTTCCTTGTAACTGAAGAGTGCATCAACCAAACCACTCCAAAGAAAGAAAATATCAGCTATTAACACGAAATATGGAATGAAAAATAAGAAGTTCTATCTATTAGATTGACTATACATATAGTTTATATAGGAAATTACAAGAGAAGAAATAGGAAACAAGAGACATAATAGGAAACTAACTTATTCCTAAACTAACTTATTCCTAAATCATAAAACTATCTATTTACAGAAATAGGAAACTAATAAAACCATCTATTTACAGCTTAACACTCCCCCTCAAGCTGAGGAATAGATGTCTTCCATTCCCAACTTGAATATAAGATCGTGAAACATTGAACTGTTCAGCCTTTTTGTTAGGATATCAGCTAATTGATGTTCTGATGGAACATGGAACATACACACTGATCCTTCCTCCAATTTTTCTATAATGAAATGCCTATCAATCTCAATATGTTTTGTCCTATCGTGTTGTATAGGGTTATGAGCAATATTGATAGCTGACTTGTTGTCACAATAAAGCTTCATAGGACCATCCCACTTGATTCTCAAATCATCTAGAATAATCTTCAGCCAAAGTAGTTCACACAACCCTTGAGTAATGGCCCTAAACACTGATTCTGCAGACAACCTTGCTACCACATGCTGCTTTTTACTTCTCCTTGTTACCATATTACCTCCAAGAAAAGTACAATACCCTGTAGTTGATCTTCGATTCACTAGGGAACCTGCATAGTCAGAGTCGGTGTATGCTTCTAGAGCAAGAGTATTGTTCTTCTTGAACAAAATTCCTTTCCCAGGGTTGCCTTTCAAGTAATGCAGCACCCTGTAAGCAGCTTCAAGATGAGGTTCTCTTGGATCATGCATGAATTGACTGATCAAGCTCATCAAGTAGGCGATGTTTAGCCGAGTGTGAGCAAGGTATACAAGCCTACCAACCAGCCTCTGGTACATTCTTTTATCCACCACTGGTTCTTCTTTAACTTCTCCCAACTTATGGTTTGGATCTATTGGGGTAGAGATTGGTTTACACCCAATCTTCCCTATTTCTGCCAATAAATCAGTCACATACTTTTGTTGAGAGATGAAGATCCCTTGTGTGGAATATGTCACCTCAATACCGAGGAAGTACTTCAGTTTCCCTAGTTCCTTTATCTCAAACTCTGATGCTAATCTCTGCATTAATTCATGCTTTTCTCTCTCATCATTTCCAGTCACCATGATGTCGTCAACATAGACTAGAAGAGCAGTTACTCCCCCTGCAGCCGAGTGCTTAATGAAGAGAGTGTGGTCACCTTGGCTTTGTTTGTACCCAGACTCTTTCATAACTTTTGCAAATCTCCCAAACCAAGCCTAGGAGATTGTTTTAGCCCATAAAGGGCCTTTTTCAGCTTGCACACCTTGTTACCTGTGTTTCCCTCAAATGCCGGTGAGATGTTCATGTAAATCTCTTCATCTAAATCACCATGAAGAAATGCATTCTTAACATCATACTGTAAGAGTTGTCAATTGTAGTGAGCAGCCAGTGACAATATGATTCTTACAGTATTTGACGTAAATTGAGAGAACAGAATTGTGGAATAATTTCATTATTGAAAACTACATTTGGTGTTAGCTTTATACAGAAAAATCCTAGCTATAGAAAAGGAAACTAATTACTAGGCTATATCAAATCCCATGATTTATGGGATACTCTAACAAAATAGGAAACTAACTAAATTAACCTAATTCTAGGAATTCTGGTTGTTACAAACAAACTTTCCTAAACTAGCATAATTACTATACATAGCAAAATACAAGCCATTAATTTACAACCATAATTCACGTTTTCCCACACTCCCCCTCAAGCTGGTGAATAGGTATTCACCATTCCCAGCTTGGATACAAAGCTTTGAAACACTGAACTACTTAGCCCTTTAGTAAGTATATCGGCAAGTTGACCATGTGTAGACACATAAGGTGTACATATCAATCCACTATCCAACTTCTCTTTGATGAAGTGTCTGTCAATTTCAATATGCTTCGTTCGATCATGCTGTACTGGGTTGTGAGTTATGCTGATTGCAGATTTATTATCAAAAAAGAGTCTCATTGGGCCATCCCATTTAATCTTTAAGTCTTCTAAAACGATCTTCAACCATAGTAGTTCACACACACCCTGAGCCATTGCTCGGAATTCTGCCTCTGCACTAGACCGCACTACCACATTCTGTTTCTTACTCCTCCATGTCATGAGATTTCCACCAAGAAAGGTGCAATATCTAAAGGTTGACCTTCTGTCAATAATTGAGCCAGCATAGTCAGCATTTGTGTATGCCTCAAGTACTAACCCTCCATTCCTTTTGAACAGAATACCTTTACCTGGTGTCCCTTTGAGATATTGTAACACTCGATAAGCTGCTTGCAGATGAGCTTCCTTTGGACTATGCATGAATTGACTAATCACACTCACTGCATATGCTATATCTTGTCGTGTATGAGATAGATAAATGAGCCTTCCTACCAAGCGTTGATACATTTCTTTATCTACTGTGGCATCCTTTTCTGCCTCTCTGAGTCTAAGATTCGGATCTATCGGAGTACTTGCAGGTTTGCATGCGGTCTTGCCAGTTTCTTTGAGAAGATCTATAACATACTTCTGTTGGGAGATAAAAATGCCTTGCTTAGAGTGAGCCACCTCAATGCCAAGAAAATATTTCAACCTCCCTAACGCCTTGATCTCAAATTCCTTAGCCAAACATTGATTTAGAACCTGTCTTTCCTTGTCATCATTTCCTGTCACTATTATGTCATCGACATACACCAAGAGAGCTGTGAGTCCTCCCGAAGATGAGTGTTTAATGAACAACGTATGATCTCCTTGATTTTGCCTATATCCCATGGTTATCATCACTCTTGCAAATCTTCCAAACCATGCTCGTGGTGATTGCTTAAGTCCGTACAAGGCCTTTTTTAATTTACATACAATATGACCAGCTAAATTATTGTCATAACCTGGCGGGACATCCATATAAATTTCTTTCTCTAGTTCTCCATGCAAAAAAGCATTCTTGACATCAAATTGCTGCAAATTCCAATTGTAATTAGCTGCTAATGACAACAAGACTCTAACAGTGTTCATCTTTGCGACTGGAGCAAAAGTTTCTTGGTAATCAATCCCATAGGTTTGAGTATAACCCTTGGCAACCAATCTAGCCTTGTATCTTTCTATTGGTCTATCTGCTCTGTATTTCACAGTATAAATCCATTTACACCCCATGAGTTTCTTTCTTGCCAACAATTTTACCAACTCCCAAGTTTTGTTTTTTTCTAATGCCTCCATCTCCACATTCATAGCTTGTTTCCATTTTTCATTGGTCAAAGCCTCGGATACGGTGGTAGGATAGAAATAGTGTTTAGGCTGACAAGGAAGGCTCTATGAGATGGTGAAAATTTTTTAAAAGATAGGAAGTGTGTAAGAGGGTATAGAGGTCGATTTGTGCATTCTCTAATCCCTTTCCTAACAGCAATAGGGAGGTCCTGGTCATCATTGTTCACGTGAGATTCAGATTGCAATGAAGGATTAGAAATTGTTACCTCATTCTCAGAATTTGGGTTGAAGTCTTGGACTTGCACAGATTTAGGGACAACAGTCTTCTTCCTCGAAAACACTTTGTCAAATCTCACATTCTCAGGGGCAGATTTTGGATTTTCAAGCACAGGTTCAGGCTGATCGGGCAACTGATCGGGCAGCACAAGTTCAGGCTGATCGGACAATTTAGGTAAGGTTTCAATCAAAGGATCAGTGGGACGAGATTATTTGACAAAGGAAGTGATGGCAGATCAAGGAATAAAAAATCCCCCCTATCCTTATCTTCCATTATCGAATCCTCCCCCTGAAGATTAGGAATGGTGAAATAAGATTCTTGTTCATGGAAAGTAACATCTACTGAGACATAAAATCTTTTTGATGGAGGATGGTAACACTTATACCCTTTCTGAGTTGAAGAATAACCCACAAAAACACATTTTAATGCCCGTGGATCTAACTTCCCCCTGTTTTGATTATGAACATGGACAAATGCCACACACCCAAATATCCTAGGAACAAGATTATTTGTAGTGTGTAGGTTTGGATAGAATGTTGAAAGTATGTCCATTGGACTCTTGAATCCCAAGATCCTAGAAGGCAATCTATTTATGAGATGAGCAGCTGTAAGAACTGTTTCTCCCCAAAAGGATTTAGGCACATTTTTATGAAACATGAAGGATCGGGTTGAGTAAAGAAGGTGACCGTTTTTTCTTTCTGCCACTCCGTTTTGCTGTGGAGTGTTAACACAAGATGACTCATGTATTATTCCTTCCCTCTGAAAGTATGGAGTTAGGACTTGATTGAAATAATCCTTAGCATTATCCGACCTAAATCTTTTGACATCGACTCCAAATTGAGTCTTAATCATAGAACAAAACTTTGGAAGGATAGTACCTGACATCACATTTATGTTTGAGCAAAAAAATCTAAGTGACTTGAGTACAATCATCAATGAATGAAACAAACCATTTAGCCTCAGTAATGTTAGGAATAGGAGAAGGACCCCAAATGTCACTATGTATGAGATAAAAAGGAATAGAACTTCTTTTATTGCTAACTGGAAAATACACACGTTTGTGTTTAGCAAGTTCACACACTTCACAATGAAAATGTTCGACGTCTAGACCTTTAAATAAAGAAGGAAACAAAATTTTAATAACCCTAAATGATGGATGTCCAAGTCGGCGATGATGAAGCCAAACTTTTTCTTTATTGAATGAAAAAACTTCTGAGACAAAAGAATGAGATGATTTGCATTTGGTAATGTTTGATTGACTTGCTGTTTTGAGATAGTATAGTCCATCCCATTCTCTAGCATGTCCAATCATCCTTCCCGAATCCTCGTCCTGAAATACACAATGACTATGATAAAAAAACCACATTGTAATGTAAATCTTGAGTGAGTTTTTGGATAGAAATGAGGTTCATGGTTAACCTAGGGACGTGAAGAACATTTTTTAACATCAGTGATGGGCTTATTTTGACATCTCCTATACCTACTACAGTGGTCAAGGAGCCATCGGCTGTGGCTATTTTTCTACTGCTTGAACATGGGAAATATGTGGAAAAAATGTTTGGTGAATCAGTCATATGGTCGGTAGCACCTGAGTCAATGACCCAGGAGTTGGCAAAGGTTATATCCGAGACATTTAATCTAATAGAGAATGGAAACTTACCTGAATACGCCAATGAACCAGTACTTGCTAGTTTGTCAAGGTTGCAAATAAGAGACCTCACCCTCTCAACTTCTTCTTGATTAAGACTGCCTATCTCTTGCGGTGTTGCTTCATTCTGTTGTACTGTTGTAACAAGGGCCTGACCGTTATTACTTGGTTGTTCTCCCTTTTGTCCCCACTCTGAACTTGGTGGTTTTCCATGTAGTTTCCAGCACCGCTCACGGGTATGGCGTGCCTTCTTACAATAAGTGCACCATAAGTTGTCCTTGTAGTCACGATTTTGAGTCTTTAGTTGACTAGATCTTCCATTGCCAGAAACTAGTACTCTTTCCATATGTGTGGCTGAATTGTTACCACTGCCAGCTACCATAGCCGAGCTGTCCGTGTTCTGTGGATTAAGCATCAGGCATCTTCTGCTTTCCTCTCCTCGAATTAATGCCGCCACCTCATTAATGCACAGAACTTCTTGCTTGCCAAGAATCTGGATTCGCACTTGGTCAAATTCTGGATTGAGTCCAACAAGAAAATCATAGACTCGATCTTGTTCTATGAAATCCTTGAGAATAGCAGCATCTTCGGGACACTTGGTCTTTATCACCCTGTAATGATCAAGTTCTTGCCATAAAGATTTCAATTGATTAGCATACTCAGTAACAGTTTTATCTCCCTATTTAGCAGCAACAGTTTTCACCTTGACCTCGTATACTTAGGCCGCATCTCTCGCCTTAGAGTACATCTGTTGGATCGCATCCCAAATGTCCTTAGCAGTAGCTAGGAACATGCATGTGTCACTGATTTCAGGAATCATAGAATTCCACAACTATGCCATAATCATGGAGTCTTCTTCATCCCATGCTTCAAAATGAGGATCTCTAGTTTCGGCCCTGTACCCATGAGATGGTTGATCTTCCCTTTCCCTTTCAACACGGTGCGAACAAGTTAGGACTATTTCAGATAATTTTTTCCATTCAGCCTATATGCAGCCTGAATATTCTGCAATTCTCCGGAATGTTGGGGTCGAATAATCTCCTCTGATTAGGCTATAGCGGTTGTTTCTGCAATCTCTTACATTTTTTACGGAAAAAAAAAAAAAAAAACGGCAATTTCTGGGTGATTCAGGCAAAGCACGTGGGTCAACAATAGACAGCGTTGAAGGCCAAGAGATCAGATTGACAATGAAGGTAAAAAAACAAATGAATGGCAATGAAGGCCAAGAAGAAAATGAAAATCCAGGAGAGGAAACAAATGCTCGGTTTTGAGTTTCAAAAACAGAAGAAAAATAGGGCACTGTATTCAGCAATGAAGACTGAAACAAAATAAATTCCAAGGATCCTAATTCAGCTCTGATACCATGACGTAAATTGAGAGAGCAGAATTGTGGCATAATTTCATTATTGAAAACTACATTTGGTGTTAGCTTTATACAAAAAAATCCTAGCTATAGAAAAGGAAACTAATTACTAGGCTATATCAAATCCCATGATTTATGGGATACTCTAACAAAATAGGAAACTAACTAAATTAACCTAATTCTAGGAATTCTGGCTGTTACAAACAAACTCTCCTAAACTAGCATAATTACTATACACAGCAAAATACAAGTCATTAATTTACAACCATAATTCACGTTTTCCCACAGTATTCATTTTTGCAACTGGAGCAAAAGTCTCCTGATAATCAACTCCATAAGTTTGAGTGTACCCTTTGGCTACCAATCTTGCTTTATGTCTCTCAAGAGATCCATCAGCCTTATATTTAAGTGTGAAAATTTACTTGCAATCAACAATGTTTTTCCCTTTCGGTCTTTCAACAATCTCCCATGTTTTATTCT
Source organism: Vitis rotundifolia (assembly GCA_030254885.1). NCBI lineage: Eukaryota > Viridiplantae > Streptophyta > Magnoliopsida > Vitales > Vitaceae > Vitis > Vitis rotundifolia. The sequence continues at coordinate 7,209,639 of CM058157.1, forward strand.
TATCTAATGCACTCATCTCTTCTCTCATAGCATCCTTCCATTCCCTTTTTGTCAATGCCTCAGAAACAGTGTTAGGGATGATAGTGGTGTTTAGACTCACAATAAAATTCTTGTGGGCTGGTGATAGGTGCTTAAGAGACACATAGTGTGATAGTAGACAAAGTGGTCGATTAGTGCATTCTCTGGTGCCTTTTTTGACAGCAATGGGAAGGTCTAGGTCTAAGTTGTCTGTTGAGTCGGTGGGTTTGAACTTACCATGATTTCATTCCTAGGGTCTGAGTTGGATTCTTGGAACTGCTTTTGTTCTGGAATGACCTTTTCCTTTGAATACACCTTAGGAACCTATGGAAGATTGCGAGTGACACTAGCTGGAACAGGGGATGACACGGGTTCAGTGGTAAAATTGGGTGACTCAGGTGTGATTGATTCGGATGACTTAGGTTCTTCATCACCATGGGTTGAGACATAAGGAAAGTCAAGAGGTTCAAAGGACTCATAAGGACTATCTTCCATCATTGAAATCTCCCCCTAAAGAGAGGACTTGGGGAAAAAAGGTTTATTTTCTGTGAAAGTGACATCTGCAGAGATGTAAAATTTTATGGCTGAGGGATTGTAACACTTGTATCCTTTTTGAGTGGATGAGTAACCAAGGAAGACACATTTTATGGCTCGAGGGTCTAGCTTGTCTTTATGTTGGCTGTGGACATGAACAAATGCAGTGCACCCAAATACCCTAGGAGTGAGCCCATTTGAGGTTCTGAAGTGTGGATAGAAACTCTTAAGTATCTCTACAGGGCTTTTGTTGTCTAACACTTGTGAAGGAATTCTATTTATCATGTATGTGGCAATAAGAACAGCTTCCCCCCAATAGGACTTAGGAACATTCCCTTGAAAGAGTAAGGCTCGAGTTATGTTGAGTAAATGTCCATTTTTCCTCTCGACTACCCCATTTTGTTGGGGTGTATTAACACATGATGAGTCATGGAGAATGCCTTGTGGCTGAAAATAGGGTGACAAAGTCTGGTTGAAGTAATCTCTAGCATTATATGTCGTAAAGCTTTTTATTTTAACCCCAAATTGGTTTTGAACTATTGAGTGGAAATTAGGTATAACAATGCTAACATCAGATTTTTGTTTAAGAAGAAAGATCCATGTAACCCGAGTGCAGTCATCAGTTAAGGATACAAACCAATGAGCCCTAGAAACATTAGGTATAGTCGAAGGACCCCATATGTCACTATGAATCAAATGAAAATGATGAGAACTTCTTTTATTGCTAATAGGAAAAGATACACGAGTATGTTTTGCCAATTCACAAGTTTTGCAATGAAACTCAGAAATATCTAATCCTTGGAACGAATGAGGAAACATGACCTTTAAAACTCTAAAAGATGGATGACCTAGACGTAGGTGATACAATCAAATCGTATCTTTATTTGAGAACTGAGAAAAGACAACGACAAATTATTACTAGTTTTCTGAGATGATTCAAGGTGGTAAAGACCACTCATTTCCTTAGCAAGTCCAATCCTCCTCTCCCCGAGCCTTGTTCCTGAAGAACACAATAAGAAGGGAAAAAAATAGCATAATATTTAAGATCATGGGTAAGCTTTTGAATGGAAACAAGGTTGGCTGACAATTTTGGTACATGGAGGACATTTTTAAGAATAAGGGTAGGTGTGATGTATATGTCTCCGAAACCTGCAACGGCAGCTAAAGAGCCATTGGCCACTGCAATTTTCTTGTTACTTGGGCTTGGGGTATAGGTATGGAAAAGTTGAGATTTGGAGGTCATATGGTCTGTGGCACCGAAGTCTATTATCCAAGAGTCATCATAAACCCTATGTGAGGCATTTATGCAAAAAGAGAGTGAAGGTATACTTGAATTTTCCGACATCTTCCACGAAAAAACCTGATCTCTTGGAATTAAGGCAGATCGCAAAACAAAAAAACCAACAACAATAAAGGCTGGTAAAAGAACACGTGAATAAAAAAAATCCAGCTATGAAGGCCAGAAAAATGGCGATGAAGGCCAGAATGATGCCCAGGTCTTAAAAACCTACAACTTTGATACCATGTCACGAAATATGGGATGAAAAATAAAAAGTTCTATCTATTAGATTGACTATACACACAGTTTATATAGGAGATTACAAGAGAAGAAATAGGAAACAAGAGACATAATATGAAACTAACTTATTCCTAAACTAACTTATTCCTAAATCATAAAACTATCTATTTACAGAAATAGAAAACTAATAAAACTATCTATTTACAGCTCAACAGCTACCACAACATACTTTCTTTTGAACAATACAGGAGCAAGTGATTCATCATTTCCTCCTAGTCTTTCACAAATAACTCCTCTTAGCAAAGTCCACCCCTCCTTTTGAGCTGGTCAAGATATTCTATAGAAATGAGGATCCTAGTTTCACTAGCAATTTTGGAATTGTTGCTCTTTGATCTTAAGTTAATGGCTTCACTAGCAATAACTGATAAGAACTACATCTAGAATCTGTATGTCTTCTGCAAAAGCATGTCAATAATCTAAAACCATGTTTCCAATCACTTTCTTAAGTTCGTTCGCTAACACTTTAGTTAACATCTTGTACAATCCTCCTATAAGACTTCATGAGTCTAAAACCTTTTAAATCTTCTGCACCACCTTTTTTGGGATTAATACCAATAAAGTGATGTTTAAGTTTCTAAGGAAAGTGCCTTGAGTGAAGAACTCCCTAAAAAAACTAATGACCTTAGACTTAATGATTTCCCAGCATGAATGCCAAAAAGACATAGTAAAATCATTTGGCCCTAGAGCTTGATCCCCACTAAGATTAGAAAGAGCATAAAAAAAAAAAAAAAAAAAAAACACCTCCTCTAAGCTCTTTGAAGAAATTTGAGGGAAAAAGAATACTTCTCTTATTTTTTGCTCTACTTCCAAAGTGATTATTGCATCAACATTTATACATGAATTACTAAGGTCATCTGCCTTAAAAAAAAAAAAAAAAAAATCTAATCCTTGATTTTAGGAGAAAGTCTCTCATAAAATCAGGAAATAAAATTAGAATAGGAAACAATTTAATGCGGTAAAGTTAGCGGTACAGTTGTACCTTCCGGATTTCCACATTCCCCTTCAAGCCGGGTTGTAAATGCTGATCATTCCTAGCTTGGATCTCAAGTCTTCAAGTTGGCTCTAGAAAACACCTTGGTAAGAATATTTGTTGTCTGGGGAGTTGTTGGAGTGTAAACCAATGAAACCATCCCTTCTTCTATTTTCTCCTTAATAAAATGGTGATCTATTTCCACATGTTTTGTCCGATCATGATGAACCAACTTCTATTTCCTCCTCTTTAACCACATTCCTTCACAAATTCCATGTGTCGTAGCTCTAAATTCTACTTTTACACTGCTCTGAGCTACAACAAATTGTTTCTTGCTTTGTCAAATAACCAGATTCCCTCATACATAGGTGCAATATCCTGAGGTTAATCTTCGATCAATTATGCTGCCAACCCAATCTGCATTTGAAAATTTTTAATGTTTCTCTTCTGTGTTCCCTTTCCTGCAGTCATTTTGAGATATCTCAGAATACGATACACAACTTTCATATGTTCCTCAATTGGATTGTTCATGAATTGGCTAACCACGCTGACTAAAAAGACAATGTTTGGTCTTGTGTGAGAGATATAAATGAGTTTCCCCACAAGTCTTTGATATCTCCCTTTATTCATTGGAGCAGTTCCTTTAACTGTTCCTAGTTTAGTAGTATAGTTCAAAGGTGTGTTTGCAGGTTTACAACCAAGCATCCCAGTCTCCTTAGCAAGTCTAGGACATACTTACATTAGGAGACTGTAATACCCATTTTTGATCTAACAATTTCCATCCCAAGAAAATATTTAAGATTTCTCAGGTCTTTAATTTTGAACTCATGGGTAAGAAGACTCTTAAGCTTGCCTATTTCTTCATCATGATCTCTAGTCAGGATTATGTGATCCTCATAAACAATGACAATGACAGTTTTTCCTTAGCAATGTGTTTTACGAATAAATTATGGTCAAACTGACACTGGGAGTAACCAAACCTCCTTACAACCTTGGTGAATGATCAAACCAAGCTTGAGGAGATTGCTTAAGACCATGTAAGGATTTTTTTAGTCTATAGACTTTGTTAATGTTTGTCTCAGTCTCAAGACCTAAAGGAATTTCCATGTATAAGTCACCATTGAAGAAAGCATTCTTGATGTTCAGATGATGAAAAAGCCAATCTCGGTTAACAGTTAACGACAATAAAACACGAATTGTATTCAATTTAGCAATTGGAGCAAAGGTTTCTTAGTAGTCAATTCCATAGGATTGCATAAATCCCTTAGCAACTAGCCCAACTTTATAACTATCAACACTCCCATTTGCTTTGTACTTGGCTATGAAGATCCACTTACTCCCAACCAGATTATTTTCTTTTGAAAGTTTAGCAAGTTCCCATGTCCCATTCTTTTCAAGAGCTTGGATCTTTTTTTCAATGGCTATCTTCCATTCAAATATTTGGAGGGCTTCTTGGATATTGTTGGGAATCCGAATATTCGTAAAACTAGTAACAAAGGCCCGATAACCAGGACAAATTCTTATAGAATATAAAGTTATAAATGGATGATTTGTGCAAGATCTTACTCCTTTCCTTTTGGCAATAGGCAAATTGAACTCATCATCTTCTAACTCATTAGGATTAGAATCAATATTACCTGAGTGTGTCTTTTTTGGGATAGAATTCGATTCAATTTCATGTACTAGCTTGGCATGTGTTTGTTGCTCTATATCTTCTTGAGACTTCTTTTTTTTCTTTGAGTAGACAATAAACTAATTGTTATTGACAGTCTGAGATTGGTTTGGGCAAAGAGGAGTACTTGTCTCGGTGCCTATGAATTCAATAGTTTGGAGTGGGAGACTTGGAGCAAGAGAGATAGGATTGAAGTTGTGAACAATAACAACTCAAGTGTTTGAGGTTTGATCATGGTTTCTATTTCCCAAAACCAGTATTCTAAATTTTATTCTCCCCCTGAATATCGGTTTTAGAGTAATAGGACTGATTTTCAAAGAATGTTACATCCATAGAGGTGTAGAACATTTTTGTGATGGGAGAGTAACACTTATAGCCTTTTTGGTTTAAAGTGTATCTTAGGAAAATATGCTTAGTGGCCTTAGGATCAAGCTTACTCCAATGTTGTTGGGGAATGTGAATAAAGGTTGAGTAACCAAATAACTTCAGTGGAATGGAGGAAATGAGTTGAGTCCTTGGATATGATTTGAGAAAGACTTTGCATATAGTTTGAAAACTCAAGACACGAGAAGACATTCTATTTATGAGATAGGTTGCAATAAGTACAGTTTCTGCCCAAAAATTATGTGGGACATGGGAAAAGAGCATAAGGGCCCTTACAACTTCTAATAAGTGTCTATTCTTTCTCTTGACTATCCCATTTTATTGAGTATCAATGCAAGAACTTTAATGAACTATACATTGTTTTAATAAGAATTCCCCCATGATAGAAGTGAAATAATCTCTTGCATTGTTAGTTTTCAACACTTGTATTTTGGAATGAAACTTGGGTCTAAATCATGTTATAAAATTTTTTGAAAATTTGACCCACTGTTGATTTTTCTTTCATTAGAAATATCCAAGAAATTCTAGTATGATCATCTACATAGGACACAAACCAACTAATCCATGTTATGTTCTTTATCTCAGATGACCCCCAAACATCACTATGTATCATGGAAAAAAGATGAGATGGTTTGTATGGTTGAATTGGATAGGGTTTGCAAAGATGTTTGGATAATTGATAAATTTCACACTGAAAACCATCCGAACTTTTAGTGAATAATAATGGAAATTTTTTTTTGAGATACAAGAAACTAGGATGTCCTAACTGATAGTATCATAACATAATATCACTATCTTTATTAGAACTAAAGACAAAAAGAGATCGTTTTTCACGAACTGTCAGTTGAGGTTGTCTTTCAATATAATCAGTCACTTTGAAAATATATAGTCTTGAACAAACCTCTACATTGTCAATTGCCTTGTCCGAATTCAAATCCTAAAAGATACGATGGTTTAGGAAAAATTTAGTAACACAGTTCTTTTCTTGAGTAAGTTTACTAATGGACAAAAGATTGCAATCTAAGTTTGGAACCAAAAGAACAAAGTCAAGAGTTAGGTCCTTAGAGATGACAACAGAACCTGTACTAGCCACCTTTGAGAGAGAACCATTAGCTATACTAACCATATAATCTCGCGAACAAGGTGTATAGTTTTGAAAAATTGTAGCATCACCAATCATGTGATCAAAAGTTCCTGAGTCAACAATCCAAGGACTCAAATTATTATTATTATTATTATTTTTTTTTTTTTTTTTGGGAAGCAAGAAAATTACCCTTTTCAACTAAGGATTTGGACCCGATGATAGAACTGAACAAATTTACCCCTTGTTGGCACTTGCTGAACATTTTTGTAACAGTTCCAATTACTCTTTACTGAACAAACTGGAATTGGGTGGTGCTGGGTTGTTTTCAATGGTGACATGGTGTCCTCACCTTTATCATTTTGAGGATGTGACGACTTCCAATCCCCTGGTTTCCCATGGCTTTTCCAACATATGTCCTTCGTGTGACTTGGTTTTCGGCAATGATCATACCAAGGTCTCCCTTTTCTTGGTTGATTGTTGTTAGAAGGATTGGGAGGATCCTAAGCCGCTAGGGCTGAACCCTTGATGATAGGTTGGTTGGTTTGTGACCCTAACAGAACTTTCTACTTTCTTCTCGACACACTTTTGAGGTAACTTCTTGGATATTAGGTAAACGTTTCTTGAGTGGAGGTGGTTTCTAAGGTTGAAGAGTCCTTCTTGGTGGTCATTCCGTATTTAATCATAGACAGATTGAATGGTTCAAAATTAGCTCTGATACCATGAAGAAATTTAAGGGAAAAAAAACACTTCTCTTATTTTTCACTCTACTTCCAAAGTGTTTCTTACATCGCTATTTATACATGAATGACTAAGCTCATCTACCTTAGAAAAAAAAATTAATCCTTGATTTTAAGAGAAAATCTCTCATAAAATCATAAAATAAAATTAGAATAGGAAACAATTGTATGTAGTACAACTAGCAGGATAGTTGTACCTTCCAAATTTTCACACTCTTGAAACTATCCCTCAAAACTTAAAAAGTCAAACCCCTTATGCTCAATCTCCAATCTCCCAACTCAAAAAGAAGAAAGTGAAAAGCTTTGTGCACCCATCCTTAATCTCACTCTCCTTAGACAAACTAGCACTAGTAACTTACTTTGCTTAGCAAGTTTCTTCTGCTGCACACATTAGCCATTTTGTGAAGAAACTTGTATTCCTATCTCCCTCCATTAACTAAATTTCCCTAGATTTTTGCTTCCATTAAAGTTTCTTCCATTGAAGCCCCACTTTCTATACTCCTTTGAAGCCACCTTTCTAGATTCCACCTCATCAACCAAGAGAGGAGACATTCTCTCCTTAAGACTCCTAATAATCAATTTGAGAAAGAGCATCCTCCTTCCTAAACATAACATTCTTAAGGTCTTCTTTGTTCAGCACCTCAAGATTCTTTTTAAGAGCCTTAAACTTCACTATAAGGCAATGACTCTACTCGATTCGCTAACTTCATATCCCGTCTACCAACTTCTAATGAGGTCTTTCAACCCATGAACCTGAAGCCACATATTATTAAATTTGAATGGCGTTTTGCCCTTTTTTTACCCCTCCTCCCTTAAGGACAATAGGACAATGATCAGAAACTGACTTAGGAAGAACGAACTGAGACGGGCTTGAAAAATGGTCCTCCCGCTCTTTTGAAAGAAATGGTCTAGCTTGAGCACAACTAAGAATTCGGGCCTCTGCTCCATGTAAACAAATCTCCAATCAAAAAAAGAACCCTCAAATTCAAACCCTTCATTTAATTTGGAAAATGCCTCATTTAATTATCTTAAAATTATTAAAGTGGGTTAGGTGAGCCTAAAATGCTTTTATTTAACTTTTGTACATCTTTGAAGGATTACTCATCTTTCTTGTATTCATCATTTATTGATTGAAGGTGCTTTTGTTTGTCTCAGAAAAAATAAAAATAAAAAATAAAAACCTATGATCCTTTGTTAGTTTTAGAGTTCTATTTTGGTGCTTACCATTTTGATAAGGAGTTTATAATTCATTCAATAAAATGAGATGAATTTATTACAAAAATAAATGAGATGACTTCCTCAAATTTGCATAACTAAAATCATGGAAGATGTTGTCATCATTGGTGATATATTGATGTTTTTGAGGTTTTAGAAAGAAATTCAAGAAATAAGTTGCCCATTACAAAATAAGCTTGTTAAACTACCATGCAAAGCAAGATTGCCTACAATCAAGTTTTTGCCTCACCAAGACAGACCTATATAACTTTTGCTAACTGGTGGAAACACACAATAAATCCAAGAATGGTGCATTGTGTATATGAAAAAAACAAGTTCACTATGACACCCTTACATGCAATTAATTAAACACAAATAAAACAAAGAAAATGATGCACTCACAATGAAAGGAACAGGGGCATCAAGAAAATCGAACATCTTCCTTGGTAAAACCTAAAAAAGATCAAATACAACACAATATAAGACAATTATAATAAGTCATGGACCCATAATTATTTGTCAATGCCTATATATGTATATAAGTATCTCCGTATAATTGTCGAAAAACCATAATCAAGAAGCAATATATTTTTTTATAGGTGACCTTTTTTTAACCCCATAATCAAACCTGAAATCATTCTATCCCCACCCAAAACCATTGCCACCTAAGCTTGTCCTCAAGGGCACTATCAAGGAGCAATATTACCACATACAACATGACTAAATTCCAGTTAAAGCTACAAGATGTTGAATTGTTCTATAATGTTATATGCATGGCATTAAAATTTCATACATATTATCAAAAAAATTTCAAACTGAAAAAAAACCAGTGATTTCAGAATGCTCTCAAACTTACAGGAAGCAATAAGCTCTGCCATTCAAATGGACGAATCATGGGAATAAGAGATAACACTGTGGCCGATAGAACACCCTGCATTGGTTGATATATATATTTTTATTTCAAAACTAAGAATCAATTCCAAACAAATCTTCTTTATTTATTCATAATGTTCAAAAACTGAAAATAAACATTTATAATTAAAAGAAGGTTAAACACATGTCTCTAAATCAGCATGGAAATTTCCATCAACAAGATTGATTTACCAGATTTGAGCACGTTACTACCACTTGCTTTTCCAGCAATACTCCTCCAAGCAATGCCAAAACCTAGAAAAGCAAATTGCCATATTCATGTTCACTATTACAATCCATAGCATTAGTTTGTAGCTAATAAACTAGAAATGCTCAAAGTACTTGCATAGAAACCATTTTTCAGACAAGTAACAAAAGCTTAAGCGAATGGTAAAAATAGAAGCTCATGCATTACCCATAAATGTCTACCACACCACATAATTGACAAGCAACAGAATTGTTCATTGATTTTTTTTTTTTCCTTAACAAGAAATTTATTTGTATCTCTCCACAACAAGTTTTGCTAGTCATATTGGCCAGAGATTAAGCACCATCCACATTCTTTTACTTATTAACATAGTTTATCATTAAAAAAATAAAAAAAAATTAAAAAAAAAGGAGCTCCACCATCATAAAAGAACTTTTTTCTTTCTTGACATCCAAGTTCTTGGTTGTGATTGAAGGCAATTAACAGAGATATTTACAAATAAGAACCATTCTTGTGGCATACAACACTCCTTAATATGCCAATGTACATGCTTAGAATGCCAGGATGTTTCCAGATAAAAAACTTTTTACTGCTATTTGCAGGCATAAAGCTGGGGATTAAGACCTGGTTGTTTAATCAGGCCCCTGTTGTTTTGTTTTAATATGGAGAAGGAATCTAACTATGAATAAGAAAGTGTATGATATGAAAGGAAGGGGATTTCATACTAAATATAAATATAGCTTTATATTGTACACAAACAAATATATATTTAGCATATATAAATACATAAATTCATATGCACAAGCATACATAGAAATGTATGTGTACACAAACATGCAAACATGCATGTGTCCACACACATAGACAATCATATATACAAGCACCTATATGCATACATGATTTTGTATTATTATATGAATAAAAAATATATGCATATATCTAAACATGTCCTTATAATGTTTTGCCATGTCAGTCAATCATTTTAACCCAAAATTTAGTTTCCATTTTGGGGATTTATTGTGCAGATGTGAAAACAAGGGATGTGGGGAACCTCTTGTACTAGATAAAGAAAGATAAGAGATAAGGGTGATGAAAGAAAGAGGAAGGTCCTCTCGCCGTAAACCTTCCTAGAAATGATTTTCTCAATCCCCCACTAATAATGAAATGGACATTGCCAAGCAAATCTCTAAGGATAACAATTGAGGCATCCTACCCATTAGAGTAGAGAGCAATGCATAAATTCTCCTAATTGGTAGTATGTCAGAACAAATTATTTTAAGTAAGAAACCTCCAAAAGCACCACCCATGAGGCCCATTTAGTTCACATAATGTGAATAGGCCCACTTTAAGGTATAAATTCCAAGAACTAATATCCAAAATCATTTATTCTCATTCTATTATTTGGAAATGTTTGAAATGTAAGTAGGAATTTGTTATTATATTGAAGAAACCAAGGAATTAACTCCTTAATTTTCATGATTTGATTGAAAATATCAACGAATTAATTCCTTGATTTCTTGGATTGTATGGTTGTAAAATTCCTTGATTTCCAAGATTGCATATCTGTATATTTCATATCTTATTTTTCTTTACTTTTTGGGTAAAGTGTTTTCATTGACTTTCTTTATGTAATTTAGTTTCCTAACTTTGTAGGATTGTACACTATAAATATTGTATCATTTCATTGGAAATGAAATGAATAAAATCATTCTTTTTCACATGGTATCATAGCAAGGTTCAAGGTCACTAAGTTCTCTTCTAATTTTTTCTTAGCAATCTTCTTTACTACTGATTTCCAATGGCCTTTATTGTCGCTATCCTCTATCTCAAGTGGCCTTTATTGTCATTACCATTTTCTTTTCCTTCTTAACAACTTTATTTACCATTAACCTATATCTATTTTACTATTTACTACATCAAAAATCTCAAAAAATCCAACCACCAACCAGTGACTATCAAAACCTTCAACCCTCATTCAAACTTAATGGCCAAAACTATCTGATATGGCTTTAACAAGTGCACACATTCTTAAAGGGAAAAAGGAAGCTTAATCACTTGATTAGACTAGTATTGAGGGAAGATAATATGAAGTTTGTTGCTTAGGATAAGGATTTAGATCATGTTTGGTTGGTTGGACATAGCATGAAATAGGATAAGAGAGGAGATGCTATATACCATCCCATGTTTGGTTGATAATGGGATATGATAAGTTATCTCATCACTTATCCTATCCTATGTTCAACCAAATATGAGATATGATAAGCAGTGGGATATATTATCCACCATGTTTTTTTTATCCTTTTTACATAGAATATGCATATCCCATGTATTGTAAATTTTTTTTTTTTTTTTTTTCATATCATTTTGCAAAAATTAAAAAAAAAAAAATATTATAAATTAAACTTATGGCTAAAAAAGAAAAACTAAAAAAATATTTATAAAATAATATTAATATATGATATATGAATTATTTTTATATATTGAATAACATAATATAACAAAATTTATTTATAAAGTTTAAATATTTTAATCATGAATATTGTTAAAAATAAGAGAAATTTTATTTTTTTAAATAAAAAATATTGGAATGTGATATAATTTTTATTTTAAACATTGAAAATAATATATATTCCATATTATAGTTTTATTCATTTCACAAATTAAATATAAATATAATATAATATAATATATTCCATTAGATATATTACCTTGAAATATCATTTTCATAGAATATGTATATCTAAGGATATCATATCCCATTGAAAATTATATCCTAGGATATGTATTTCCTATCTAATAGGATATGATATCTTAGGATATACATATCATATCTTATCCTATCCCACCAACCAAACGTAGCTTAAATGATCATGTCTTGGTTATGAAACACATTTTAACTTAAAATTAGTGGAGCATGTATTCCAAAGACCAAGATGTAGCTCAAATTTATATGATAAAGGCTAAGATTTGATCTACAAAGCAAGGTACTTTCTTTGTAATTGAGTATAACAATGTTATGAAAGGATTATGTTTGAATTGGACTATTATCAAAATCTTAAAATGAAGGATAGTGAAGATGCTGCTATGCTTCTTAAGTTTATTGAAAGAGAGCGAATATTCAAATTATTGGCTTGACTTACTGTGGAATATGATCAAGTACGTATTTAAATACTTAGGACGGAACCACTAGCATCCTTAATGATGTATTCTAAATCAGAAGCGTTGAAGAAAGGAGAAAGAACATAACATTGGACATTCTAGCAAGTGAAAGGTCTACCCTTGTTTTAGGCTCTCGAAGTGGTCTACTCCCTAGCACAAATTCTAGTAGATGAGGGGTATCCAAGCAGCCAAGTAATAAAGATAACCCTTGGTGTACTCATTGCAAGAAATCAAGACATACAAAAGAGATCTGCTAAAAGTTACATTGGAAACCATGGTCCCTTAGCAAGAACAGTGGAAACTAGAACCAATAGCAGTTATGACAACAAGGAGGCCAAGCCAATATGACACTTTTGGAGTAGAAACCAAACCATGAGAATTCAAACAACTTGGAGTTTGACGGACTAAAAAAAGAAAAAATTGAAAGCCTTCGGAGTTTCTTCACCTCATTAAATAAGCCTAGCGCATCATGCTCCTTGGTCAGATCAAGTAAGTATTCCATTACTAGTTCTTTTAGTGCCTCAAAATATTTTTGGCATAGAAATTAAGTTATATACTCGAGTGCTACCAACCACTCAACCCACAACTCTCATCCTTTCTTATCTTACAACATGGCCTAAGGTTACCATTTCTGTCGGATATTTTTTTTTTGATAAGTAAAAAGTAAGTATATTAATCAAAAAAAGGAAACACCAAAAACCAGTGTCCTCGAAGTATACAGAGAGTATACACATCGCCTTCCCTAACTAGGAGCCTATCCAGTCTAAAAAACTTACAAGAGAAGAAGGGCTCGCTACTAAGGAAACCCTAACCCAAAACCAAAAATTTCATACAAAAGAATATTTCAATCTTTGAAGCGAGAGCTCCTCATTCCCAAAAGCTAGGCTATTCCTCTCATTCCAAACTGATCAAAATATACATAAAGGAGCCATATGCCAAGCCCTCTTGCGCCTTTTCCCCACAAACACTTCATTCCATCCAAGAAGGGTTTCCTTCACTGTACACGTAAGAGTCCAAGACACACCAAAAAGGGAGAAAAGAAGGTTCCACAAGGCCCTCGTCTTAACACAATGAAGTAAGAGATGATTCACTGTTTCTACTTCAGATAGACAAAGAAAGCACCATTTTCCAAAGAGAACCCCCTCCTTTGAAGTTCCTCCAAAGTTAAGACTTTACCCCAGGAAGCCTCCCAAGCAAAAAAAGCTATCTTTAGAGGCACTCTTACCCTCCAAATACTTTCGCTAGGGAACATAGAAGAACCCTCACGCTCCAAAATAGAATAAAGAGACTTAATTGAGAAAGCACCATCATTTGAAGCTGTCCAGATCACTCTATCTTCCTCCTCCCTTTGTACCCGGAAGGCATGGATCTTCTACAACAAACACTTCACCAATTTCTCCCAGTCATTAAACACCCTTGCAAAAAGAGGAGTCCAGCCATCCCCATCACCAATAGGGTTCCAAACCTCCGAAATCCAAGCATTCTTAGACAAGGAAATGGAAAAAAGAGAGGAGAAGGACTCACAAAGTGGCTCATCTCCACACCACTTGTCCGTTCAGAATATCACTCTTTGCCCACTACCCACATGGTAAGCTAACCTACCATCTACAAGCCACCACTTCTTCTTGATTGCTTTCCAAAGCCTAACACTGTTTCTCCCATTTACTTCCCAAGTACGCCATCCCCCCTCCTCTTCGCCATACTTGAGGCTAATTACACGCCTCCAAAACGCCTCTCTTTCATTAGCATACCACCAATTTCACTTACACAACAGAGCACTATTCATCAAAGCTAAATTTCTCACACCTAACCCACCTTTCTTTTCATCCAAGCAAACCAAGTTCCATCTGACAAGGTGTGGCTTTTGGACGAGAGCTCCCCCACCCCACAGAAAATCCCTTTGAATCTTCTCCAATCTCAACCTCACTTTTCTTGGCAAGTAGAAAAGAGATATAAAGTAAATAGGCATGCTAGAAAGAGTGCTTTTGATTAGGGTGAGTCTCCCTCCTTTAGATATATACTGCCTCTTCCACATAGCAAGTCTTCTACGAAAATGCTCTTCAACCCCATCCCATACAAGCAATGAATTGAAAGGTGCCCCTAAAGGCAATCCCAGATAACAGGAAGGGAGCCCACCCACTTTACAACCCAACTCCAAGGCCAAACCCTCTATATCATGCACCCTACCCACTGAGATCAGCTCACTCTTCTCTAAGTTGATCTTCAACCCTGAACACGCCTCAAACCACATGAGAAGCCAACTTAGATAAGTCATCTGTTCTAAAGACTCCTCACAAAAAATCAACGTGTCATCTGCGAATAACAAATGCGAGATTTGAAACCCCTCACCACTCCTACCTCTCACCTCACCCAGATAAGAAGCCCCCACTAATAGCCCTTCTCAACATACAATTGAACACTTCCATGGCTATCACAAACAAGTAAGGGGAGAGAGGATCTCCTTGTCTCAACCCCCTCGAGCTTTGAAAAAAACTGAAAGGAGAACCATTATTTAAAACAGAAAATTTCACAGTGGAGATACACCAATCTATCCACTTTATCCATCTCTCCCCAAAACCCATCTTTTTAAGAACTGCCAACAAAAAGCTCCAACTAACATGATCATAAGCCTTCTCTATATCCAACTTGCATAATACCCCTCCAACATTGTCTTTCAACCTTTAGTCTACAGCCTCGTTTGCAATCAAAACTGCATCCAAAATTTGTCTACCTTCCACAAAAGCATTTTGGGACTCCCAAATCACTTTCCTATCACTTTTTTAATTCTATTAGCCAACAGCTTGTAGAGGCTGCCTACAAGGCTAATTGGTCTGAAATCTTTCAGATCTTCTACACCTCCCCTCTTTGGAACTAAGACCAAGAAAGTTGCATTAAGAGATTTAACAAATCTGCCCCTCTCATGGAATTCTCTGAAAAAACCCATGATCTCAATCTTCACTATGTCCCAACAAAACAACCAAAAAGCCATAGTAAAGCCATCCAGACCGGGGGCTTTATCCTTACCTAGATCTGAAAGTGCTGTAAATGCCTCTCCTTCTGAAAAAGGGATCTCCAGCCCCTCAGCCTCATTGCTAGCTAACCTCATGAAAGACAACCCATCAACACAAGGACACCACCCCCCTTCTTCAGTATACAGCTTTTTAAACGCCCCCACCACACTATTTTTTAAATCATTCTCCTTCGTATGGCGACAATCATTCACTTTCAACTTGGACAACCAATTTCTTCTGCTGTGGACATTCGCCATCCTGTGAAAGAATCTGATGTTATTATCCCCCTCTTTCAACCACAGTTCCCTAGACTTTTGTCTCCAAGAAATTTCTTCCCTCAACACCCAAGTCTTATAAGCCTCCTTCCTTGCTTCACAATCCTCCAGACTTAGAGTTGAATGTTTCTCCAATTCATTCCAGTACTCCACCTGTTTGAGAGCTTTACTCTTCTTAGTGTCAATTAAACCAAAAACTTCTTTATTCTAGATCTTTAAAATATCTTTTAAGGCTCTTAGTTTTGCATCCAAAACAAAGTTGAAAGACCCAATAAAAGATAAACTCCCCCACCACCTCTTCATCTGATCCATGAACCCCTTTTCCTCCAGCCACATGTTCTTAAATCTGAACGGTGATGAACCCCTCTTCAAACCTCCACCTTATAGGAGGATGGGAAAATGATCAGAGACTGGTCTAGCAAGGACCCCCTACGTAGCCCCACTGAACATACTGTCCCAATCATCTGTCGGTAAGAACCTGTCAAGCCTAGGCTGGGACTGGTTATTTAACCCGCCTCGCCATGTAAAAGGACCCCCCTGTAAAGGATAGTCCCTTAGCTCCAAATCCTCCACCACTTCTGTAAATCTCCTCATTGAAGCAAAAAGCCCACCCCTTCTACTACGCTCCTCTGGATATCTGACCATATTGAAATCTCCCCCCACACACCAGGGGTCTCTCCATAACCCTTATATTGACCCGAGCTCCTCCCAGAAAACCTCTCTATCCTTACTGCACACCAGACCATATACTCCAGTGAACACCCACCTCAGCCCATCCACACAATTCTTAAACCGACATGATACTGTAAACATCCCTTCTTCCACCTCCAACAAATCAACCAATTTGTTGTCCCAGAACACCAGAACACCTCCAGCTGCCCCCTTAGAATTGATTGCTCTCCAGTCTAGATGTCTTTCTACCCCAAGACTACAGACAAGTCCCATACTCATTTCCTTGATTTTAGTTTCCTACAGGCACACCACATCCACTTTATTGGATTTTATGACGGACTTAATGACTTTTCTCTTATCATTATCGTTTGCCCCTCTGACATTCCATGATAAAATCCTTATCTTCATTTGCACCCCGATCCAGAAGCCCCTCCAAACGTGCTTGCATTGGTAGCCACTCTAGCTCTTTTATAGCTTACTGTCCACTCCAGCTTTTTAATTCTCCACTGGATTTTGAAGCCGAAGACTTCATCTTTCTATACGCCCCGTCCTAGCTCTTTTGTTCAATTCTCCCCTTCATTCTCCTCAAAAGGTACAAAATTTCCTCCTCAAACCCTTCTGTTGGCATACCCAAACAACGACTGAACATTCTAAAATCTTTGAATATTTTTTTGGAATGGATTAATTTGTATATATAGGATCAAATTTTGTACATGATAGACTTTGTTGATTGGTTGTGCTTGATGTAAGGAGAGGGAGGTTGTTTTTTGTTTTCTCTTTACTTTTTTTTTTTTCCTTTTGGCACTTATTGTATTCATCGTGTGTACTTTTTTGCACCCTTTCCAAGGCTTTATTAATACACTCCCCTATATTTTCTATCAAATACACACACACATATATAGATCTTTGATGAAATTAGAAAGCATGATGAGAATTTAATTATAGTTATAGTTTGTGCTTACTTTTCTTTTTTCTAACAATTATGTACAAGTTGCCATGTTTTATTTCTTATGAAGTTTCCCTTTGAACAAGATTTAGTTAATCCTAAAAATATATGATTAACCAAATTGATCACAATAAAACAAGTGATGTTTTTTTTTTTTTTTTTTTCTGATAGGAAACGACAAAGAGATATATTGATAAAAAAGAAGTACAAGAGAAGGATGAGAAATCCTCCCAACAGAGAAAACAAAGCTAAGAAAATACAAACACAAGTGATGTTACTTATGATGATAAGAACTTCAT
The DNA here is from genome assembly GCA_030254885.1 of Vitis rotundifolia. NCBI lineage: Eukaryota > Viridiplantae > Streptophyta > Magnoliopsida > Vitales > Vitaceae > Vitis > Vitis rotundifolia. The sequence goes on from CM058157.1 coordinate 7,227,314, forward strand.
TACTAGAGAACTACTTAGAGCAGATGAAAGAAACAGATACTACTGAATTGAAGACAAGCCTATGATGCTAGAGTGAAAAACATTACACTTTCAAGGGAGAGAACTCGACAAACTGTTGCTGTTGTCCATATTGATAGTGCAAGAGCTTCCTCGGCAGCAGCTAACTTGACATTGGCCTTGTTAAATTTTATTTTTTAAGTAACATAAGACGAAATTCATAAAGTCACACAATGCAGTAAGCTGACATCATACCTCAGCAGGTTCCAGTGAAGGATGCAATCTTATGAAATGTGCAGAAATTGGAGGTCGATTATACTCAATGGCCTGCAGAAGTTCAAGGGGCTGAAAAACTATCTTACTTCCTCGAGGGGCAAGTGGCAGAGCATGATAACTGCAAACTATCTGTAGCAAATCGTTTTGATGCTCCTATCACAGAGATCAAAATAGGGAAATGACAAAATGCACTCAAGAATATTACCGACAATGAAAAATTGGTAAACTTGGAAAGAAAAAACAAACTAACCTTTGCCCAATCCATTATTACATCATCCCCAGCATCTTTTTCAAGGCCTAGAAAAACATCATCTTCATCATCTGATCCCATGCCTTTCCCACAACTGCCAAAAGACAAGCATATATTTAGAGAAAGAGAAATTATAAATGTATCCACCAAAACTCTCCTTACATCCACCCTATTAATGAATTTTGTAAGACACAAATGTCCCTTGTTGAACTCTCAAAACAACCTTCAGAACAAAAAAAAAAAAAAAAAAGGAAAAATTGAAACCCGTGATGTCTGGTCTTGGAAGGCCGGATATAGCTCAGATTTCTAGCGTTGAAGGACCAGACATAGCTAAGATGTCCAGCCTTCCATGACCAAACACCATGAGTTCCATTTTTTTTTTTCCTTCATTTACATTACAACTTTTCATGATTTCTCACTTCTAAATCACAACTACATTCTAACTTATCAAAAAAAAAAAAAAATCACAACTACATTCTTTCTAATTGTTTTTCAACCATTTTTACAAGTTTTTTTATCAAAAATTATACATGAGTAAGCCCTAAAAGATTTTCATGTTCTATGTTATATGGATTCAAACAAAATACAAAGGGCTTTCTCTTTCAGAAACACATAAGGGTTTTGTAATCAGTACTTTCCTATTATTTATAGGTTTTATAATTGGTACTTCGTTTGTAGTTAGGTTTTGTGGTTGGGAAGAAATGGGTTGAGGGATAAAGGAAGAAGAAGATGGGCTTAGGGAGAGAATAATGGGAATGGTGTTTTAGGTTTTTTAAAATTGTAAGGTGGATGTATTTAGAAGTTTTTAGGTTTTAGGTGGATATGTAAATAGGGTGGATGTGAAGAGAGTTTTGGTGGATGCATTTATAAATTATCTTAGAGAAAATGTACCACAGAAAGTACAGTAGATGGTAGAGAAGAAAACAATTACCAACTAGTAATTCACCAGAATGACAAATCAAAAGAACAAAACCAAGGATATTAAATAAAATATTGGTCAAATGCTAAAAAAAATTACTAGCAATTTTCACATTAGAAACAGATTCTATCAGACCAACTCAGCTAACTGCATGACAAAGTAGATAATCAGAAGATTTAAATAACACGATTTTTACTCCAGCTGTGTTGTGTCTTTTCAGTATTGTATATTTTTGTCACTTTCTTCAGCTGGATAGCTTGTTTTGCTTATTCATTGGGGCAGTTTATTTAACCTTTTCATTTTGATCAGATATTGCATTTTGTAGGAGGATTGTCCCTTCATTAATTTTCTTTTAATCATCTGTGATCAATTTGTTAATGTGAAAAAAATGGAAAGAAAGAAAAAGAACAAAATGCTACTACCTGAACAAGGATTCAGAACTACCAAGGCGCTCCAACATGTGCCTCTTAGGACAGGAAAATGTCCTGTTATCAGAATCAGTTTGGCCATGTTCATAGCTTCCATTCATTCTTTCTGAACCATCAAATTGAAGTTCCAAGGTTTCAGAAGCATAACCATCAAGATATTGCAAATTCTGTCCAGCCTCCTTATCTACTTCCTTTACTTCACTAAAATCTGAAGCCTCATTAGCAGTAACACTTTCAGTAGATGGAGGTTCTGACATTCTCAACGAAGAGGATGGGAGCTCATCATCTGATATAATGCCTGCAGCAGCAGCTGTAACAGCTAGTGCACTGTTAAGAGGTATTGCAGAAGCCATCCAATCAGTAGAGCACTCCCTGTCAGGGGAATCACTTTTCCCATCCATTTGATCATGTTGCTTGGATGTTGATGAGATCTGATCAGGGAGAGAAATCAGACTGACAAAATGTGTTATCCGATTCAGGCGCTCTTGTGCAATTATACTGCATTCAAGTGAAACATAGTGAACTAGTTTGGAACTATGAAAAATACATCTAGTTCAATATCTAATTGTCAGCGACAAGTAGTTCTCACAAACTTACAGCAGTCAATAATCAATACAAACCTGTTCAACATCTCATAATGTAACTCAAAGAAAGGGATCCTTGTTAACAGACAATAACAGCGAGGTGCAGAAACCAAAAAATGGCAGCTTCCTCCAGGTCGGTGTGAAAGGGGTGATGAGGCACCTAGGATAGCAGGTGCCCTCTGAACAATTTCTGGCACAAGTAAGCAAACACCATAAAGTGTTGCATTGTCTGCCACCTGATCAAAAGCACATAAAACCTCTTTACCAATCACCTACTCCTGTCTCTTATATAAATCATCACACTACAAGACAACTGACACATAACATAAAAGGGGGAAGAAGTAGCATTTTCCAAAAGAAAATGATGAGAAGAATGCAAATCATCTTTCTTAAAAGAAAAAAAAAAAAAAAAGAAGCTTCCAGTTTTTCTTTGTTCTTATCATCTGCATATTACAACAACGCACAACCCAAGCAAAGACCAAACAAACCATGCACCAGCCAGAATTTGGAATTTCCTGTATCTTGCTAGGTTAAGTCAGCAAGCACTCCCAACTTTCAGATAGACCTATATGGGCATTAAAAAAATGTTAAATGTAATCAAATAAGTTGATCTTTGGTACACTTGATCTACCCAATGAGACCCACAAATCATGTTTATATGCTCTTTTAATGTTGGCATGAAAGGATTTATTGGTCAACATCCTTGAGGCTGGCAGGCAGTAGCCAAGTTGATCCAAAAGGAATGCGGTTTGAGGATTCTAAATAAAATAAAAGGAAAGAAAAAAAATGTTGTCCAGAAGAAGAAAGAGATCATCATTATAATGATAATGATACCACCTCTGGTGAGGTGCCTAACAATATGGTACTTCCTTTAGCATTGTCAAATTTGATAGAGGCTGATATTAACTTTTTCCTTCTTCCCATTGTTTATCTTTCTTTCACCTTGGAGAGAACCCAACTGTGTGTAAAAAGGAACTAAAACAGCTATCGTAATCAGTGATTGCTTTGGTTCGCTTTTGGAATATTTTGTAATCTTTCTAAAGCTATGCAGCTTGTATTGCTTCCCATTTTGGAGCCTTCTCTCTTATATTGCTTAGATTTTACATTAAGGAAGGATATCTAGTATTTCCAGACGTTTAAAATCAACAGAAATATAATGGTGTGCGTTTTCTACAAAAGAAAAAGACATTCCTAAACTTAAAACAAAAAACCCTATTCTTCTCCCCAGTATCCCATGCCAATTGTTAGCAATTTCTAAACAATTTCACTTAAATTTTGAGTGATGACTAAGTACAGTTTGATTCTAGGGTTATGATTGTTTGTTGTTAGAGCATATAAGTTTATACAGGAGTTGTGATAATCTCTTTTGAAGTTAGTGAAAACTTAATTAAGAATTGCAGCTTTAACTGTTTATTTGGATTGCTGAGAGGAATCTGAGATGAATGGAATGAAAAATCCTCCTTATTTGATATTTAATTGTTTGATTAAAGAGAACCATGACTACAAAAATTCTAGCAATGTATTTTAAGATTTGCAATTGTAGATCAAGAGATCAAGGTACATGGATAAAAGGATGACGCCAGTGCTGGAACCCAGGTTCACTCCTCTCTTAGATTTGCTGATGTGATGAAGAGGGGAGGAAGGAGTCTCTTGCATATGATAGGCAGAATGGTTTAGAGAGCAGATTTTCTTGGAATTCTCCTATATATGAAAAGGATGCGGCAGCTGAAAAATAGCTTGGTGGGAAGGTGGGAAAGGCTGAGGATTTCATTCCTAAGAGCAAGATGCTTAGCCTAACAGAGTTTTGAAATTTTATTTATTTATTTATAAGAAACAAAAGAATATTATATATAAGAGAAGAATATAGAGAGAAGGATTAGAGATCCTGCAAAAAAGTAACCATACAAGAAGAGAAAAAAATAAATAAAAGAAGTGTGACATCAAAAAGATGATCTAGACCACTCCACACAAAGCTCCTCAACAAAACACAACCCAAAAATCTCAAGGGGTAGATGATCCTCAAGAAAGCAAAGATGGGCTCAGAATCTTCAAAGTAAAGCTGTTGTTTCTCAATATTTAGGGTCTGACAGCTGGCTGTTTTGGTTCAGATGAAAAGAATGGTGGGGTTAGGCTTATTGGCTTGTCAGTCCAGCTGTGGTGTATGGATCTATTTAATATGTTGGGAGATATGTGTCGAAGCTTAATAGAAGTTAAGAGAAAACATCGCCTCAAAGAGCCATTTGAGATGGACAAGGATTTAGGTCAAATTGAATGGCAAAGAGATGCCTGGAGAGATGGTGACCAGAGTAGTATATAAGCTTTGCAATTATGTTATGGAAGAGGTTGCACCTTAGGTTTCCTAAGCTGGAGATGCTTGCTCCAACCAGTAGTAAGGCTCAATATCAAGTTTTTTGGGGTCTTGCTAAGGAGGATGACAACCCAAGCACAATCTTGTTGTGCTTATTGTAGAAGAGAAATTGAAGAATAAAATGTATAAAATTCTTTTTCTTAATTTTTTTTATTTTATTTTATTTTTTCTATATAGACTTGTACTTGTACTTGTACATATAAAAAAAATCCTAGGACCCAAATTAGGGACTTTCCTAACTTAATTACAACAAAATCCCTTTGATCACGGGATTACCTAATTCTCTCTTTAGAATCACAACTTTCCTTATTTCATTCTTTCATACTCTCCCTTAAGTTGGTGAATAGATATTTTCCATTCCCAGCATGGATATGCTTGTTTGAAACTTTGTACTGCTTAAATCTTTTGTGAGTATATTTGCAAGTTGGCAATTAGTAGATACATAAGGGGTATAGATCAATTCACTATCTAGTTTCTCTTTGATAAAATGTCTGTCAATTTCTATGTGTTTCGTTCGATTATGTTGCACTGAATCATGTACAATACCAATTCCAGATTTATTATCGTAGTAAAGTCTCATTGGCTTATACCATTTGATCTTCAAATCTTCCAAAATCATCTTCAACCATAGTAGTTCACAAAATCCTTGGGTCATTGCTCGGAATCCTGCTTCTGCACTGGAACTTACTACCAAACTTTGTTTTTTACTTCTCCATATCACCAAATTCCCACCAAGAAAGGTGCAATACCCCGTAGTTGATCTTCTAGCAACTATAGATCCAGTATAATTTGCATTTGTGTATGCTTCAAGTACTAGTCCTGAACTTCGTTTAAATAGGATGCCCTTTCTTGGAGACCCCTTAAGGTATTGTAGTACTTGGTTAGCAGCTTGCAAATGGACCTCTTTTGGACTATGCATGAAATGGTTAATCACACGCACAACATATGTTATATTCGGTCTTGTGTGAGAGAGATAAATGAGTCTTCCTACTAGACATTGATATTGTTGAATATAATGTATTTATAGTGTACAATCTTTCTTTCCTTTCTTAATATAGGTTACATATATGGTAGTTAGTTCAACCTAGTCTTGTATGTATATTTCTCTATTGTAAGAAGTTAATAATCTGAATGAGAATTAAGGTTTTGTCTCTCTCTCTTTCAACATGGTATCAGAGCCAAGGGAGAAAATTTTATTCTTTCTAGTTTACCCGAGTAATTAATTTCGGGAATCCGTCCAGTGACTATGTTTCATTCCGGTCACTCATATCGTGGTCAGAAAAACCCTCATCACCGTCAACATTTTTCCGACAATATTTTCCGGAGACTTTTCCGGCGATATTTTCCGACACCGACCACATCATCAGGAGCGCAAAGAGGAGATCTGCAACTTTTCTCAAAGCACCGGAGCCAAAAACTGATCCACACGCCTCCCACGGGCCATTTTTCTTCGGCAGCCTGAATCCCACGCGTCGGCGCGAGAGAGCGCGTGGCCCACTTTATGGTGCCGAGCTTTTACCAGAAAGCTCGTCCGGCGCCATCTTGCACTACTAAGCCTCCGTCAGTCCTCTTAGAACCCTGCTTCTCCATTTTTTTGGCATTTCAGCCTCCTCCGGCCTCCGACGGCAGCTCCCTTCCTTGGTCGAGACCTGTGTGTGCCTTGGGAAGGCCTCTTCTTCATCTCCAGTCACTTTTCTCCTTTGTTTGGGTCCCGACATACCAGGTTCTTCTTCCACAGCTGTGATCCGTCCTCCTTTTAGGGCTCTCTTCGATCCGAACGTGATTCAATCTCAGGCGAAGTAGATATGGCGACTAAAAATCCTATTTTTACATCAGTCATCTCTGGATCTCCTACTATCACATTGAAAAAATTGATTGGTCGTGAGAATTATCTCTCCTGGTCAGCGTCCGTGGAACTCTGGTTTATGGGACAAGGTTATGAGGATCATCTTGTTACACCTGAGGATGCTATACCTGATGTTGACAAAGTGCAATGGAAGAAAATCGATGCACAATTATGCAGCGTATTATGGCAATCTGTTGATCCCAAAATTTTACATCATCTTCGTGCCTACAAAACCTGCTTTAAATTTTGGACTCAGGCTAAAGGATTATACACGAATGATATTCAACGATTTTATAAGGTGGTTTCTGATATTGTTCATGTGAGACAGCAGGACATGGATCTGGCTACTTATATTGGCCGAATTGCGTCTCTTAAGGAGGAGTTCTTAACTTTGATGCCCTTCACTAATGGTGCAAAAGCTCAACAAATATATACTGACAAGTTCTTTATGGTGTTAACCCTCATTGACCTCCGTCCAGATCTTGAGTCTGTCCGATATCAAATTCTTGCTAGTCCACCAGTACCATCATTGGATGATGTGTTCGCTCATCTCTTACGCCTCTCTTCTACTCAAACCTCGTCGACTGATGGTCCTTCAGATTCATTTGTGTTAGCCTCTCAGACTAACTCTCGAGGAAGACGTAGTGGCAATCGGAGTCAAGGACAACGTCCTCAGTGCACCTATCGTAATAAGTTTGGTCACACTCGAGATCGTTGCTATCAGCTACATGGATAGCCTCCTCGCACTGCCCACATTGCTCAATCATCTGATCCTCTGCTATCTCGACCTGACTCTGCTGCGAGCTCCACATCTCAGAGTATCACCCTTACTGGTAATGATTATGATGCCTATCTCCAATATCAGGCAGCCACATCAGCTTTTATTGCTTCTGTTGCCCAGACCGGTAATATCTCTGTCTGCTTTACTCAGTCTCCTTCACTTGGCCCATGGATTCTAGATTCTGGAGCATCTGATCATATCTCTGGTAATAAACACTTTTTCTCCTCTATTACTACTACCTCTGCCTTACCTACTGTTACTTTAGCTAATGGTTCCCAAACTATGGCTAAAGGTATTGGTTTGGCTCATCCTCTCCCTTCCCTACCTCTCCATTCTGTCCTTTTTGCCCCTGAGTGTCCTTTAAATTTTACTTCCATCAGCAAAATAACCCGCACTCTTAACTGTTCTATCACTTTTTCTGATAAATCTGTGATCTTGCAGAACCGGAGTACGGGGAAGACGATTGGCATAGGGCGTGAGTCTCAAGGCCTCTATCACCTCACATCACCTTCATCTCCTGCAGCTTGCATTTCCACCGATGCTCCTCTTCTCATTCACAGTCGTTTGGGTCATCCTAGTCTCTCCAAGTTCCAGAAGCTGGTCCCTCGTTTTTCCACTTTCTCGTCGCTTGCGTGTGAGTCGTGTCAGCTTGGGAAACATACTCGTGTCTCGTTCCCAAAGCGTTTGAATAATCGGGCAAAGTCTCCTTTTGAACTTGTCCACACTGATGTTTGGGGTCTGTGTCGGACCACGTCTACTTTAGGATTTCAGTATTTTGTCACTTTCATTGATGACTATTCCAGATGTTCTTGGTTATTAATTAATGATAATAGTGTTTTATGGTTAAACAATGACTAATATTGAGCCATTCATAGGGTTCTGATCTAGCATAACCCCTCTTCATCATTCTTCACCTCCAACTGTTGCAAAAGCTTTCTTTAAAAAGAGTCTTTATACCAAGAATTTGGACTCTAATCCAATCAAAATCATTATGAAATCCAACTAAGAAATAAAAAACTCTCTCTTGTAATAAATTTGTGATACATCATCGCATCTTTACCACACTCCATTTTTTAAATACTAATATTGATCTAATTTGAGCCACAACTCTCGTATAACATTATAATATTCAAGGATTGAAAGATTACCTTATTTGATATTATGAATTCTAATCTTTAGTTCATAAATCTAAACGACATCTCTAAACTTTGAATGAATAAGTCTAACAAATAGCCTCCTAAATTTCCTCTGATGTAGAGAGGAACATAGAAGAGGCATCAGATTTTTTTGTCATCATGGGTTGATTGAAGATAGGATGAGCTAATTGTAATTGGGAGGCAACACACCAGGAAACAATAGACACAAAAACATTGGTTTTGAAACAGTCCCTTGAATCAACACTGGCATTGAAGGCCAAAAGAATACGGAAACAATTCTAGCAATAAGGTTGGAAAAAATTAGATTACCATCAGCAATTAAAGCCGATAAACAGAAGAAAAAAGGCCTACTAAGCACAAGGCTCTAATACCATGAAAATATAGAATGATTTATAAATAACACTTAGGTAGTCGCAGAATATGTTTACAGTCTATTTGTAATGTTTATAATAGGAAAAAGAAAAGTAAATTACTCTATTTCATGCGTAGAATTACTCCAATAGATCAATCACTAATTATAGCAAATAAATCAGCTACTAAATTAGTCTCTAATTATAGGAAATAAATCAAAGTGAACTGTACAGGAAAAAATAAAAATTATTGCACCAATTCTCCAACACTTTAACTATGATTTCCCAATCCTTTTAGAAGCAAGAAATGCATCCCCAGAAATGCAAATAACAGCAGTTTCACCTTAGAGAAGCAAAGAAACAAATAATGTTCCTTTATATTTAAACAAAAAGCAAATAGGATATTGTTCCAAGACAGTAAATAAATTGCATGAAACTTTCATGGTGAAGAGGTAACTACAAGTCATGAAAGAACTGCTATGGACTTACTAAACTACAACATTGACGATACAACAAAGTAGAGAGAAATGAATGGGTGGAGAAAAACCATCATAAGGATGATAAAGAATATTATGCATCAAATTAAAGAATTTATCAATATTGATGTCCATCTAAATGATAAATTCCACATAGCATAATACCGTAAATGACAAAACCCCATTTGGATGCAACTTAAATCTATTTAAATAGAATTCTAATATAGTAATAAGAATTCATAGATATAATACCATAGAAACTGAAGCAGGACTCACCTTGAGAGAAAAAACAAATGATAAATCATCCCTGCCTAAATACTCCTGTTGATGAAAACAAAATAATGAAAATGTCATTTAATTGACAAAGGAGGAAACAACTTTTACAAAACAAAATTTTGATTAGTCATTAAACAAAGGATAAAACAATGAAGCACAATATCACTTAAAAGAAATCCAACAAACATAATTTGCAAAGATCATCTACAATGGCCAGTATATGGTTAGTTTCCCTTTTTTTTTTTTTTTTTTGTAGGCAGATGACCCATATATGGTCAATAATCTTTACTTTTGAAATTAAAATTTCAAGGAAGGGGGGATTAGTATTGGTTTTTTGATAGGTAAAGGAATGTATATATAAATTAGAAAGAGAAGCAAAGTACACCAGCATACACAATACACATACAAGGAGCACTTAAAGGAAGCCCTCCAAAAAGAGCACAAAAAATGCTGAATTGGTAGAAATGTATAGTGTTTGGTATTATCGTAGGTAAAAGTATTGAATTTCATTTTTTTTTTTTGATCAGAAACGAAGAAATATATATATATAGAAGAAAAGATACAGGAGAAAAAAGAAATACAAAAGAAAGGGAAGAAACCAAGGGAAGGATGAGAGATCCTTCTTACACAAACTGAACAAAAGAGGAAACACCCAACAATAGAGAACTAAAAACAAAGAGAAACCCCAACAAACTCAAACTTTTGACGCGCACACCGCATTCCAGTTGAGCTGTAAAACACTTGGAGGAACTCCTCTAAAAGCTATAGTACAAGAAGCCCAAAGAGAGGAATAGAACAAAATCAAATCCCATAACATCTCTTCCGTTCTCCCCAAAGTATTGAATTTCATTTGATCGTTTGCTAATGAAAACAGTTGAAGTTTGAAAATAATCCATTTTTACAAAGTGAATTTTATACTTATAATATAAAATTCTTTGAAAATTGAAGTCATGGAGATAAAAATATACTGCTTAAGTAGTGGTTAAAATCTTTGTTTAATATACAATTTCACATATTATGATTAAAATTATAAAAAAATATCATCATTTTTTATTCTACAAAAATATAACCATTATTTTCTAACCATGTTTTAGTTAAAAATGTAAAAAGTATTGTCATTTTTTATTTCACAAAATGTAATGACTATTTTTTAAACATCATTTGTTGGAAAGTCAACATAATACAAATTATGAATGAGCTATATATTTTGTATTTAATTTAGGCTAGATTATGATATAGTGATCCTCTTTTCCTTTATTCTTATCCCTGAATTTTAGGAGTTGTACAACTAGGGAATTGTAATTTTTTCCTTGTTAGACTAGAGGAGTCCTATACATACATACATACATACATATGTGCATGCGTGTGTGTGTGTGTGTATCATGAACTAGTTCATTTTGAAATAAGATGAATTATTCTTCTTCATAATTATGTTAATGGAGCTATAGGAAAACTTTTGGCCTCCATTGCTACTAAAAATTTTTCCAAGATTGCATGACATTCTTTGCCATGAAATTCCAGTTTGTTTTTTGTTTATCCATCAGCAGTTGTTCCTTCTTTTGTTTGTTTCCATATTTTTTTCTTTTCTTCTCATTCCTAGCACTAATCATGTTCGAAACATCATAAGTAATCTCCACAGTCCTTGTTTCAAATGTTAACACCCAATCTCCATCATCAGGAGAATACCAAAATCTTTAAACATCATTTTGATTGAATGGTCAAAATTATTTAGCCTGGTCACAGCTATTGAAAACATTCTTGAAAGGCAAAGGGAAATTAAGTCACTTGATCTATCTAGAAATGAGCAAAGATGATCCTAGATTTGGTGCATGTGATGAGGCAAATTTCATGATCATGTCATGTTGTTTGACAAACATATTCCAAAGTGTGAGATGCAGCTCAAATTTATGAGATCAAAACAAAGATACAACCACCGAATAAGGTACTTTATCTGTGATTGAATATTATACTATCATGAAAGGACTGGCTTGAATTAAACAACTACCAGAATTTTAGGATGAAGTGTAGCAAAGATGCTGCCCTATTGCAATTATTTGTTGAACCTGAGAGAATATTTTACTTCCTTGCTGGCTTTAATGTGGAATTTGATCATGTACATGTGTTCTTGGCAAGGAATCTTTGCCACCCTTGAATGAAGTCTTCTCACTCATACGTGGCTGAAGGATGGTGAACAGTGATGCTTGATAATCCCACTTCTAAAAGTTCAAACCTTGCTACAACAGCTCCCTCTAGTGTGCTACCAATTTAAAATAATGGCAACAACAGCAATGTAGATTCTAGAAAAAATGAGGGGCCTCGACCATCCAGCAACAAAGATAGCTTATGGTGCAATTATTGCAAGAAGCCATGACACACTAAAGAAACTTGTTGGAAACTTCATGAAAAACCTCAATCCTTTGGCAGAGGCATTGGAAATCGAAGTGGCTAACAGGGAGGACAAGCTAATATGGCTAATTATGATGATGATGTAGCTTCAATTGCTTCTAACAATGGTTGTTTCAACAAGGACGAGATTGAAAGACTTTGAACCCTTCTCTCTTCACTAGGCAAGTCAAGTGCCTCCTACTCTCTGACACGGTCAATGTTAATAGGATGTGCGGCAACCTATTATTCTCTATATGCGGCAAGTCTTTATTATCTTTATTTTGTACAGTTGAGGTTTTCATATAGGAGTAGCATGTACAGCTAGGGGATTGGGAGAAAATTTCTATTGTAATTAGTGGAAACGCTGTGAAATCATGTTGTATAGTTCCTACATATACGAAAGGTCTAAAGACGTGAAGGTCATTCAGACAAATTGACATGGTATCAGAGCTACTTTCTGAACTAGAACTCTTTGTTGTCTCAATCTCTCATAATCTCTTGGTTTAGCCCTTCGGGCTCTTTGGTTTTTTTAGTCATTTTTGTGGGTCTCAGTGGTGTGTTCTCTTAGAGGATTTCTGGAGGTTCTTGGGAGTTTTCTGGGTTTCTTTTTGATCTGCAAAGGGTAATTTAGTGTGTTGCAGATTGCCTGAATTCGTTTCTGGAGTTTCTGTCCATTAGAAGTCTATACTTTTGCATGATGTCAAGAGAAAACACTATTGTGTGTTTCAATGGAAAAAATTACTTGGCATGGGAGTTCCAATATAGGATGTTTGTGAAAGGGAAAGAGTTATGGAGCCATATAGATGGCAAGAGCGAAGCTCCTGCCAGCGGAATAGATCTTGCTCAATGGGACAGCAAGAACGTAAGAATTGTTTCTTGGCTGTTGGGGTCTATTGAGCCTCACATGGTGAATAACCTTTGTTGCTTCACCACTGCTAAAGAGATGTGGGAGTATTTGAGGCGTATCTACAATCAAGACAACAATGCTCGAAGGTTCCAGTTGGAATTGGAGATCGCCAACTACAAAATGCTTTGAGATCATTCATTCTGATGTTTGGGGTGTTAGTCTGGTTATTTCACATGCTTAGTACAAGTATTTTGTAACTTTCATTGATGATTATAGTCATTTCACCTGGGTCTACTTTCTTCGATCTAAGGCAGATGCGTTCTCTGTGTTTCAAACCTTTGTTGCTCTAATTGAAACAGCTTGTATTAAGGTCTTGTGTTTTGATTCAGGGGGAGAGTATATGTCTCACAATTTTCAGAACTACTTACAGCAGAAAGGGATCCTTTCTCAATGCTCTTGCCCCTACACCCAACAGCAACATGGGGTGGCTAAGCGCAAGAATCGGCATCTCTTGGATGTTGTTCGTACTTTGTTAATTGAATCCTCTGTTCCATCTAAATTTTGGGTTGAAGCCTTGTCTAATGTTGTCTACTTGATTAATCGCTTGCCACCTTGTAATATGACTCTCCTTATCTCCACTTGTTTGGTAATCATCTCGAGTATCAGTCCCTTCATACTTTTGGGTGTGTTTGTTTTGTCCATCTCCCACCCACTGAACGTCACAAACTTACTGCTCAATCTGCACGATGTGCTTTTATGGGCTATAGTAATGCTCAAAAAGGTTTTGTTTGTTATGATGCTGCTGCTAACAAACTTCATGTATCCCAAAATATGATTTTCTTTGAGAAAGGTCTTTGTTATCTTTATTTTGTACAGTTGTGTTTTCCACATAGGAGTAGCATGTACAACTAAGGGATTGAAAGAAAATTTTCATTATCTTTATTTTGTACAGTTGGGTTTTCCATGTAGGAATAGCATGTGCAGCTAGGGGATTGGGAGAAAATCTCTATTGTAATTAGCGGAAACGCTGTGAAATCTTGTTGTATAGCTCCTATATATACAAAAGATATAAAGATGTGAAGGTCATTCAGACAAATTGACAGTCTAAGTATCTCATTTCTCATTCTCTTAATCTCTCAAAAGATTGTTTTTCTAAGCTTTGGATCATCGATTTAGGTGCCATAGACCACATGACCCACTCCTCCACCCCATTTCACAACATATAACCCATGTTCTAGACAACAAAAAATCAAGTTTTCTGATAGCACGCTTGCAGCCATTGCTGGACAAGGAACCATTAATCTCACACCCTCTCTTACACTCAAATCTATATTACATGTTCCTAAACTATCAGTAAGCCTATTTTCTATTCATCAAATAACCAAAGACTTGAATTGTAGTGTAACATTTTTCCTTCCTATTGTGTTTTTCAAGACCGAATTACGGGGAGGATGATTGAAAATGCTAAGGAACGGGAGGGGCTCTACTTCCTTGAAACTAGAAGTGGAAATGGTGATCGATCACCTCTTTCTCATCTTTTAGCGGCATCTTCACCTAATAAAGACCAAATTTGGCTTCACCATTTCCATTTTTAGGGCATCTACCTTGTTCTTTATTAAAAAAAATGTTTCCTTCATTATTTACACATTTGGATGTTAACGGTTTTCATTGTGAGACTTGTGAATTGGCCAAACACCATCATGTGTCATTTCCTATATGTAATAGAAAGTCTTCTACCCTTTCGCATTAATTTATACTGATATTTGGGGGCCTTGTCGAATTCCAAATATTTCAGGGGCACAATGGTTTATGTCCTTTATTGATAATTGTTCTAGAGTGACTTGGCTTTTTCTTCTGAAAATAAAAAATGATGTCAGCAATGTGTTTCCCATTTTTCACAAAATGATTAGCAACCAATTTAGGGTCCAAATTAAACTATTAGGTTTGATAATCGAAGGAAATACTTCAATCAAATACTATCCCATTCCTTTAAGATGAGGGCATTATTCACTAATCCTCTTGCACAAATATCCTACAACAAAATGACTTTGCTAAACAGAAAAATTGACACCAGTTAGAAGTCACTCGGTTATTTTAGAAATATATTCCGAAGTCATATTAGGGAGAAGTAGTTTTGCCTACTGCCCACTTAATAAACCAACTTCCCTCTAAGGTCGTAGACCACAAAAGTCCAATGACTGTTTTATCTAAGTTTTTTTCCCAACTTTCATGGATTTTGCAAACTACCTCCTAAAGTGTTTGGTTGTGTGTCCTTTGTTCATATCCATGCTCAATATCGCCTTAAACTCGATCCACCTACCCTCAAATATGTTTTTGTAGGGTATTCAGCAACAAAAAATTGAGTAAAAATCATGGTTCAAAGTCACAAAGGTTATTGACTTGGAAGGTCTCGAGGCAAATTAGTCTCAGTATCTCAAATCAGCATCAGTTGATATGCAAATATGTTCATTTAAGAACTCCAAAATTTTTAAGAGAATTATTAAAATTATCATAAAAATAAATAAAATCACATAGATTAAAAAAATTAATAAATATATAGAGAACATTATCCATACAATGATAGAAGCATGGATTTAAAACTTTTTATTTATCACCCCATACTAAGGGAGTATTTAGTAAAACTTAATATTTATTACTTAATAACTTAAATTGAATTTAAGTTAAATTATACTTCAAGTTGTTGACTTAAAACTTATTACTTAATTTTTGTTTTAAGTATTAAAGATGTTTGATAAAATTAAACTTAAAACTTATTCTAAATTATCAAATTGATATATTTATCATCATAAATTATAATTAGGGCAAAGGAAGTCAAGTAATAATAGAGGTCGGGGAGTAGCAAAGGAGATCATGGAAAAGTAAAGGAAATCATGGAGGAAACTAGGGCAAATAAGAGTAGACAGATAAAATGAAGATGTGGACTTAAGAATAAGTTAATTGTTTTTACTTATTACTTAAAGTTGTTTTTTACTTTAAGTCATACCATTACGTTAATTTACCTAACATACTTAATTTACTTAATGACTTAAATTAAGTTATTAAGTCACTTTAAATTATTAAGTTGGTTTACCAAATACTCACTAAAGGGGTATTTGGTACAACTTAATACTTATTACTTAATGACTTAAGTTGACTTTAAGTTAAATTATAGTCAAGTTGTTGACTTAAAACTTATTACTTAATTTTTACTTTAAGTATCAAGGTTGTTTGATAAGATTAACTTAAAACTTATTCTAAATCCTCAAATTCACATATTTATCCTCATAAATTATAACTAAACAAAGAAGGTCGAGCAATAGAAAAAGTCATGGAGTAGCAAAGAAGATCGTAGAGGTAATTGAGGTAAATAGAAATAAAAAGGTAAAAAAAAGATATGGATTTAAGAATAAGTTAATTGTTTTTACTATTACTTAAAGTTATTTATTATTTTAAGTCATATTATTAAGTTATTTTACCAAACATACTTAATTACTTAAATTAAGTTATTAAATCATTTTAAATTGTTAAGTTGGTTTACCAAACACCTATTAAATATTAAATAAAACTAGTAAAAAAAGAAAATTTTTTAAAATATATTTTTTAAATTAAATATTTAAAAAAAAAATTAAAATATTTTCATCCATTAAAAAATAGCCATATATCACGTTTAACCCTATCCCTTTACCACTTGAGCCAGGCCTCAAGGGCCACTCAATCCAAACTAATCTTAACCTCTAATTTAAACCTAACTGAAAGAAACCCCAAAAATGACCAATACATCCTCACAAGTTCACAGCAATGGAAGTGTGAACAATTATTTGCTATTTTATGATGAATTGAAGCTTGACCTACTTTTCATATAAATATTCTAAATCATTAAACCCTACTAGCAACAAAAGGCTCCAAATCCTACCAGGAACAAATGTCCTTTGACTGAAAAAATCCTTTCTGATGGTTGTGGTGCCTATAGTACTAGGTTTAGGTTGCCAAAACATGGTATTTATTATGTAAGCAATTAAAAGATATGCTATCAAATGAGTATCAATAATTTGTCTTCCTTCACTATTTACTTGCTCTAACAACAAGCTTTGCCAATTATAAAAAGTAATAGCTACAAACAAATACTTCCAACAAATAACTTATATAAATCACAAAAGGGAGAATTAAAACATTAGGACCAAGGTTAAAGTTGGTTTAGCAAACCTGTCCATATACAAGTTCATTTAGATCACTTAGTGAGGGAGTTCTCTCCAATACACGTGCCTACAAGTAAAGACAAGCTATAGTTAAGACAATCCATAATTAAAAATAAATATTTAATAGATAAGATCTCCACACCCAAAACAGAGGAGGTAGAAGAAGTAGGTCAAAAAAATAAATATTATCAAACAATGGGAAATCGAGTAAGAACACTACCATTAAAAATAAAGAGTCTACTATAAATGAAAATATGCATGCTCAAACAAAATATGCAATGTTTGGATGGCTATTTACGTTAATATCATACTAAAACCTTGTTACACTACATATAAGCCCAATTTTTATTCTCTCCACTATTTGAAGTGAACCCCAATTTCTAACCAAATTGTCCAAATTTGTAAAAATAATAAAAACACCATTAGGCTGGGAATGATCACCCACAATCAAAATGGGTCCCAACATTAAAAAAAAACCATCTCAAAGCTATCTTCATGGCGAAAAATCACACTTAAACCTGAAACCAAATATCCAGCTTGGGTTGCAAGAAATTTACTATAGCCAATTTTTCACAAAGAAAAGCAATATCTAAAACCCCTTGCTTAATGTGCCTTGAAGCCTGTGATCCTACAAACTATCTGCAGGATTCTACAATTGCAGTAAGATTTTTTTTTTCTCTGATAAGTAAGAGAAGATATTAATAAATGCATAAAGCGCACAAAAGTACACAAGACGTATACAAGGAACACTAGACAAAAAAATAGGAAAGAGGGAATACACAAAAAAATACTCCCTCCCTCATCAAAGCCCCAATTAATCTATGAAATCAACCATATGCGTATATCCACCGCCTATATACACCCTAACCCACATAAAGAAATTGTTAAGGAAAATATTTTTTTAGCCTTTAATTTGACAATTCCTCACATTCAAAGAATCTCCTATTTCTTTCTTTCTAGATTGTCCAAAAAATATAAGAAGGAGCGGCTCTCCACGCCGCAATAAACCTTCTATATACAAAAGAGTCATGCCACCCCAAGAGAGTCTCCTTAATCGACTCAAATGAAACCCACAAAATACCAAAAAATGGAGAACACCAGCTACCATAAAATTCTCACCTTGTCACAATGAAAAAGGATATGATCAATGGACTCCAACTCCCCTTTACACAATGCATACCTATTCATCAATGTTCACCCTCTCCTTTGAAGCTAATCTAAAGTCAGTACCTTTTCCAAGCAAGCTTCCTAAGTGAAGAAACTCACCTTCAAAGGAATCCATGAGTTCCATATTATTTTTAAAGCGAAAAGGGTGGTATAATATATCTCCAACAAAAAGTAAAACCCTCTTACAGAGAATACCCCTTTGTTATCTTCCTTCCATACTATTTTGTCTTCCTTCATTGTTTGTCCTTGGAGCTTAGAAAAGAACCATTCCATGACACCCAACTCCCAATCATTCAGATTCCTAAACAAAATGAAAGTTTCAATTTCCTCCTTCCCCACGTTGCTTCCAAAAATCAATTACTCATGCCTCCTTCGAATCAAGAAGGGCAAACAAGGAGGGGAAAGTCTCATATAAGGGCTCCTCATTGCATCACTTGCTTTTCAAAACTTCACTCTACTCTTGTTACTCACCGCAAAAGAAATCTTTTTATTAAAGAAACCCCACTGCTTCCAATCTCTTTCCAAACCCTGACCTACGGGAATCCCTCATCAGTCTTGACCTCCAACCCCCTTCTTCCTCTCCAAACTTTCCCTTTGTGATTTTCGTCTACAACAGATCTCTTTCACTAGAGAAGCCATAACACAATTTGCAAAGAAGGGCCTTATTAAGCAAAGAAAGAGAATGAACACCTAGTCCTCTTTTCGACTTTGCTTTACAAACGGAAGACCACTTGGCTAAGTGTATTTTATTCTCTAAGGCCCCTCCTCCCCGCAGAAAATCCCTTTGAATCTCCTTTAATGTCAACCTTACAAGTCTTGGGATGGTGAACAAAGACATAAAATAGAATTATAAACTAGCTAGAGTACTACAAAGTAAAGTGAGTTTTCTCCCATTTGAGAAGTGTTGTCTCTTCCATAAAGAGAGCCTCTTACGAAACCGTTATTCTACCCCATCCCAAACTACCATAAACTTGTATGAGACCCCCAAGGGAAGCCCTAGGCAAGAAGAAGACAACTTTCCCACCTTACACCCAATTTCACAAGTCAAATCTTCCAAATTGTCCACCTTTCCAACTAGAATCATCTCTCTCTGCTCCAAGTTAATCTTCAATGCCAACATGGTTTCAAACCACATGAGTAGCCAATACAAGAAAGTGACTTGCTCCTCAGAGGCCTCACAAACATTGGTGTCATCAACAAAAAGGAGATGAGAGATCTCCTCACCCCCACCCCCTCTTCCCCCAACCTTGAACCTCAAAATAAAACCATCATCCCGAGCTTCCAAGAGCAATCTACTAAGAACCTCCATAGCAATCACAAACAAGAAGGGGGAGATAGGATCCCTTTGTCTCAATCTCCTCTAGCTTTGAAAAAATCCCATAGAAAATCCATTAATTAAAATAGAGAAAATGGCTAAAAAGAGATACACTATTTTATCCAATTTATCCATTTTTGCCCAAACCCCATCCTGCCAAGAATTATTGGACAGCACAACCTCTCAACGATATAATCATGGTAGCAATGTATACACAAAACAATAAATGTTGCCTATATTTCTTAGATCTGATTATAACACATGCAATGCATCCTACATTAAGATATATAATATTTGCACAATATCAATATCTACACTCCAAGATTATGTTGTGCATTTTTAAGAAATTTTTATTTTTTTCAACAAAAAAAAAAAAAAATATTGCACTGTGGTCTTAAAAGTACTTTTTTTGTTTTTTTGTTTTTTTTTTTTTTTTTTTTTTATAGGTAAATTTTTGTCCCCATTAGGATTTGAACCTAGAACCTCCCACAAACCCGCCCCATCCCTTTACCACTTGAGCCAAATCTCAAGGGCAATAAACATTTCAAATATTTCTTTCTGTTTTACATCCACTTCTCTACCTAAAAAGGAACAACCTTCTCTTTACAATTCTTAGAATTTGATGTATTTATTTGTGTCATCTAAATTAAAGGGGGCTTATTTGTCTTTTTTTATAAGAAACAAACATTAAACTGAATTATAAAAAGAAATAAAGTGTACAAAACAAATGAGCTATCCTGCAAAGCATAGTAAAGAAAACTTGATTGGTTGTCGGTGTATAGGTCCAAAGGTGTGGGCTAACAAGGAGAGGTTGTTGTATGTACTTTCCTTATGGTGTATAGGTTTAATTAATATTTTGGAGGTCCTAACCATTTAGTTCTTTGTCTTGGGAGGATTTTTCATCCTTCCTTTGTACCTTTTAATCCTTATTTAATATATTATATTATCATTTCTCATAAAAAAAAAATGTAAAGAAAAAATTTACAAGAAAAACATTAGCATAGGTTAAGAAAAGACTTACAAGGAAAGTGTTTCATAGATAAAGAAGCAAATGTAAAACACAAAAAATATTTGTTTTGAATATTAAAAACAAGGAAAAATTAGCAGTATAAGCAAGCTTTAAAAACTAGGAATTTCTAAAAGTTTAAATCTAAAATAATATATGTATAGGCAATGTTGAAAATATCAATATCAATGGAAATATCAATGGCTAGATTTACAGGAATATGGATGGAAATTTCCATAAAAATTAGAAAAATTATGCAAATTGAAAAAAATTAGAAAAATTTGGATGAAACTTTGAGAAATAATAAAAACAAGCAATAATGCATATACTAAACTAGTTTTTTCAAAAGAATATATACGTATGATGAAATTAGTGATATTTTTCAACAAAAGAATGAGGTGCTAATAACAAATATGGTCTATGTAGTTTGAATATCATTTAGGAAATAAGAAAAATGATAATATACATATTATTTTCTTTTCCCATTTAACATAATAAATTTTAAAAAATGTTTGACTTTGTTTACAATTTTATATTTCACTTGAACTTAATTGCCATAGTGAGGAGATTCATGATGATTAAGATTTATTTATTTATTATTTTTATGGTATAAATTTTTTTTAATTAATTTTTTATGCATTGCCAAAATCAATAGTAAAATTAAAAAGGCTCTCATGATCTTACATAAATTGTTAGAAGAATAGGCCAAGAAATCAATAATTAATTTTCCTCCATATATATCTGATTTCTCCTATATATATTTCCTTTCTTGTAAAAGCTTACCCATGATTCTTGTACCAAAATTTGGGCAAATTCCATATAGGAACCTTGGGTAAATTCCTTATAGGACTCTTGCAATCAGATTGTTTGATTTTAAGGATTCTTTTTTTTTTTTTTTTTTTTTTTATCTATCAAAAAAAAAATTTTAAGGATTCTTTTTTGATAGATAGCCTAATTTAAGGAATCTTATCAGTCATTCTTTGTGTATATGTATACATACATACATACATATATTATATTGTAAAATAGAATGTAAAGAATACGAGAGATTATTTTTCATCATGGTATCAGAGCAAGAAGTTTGACTTTGCTAAGATCCATAAAGCTTTCATTGCTCAATTACATACAAATCTCCTGTACTCTTTACATTCTATTTTACAATATATATATATATATATATTGTAAAATAGAATGTAAAGAATACAAGAGATTATTTTTCATCATGGTATCAGAGTAGGAAGTTTGACTTTGCTAAGATCCATAGAGCTTTCATTGCTCAATTACATAACTAGCCTTTATTTTTAGTCCCTTAGTTCCCATTATAATTCCCTTAAGTTCATCTCTTGTTTGCTCCAAAAAAAAAAAAAAAAAAAAAAAAACAGAAACCTTATTGTCTTTTCTCTAAAATGTTTGAAACTAGTGAAAAGACACCATCCTCTCAAACAACCCTACCCTTTAACCCCTCCTCTACACTCCAAACCTTACCACCTTTATCTACCAATCATAATGACAGCCCTACACTCCAAATCACCACTCAAAAGCTCAATGGTCAAAAATTCCTACAATGGTCCCAATCAACCAAACTTTTCATTGAAAGTAAAGAGAAGATGGGTTATATCATAGGTGTCAAATCAAAACCTGATCCCAATGATCCACGATATGAGTTATGAGATGAGGAAAATTCCATGGTGATGTTTTGGCTACTACACTCCATGCAGCCGAAGATTAGCCAAATATACTTGTTTCTCTCCACCGCCAAAGAGATTTAGGATGCTATCAATCAAACTTATTCCAAGATTGGAATAATAGCACAAGTATATGAGTTGAAAGGTGTTTGATAAAACTTTATACTTATTACTTAATGACTTAAATTAACTTTAAGTTAAATTATACTTAAGTTGTTGACTTAAGACTTATTACTTAATTCTTACTTTAAGTATTAAGGTTGTTTGATAAAATTAACTTAAAACTTATTCTAAATTATCAAATTGACATATTTATCCTCATAAATTATAACTAGGGTAAAGGAGGTTGAGTAACAACGGAAGTCGTGGAGTAGCAAAGGAGATCATGGAAGTAACTAGGGTAAATAGAGGTAAAAAGGTAAAATGAAGATGTGAACTTAAAAAATAAGTTAATTGTTTTTATTTTTTACTTAAAGTTGTTTTTGACTTTAAGTCGTATTATTAAGTTATTTTATCAAACATATTCAATTTACTTAATGACTTAAATTATGTTGTTAAATCACTTTAAGTTATTAAGTTAGTTTACTAAATACCCACTTGGTTTGTGACTGAATATTACAATAAATTGTGAAGCGTACGACTGGAATTAGATCATTTTTTTTTTTATAAGTAAAAGCAATTGTATAAAGAAAGCTTGAAGTACACCTAAAAGTACACACGAAGTATACAAGGCAACTAAGCCAAAGGGAAAGAAAAAACAAAAAAACCCTTACTTACAACCCAACCAATCAATGAAATCGAAAATGGACCATGAAGCACAATTTACATGCACCCTAACCCAATCCAAAAACATGTACAAAAAAGACCGTAAAATATCTTGATCCGCTAATTCAGTATCTTCAAAGATTCTTCTATTTTTTTCCTTCCGTAAAGTCCAAAATAAGCATAAAGGGGCTGCATTCCACGCCTTTTTTCTTTTCTTTCCCACAAAAGTGTCGTTCCAACCAACAATGGTTTCCTTGATAGAATTGGGCAAAACCCAATAAACACCAAAAAGAGCAAAAATAAGGTGTCAAATCATAGCTGCCTTAGGACAATGAATAAGCACATGATAAGCTGATTCTTCATCCGCTTTACACAAATAGCACCTACTTGGTAAGGCCCAACCCCTACTTTTTAGTTGATCCATAGTTAGAATTATTCCCCAGATAGCCTCCCAAGCAAAAAAACTGACTCTCTTTGGAACCCAAGGATTCCAAACTAAGCTTGAAGGGAACTTTCTGCCGATGCAAGGAGCTAGGGAAGAGTAGAAAGACTTAATAGTAAAGAGATCTTTCTTTGAAACCATCCAAGACATGACATCCTCAATCCCCCTTCTAAGCGCATGACCATGTAACCTACTGAAAAAAGTTTCCACCTCCTCTATCTCCCAATCATTGTTAAGTCTTGTGAAAACAGGGTTCCAATAATCCAAACTACCGGACTGATCCCATAACTGAGCTACCCAAGCATCCTTGGAGGATGCAAGATAGTACAATCTTGGAAAAGCCTCATCCAAAGAAACTTCTCCACACCACCTATCCTTCCAAAAACGCACTCTTCTACCATCCCCCACCTTAAAAGCCACCCTTTTGCTAAACTCCATCCACCCTTTCCTAATCACCTTCCAAAGCCCCACTCCATGACTCTGCCTTGAATAGCCAAAGCATCAACCACCATCTTCCTCCCCAAATTTCCTTACAATCACTTGTTTCCATAACGAGTCTTATTCTGAAGCAAATCTCCAACACCATTTTCCAAGAAGAGCCTTATTCAACCTAGAAAGGTTTCTGATACCTAAGCCCCCATCATTTTTCTCCATGCAAACAATGGACCAATTCACCAAATGCGGCTTACTTTGAGAAGCTCCTCCCCCATAGAAATGGTAATTGTTGAAGACACTACTAGATTGAAGAAGATAATGGAGCAAGAAAGAGCATTTCCATTCTTGGTTGGTCTTAATCTTGAATTAGAGCAAGTAAGAGTACAAACATTTGGGAAAGAACCTCTTCCACCCATCCAGGAGGTTTATGCCTTTGTGATTGGAGAATAAAGTCGTTGAGTTATGATGCTAGGAGGCTATACTCCACAAAATTCAACACTAACTACTACTGGCAATTTCAAGTCGACAGGATCCAAAGTAAAAGGAAGAAAACCGGATCATAAAGATTCATTTTGGTGTAATTATTGTCACAACCAAAACATACACGTGAATCTTGCTGGAAACTCCATGCAAGCCTCAGTTAGGAGGTAAAGGGGGGAGCAGTAGAGGAAAACCTGTCACAAGATCTAGATAGGTGCATCAAGTTGCCACCATTGATCTCCCTCTTGAAAATATCCCTGCCACTGAACAAGAACCTATTTTACTCAACAAGGATGTGGAAATCCATTATAATTTTGAATGATGATTGATAGGATATTAGGGAAAGATTGAGGCCCCAATTGTGGATAAATTGTGAAATTTTAATTTCTTCATATTTGTATTTTTTTCCTTTTTGTTTGCTCTCTGTGTATTTGTTAAATAGGGATCAGTTTATGTAAAAAATACAATTTTGAATGAATTTTAGAAAGATTCTCAGTTTCTACACGGTATTAGAGCGGTGTTTGCTCTAAAACCCTAATCTGTCCATGGCTGCCCAAAGAGGAAACAACCATGAGTCCAGTCAGTCGGCGACCCATGAAAGAGTGTCGAAGATACACTCTTCAATGGGCCCCGTCAGTGCATTCGACAACTTCCCACTCCATCTTACCGTTGAAAAATTGAATGGTAAGAATTACAGAGAGTCAGCTCAAGCAATCAAGCTTGTTATTGACGAAAAGGGAAAGTTAGGGTTTCTTACCTGCGAGACTCGACGACCACCTCCGACCGATGTAGCAGCATCCCAGAAATGGCGGTCCGAAAACTCCTTTATCACCTCATGCTTGATTAACTCCATAAAACCAGCCATTGGCAAGACTTACATATTCCTCTCGACAGCAAAGGATGTGTGAGATGCGATACGAGAAACGTTTTCTGATGCTGAGAATGCTTCCCAAATCTTTGAAATCAAGACGCGGCTCTAGCAGATGAAGCCAGGAGATCGAGAAGTCACAGAATACTACACTGAGATGTTGGGTCTATGGCAAGATCTCGATCTTAGTTGCGAAGAGGAGTGGAAGTGCACGGGTGACAGTGTGCGCTTCAAGAAGAAGATGGAGAACGAAAGGGTCTTCAAGTTCGTAGTAGGACTGAACTGCGAGCTTGACGACGTCAGGAGCAAGGTTCTCAGTCGCCGGCCGTTGCCCTTCATCCAAGAAGTCTTCTCCAAGGTGCGGCGAGAGGAAAGCAGAAGGAGAGTGATGTTGGATCTCTCATTTGGGCCTGAGGGTTCAGCCCTTTTAACTCATGGGCCTCATGGGCCTCATAGGCCTCATGCTGCTGCTAGACGTGGGCCTCATGCTGCTGAATCTAGTGGGCCAAGCCCAAGACAGTCCAAGAGGACTTATTGTGAGCATTGTAAGAAGTCGGGTCACACTAAAGACACTTGTTGGGCTTTACATGGCAAGCCCGCAAATTGGAAGCCCAAACAGCCCAATAAAGCCCATAGTCATCAGGCCTCCACCGAAACCCAAGCAGATAAGACACCCACAGAAATTTTTCAGTCAACTTCTAGTGTGGGGTTTAATTCCGACCAACTTGCGAAATTATATGAGCTTTTTTCTAATTTCCAAGCCTCTGGTCAATCTTCTACCACTTTATCCTCTGGTTCTTTGGCCAAAAAAGGTACCTTTTTTATAGTACTTAGCACCATGTCTCAGATTACTCCTTGGATTATTAACTCTGGTACATCTGCTCATATGACTAATGCTCATCATTTGTTTTCTACATACTCTCCCTGTGCCGGTAATTTAAAAGTAAAAATTGCATATGGTACTTTATCACCAGTTGCTGACAAAGGGAGTATTCGTATTTCTGAGTCTATTACTCTCAACCTTGTCCTACATGTACCTAATTTGTCTTGCAATTTGCTGTCTATTAGCCAGTTAACCAAAAAGTCTAATTGCTCAGCTAAATTCCTACCATCTCATTGTGTTTTTCAGACCTATCATCAGGGATGACGATTGGCAGTGCTTAGGAACGTGAGGGTCTATATTACTTCGACGAAACTGATGTGCTTGGACAGTGTCCTCCTACTGTTTATAATTATGTATCTTATCCTAAGGACAGTGAACTTTTGTTATGGCATAAAAGGATGGGTCATCATAGTTTTCAGTACTTAAAACATTTATTTCCTTCACTATGTTCAAATAAAACTTTATTGGATTTTCAGTGTGAAGTGTGTGAACTTGCCAAACATCATCAGGTGTCTTTTCCTAAATCTAAGTATAAACCATCCATACCATTTACTCAAATTCACAGTGATCTATGGGGACCCTCACGTACCCCTAATAGGACCCATAAAAAATGGTTTATTACTTCTATTGATGATCATACTCGCCTGTGTTAGGTATATTTGTTCACTAATAAAACTGAGGTTCGATCAGTCTTCATGAACTTTCACTCCATGATACAAACTCAGTTTCACACCAAAATTCAAATTCTTTATACTGATAATGGTACTGAAAATTTCAATCACTCCTTGAGCACTTACCTACAAGAAAATGGTATTATACATCAAAGTTCGTGTTGACACCCCTCAGCAAAACGGGGTAGTAGAACGGAAAAATAGACATATTCTTGAAGTTGCTCGTGCTTTGTTGTTTACATCTCACATGCCCTCACAATTTTGGGGTGACTCCATTTTGACAGCCACATATCTTATTAACCGAATGCCTAGTCAAGTCCTATCTTTTGTCACACCCCTCCAGAAAATTCCAAAAGTTTTTTCCTCATTCGAGACTCGATGCACATCTTCCACTTCATGTCTTTGGGTCCACTGTGTTTGTCCACACTCACGGACCTAAGCGGAACAAATTTGATCCCAGAGCGCTTACATGTGTCTTTTTTGGCTATTTTTCCACACAAAAGGGCTACAAATGCTATGACCCAATTTCACAAAAGTTATATGTTAGCCTAGATGTCAAATTTTTTTAGCATACTCCCTACTACTCGCTTCAAGGGGAGTCCATGAGTGAAACTAGACCATCCTTAACCTTTGACTATTTCGATGTTGCTATGTTTGAATCCACTCGTGCCTTATATCTACCCCTTCGCCTAATATAGAAGGACACTTAAACTCAGGGGAGATACAGAATAATAGACAAATAGGGAAACACTTGTCTACTCAAGGAGGCCAAAATCGAAGTTCAATGAGACACTCATCTCTGAAGCACTAAAAGAGTCAGAATCGGTGATAGTTCCAACCCCTCGAGAGTATGGCTCCAATTCTGATCAGGTAACAGATGACTTACCCATTACTCTTAGGAAACAACCTCGTTCATGTACTCTCCATCCTATCTCGAAATTTGTCTTTTTTTGTTTTTTTTTTTTATAGGAAACGACAAAGGTATATATTGATAAAAAGGAAGTACAAGAGAAGGATGAGGAGTCCTCCCACCAAAGAAAAACAAAACTACAAGAAAACAAATACGAGAAAATACAAAGTAAAAACAAACAACCGCTCTAGGTTAGGCCAACCCAATGGAGTTACACACCGCTAACCAATCAAGATGTATCACATTAAGGGGAATCCCCTTAAAAACCTTAGAACAAAAACCCCAAAGAGAAGCAAGGAAATGAATCATGTCCCAAAGGTTCTTTGAATTTCTTACTTTATCCTCAAAAAATCTTGCATTTCTTTCCCGCCACACCACTCATATTAAAGCGATGCACGCAGCTTGCCATAAAAGAATCCCTCTCTTAGAAGATCCAAAACCATTAAAATTGGTAGATAGCATGTCAAAGATGCTCCTAGGGGGGACCCAATCTGTCTTTGCTAACTGAAATAATTTGTGTCACAATCCCATCGTCAAAGAACAATGAAGAAAAAGATGATCTACTGTTTCTCCATGCTTCATGCACATCATACAAATGTCGAGACTAAGTGCTTTCTAGGGTCTTCTCAACTGTAGCATGTCGTTAGTATTTACCTTCTTGTGTACCACTAACCAGACAAAGGACTTGACTTTGAAAGGGACTTGAGAATTCTAGACTAACTTGGTAGGGAAAACTGAAGGCAAACTAGAAAATTGGGATAAGGTAAGAAAGAAATATTTGACTGTGAAAAGTCCTGAAGGAGATGAAGACCCGGATCTCATATCTGGAATCAGAAGGTGATAAATGTAGACGATCAAGAGACCGCATGAGACTTTCTAAATCTTCTATCTCGGAATCCGAAAGATTACAGCGGAAGTTAAAGTTCCAAGAGAAGGGGCGAGTGGATCCGAGAATTGAAGAAATAGGAATGTTTTTATCCGTGACTACTCTAAGTAGTCTTGGATATCGGACCCGAGAATTGAAGAAATTTGTTTCTTATAATGCTCTTTCTGCAAAGTGTCGTACTTTTACAACTAACCTTGACAAAATTCAAATTCCTAAAAATATTCAAGAAGCCTTGGAGATTCCAGAATGGAAAGAGGCTGTGATGGAAGAAATAAGGGCATTGGAAAAAAATGGGACTTGGGAAGTGATGAATTTGCCAAGAGGGAAGAAACCAGTGAGCTGTAAATGGATATTCACAGTGAAATATAAGGCGGATGGCACAGTAGAACGATACAATGCCCGCCTAATTGCAAAGGGGTTCACTCAGACCTATGGCATCGACTATATTGAGACATTTGCACCAGTAGCAAAGCTGAACACTATACGAGTTCTTTTATCCTTGGCAGCAAACCTCGACTGGCCACTCCATCAATTTGATATCAAGAATGCCTTTCTGAATGGTGAACTAGATGAAGAAAGTCTTAGCCACAGAATTTGAGATGAAAGATCTGGGTCAAATGCGATATTTCCTAGGAATGGAGGTCGCCAGATCAAGGAAGGGAATTAGTATTTCCCAAAGAAAGTATGTACTTGACTTGTTGACTGAGACTGGCATGCTGGAATGCAAGCCAAGCGATACCCCTATCAAGGCAAGAAACAGGATGAAAAGCGACGAAAAGCCCGTGGATAGAGATAAATATCAGCGACTAGTAGGTAGACAGATCTACCTTTCTCACACTAGACCTGACATTGCTTTCGTCGTAAGCGTGGTTAGCCAATACATACACTCACCAAAGGAAAGTCATCTGGAAGCAATGTATAAGATCCTCAGATACCTAAAGGGTTCTCTAGGGAAAAGACTATTCTTTAAGAAGAGTGATAGTAAGAAGGTAGAGATCTATACAGATGCAAAATGAGCGGGATCAGCAGATGACAGAAGGTCTACTACAGGCTACTGTACCTATGTCTGGGGGAATTTAGTAACAGGGAGAAGTAAGAAGCAGAGTGTAGTAGCCAAAAGCAGTGCGAAGCTGAATTCAAAGCAGTTGCACAAGGTATGTGTGAAGGACTATGATTATAGAAACTGTTGGAAGAACTACGCATTACAATAGAGCTCCTCATTAAACTCTATTGTGACAACAAAGCTGCTATTAGTATTTCTCATAATCCTGTTCAGTACGACAAGACCAAACATATAGAAGTGGACAGACACTTTATAAAGGAAAAAATTGAGAAAGGGATTATTTGCATGACTTATATTCCTACAAGGGAACAATTGGCTGATATTTTCACCAAGGGTTTACAGAAATCAAGCTTTGAAGACTTTATTTGCAAGTTGGACATGATTAATATCTATGATCCAACTTGAGGGGGAGTGTGGAAATCCGTTATAATTTTGAATGATGATTGGTAAGATATTAGGGAAAGATTGAGGCCCCAATTGTGGATAAATTGTATATTTTAATTTTTCCATATTTGTATTTTTTTTCCTTTTTGTTTGCTCTCTGTGTATTTGTTAAATAGGGATCCGTTTATGTAAAAAATACAGTTTTGAATTAATTTTAGAAAGATTCTCAGTTTCTACAAAGGAGCATCATGAA
Source organism: Vitis rotundifolia (assembly GCA_030254885.1). NCBI lineage: Eukaryota > Viridiplantae > Streptophyta > Magnoliopsida > Vitales > Vitaceae > Vitis > Vitis rotundifolia. The sequence continues at coordinate 7,257,663 of CM058157.1, forward strand.
AAGCTGAAAACACTTCTTGACCAACTTAACACACATGTTGAAATTCCCACTGAAAAAACCTGCCTCATGCTTTTTCATCCAAACAGGTAATATCAAAGCTTTAAGTGCCTTCAAGGATAGTTTATCAAGCATTTGGATCAATGATTCTAGTGCTACTAACCATATGACCAATCACTCCATTTTTTTTTTCCCAATTATACAATATTTCAAGTAGGCCAAAAGTAAAGGTTGTTGATGGCACTTTTTTTTCCATAATTGGTCAAGGGACAGCCTCCATCACTACTTCTCTAACTTTGCAAAATGAGTTACATGTTCCAAACTTGTCGTGTAACCTTTTGTCTATCAATAAAATCACTACAGATTGAATTATTTTGTAACATTTACCCCTTTGCATTGTGTTTTTCAAGACCAGATAATGGGGAGGATGATTAGGCATGGTGAGAAGAAAGGTGGACTCTACTACCTCAATACACATTGAAAGATTGGTGATTCTATCCCACAAGCTCTTATTACCACCTACAATCCCTAAATGGTAGATCAAATATGGCTAACAGTTGGGACACCCACCTTTCTTCATCTTGGAAAAAATGTTTCCTACATTGTTTGGTAAAACTAAATCCCATGATCCTCATTATGAGGTTTGTGAGCTTACAAAACATAATCATGTGCCATTTCCAATAAGAAATAAAAAGGCAACCTCTCTTTTTAGTTTAATGCATACTGATGTTTGGGGACCCTCTACAATTCCAAACATTTCGGGTTTTAGATGGTTTGTTACCTTCATTGATGACTGCACTCACACCACTTGGGTTTATCTCTTAAAATCCAAATCAAAAGTTAATTCCATTTTTCAATTTGGAACCAAAATTCATACCTTAATATCAGATAAAGGGAGGGAATACTTCAACCATAATCTTGTCACCTATCTCCTAAATGAAGGTATTGTACATCAATCTTCATGTGTCGACACCCCACAACAAAATGGGGTAGCAGAGAGGAAAAACAGACATCTCTTGGAAGTTACTAGGTCTTTACTTTTTCAAATGAATGTCCCAAAAACATATTGGGGGGAAGCCGTTTTGAATGCTACATTTTTAATAAATTGAATGTCTTCTCAAGTCTTAGACTTTAAATACCCTGTTGATGTATTTTCAAAGTCTTTTCCTAACTTTAAGGATATTAAAACACCTCCTTAAAAAATATTTGGGCTTGTATCTTTTATTCGCATTCCCAAGCAATCTAGAGACAAACTTGGCCTAAGAGCTCTTAGGTGTGTCTTCCCTAGATATCCTTCCAATCAAAAGGGATATAAATGCTACCACCCACCCATAAAAAGGTCATATATCACCATGGATGTTACCTTCTTTGAGAGTTAACCATATTTCACACACACTTATCTTCAAGTGGAGATTGGAGGAATGGAAAATAAGCTGTCAAGAATTTTTCCTAGGAGTGATGAGAATGGTAGGGGTGTCCTTCCGCAACCGATTAATGTGTCAAATGTCTCTACCTCAAACACATCAAGTTCCCCTACTGTCCAAGATGTTTCAGCCCCAGAATTTTTAGATTTTGCACCAACACTCCCTATTGTTTCAAATGTTCCAGCCTTGGATTCCTCTAATGAATCAGCTAGTGAACATAAGAAATTCCAGTAGATTTCCAATGAGAGTTAATTGTAGAAAATTTGCTCACTGAAATTCCAGCCAATGAACTTGAGAATCAGCTCAAAGAAAGGGAACACATGCTGCCAACAAATACCTCCAAACTAAAAGTGTATTCAAGGAAGGAAAATCTATAGTATCCTCTCATATCCCATCATCCAACCTTGAATCAGGTAATGAAAATACTCATTCTAGTGTTTATAATGATTTTTACTGGCACACCGCATTGAGGAAAGGCACTAGAAAATGCACTCAGCTTCCTATTTCAAATTTTACCTTATTACATCATTTATCATCTACATACCGAGCCTTTACTACCCAAATGTCTTTCATTGAAATTCCAAACACAATCCAAGAGGCACTTAGAGATGAGAATTGGAGGAAATCAATTAATGAGGAGATGCAAGCATTGAAAAAAAAATGAGACTTGGAATATGGTTGAGCTTCACAAAGGGAAGAAAATAGTAGGCTATAAGTGGATTTTCACAATTAAATACAAGGCTGATGGGATAATAGAAAGGTATAAGGCTAGATTGGTAGATAAGGGATTCATCCAAACTTAGGGTATTGACTACCAAGAGAACTTTGCACTAGAAGAAAAAATGAACACTATTTGTATTCTATTATCCTTAGCTACTAATCTTAATTGGCCCTTGCAGCAATTTGATGTGAAGAATGCTTTCTTATATGGTGAATTAGAACAAGAGGTATACATGGACACTCTACCAGGGTTTGGTGACAAGGCTTAGAAAAACAAAGTCTGCAAACTTAAGAAGTCTCTTTATGGACTTAAACAATCTCCAAGAGCATGGTTTGTGAGATTTACAGAATCCATGATTAGGATAAACTACCATCAAAACCAAGGGGACCACACATTGCTTATCAAACAAAACTCCTCTTCTAAGTTGATTCCCTTGATAGTTTATGTGGATAACATTATTATTATTGGAAATGATGAGGGGGAAATTCAAAGACTAAAAACTTATCTATCTAATGAATTTGAAATGAAGGATCTAGGGAGGCTAAAATATTTCCTCAAGATTGAAGTGGCTCATTAAAAAGGGGGAATATTTATTTCCCAACAAAAATATATCCTTGATTTGTTAAGGGAAACACAAATGTTTAGATGCAAACCAGCAAAGACTCCGATTGAGCAAAATCATAAATTAGAAGGAAAAATAGAGGATGACATGGTAGACCGCAACCTCTATCAAACATTGGCAAGGAAATTAATTTATTTATCTCACACTTGACCAAACATTGCATATGTTGTAGCTGTGGTAAGCCAATTCATGCATTCACCGCATGAATCTCACATGGAGGCAATATATAGAATCCTACGTTACCTAAAGTTTACGCTAGGCAAGGGAATCTTATTTCAGAAGATAGAAAATATGGAATTGGAAGCTTATAGTGATGTTGATTAGACTGGATCAATTGTCGATGGAAGGTTAACTACTGGATATTAAACCTTCTTAAGAGGAAATCTAGTTGCCTGGAAAAGCAAAAAGCAACCAATAAAGGCTAGATCTAGTGCAGAAGCTGAGTTTAGGTCCATAGCTCAAGGGATTTGTGAACTACTCTAGATAAAGATCATTCTCACTAACCTTGGCATCACTTTAAAAGGACCCATAAAGTTATATTGTGATAACCAAACTCCTATAAATATATCCCATAACTCTGTTCATCACGATCAAACCAAGCATGTGGAGATAGATCGGCATTTAATCAAAGAAAAACTTGACAGCGAATTGATTTGCATTCTATATGTCCCATCTTCTAAATAGTTGGCAGATGTATTAACAAAGGACCTACCAAGTTCAACTTTTATACAATCTTAGTTAAGTTGAAAATGCAAAACATTTTCTCACCAGCTTGAGGGGGAGAGAGAAGAATAAGCCAAGAAATCAATAATTAATTTTCTTTCATATATTTCTAATTTCTCCACATATTTTTCCTTTATTGTAAAAGCTGACCCATGATTCTTGTATCAAGAATCTAAGTAAATTTCATATAAGAACCTTGGATAAATTCCATATAGGACTCTTGCAATCAGATTGCTTGATTTTAAGGATACTCTTTTTATGGGTAGCCTAATTTAAGGCATCTTGTAAGTCATTCTTTGTATATATATATATTGTAAAACAGAATGTAAAGAATACAAGAAATTGTTTTTCATCATATATTTTAGGGGAAAAAATATATATTAGTTCAAATTTGGCATGGTATCATAGTCTCTTCTTATCTTGTAAAAGGCATGGATTCAACTCTACTTATGCGCACCATTTTTCAGCCCAAAAAACTAACAATTTTTAAGGAGAAAATTGCACAAAAATCATCAAAATCAAGAGAAAATTACATAAATATCTGCAATATATCATAACAAAATGATGAAATCACATGTTTATAATTTGACATTGATATAATGTTGATGTTTTGACGATATTATCCAATATTTTAACAATTATTTGACAATAAAATAATTCCCACAGTTTCCTTTTCAAACATTGTGCATAGGAAGTAGAAGCTCCCATTTTATTCTTAATTTGTATAGCAGGAATACAACATAAACCACAATAAATTTAATCTAGAATTGTAAATGATCATAGTATCACAAGGAAGTGGAAGCATTAAACCTTGATGCCTCCAGGAAAACAGAAGGCAGCCAAATCCTTCATACGGAGATCTAACTTCTTCCCAGGAGGATATTTAAAAAGTATCTGCAGATGGGAAAAAAGAAAGGAAACAAAATAAAAAATAAAAATAAAAAAAATAAAATAAATCAATAACAATAAGTAGGAGCCACATAAAAGAGGACCAAAAAGAAGAAAAATATTCATAACAATATCAATCTCAACCAAGAAAACAAGGGAACTTTAAGTAAATCTATCGATGCATAATCCACAAGTCTAGTGAAGCAAACACACAAGCACTCTACCAATGCTCCAAGTCAAAATATCATTAAAATTTGGAACAAAAAAATATGAAAGAAAAACCTTCCATACTACAATATAATAGAGCCTTTATTTTCAATCAAAAGTGAATCATCCATAAATTCTATAGTTAAATAGAGATTTGGAAGCAAACTAAAATCTGTTGAAATATTAATTAAGAAAACTCTAAAGAGAAATAACAAACAAATAGATGAGGGAGACCCACAAGGAAAACTCTAAAAAAGTAAAAGACCAACTTAATGTATATTTGCATCATAGTAGATGAGGGTGACTTTGAAAGAATCAAAGCATCAACCTATACAGGAAAAGAATTCACTTAATCAAGCAATCAACCTGAGGCTCTAGTGTTGGAATTGAAGGCCCCTGTTGCTCTTTCAAATCTACCTCAGACTCTGCCATATCTGACTCCCACTTCTTCCTTTTGGCAAATGCATCCTCCACAATGTTGAGGTTAACATCTGAATGAAGACCCGCAATAATAAAGTGCTCAAAAAGTGACGTAGGCTCCTTATAGTTTGTATTATCCTACAATAGGATTCTCACATGAGTTATTTGATTAAGCAAAATTAAATATATCGCTTGGTATGACTTTATTATAATTTGAGTCAAATAATAAGCCCAAAAAATATAATTAGAAGAAAGCATAATGAGAACAAGCAATATCAATTTAAAGCTAAAAAATAAGCCCAAAAAATATAACTAGAAGAAAGCATGATAAGAACAAGCAATATCAATTTTAAAACTTAAAAATAGCAACTCATATTTATGCTCTTTTTTTTATGAGTAGCAACTCATATATATATAAGAATTGGAGCATACGAGGTGAGAATATATGATCAACTATTTGAATCATTAATAAACAAAGCTTTAAAGCAATTTATTCATGAATAAAACATAACTTGGAACTCTGTTAGAGCATTACAAGGAATATGATCACATGCATAGGGAAAAAAACCAGCAATTTATTCTTCCATTCTAGTTGCAATAATAAGAAAATTCAATACCAAGATTCAAATCAGTACTTGAAATTCCCCATTGGTTAACCAAATAGCAAATTAGTAGGCTAACCAATGTGTCTTGTTTGTAGAAGCTTCTTAGGGGATTTCATGCCTCTTCGAGTTTAAATGTTCTAAGGATCCTTGTAAGGCCCCCATAGCTTTTGTTAGTTTAACGATTTCTTTCCCTAGTGTTTTCTGTTTGGTACTTTCCAATGACATATTGCCCATCCTAGTTTCTTCTTTTAATTCACTTTCAATGAATCATCGTGTCCAATAAAAAAGAAAAAAAACAGAATGGAAAGAAAAGATCCCACTGGAAAAAAAAAAATTGAACCTATGTTGATTTATGTCCTAAATAAAATTCTATTCTTTATTAATAAAAATGGATATATTTTTATACTTGGTTTTAATATATTTTATTAATAATTAAGGGAAAATAAATTAAATTTCTTTAGTTTTACAAATAGTTACACATTATGAATTAAGTAGAAAAGTCTTTTTACCCAAAATCTATTTAATTAAAGAAAATTATAAAAGAAAAATACAGTAAGTTCAAAAGGGGTTTGATACTTTTACACATCCACTTAATATATTCTTTATTGGAAACGCCACAAGATATATAATCTGAAAAAGAAGTACAAGAAGAAGAAAATTCTCCACCAAAGACAACTAAATTACAGGAAAATACACATAAAACAAACGAACTCCTACTAAGGACCAATCCCTATGGAGTACACACCGCTATCCAATCCAACTGAATCACATTAAGGGGAGTCCCCTTAAATGCCTTGGAACAGAAAGCCCAAAGGGAAGCAAGGAAAACAATAGAGTCCCAAAGGAACTCTGAATTCCTTTCTTTATCCTCGAAAATCCTTGCATTTCTTTCCCACCACACAACCCGAATTAGAGCTATGCTCGCAGCTTGCCACAAAACTATCCCTCTCTTAGAATTACCGAAGCCTTTAAAATTGATGGACATCATGTCATATATGCTCCTTGGGGGAACCCAATCCATCTTAGCCAACTGAAATAACCTGTGCCACAACCCAATCGTCAAGGAACAATGAAGAAAAAGGTGATCTGCTGATTCCCCGTGCTACATGCACAGGATACAAATATTAGGACTAAGGGCTTTGTAGGGTCTTCTCACTTGTAACATGTCATTAGTATTCACCTTCTTGTGTGCCACTAACCAGACAAAGGACTTCACTTTGAAAGGAACTTGAGACTTCCACACGAACTTTGAAGGAAAGTTCTGAGGAGATCCAGAAGATTGAGATAATGCTAGAAAAAAGGATTTGACTGAAAAAAGCCCTGAAGAGGATAATGGCCATAATCTGGCATCTGGGACCGAAGGAGAGAGGGATGGTGCAATTATATAGTTTCTTTTGTTTCTTTCATGGGTAGTAAAAAGTTCAAAGGGAATCATTTTCATTCCCATTCTGTTTTATAATAGTTTTCTAAACATTTCAATGGAATTCCTAATTCTGATTCTAATTCCTTCTATTCCCTTGCCTAAAAAGTATACTAAATGTGTGATAAGTTAATAATATGAATTAATTAGAATTTAAGAGAGTGGATAAATGGGTTCATTGGTTTCCTAGAATTTTCATAGTGGTATGCTAGAATGCATGATATGCCACAAGAAAGGCTTTCTAGCCTTTATAATCTCTATAATGATAAAGATATGAATTCCATGGTAATAGGTTTGATTACTAAATACAAATTGATGGTGGAACAAAAATTAGCTAAGCAAACCTAGATCCTCCATAAAAATAGGGTTGTGTAGGGTGGAAAGGAAATCCTTCCAGGTGAATTTGGAATGTGAGCTTGGAAGAACTTGGATCTCGGTGTTAGAATTACGCAAAGGTGCTGTTTTTTCCTTAGGCTTTGAGAAGGAAGAAGTTGGATGGTTACTCGAGCATCTAGGAAAAGCTATTGAGTTGGAATATTGCATGGGCTTCAACAAGAAATATAGAGAAAAGACCAAGGTTCATATTTTGGAAGTGAGTTTCAATAATCGTTTTAGATTTCTCAGAATTTCGGAGTTTGCTTCTCACAGAAAGATGACTTTCCTGATAATCCCTGAGGGTGAAAGAGGCAAAGGTTGGGAGAAGTTAAAACAGGTGATCTTATCTTTGATGGAGGTACCACCAAAGAAGTTTAAGCATTAAAGATCAGTAACTTTGTTCTGCCTTTTGTAGCAAGGTGGGCCCTTTGAACCGATCCTTTGTGAGAGTAGTCAAAGAGGAAGGGCCAAGGAGAAGAGGTGTTGTTCTAGTTAGGAGATGGGCGAGAGAAGTGATATGTGAATGCCCTTGTTCTATTGTTGATTGGGCTGAGGTGAGGCATTCTATAGCTAGATTGTTCGGACAGAAAGGCATGGTGTCCATATCTCCTTTCACGAATAAGAAAGGATTATTTTTTGTTGAAAAAGTTGAGTAGACTTCATCTTACAGGATTTAGATGCAATAAGGATAAAAGGTGGACCTTCAATTTCTCTGAGAAGACGGTTCCTTATGGAAAACTCTGTGGTTTTGGATAAATTCAGAAGAGGGTGGGTTAAGTTGTGGGGTTTGCCTTTCTATTTGTGGTCTGAGAAGCACTTAAAGAAAATTTTGGAGTCCTGGGGAATGGTGGTAGAGATAGACTAGCGAGCATTGAAGTTGTTTGATCTCTTAAAGGCAAGGGTTAGACTAGAAATGAAGGCGCATATTGTTTTTCGAGGGTTGATTGAGGTGGAGGATGGGGGTGGGTGTTTACTGTTTTAGTTGCAGTAGTTGAAGATGACACAGAAAAGCGGGTTGGATGGGATGAGTTGACTCAGAAGAGGAACGAGTCTTCCTCAAGTACAAGCTGCAGGTTGCTTCCTATCAGCAGCAAGTCGCTTCAGAGTGGCTCACGTGGCAGTTTTCTAGGGGGACAAAGGCTGCAAACGGAAGCAGTGAAGGGGACACATGGCAAAAGGAGTTGTGTGGAGAACAATTGTTATCCACACTCTCCCCTAATTCAAATGATGTTTCAGACTAGGCCCATGTCCATGAGGGTTCATATGCAAGAAGCCTATTAGGGGATAAAGCCCAATTCTATCCGAGGAAAGGTCATGGGCTAGAATGATTGGGAGGGAGGATCGGACCAACTTAGTTCTTAACTCCAAGGTTGTGGCAGACACATGTTTGGACCAAGCCAAAATTAGTAGTGGAAACAAAAGGGGTTTTTCCCTTGATGTGGACCTTAAACGGGTTGAAAGCTTACCTAAAGACAAATTGGGCTCAATTCATTTTCTAAGCCTTGAAAGAACTTCTCCATCTCTACTTGAAGACCACGATCCTTTTTACAAGTTGAAAAAGGTGCTAGGTCAAGGATCGAGCACTTGCCCTTCTAAGCATGGATGACAACAAGGGCTTAGAAGTAGAAGCTTGCCTACAACGATTAAAGGCTCTTTTCCACACCAAGAAATTAACCACAAGGCTTTACAAATTCTTTTAGAAGGTGGTGCAATGTCAACAAACCATGTGTGGGTATGAGCTAAAGTCCTAATCTACGAAAGATCTTAGTAGAGGAAGTTATCAAACAAGGAGGGAAGGTGGATGGTGGCCCTGATTCTGACGCTTCAAACAAAGGTGAGGTTGAAGGAAGTGGAGGATCTTATCAAAATGGTTCCTTTGTCTTGGCCTCATCTTCTAGGTCACTTTCCAAAGCAAAGGAGCGAACGAGGTTTGCGGTTTGGCTCATTTCCCTCATTCCTTTGTTTTTGGTTTCTTCCCCATTTTCTTACATCCTCTTTCTTTGTCTTCAATCCTCAAGTTTCCACCCAATTCAATGCAACATTCTCAGCCTCTGTTTGTTCTCCCACTCTCACTTGTTGTGAATTTAAAAAAAAATTGGGGATGGAGTGTCACACGGGTGTGTTGTTGGCAATCCCAATCCTGAAGTTATGGAGTCCCATTTAGCTTGTCGGAATCAAGTGCCTAAGGGTAGTGCCTTCTTTAGGACTGCGACTAACGTCCCTGATAAGCCTCATATCCCAAAATCAGACTGCCCAGCTAGAGAAGGTTTTTTCTTAGAGGGCCTTTCCCTTATTAAAATGGCTAAGTGTCACAGGATGCTTCAAATGACCCTCCCCATGGGCTTATATAGGAGGAGGGAAGCTTCTGGAGACTCCTGGAGTCATCTACACTAAGCCATTGGTGGGAAGAGTGTGAAAGGTTCTAGAGATACCTAGAGATGTCCACACATCTCTACACTATAGTGGAAGGCATGAGAGGAGTCCAAGGCTTTCTAGAAATTCTAGAGATCTCTTGTATATTCTTGTACATAGGGTTGTACATAGATTAGTGTAAGGAGTTCTAGAATATTCTTGATTTGTAAGGAACCCTCAAGGTTCTAGAGAGTTCCATTGGTGCCTATAAATAGGTGAGGGCCTCATTTGGCCAAGGCACCACCCAAATCACTTCCTAACCAAGCAAGTAAGCTCTCAAAGCACTTGTAAAGGCTTCCTTGAGTAATAAAAGCTTCCATTCTTTAAAGAGTTGCCTACTACGCCTTCTAAGCTTCCGAGTCATGAGCACCTTAGCCTAGCGAGCTAAGCATTGGGAGTCAGGCTGACTTAGCAAGATCAAGCACCTTGACTTGTCTAAGTGTCGCACGAGCTTAGAAAACGACTAAGTCCGTGACATAAGGCTCTCTTAATTCTGTCCTCTATGAATGTCAAGTTAGTTTAGTGTCATCAAAACATTACACCTCCAGGGAATAATAGAACAACAATGACAGATAAGGTGTATGTTAGGTAAAAGTACAGGTCTTCCTTGGTTAACTAGGAGGTTAGGGATAAAGAAGTCTTGTTATGAGGATTATCAGTTAGAATATTTGAGGTTTGGGTTCCAGAAATAAGAGAAGGGTGATTAAAGATTTTTTTTAGGAAGGACAATTTGGAAATTGTGATGCTTTAGAAAACAAAAAGGGGGGTTTGTGATAGTAGGTTTGTGAGGAGTGTTTGGTCAATTAGGAATAAGGTTTGGGCCTTCCTTGTAGCTTGTGGGGCTTCAGGTGGGGTTTTGATTATTTGGGATTCAAGAAAGCTTAACAGTGAAGAGGTAGTATTAGGCTTATTTTCAATCACAATTAGGTTCTTGAGAGATGGAGCAAGGTCTTTTTCGCCTACTTCTATTTATGGACCAAACAACACCACTCTTAGGAGAAACTTTTGGCATGAGCTATTGGATCTTTTTTGTTTGACTTACCCACATTGGTGTGTGGGGGGGAATTTTAATGTCATAAGGAGAAGTTCAAAAAAATTGGGTGGCTCTAGGTTAACACCTAGTATGAGAGATTTTGATGACTTCATAAGAGAATGTGAGTTAATTGATTCCCCTTTAAGGAACGCTTCTTTTACTTGGTCAAATATGCAAGAAGTCTCAATGTGTAAGAAATTGGATAGATTCCTTTTCTCAAATGAGTAGGAGGAAAATTCTTCGTAGAGTTTACAAGAAGCTCTTCCTAGATTAACGTTGAAGCATTGCTCGATTGTCTTAGACACCAACCCATTCAAGTGGAGACCAACTCCTTTTAGATTTGAAAACATGTGATTGCTCCATCAAGAATTCAAAGATTATTTTACTAGTATGGGGGGAATTCTAGTGCGATGGGTGGGAAGGGCATAAGTTTATGAGGAAGTAAGAATTTGTTAAATCCAAATTGAAAGAATGGAATAAGGTGACTTTTTGAGGGTTAAAAGAAAGGAAGAAAAACATCCTTACTAATATTGCTAATATTGATGCTTTAAAGGAAGAAGGGAATCTTTCGTCAAAGCTTTCCAAGCGGAGAGCCATTTGAAAAGGGAAGTTGGGGAAGCTACTATTAAGGGAGGAGGTACACTGGAGGCAAAAATCTAGGGTGATGTAGGTAAAAGAAGGGGATTGTAATTCTAAATTTTTCCATAAAGTGGCTAATGATAAGCATAACAGGAAGTATATAAAGACCTTGGAAAATGAAGAAGGAGCAATTCTAGATAACATTAATAGCATTTCAGTGCAGATTTTGCAATTTTTTAAGAAGCTATATGTGAGTCCCCCTAGAGAATCTTGGAAGTTAGAAGGGTTAGATTAGTCACCCATTTCGACAAAGAGTGCAACTAGGTTGGAACATGCTTTTACCGAAGAAAAGATTCATCAAGCCATATTTCAATTAGATAAGGTTAAAGCTCCTAGCCTTGATGGCTTTGTTGTTGCTATGTTTCAACGGTGTTGGGATGAGATTAAGGAGGATTGAATGAGGGTGTTCTCAGAATTTCATAGAAGTGGGGTAGTTAATCAAAGTACGAATGCCACCTTTATTGCCTTAGTGCCCAAAAAGAGTCAAACCAAAAGGATGTCTGATTTTAGACCTATCAACTTAGTCACTTGTTTGTATAAGGTCATAGCCACAGTCTTATCAGGGCGGTTAAAAAGTGTTCTCAGTGAAACTATCCATATCACACAAAGAGCTTTTGTTCAGGGAAGACAAATTGTAGACATTATGCTAATAGCCAATGAGATAGTGGATGAGAAAAGATGGTTTAGAGCAAAAGGGGTAGTTTTCAAGATTGATTTTAAAAGGCCTATGATCTCATGGATTGTGGCTTTCTAGACCATGTACTTGAAAGAAAGGGGTTCAGTCCCATATGGAGGACTTGGACAAGAGGTTGTTTATCCTCCATCTCTTTTGCAATTCTAGTAAATGGTAAATCCAAAGGTTGGGTAAAAACTTCTAAAGGATTTTGATAAGGAGATCCTCTATCCCCTTTTCTCTTTTCCATTGTAGTCGATGTGCTAAGTAGATTGATGTTGAGGGCTAAGGAGAGCAAGATACTGGGAGGTTTTAGGGTTAATAGGAGTGGGACTACTATTTCCCACTTCCAATTTGCAGATGACACCATCTTTTTTCCAAGAGCTTGTTCGAAAGAATTGGAAACTCTTAAGATAATTTTGGTAGTGTTTGGGCATATTTCTAAACTTAAAGTCAATCAAGAGAAGAGTACCCTCTCTAGCATCAACATTGATCTAGATCAACTCGATTGGATGGCATTAGACCTTGACTGTAAGGTCTTAGATTAGCCTATTCCATACTTGGGACTTCCATTGAGGAAGGGAGGACCCAAAGGCAGGTGCATTCTGGGACCCAGTGACTGAGAGAGTTTCCGAAAGATTGGATGGGTAGAGAAAAGCCTATTTGTCTTTACGTGGAGGATAACTCTTATCCACTCATGCTTATCTCATATCCTAGCTACTTTCTATCCATATTTAAGATACCTTCTTCAGTGGCGCTAAAGATTGAGAAATTGCAAAGGGATTTTTTGTGATACGAGTTTAGCGAGCAAAAGAGAGACCATCTTGTTAATTGGGACTTAGTGTGTGAGACTAAGGAGGAAGGGGGATTAGGATTTGGGAAGATCTCTATAAGGAATCGTGCTCTATTAGGGAAATGGTTTTAGAGGTTTCCTAAAGAAAGGTATGCTCTGTAGCATCAGGTTATCCTAAGCATTTATGGAACACATATTAATGGGTATGATGCCAACACTACAGCTAGGTGGTCGCAACGCTGTCCTTGGAAGGTCATTACACGGGTCTTTCCAGATTTTTCAAGATACACTCGACCCGCAGTGGGAGATGGGAAAAGAATTCAGTTTTGAGAAGATTTGTGGTAAGGGGATCAACCTTTGTGCTCAAAATCCTAGGTCCATTCAGAATTGTACTATTAAAAACGTCACTATCTCATCAGTTCTTGGGTCCTCTCATCATTTCTCTTGGAATCTAAACTTTTGTAGCAATCTTTCGGATCTTAAGATAGAAGATCTTGAAAGACTCCTGTCCTCTCTCTCACACTTGCACTTATCTCCTTTTGGTCATGATTCGAGAGCATGGTTCCTATCTTCTTCAGGTTTATTCATAGTAAAGTCGTTATTTTCAGTCCTCACCAATCATATTGATCCAACTCCATAATTCTCTATTAATTTTGTATGGAAATCGCAAGCCCCATTTAAGGTAAAATCTTTTACTTGGTTAGTGGCACTTAAGAAGGTAAACACCAATGACATGCTACAATTGAAAAGATCCTACAAAGGCCTTAGTCTTGATGTTTGTTTGTTGTGTATGAAGAGTAGTAAAACAATAGATCACATCTTTTATCATTGCCCATTGAGTTTGGGGCTATGGCACAAACTATTTAGCTTGGTTCATATGGATTGGTTTCCTCCAAGAAGTATATGTGACATGATGAGTATTTCATATAGAGGATTGGGAAACACCAGTAAAGGCAAGGTGTTGTGAAAGCCTGCTCTGACGTGGGTAATGTGGCAGGAGAGAAATGCTAGGATCTTTAAGGATAAGGTGAGATCCTCAAAAGGTCTCTGGGACATGATCTTTTTCCTAGCCTTCTTTTGGGCATTTTGTTCCACAACTTTTCAAAGTGTTCCCCTTAATGTGATCCAACTTGATTGGATGTTGGTGTGTAACTCTAAGGGAGTGGACTAGAAAGGATAGGTTATTTTTGTATATTCCCACATAGGACATAGGTTGTGGAACCTCATAGTTGTATAGATTCTTAAACTTGGAGGTTCGTACTTTCTTTCTGTGTACTTTTTGGAGGATCTCTCATCATTCTTTGTACTTTTTTTACTTACTTCAAAATACTATACTGTTGTTTCTCATAAAAAAAAAGCACAAAAAGATGGAACAAACGAAAAAGAAGGAAAATAAGAGGCCAAATGATGGGATAAAAGGAAACCTACAAATAAAAAAGGATGGTTCTAGTCATAAACAACACCTAGCAAAATTATGCAATAACCCATTAAAGAATTGGCATCTAAAGAAAACTCAAAGAACTTAATTTAACTCAACTACATATGACATGATTACATCAAGACATGTCACCTTCTTTTATAATAGAGGTTGCTTCCATGGAAAACAACTACTACAATACTTCCTATTCAAGTAATTTCTTTTTACATAAGCAAGTAGGTTCCTTGGCCAGGAGGGACTTTAGTTGTAGTTCCTTGTTAGGGAAATTCTGCATTCTGTTTTCTCTCTAATTTTGGCAAGCTCTTTTTGGTTTTTCTTCCCTTTGAGGATCTATTGCATAATTCACATGCACTTAGGTTGCACACCTTCCAATGCTTTTAGCAATATTGCCCTTACCATTTTCAGCAAAAACAAAAAAGAATTAAGAGAGAGAGAGCAACTACCCTACAAACTAAGATAACCACTTAATTTCTAGTATTAACAGTCTTATTTCTAAAAGACAAGGTATGTAAGCCTTCAGCCACTTCTCTCTCTTTTGTAGATTTTTAGGGCTGACACAAATCATGGTATTTGCTATGCTTTTTATACATAATTAATGGTAGTTCACTCCACTGATTTTGCACTCACGTAATCCAAACTTGTCAATCACATCCTCCTTCCGGTCTTAATCCCATATACTTATGTTAGTTTTCACTTAAAGATTGACTCTTCAGTTCGTTGTAGATGTGAGGCTTAGCATCATGATATGAAGAGTGAGAGGGCCTAGGGGAGCAAGGTTAAAATAAGAAAGGGAAGCTTAAGGCATCGCTTATCCAAAAGGGATCCCTTGAAATCGGGTATATTAGCCCTTCAGCAGAGAAGGACCTGACATGGTCTGCCAAATCTTGCAACTGTATTTCTGGCTACAACTAGCAGCCCACCTAATTGCAGAAGTTCTAGGCCTACACCATCAGCTAGTCAATATCAAGGAGATCATAAAAGTAGTGTCAAACTACCAATTAAGGGAATGTTCCAACATAACATTCCCCCTGTTCATGTGATCGAAAAGAAGAAAGAAAAAAAATAGAAAAAATGTAGGAGTGTCTAATTTATTTCACATCCTACACTCTTTTGTATACGTATAAGAGAGAATGAGTTCAAGTACATGCCTTTCCCCTTTTCAGAAAAACAGAATGCACAGTTTTCTCAACAAGCTGAAACTCACTGTAGCTGAAACAGAAGTGCTAAGAGCCTGGGCTCAATCTCAAGAAGTCTAAACTAGATGGCAATGCCTAGTATAGTTAGAGTGTAAACACATAGCACAAGAAGCTCCTCTTGTTATCCACCATCAGAAGATCCCAGGATGATCCAAGGCTGGGATGGGAACACCCTAAAGTCTTAGAAAGCAATGAATTTGTGGTTGTGTCCACCGGCACCAAATCCTACAACTATCAAGAGAGGTTCCCTCGACCATATACCTGCCCCATTTAGGATATCAGCTTGCATGGAACCTGAGACATTTCTTATGTGGAACTTGTCATATCATGTGTCAGCCAACTCCATGTGGCCTTGTCCAAGAGGGGAATCTACAATATATTTTGAGCCTTCTACACCTCATACTCTTTCAAGCATCAACTTTTTCAAATATAATTCTTCCTTAAAATTCAACAAACAGTAATATCCTTGTCATATATTAAAGCACAGGTAATAGGACACAAAAGGGCTATATTAGGCCTACACTTGGTTAGAAGTAGTAACATCATCTGAAAAACCTAAGGCATAAAAGCAACATTTAAAAAGAGGGGGAAGGTGCACCATGGAATCAGAATTAAGTCTGTGAAAAAAGAAAGAAACATGAACTGCCCATTTTTGGTAATTTACTTATGAAGTACCTAGTTTATCTTGTTAACAATATCCATTTTATTCCACCCTCTTAAAATTATTTATTTTTTCTAGTTTTTCTGCATAAATTATTCGTTTTACTACATACAATTTCTCTTAAAAATTAATGAGTAGTTGAAATTTGACCCTTTTTTATTCTATTGTTCAAGAAAATAATACAGAAGATGAAAAGTAGCAGCACAAATTATTAAAAAATTCAAAGAAAAATGATGTAGAACAACCCTAGGATGGTTGCCTACAATCAAATAGGTGGGCTAGGATTTTTTTTTTTTTTTTAGGGTTTAAGAAGAGGAACAAGGGATAAAGTTTATGACAGTAGAATAAAATAAAGAGAAAGAAGACAAAAATAAGAAAAGATAAAAATCTTAGAGTCTCACGAAGACCTTCTAAGAGTCTCACGTAGAAGAAAATCAATGAAGTCTCACCAATGAAATTTGCAAAATAACAAAATATTATTAATCATTAATCAATTACTTTGTTTTTCATCGATTAGCCTTATTTGTAGGCTTCTCTAAGAAATCCAAAGTATACTAGGAATCTAATAATTCATTATGACTCTAATTTTAATTGTCTTATAACCTAATTAGCTAATCCTAATTTGATTCCAACAAATATTATTCTAATTTAATTTTAATTAATACTAATTCTAATTTAATTTCAACTAATATTAATCATACTTAAAGTTTATTTATGTCTTGCCTTTTCTTTCTTGAATATACTTTAGCAGGCTTTCCCCATCAATTGCCCCCAGCTTGAAAGAACTCAGCTCCAACAAGTTAGAAGCTTTATACAATTCATAGAGATTAAGGTTAAACTTCTGAAAATTTGTTATTAAAATTCATGTATTTTCAAAGTATGGTAAGCCTCACCATTTCACCAAAAAAAATTTGTATCCACTTTATCGAGTAGACACAAGTTGATCTTCGAGAACATACTCGATCTCAAGAGTTAGGCTAAGATTAGGTAGCAATTGAAGATCCAATTCTTCACTTGTCTTGTTTTGATGACCATGGTAGACAAACAAATATTCCACATTAAATATTGGACAAAAATGCAATTCTAAAGGAAGCTTTAGCAAATACGCATTCTCACCCAACCGCTTTAGTACTCGAAATGGACTTGTTTTCTTAACTTGAAGCTTTTGATATGTGGCCAAATGAAATCTTTCTGGATGTAGATGAACCATTACTAGATCACCTCCTTATAGATCTCATTATTGATTTTGATTTTTTTCTCATACCCTTTCATGAATATCACGTATATGACGTGCAAATGCATCACCATCTTGGTTGGTGTGGGCAGAAGTAGGTAATGGTATAAGATCAACAGGTTGCTTAGGTTTCAGCCCATAAGCCACATAAAAAAGTAAGTACCTAGTAGTGCAATTAATGGAGTTGTTGAAAGAAAACTCAAGTTATGGCAAGACATTGTCTCAATATCTCAATTGATCCCTCACGATGCATCTCAAAAGAGTACCAAAGCTTCAATTAACAACTTTTGTTTGCCCATCAATTTGAGGATGAAAAGAACTTAAAATTTCCAATTGGGTACCTAGCTTGGCCCACAAGGTTTTCCAAAAATGACGCATGAACTTGACATCACAATTAGAAACAATGGATTATGGTAATCCATGCAAGCTAACTACTTTAAAGAACAAGGTAGCAACATAAGAAGCATCAGAAGCCTTATTACATGGTATAAAATGTATCATTTTGGAAAATCTGTCAACCACAACAAATGTAGAATCAAAGTCTCGTTTTGTCCTTAGCAATCCAAGTACAAAATCCATGCTCAAGGCTTCCCAAGGTTTGGTTGGAACTGGTAATGGTATAACCCTATGTTTTGCTTTGAACCTGTTCCTAATTGACATGTTCAACATTGTTTGATAACCTTACTAAGCCAAAAGAAGCGACTTTCCACCAAAACAATGGTCTTATCTTGTCTAAAGTGCCCACTCACCTGCCTTCATGAAGTTCTCATATGATATGATCACGTAAGGATGTCCTTGGTAAGCATAAATGATTTCTATAGAACAAGTACCCCTCTAAAATCTGGAAATCAGCATGTGTTACTTTTGAACCACTCAAAAGAGAGGATCAAACATCTCCAAAATCAGCATCACTGTCATATAGTAATGCTTTAATTCTTCGAATCCAATGGTAGTGGTTGACATGTTTACTAAGAGAAGGGTCTTCCTACTTAGGGCATCAACTTCTTTATTTTCAACTCCTACTAAATTAAAGGTGAATAGCTGCAGAAAATTGCTCCATTTTGCACTTCGAGAGTTAAGCTTCTTTTGAGAATTAAGATATCGCAAGGTTTCATAAACCGAATACAAAATAAATTCCTTGTAACTATGATAATGCTATCAATGCTTGATTATTTACACCACTACATAAAATTCAAGATCATATGTGGAGTATTTTTTCTTTACCCTATTGAGCTTCTCACAAAAAGCCAAGGGATGTCCGTCTTGGCAAAGAACTACTCCAATTCCCACATGGGAAGCATCACAAGCCATCTCAAATACTTTTGTAAAGTATGATAGACGTAGGATAGAAAGGTTTACCATCTTAGATTTGATTTCTTCAAATGCCTTGTTTGTTGACTTGGTCCAAATAAATGGACCAAATTCCATGCATTCAGTAATTAAAGCCATAATAGAGTTGAAATTTCAAAAAAATCGTCGATAGAATATAGCAATTTCATGGAAGCTTCGCACCTCATGATATTTGTTGGTACTAGCAAATCAACAATAGCTTTGATCTTCTCTGGATTTTCAACACCCTTAGAAGACACAACAAAGCCTAGAAATACAACACTAAGGCTCATGGAAGTACACTTTTTAGCTTTTCAGCCCTAATAGTGCACATCACTTACCTTAAGTGCTCTTCATGATCTTCACAAGATTGACTATAGATAAGAATATCATCAAAATAAGCAACAACAAACCATCCAATAAAAGGCTTCAATACCTATGTCATGACCCACATGAATGTACCTAGGGCATTGGTTAATCCAAATGGTATGATCAACCACTCATACAATCCATTCTTAGTTTTGAAGGATGTCTTCCAATCATCCCTTGGTCTAATATATATTTAATGATATCCACTTTTTAAATCAATCTTTGAGAAGATTATTGATCAAACCATCATACCTAACATGTCATCAAGTCTTGGAATTGGAAATCGACACTTGATTGTGATTTTATTGATTGCACAACTATCCGCACGCATCCACTACAATCCATCCTTCTTTGGTGTTAATAAAGCAGGAACTCCACAAGGACTACTTTCTCAAACAAAGCCATTAGGAAGTAATTCATCAACTTGTCTCTTCAATTCAACATGTTTTGTTGGATTCATTTTGTAGGTTGGTAAATTTGGTAATGATGCACCAAGAATCAAATCAATGGCATGTAGTATATCACGTATAAGAGGAAGTTGATTATGTAACAAGCCACAAGTTAGAAAAGTCATCAAGGCTAGTACACACTTTTGCTAGATATTCCTTATCTTACTCTTTAAATTCATCCACTTCTCAGGCCATTAAAGCAAAAATAACTTTAGTTTCCATGCTCTCATTTTCAAATTAGCGCATAGTAATTACTTTTTTTTAGTTATGCCTCCTTTAACAAAGGATCTTCTAATGTCAATTGTGTATGAGAGTACTTGTATTTTTATAGTTGGCATGTTGAACTCCTCTATCAAAAAGCCAAGGCCTTCGAAGTAAAATATGACTTTTATTGGTAAGACCTCATACCATATAGACTCTTCAAAGTCCTTACCAAAATAGAATGTGACCAAACAGCAAAAAATATCCATATAACTATTGTTGATTGGCTAGTACCAACAAATATCCATGAGGTGTGAATCGCTTCCATGGAATGGCCACATTGTATTGACGATTTATTCGAAATTTCAACTCTATTATGGCCCCGATTACTGAATGCATGAAACCTGGTTCATTTATTTGGACTAAGGCAACAACAAGGCATTTGAAGAAATCAAATCCAAGATGCTAAACCCTCCCATCCTACGTCTACCAGACTTTGAGAAAGTATTTGAGGTGGCTTGTGATGCTTCCCATGTGGGAATTTGAGCAATTCTTAGCCAAGAAGGACATCATGTGGCTTTCTTTAATGAGAAGCTCAATAAAGCAAAGAAAAAACACTCCACATATGATCTTAAATTCTATGCGGTGATGCAAGCAATTAGGCATTGGCAACATTATCTCAATTACAAGGAATTTGTATTGTATTTGAATCATGAAGCCTTGCGATATCTTAATTCTCAAAAGAAGCTTTACTATCGACATGCAAAATGAAGCAATTTTCTACAGCTATTCACCTTCAATTTAAAGCATTGTGCAGGAGTTGAAAATAAAGTAGTCGACGCCCTTAGTAAGAAGGCCCTTCTCTTAGTAAACATGTCAGCCACTACCATTGGATTTGAATAATTAAAGCATTGCTATGGCAATGATGCTGATTTTAGAGATGTTTATTTCTCGCTTTTGAGTGGTTCAAAAGCAACACATGTTGATTTCCAGATTTTAGCGAGGTACTTGTTCTATAAAAATCATTCATGCTTACCAAGGACGTCCTTACATGATCATGTCATATGGGAACTTCATGGAGGCATTAGGTGGACATTTTGGACAAGATAAGACCATTTCTTTGGTGAAAGATCGCTTCTTTAGCCTAGTTTGAAGAAAAATGTTTGGAAGGTTATCAAGCAATGTCGAGCATGTCAAGTAGGAAAAGGTTCAAAGCAAAATACAGGGTTACATACACCATTACCAATTCCATCCAAACCTTGGGAAAACCTAAGCGTGGATTTTGTACTTGGATTACCAAGGACACAACAAGGCTTTGATTCTACATTTATTGTGGTTGACAGATTTTCCAAAATGGCACATTTTATCCCATACAAGGAGGTTTCAGATGCTCCTTATGTTGTTGCCTTGTTTTTTAAAGAAGTAGTTCGATTGCATGGATTACCACAATCCATTGTTTCTGATCATGATGTCAAGTTTATGAGCTATTTTTGGAAAACCTCGTGGGCCAAGCTAGGTACTAAATTAAAATTTTCAAGTTCTTTTCATCATCAAACTGATGGACAAACGGAAGTTGTCAATCGCAACCTTGGTAATATTTTGAGATGCATTGTGAGAAATCAGTTGAGAAATTAAGACAATGTCTTGCCACAAGCTGAGTTTGCTTTCAACAACTTCACTAATCGCACTACTGGGTATTCACCTTTGGAAGTGGCATATGGGTTGAAACCTAAGCAACTTGTAGAACTTATACCATTACCTACTTCTGTCCACACCAGCTAAGATGGTGATGTATTTGCATGTCATATACGAGATATACATGAAAAGGTACGAGAAAAAATCAAAATCAACAATGAGAACTATAAAAAAGGCCATAGATGACATCAATGATATATTCAGTTTCAAGAAGGTGATCTAGTAATGGTTCATTTACGTCCAGAAAGATTTCATCCGGGCACATATCAAAAGCTTCAAGCTAAGAAAATGGGTCTACTTCGGGTACTAAAGTAGTTGGGTGAAAATGCATATTTATTAGAGCTTCATTCAAAATTGCATTTTAATCCAATATTTAATGTGGAAGATTGGGATCTTCAGTTGCCACCTAATCTTAGCCCACATCTTGAGATCGAGCATGTTCTTGATGATCAACTTGTGTCTACTCAACAAGGTGGATACCAAATTTTTTTGTGAAATGGCAAGGCAAACCACACTTTAAAAATACATGAATTACAACAACGAATTTTCAGAAGCTTGAACCCAATCTCTATGAATTATATGAAGCATCTAACTTGTTGGAGTCGAGTTCTTTCAAGCCGAGGGGAATTGATGGGAGAAATTCTTTTAAAGTCTATTCAAAGAGGAAAGGGAAGATATAAATAAACTTTAAGAAGGATAAATATTAATTAAAATTGAATTAGGATTAGTATTTGTTGGAGTCAAATTAGGATTAGCTAGTTAAGTTATAACATAATTAGAATTTGAGTCATAGTAGGTTATTAAAGTCCTAATAGACTTTGGATGTTGCCCCTTGGTGTTTTTCTCCTTTGTATCTTGGTATACTTCGTGTATACTCTTTCCTTAGCCTTTTAGCCTTTAATGAAATTAATTTACCTATAAAAAAAAATAGACTTTGGATGTAATAATTAGAATTAGAGTCATAATAGGTTATTAGAGTCCTAGTAGACTTTGGATTTCTTAGAGAAGCCTATAAATAAAGCTAATTGATGTAAATCAATGAGATGAATTGATTGATATTAATAACATCATATTTTTTATTGTAAATGTTGCAATCTTCAACGGTGAGACTCCATCGATTTTCTTTAAGTGAGACTGCTAAAAGACCTTAGTGAAACTCTAAGTTTCCATCTTTTCTTCATTATTTCTTCTGCCTCTTTATTTATTTTATTTTACTTTTTCTCTACCATAAACTTTATTCCTTGTTCTTCTCCTTGCACCCTAAAAATAAAAACCATTGTCCACCTACTTTTGACTGTGGGCAACCATCCGAGGGTTGTCCTACATCACTTTATCTCCTATAAGAGTTTGTCACCAGGTTATTAGGCTTTTGTTGCCAACCTTACAGATATTTGGATTTCCAATAATATCTAGGAAGCCCTACAAATACCTAAATGGAAGACAACCATTAAGAAAGAGATCCGAACTCTTGAAAAGAATGGGACATGGGAACTTATTGAACTTCCAAAAGAAAAGAATTCGGTAGGAAGTAAGTGGATCTTCATAGTCAAGTACAAAGCAATTGGGAGCGTTGACGCATACAAAGCTCGGCTAGTTGCTAAAGGATTTACGCAGTCTTACAGAATTGACTACCGAGAAACCTTTGTTCCAGTTGCCAAATTGAACATAATTCGTGTTCTGTTGTCGTTAGTTGTTAACCAAGATTGGTCTCTTCATCAACTGGACATCAAGAATGTCTTCCTCAATAATGACTTAAAAGAAGAAGTGTACACAGAAATTCCTTCAAGTCTTGAGACTGAGACAAACATCAACAAAGTCTGCAGACTAAAAAAATCCCTATATGCTCTCAAGCAATCTCCTCAAGCTTGGTTTGATCATTTTACCAAGGTCATAAAGAGGTTTGGTTACTTCAAGTGTCAGTCTAACTACACTCTATTTGTAAAACACACTGTTGAGGAAAGAACTGTCATTATCATTGTTTATGTGAATGACATAATCTTGATTGGAGATCATGATAAAGAAATAGGCAAGCTCAAGAATTTTCTTGCCCATGAGCTCGAAATTAAAGATCCGAGGAAACTTAAATATTTTCTTGGGATGGAAATTGCTAGATGAAAAATGCGTCTTGCGGTCTCCCAACGTAAGTACGTCCTAGACTTGCTAAAGGAAACTGGGATGCTTGTTCGTAAACCTGCAGACACACCTATGGACTAAACTACTAAACTAAGAATAGTCAAAGGAAGTGCTCTAGTGAATAAAGAGAGATATTCAGATTCTGAGATTGAAGATTTAGAGGACCTTATGAGATCACTAGATGGTTTGCATCTTTTACCTTCGGTTTCAGATGCCAGATATTGGCCTTTATCTTCATCTAGGCTTTTCTCAGTTAAATCTTTCTTTCTAACCTTATCCCACTTTTCAGGATCTTCTCAGGTTTTTCCCTCTAAGTTTGTTTGGAAATCTCAAGTCCATTTCAAAGTGAAGTCCTTTGTCTGGTTAGTGGCACACAAGAAGGTAAATACTAATGACATGCTACAATTGAGAAGACCTTACAAAGCTCTGAGTCCTGATATTTGTATTCTGTGCATGGAGCATGGGGAATCAGCAGATCATCTTTTCCTACATTGCTCTTTGACTTTGGGGTTGTGGCATAAATTATTTCAGCTAGCCAAGATGGTTTGGGTCCCCCCAATGAGCATCTTTGACATGATGTCCATCAAGTTTAATGGTTTTGGTTCATCTAAGAGGGGCATAGTTTTGTGGCAAGCTGCGAGCATCGCCTTAATTCGGGTTGTGTGGCGGGAAAAAAATGCGAGGATTTTTTAGGAAAAAGCAAGGAATTCAGAGAATCTATGGGATTCTATTTTTTTCCTTGCTTCTCTTTGGGCTTTCTATTCCAAGGATTTTAAGGGGACTCCTCTTAATGTGTTACAACCTGACTGGTTAGCGGTGTGTAATCCCTAAGGATTGATCCTTCTTAGAGAGCTTGCTTGTTCTTCTATGTACTATCTAGTGTTTGTATTTTCTTAGCTTAGTTTTCTCTGTTGGGAGGATTTCTCATCCTTCTCTTATACTTCTTTTTTTATCAATATATCTCTTTGTCCTTTCCTATCAAAAAATAAAGAGAGATATTAAAGACTTGTGGAGAAACGCATCTATCTTTTTCACACAAGACCAAACATTGTTTTTTCAGTTAGCATGGTTAGCCAATTCATGAACAATCCAACCAAGGAACTTATGAAAGTTGTGTATCGTATTTTAAAATATCTTAAAATGACTCCAAGAAAGGGACTCTATTTCAAAAGAACATAGAAGAGAAACCATTGAAATTTTTTCAAATGCAGACTAGGTTGGCTTCATAATTAACCGCAGATCAACCTCAAGATATTGCACCTATGTATAGGCGAATCTGGTAACTTGGCGAAGCAAGAAACAATCTATTATAGCTCAGAGCAATGCACAAGCAAAATTTAAAGCTATGACATATGGAATTTATGAAGGAGTGTGTCTAAAGAGACTCGTAAATGAGCTGAAAATTCCAATAGAAGATTCTACGAAGATGTTATGTGACAATCAAGCTGCCATAAGTATCGCTAAGAACCCGATTCATCATGATCGAATAAATGATGTGAAAATAGATCGTCATTTTATTAAGGAGAAGATAGAAGAAGGAACAATTTCATTAGTTTACACTACAACAACTCTCTAGATAGTGAACATTCTTACCAAGGCGCTTTCTAGAGCCAACTTTGAAGACTTGAGATTCAACCTAGGAATGATCAACATCTATAACCTAGCTTAAGGGGGAGTGTGGAAATCTGAAAGGCTATACCACACAATTGTACCACCAGCTATACCGCACAACTATATTGCATACAATTGTTTCCTATTCTAATTTTATTTTCTGATTTTATGAGAGACTCTCCTAAAATCAAGGATTAGATTTTTTTTCCCAAGGCAAATGACCTTAGTCAGTCATGCATAAATATTGATGCAAGAATCAATTTGGAAGTTGAGTGAAAAATAAGAGAAGTATTTTTTTCTCTCTCTCAAATTTCTTCAATGCATAAAAGCGTAAACCTTTGCTTGGGCACACAATAGTATAATGACTATGCCCACCACACTTAAAGCATAAAGGAGTCACATCTACTTTTCTATCTCCAATACTCATTGAAGTTTTACTTTTATTACCATATCTACTAGCCACATTCAAAGTATGTTGATTGTTGCCCCCACCATACGCATGATTAGAAATTCTAAAGCTTGTTGTGCTTAAAGGTTTACTTATTGTCCGATTGGAGAAAGTGCTCCCAAATTGTGAACTTGGACGTTTGGAAACCCGAAACTTGAGGCCTTCTTCTATTTTAAGGGCTAGTTGATAAACATTGTCTACAGTATACGTGTGTGCAGCTATCATCTCAAGCTGAATCTTCATGCAAATTCTAGCTTTATAATGGACTACAAGTTGAGTACCACTTTCCCAAACTTGACTCTAAATGCTCAACTGATGGAATTCTTTAATATATTCTTCAACTGACTTAGTAACTTGTTCAAAGAAAAACAATTTTGTGTAAATGAGTTTTTCATAATCAGTTGGGAGAAAGTGCTCCTTCATCTTCAACTCCACCTCATCCCATGTCTCTATAGGTGCTGTCAGTT
Source organism: Vitis rotundifolia (assembly GCA_030254885.1). Lineage (NCBI taxonomy): Eukaryota > Viridiplantae > Streptophyta > Magnoliopsida > Vitales > Vitaceae > Vitis > Vitis rotundifolia. The sequence goes on from CM058157.1 coordinate 7,283,846, forward strand.
CTATAAAGTTGATTCTCAATATTATGCCACCATAGACGTGCTACTCCTTTCAACTTTGTCTTCACAAAATAAACTTTTCTATTTTCGAGCATTGCATACCAATCAAAGTAATTTTCCATTGACATAATCCAATCAAGAAAAATTGTTGGATTAATTTTCCATAAAATTCAGCAACTTCAAGGCATACCTTTTTTGTCACATCATCATCTTATTCAAAGAGTTTGCCCCTTTTTTTATTCCTCATCATAAAATTGTCTTGGTCTTCACGTGATCTACTTGACAATTGTCTAAATTGATGGTTTGCAATCTCATCTTCAATTGGTCTTTTTCTTGACTCTTTTCTAATAACTCCACGTTCTCTTGATTGTTAGAAGTATTGTTAGAACTCATGCTTGCATAAGTTGCTCCGCTCTTCAATTGCATATGCCTTTGAGTTAAGAAATTTTACTTTAATATCAAAACTAATGTAGGACAACCCTAGGATGGTTGCCTACAATCAATTAGGTGGGCTAGGATTTTATTTTTTTCAAGGTTTAAGAAGAGGAACATAGGATAAAATTTATGGTAGCAAAATAAAATAAAATAGAGAGAAAGAAGATAAGAAGAAGAAAAGATAAAAACCTTAGACTCTCACTGTAGCCTTCTAAGAGTCTCACTTAGAAGAAAATCAATGAAGTCTCACCATTGAAATTTGCAAAATATGCAAAATAACATAATATTATTAATCATTAATTAATTACTTTGATTTACATCAATTGGCCTTATTTATAAACTATTCTAAGAAATCTAAAGTCTACTAGGATTCCAATAACATAATATGACTTTAAATCTAATTGTCTTATAACCTAATAAGTTAATCCTAATTTGACTCCAAAAAATACTAATCCTGATTTCATTTTAAATAATACTAATTATAAGGTCAAGATTTTTGGAAGAGCTAGTGAAAATATTCAGGTTGAACATAAAGATAGTATAGAAGATTTGAAATACACAAGAAGATTGAAAAAGAATTTTAGTTGCATCTTGATTCATTCGTTCTCTAATAAGCATCTAATTCTGTGAGGTGGAAGCAGTAAAAGTAGATGAAAAGTTTGAATCAATGGAGATCTACTAGAAAGCAAGCAAGGAATATTTGTGGCACATGAGAGATCATGGTGCATGAGGGCCCTTGGTACATGAGGAAATCATGACACACCAGGGGGGCCCGTAAGGCACAAGAAACTAGTGGCATGAATTAAGGATTTGAAAGATCAAGTGTCGTGAACATAGGATTAGAGACAATGGATGCTCATTCTGTATTCCGTAAAACCTAAATTTCTGATGAATATGGAACTGACTACCTTGATGTTGGCATATTAGAGAAATCATGTACACGGCTAAAGGTATGTGCAGAGAAGAAGTGTATAGTGGAGGTGTGTGTCGCAATAAGATGAAAGACCGACTTAATGCAATTTGAGTGAAGGTGAAGATGGTTGGATAGTCGCTAAAATTCCTACTTGGCCGACATTTCTTTTGGTAAAGAATATTTCATATATTGGTATTTGCTTATGAAAATAGCAGTTCTAGAAATATCATCAACTGGACAAAATTATGCAGCAAATTTTATCATTGTTTCTCTAACCTAACACCCTATAAATTGACAGTTTTCACAAACCCAGCATAAATAAATAAAGCAATCAATTAAAAGTTAGACAGCATACCGGAGTTTTGGAATGAAGCTGATACCACTGACGCTTCTGGTTAGCCAATATTTCAGGATTGAATGTTGACTGGGAACCTTGATCTTGTGGATTGCTACCCCATCTCAAAGCCCTCTGCATATGAGACTTCCATCTATGGAAACTATTACTTCGCCTGTGCTTACCAGTCACAACTTCACTTTGACTTCGTTTGTGCCCCGGACTCAAAGCTGGCGGTGGCATGTTTGAACTGCCTGGGTAAACACTATATATTGCTCCACCAGCCACTCTAACTGCTTCCTCTGAAATATGCTGCAAGACCCGATATGTTGATGATGAATGGTCATCTGTTGCTTCAGCATCTTCTTTTATTTTCATTTTACCACCCTGTAGTTCATTGGCATCTTCTTTTCTTTCCATTTTAACACCACTTAGCTCACCGGCATCTTCTGTTCTTTCCATTTTAGCAACCCTTAGCTCATCTTCTATGCTTATTCACAATTTAATCACACCTTCCACAAAATTTTACAACATGAACTCCTATTCCACACCAGATTAACATCTGCACTATGTAACCAACTTCAACCCATTCTCCAAACATCGACCAAATTTAAATTACCCACATAAACAAACCTCGAATACAACATAAATTTCTTTATTATGATTGCCAATTCTCAATCCCACCCATACCCAAATCACAAAGACACTCAAAATGCGCAGGTACCCATTTCCTAAAGAAATTCAACCGCATTCAAGTCATCTCAAAAACTATCCATAATTCAGATGCATCCTGCTTGAATGCAAACAAAACAAAAAATGTATATATATTCAGAAACGCTAAATTTTCCAATATAACCCCAAACAATGCAACAACAACGACGACGACGAGGAGAAGATCATCAACAGTAATGCTTACAAGAACGGATTCAACATTTTCCTTTGTTTCCCTTCCCGTCATTCTTTTCCCGGGAACAAAACTGAATGTAACCGCCCCATTAATCCCAATAAACCAAGAAAAAAATCAAATTTAAGACCCAAGCATTGCACAAACATCGCGAATGGCATATCAATATGATCACAATGATGTGAAGAAGCAAAATATAAGGACAAAAATGAAGACAACAAAAGCAAAATGAGAAGAATGTGAGAAAAAGAGAAATAGAGGTACCTGGTTTGGGATTCTAGGGTTTCAGAGAAATGTCCTAAAAATAGAAGGGTGGTGATGGGATGAGAGGAGAGGTTACACATGAATCTCCAGTATGCCTTCTTGAAACAGAAACGGAAAAAAGGCAAATATCAAAAAAAACCCCTGGCAATTATGGTAAATGTCACTGGACCCAACTGTAGTTTCCCAAATATCTATTTACTCCTCACCTCAAATACATAAGATTGTAAGTTAACAGCTGATCCGGAAATGTTTTTAGAGTAGTTTTTTGTTCTTCAAAAAAGAAAAAAATATAGAAAATATATTTGGCAATTAAAATTATTATTTTTTTAAATAGGGTGTTTTCAAATAATATATTTTAGTTTTTTTTTTTTTTTACTTATTTTTAGATGAATGTTTTAAGAAATAATAATACAAATATGTACTATAATTAAAAATAAAATACTAAATATAAAAATTATTTCAAAAACACATTTAAAAATAAATTTTTATTTTACAAAATACAAAGAACAATTTTTAAAACTTATTTTCATTTATAATTATTTTTTAAAATAGTTATCAGACGGAGTTTAAAATTCTCACTATGAGCCCTATTTGTTCATCTCACCATATTATAATTTTTCATTTTTCATTTCTAAAATATGAAATTTTTGGTTTTATAAAATATTTACATTTCTTCTATTTTCTAAAACATAAAAACATTTTCATTTTTAATACACTATTACCAATATATACCTTCAAAGCACCCTTCCATTTAAATGGTCACATATATTAATTTATGTTTGATTTGGAAAATATTTTCTAGTTTCTTTTTTTTTTTTTTTTTAAGTTTTTATTTTTTTAATGCATTTAATTATGAAAAATGAAAACAATTTCTAAAATATTTTATAGAATACATGTGTCATTATATGAATCATGTTATTATTATTATTATTATTATTATATTAATTAGGTATTATATTATATTTTTTATTTATTTTTTCTATACTTTTTATCTTAAAACATTTTAGTAAAATATTACAATATAATATACTTATAATTAGTTAAATAATTTATTTATAAAAATATATCTACTTATAATACTTCATAATTTAATAGCCAAATAAAATATTCATACCATACTTTTAAGCTAATATTTTATTTCAAATATATATAAAATAATGTTTTATTTATATAAATATCTATAATCTTCCTATTTTTGTAAAAAAAAAAATGTTGGATTTTATTCCAATTTTATTTTTAATTTTCTAGAAAATAATTTTCATTTTTCTTAAAAAATTAAGTTCATTTGGTACTAATTTTGAAAATAACTAAAAGTAGTTCCAAATACTTAAAAGTATTTTTTTTTTATATAATAATTAGACAGTTGGAAACTTTTTAAATAGAAGAGTTTCATACGACTATTATAAAAGTATAATTATCATAATCCTAAAATTATACATCATCCATATATATATATAGGGGCGAAGTCCTACACCCCATATCGCCCTGATCTCTCCACTACCACCACTTCTCATAATTATAATTTTACCACATATATCATATCATGAATTTTTCGGGTTTAATCAAATAAAATTATGAGTCACCAAACTCCAATACACTTGATAAGTGCTTCTTTGAAAAAATATATAATATATAATTGTAGCATTATGAAAACAGTTTTTTTGATTTATAAATAAACATCCAATGATTCTTTTTAAAAGTGTTTTTAATAAAAGATTACTAATAAAAATATTTTAATCAGAATTACTTCCAAACAACATTAAAGCCTTAATTGAAAGGAGAAAATAAAAAAAGAAAATAGAGGGGGGTCAATGATATTAAGCAAAAGTGTCGAGGGTATTCATGATATTCAATGCAACCAATTAAAAATATATAGTACAAATAACTTCCGTTAACGAGAAAGTGCTTTGACTTTGAAATTCAATGCAACGCTTGCAGAGTAATCCACATAGCCACTTATCAACCATTAAAGCTGTGGGGTCCACTTCACCATTTTAATTATTTGTATATAATGAAGAAAAATTGTTATTTTTATGGAGATTAAAATTAATGATGGGTTAGAGTTTAAAATTTAAGTTTTTAATGATATTTTAATTAAGTGTTTATTTGGTAATTATTTTTAACAACGTATTTTTGTTTTTTATAACACAAAAACAAAAAAAAAACTTTTATTTTCTATTTTTTATTATTAAAAACATAAAATAAATTATTTTCACATAACATGTTTTAGTTATTTTCTATTATTCTTATTTATTTTCTTAAAATTATTTTATAAAATAATTATATAAATATGTAGAATAATTAAAAATAAAGTATTAAATATAAAAATTATTTTTAAAATATGTTTAAAAGTATTAAAAACGGGTTAAAAATATTTCAACTTCCCAGATAGACTTTTGTTACAAAAAACATTAAATTATAGTTTTCAAAAGCTGTTATCAAAAATTATTTTTAAAACTATTTTATAAAATAGTTCTCATATAAAAGCTAAGTAACTCTTTTCCAAATAATTGATGATCTTAGCAATCTACTCTCTCGTTGATTTTTTTTTTTTTTTTGTTAATTCATACTCAATTAATAGTATTTTTATTATTATATCTTATTAATTTTTAAGATAATTGGATAATTTTATTAAGATTTTATTTGGTATAATTTTAGAAAGTATTTTTGACTCAAAAAAATATTTTTTGAAAATAAAATTAGATATTTAATAAAGCTTAGAAAACATTTATAAAAATTTTAAAAATCACTTTTAATATTAAAAAATCAATTATAATATTATATGAAAAAAAACACTAATTAAATAATTAAAAAAAAAAACATTTTTACTGAAAACACTCCAACACAATTTTTTATTAAGTTGACAAAAGAAAGGAAGATGGAGTGAGATTTGGGTTGGGTTATAACCTATAGCCTATAGGCTATAGGAGAGGCAAAGGCGAGAGACCGTGGAGCAAAGCATTGAAGAAGGCAGCTAATGCGGACATCCTTCCCACTTCCCACTTCCCACATCCACATGCTTTTTGCCACCTTTTTCGATAAGTGTTTTCATTATTGTTATCAACCTTACCTTCCCCATTAAGATTCCCCCACGCAAAAGTTAAAATAAAAGAAAAAATACAATGCATTGAATTGGTGCATATGCAACTTTGAATACGACCCATTCAAAATATACAAATAAAATATAAGTCATTAAGACTATGTTTGGTTCTTGAAAAATGTTAAGGAAAGAAAAAAAAATTTTTATAATTTGAATGACGTGAAAAATATGATAAAAAAAAAAATATTAAAAATAATATTATAATATTTTTTTTACTATTTTCTTTAAAAAATAATGGGGAAAATAAGGGGAAAAGTGGAGAAAATTTTATCGGGCTCGTGTAACTGTCTCCGGTGGGCTCCTCTGCCTCAATGGCTGCATGGAGAGCCCTACGCACTGGCTCGGTATCGTGGGCTTCGTCGTCATCGCGTACTGTATGGTGAAGAACGTGAAAGGGGCGATGATCTACGGCATCGTCTTCGTCACCGTCGTCTCATGGTTCCGAAACACCAAGGTCACTGCATTCCCCCACACCGCTGCCGGAACCCTCTACTCCATGGCCCACTTCGCCGGCTTTCTCGCTCTATTCTTACAAGTTACAGCAAGCCCTTCAATCCTTTAAGCAGCTCAGTCCATAATCGAAACCGGATCTTCGCTTAATCTGTAAGAATTTTTTCATCTCCGTCTCATTTTCTCTCTATTCAAGCACATTCATTTAAAATTGTTATTATTATTATTATTTTTTTGTTTGTTTCCATTTCTGCTGTAATTCATTCTCTAATCGATCTCCCAAACCCTTCTAGGGTTCTCGATATCAATCCCAATGGGTTGCACTGTGAGAGAAAAGCACATCCGAACAACTCGCAGACCTCAATCGGTGAAAACTGACAATGATCACGCCAGTGCTTTGGATATTGCATCGATATCCAAATCCATCTTCGATGCGGGTCTCAAACCCTTGGGTTACCATGTGGGCGTTCACGATTCTGGCCAAAACCCTAACCCAACCGTAATTTCGACGACAGTGGGTGGGGTTACTGTACTGAGGAACAATTGGAGGAAATTCTATTGAAAAACTTGGAATTATTGTACAATGAAGCCATCTCTAAGCTTGTTGCATTGGGATATGATGATGATGTTGCCCTAAAGGCGATACTGCGGAATGGGCATTGTTATGGGGGCATGGATGTGTTAACTAATATATTGCACAATTCTTTGGCTTATCTAAGTAGTAAGTGTGGAGGTGGCAGTAGTAATGTGAATTCGGATGAAGCTGAACCAGTTTTTTCAGATTTGAGGCAACTGGAAGAGTACTCTCTTGCGGGTATGATTTGTTTGTTGCAACAAGTGCGACCCCATTTGACTAAAGGGGATGCAATGTGGTGTCTGCTCATGTGTGATCTTCATGTGGGTAGAGCTAGTACTATTGAAATTTCAGGATGAGTGGTGTAGATTTTTGCTCACCCATTTTGCCATTGGATTAGTGTAGTTTGTGATTAGATTAATGATATTTTGTAGATTAATACAACAATGAGAGCATAATAGATGTATATTTCTTTAGTAAGGTGTATAGAGGTCCTACAAAAAGTGTATAAATGCAGTGTTAATTTACAGTACAAGAGCATAAATGTAGTGTTAATTTGTTGAAAATTTGATTGTTTGCGTGTGATGTCCAGGATTATTGAATTTGGTTTATCTAAGTATTAATTTTTACATAAATTTCTGTGAGTAATGAGTAATGTTTTGAGTTAGGATGTGGGTTAGTTATATGTTTCTGCAAATAGTTTTGCAAAACTGATTTTTAGAAAATAAAAGCACAAAATTTATTTTATTATTCAACAAATTGATTACTCTCTATGACAAATTGTTGATTTTGTTTTCCTTCTATTTTTTCTTCACTTCACTTTTGTTCGTGGTTAACCAAACAAAAGAAAATTAATTTTTTTTTTCCTTGAATTTTCCTTTATATTACTTTCCTTAGCTTTTTTTTTCCTTCAATTTTTTCTCCCAATTTTCTTTCTTTAACATTTTCCGAGAACCAAACATAGCCTAAATAAAGATAAGAATACATAGCACCAACTACAAACAAATGAGATTATTAATGACTTCAAAGTATAATAAGATGAATTAAGTCCTATAAATGAATCAAACTTGAGTATAATATAATATGACCTGAATTATGTATATGACATTATCTAATTGGTGTTGTCTTTTTAACATGACCTAATTAATGGTAGTTAAAAAAAAAAAAAAAAAGGATTTGATAGTCATTAAGGATGGCAATGGACGGTTTTTCCGATATTCATCATATTCGAAATGAAACGAATTTGATATTTAAATGAATGAGTTTAATACGGGTTTGAAAATTTTTTTTTTCTTTTTTTAAACATGGGATGTATTCGAGTATTGCCTTGTCTAATTCTGATTATATACAAAATTAATTTAATTTAATTTTTATTTTTTTATTTTTAATATATAGGTAATAATAAAATATTTTTTAATAAAATAAGTTATAAAAAATTATAATAATTTAATTATTTATAAAATATAATTATTTTAATGTAATTAAAAGATTTTAAAATAATTTTAAAAAATTTTATTAATTTTTCAAAAATAAAGTTAAACGGGTGGGACAGGTCCATATCCATCTTATTTAATTTTTATAATGGAACGGTTTGAATAAACGATACGGGATGAGATGGGAGCACCATCCAAACTCACCTCCTTACCATCTCTATAGTCATGCTAGAATCCTATGAATAACCTTTTTGTGCTTGAAAATGTTTCAACGTGAAAGCAAACATTAAATTATTATGTTTTGTACTTATTATTTGCTTATGATTTATTAGACTCGTGTTAAGTTTCTCTCTCCAAAAAAGACAAAAAACGAATTATCCTTGTCATAAGAATTCATATTATGTTATCTTATTTATATTAATTTATGAAAATATAATATTATAATATTCTTACTTTGAACAAAAGAGAAAACATGGGTTGGTGATGGATTTAGTCAAACATAAGATAAAATAAATGATATAATATATTATCCCTCATTTTTTTTATATTACTTATTTTGTAAAATAAAAAAAATTAAAATTAAATTTGTTGTAAAAAAAGCAACCAAAAAATATTTATAAAATAATATTAATATATGTATTATATATTTAATATATATATATTGGATAACTTAATAATAAAAAAATTGTTTACAAAGTTTAAATATTTTATTCATGAATATTGTTAAATGGAAAAGAAATTTCATTTTTTTTTAAATAGAAAAGTTTGGAATGCAATATAATTTTTATTTTAAACATTGAAAAATATTATATATTCCATTTTATTTTATTTTTATTTATTTTACAAACTTAATATAAGTATACCCTAACATATTACATTGGAAATACTATCTTAAAATACCATATCCTATTGAAAATTATATCTTAAGATGTACATTTCTTATATAATGAAATACTATATTTTACGATATACATATCTTATCTTATCTTATTCTTATAATGAAATGTAGTCTTAAGTCTTATTTGGTTAATCAAATATAGTATGAGATAAGATAAGAGAAGGGATAACGTATCATATCTCATATTTGGCTTGTGATGTTCACGTATCATATTATATGTTCGACAAAATATTAGATAAGATAAGTTATGAAATATATAATTCACCTTATTTTTCATATCTATTCAACATGAAATACGTTAATCCTAAGTTAAATTATAAGATACCTCATGTAAATTTTTTTTTTTTATCAATTCTTTTTTTTTTTTTTTTTTTTTTGTATTACTTATTTTTCAAAATAAAAAATTTTAATTAAAAAAAATTTAATTTCTAATTTTTTTTGTATAAAATATAATGTAAAATAATAGCAATATATAAATTATTTTTATATATTGAATATATCTCATTGGAAATATTATATATATATATATATATATATATATATATATATATAATCGCTTGTCCTATCACATGTACTACCAAATATGAAATATGATAAATGATAGGATATATTATCTACTCTTCTTTTTATATTCAGTCTATATAGGATATGTTAATCATAAGTTAAGATGTAATATATACATATCCCATGTATCATAAATTTATTTATTTTTATTGATTTTTATTTTTTATATTACTTATTTTGCAAAATAATTTTTTTTTTTTTATTAGGAGATATGGTTATGGAGAATATTGCATCTGTAGAGAACGCTGTCAAATCCCTTCACGAAGACTTTATCTATTAGAGTCTTTGATGGTCATAGGGATAACTTAAGTATTAGATGTATCCCTAGCATACTATAGGGAGTTTGTTGGGATAAGGCCCTAGAAAGCACAACATAATATAAACGTTTTAGATTCATTAATAAATTTATTTATTTATGTATCTAGTTCCCTTTAATATCTCATTTGTATTAATTAATTATCTGAGCATACACGTCTATATTACTTATATTGTACATGACTTTGATGCTTTAGAAGTTGCACAGAGGATATAAGTCATAAGTTCCTTACAAAATGATAAGTTATTCACAATTGATTCATGAATTCAAGCAACCCAGTAAAAATTATAGTATACTACTTCCTAATTGGAGGAACGACTTATCTTATCTATCGGGATGAGGTTTTTATGGTGAGTGCACTAGTACATATGGTTCCACTTTGAACAAAACTTACGATGAATCATATAACGTAAGACAATTGGTTGTCATGATTCACCAAGCTACTATGCTGCATGAACTCTCAACATTGAGAAGATATTGAATCTATACCAAAATTAACAAGAGATTTTAACTTATGGGTGAGACTTTAATATGTTCATATGTGTACATATGGGTATTTTTGTACTAAGTGTAAGGTTACACTATATTTTATGAATTAACTTTCTAGATTGGGTTAATTAATTAATTGGAGCCCAATAAGGTTAATTAATTAATTAGTATTCAGGTGGATTGAATTAGGTAACTCAAGCCAAATGTGTACTCAAGTCACTTAAGTCCATAGTGTAGTGCCAGCGAAAGTTTTGATGCCAACAATATTAATTCAAGAACACAAAGATAAAACAATCACACATACAGTACACGAGGTTTTAACGTGGTTCGGCCAACCATGCCTACATCCACGGATGAGAGAGAATGATTCCACTATACAATAAAGAATATTACAGAGGACAGAACCAGATACAACTATTGGGTTCCCGAAACATCCCATGTTTCCCCACTCCTTGTATCCATACCCTACGAGCCCTCTCGCTCCACCGGGTACCTCCCGTTCTTCCTCACATCTCTATCCACCTCGTATAGTCTTTACAAGCCCATCTCCATCTCATAACTTTTTCCCCTCGTGACCTAGAATATTTATAAAGATATTTCCAATAACCTTCCTTATTCTATAAGGAAGTCTAATATTACAATAATATATCAATCTAGAAATATTCTATATAATATTCTTTACAAAAAAAGGAATCTATACTAATTAGGAATTTGGGACACTTCCTAACACATAGAGAGCCTTATATAACCCCTTTAGGAGTTTATGGTTTAGACCTTTGCCATTTTGTCTTCCAAAGAGCCACAAGAGAGAAAAACACACTTTTTTTCATGCCTAGACCCATGTGAGGAGAGATCAGGTGGAAGAACATTGCGTAAACGAGCTCTACAGTGTTTTTGAGAACCTCATTAACTTAGAATCAATCTAGGAATATCCAGATCCAAGTATGGTTTCTATATTCTCTAGATTTGTTTATCATATTGGTTTTTGAATGTTATGCTCCCGCAATAATTAGATTTAGGGAAGCCTAGGGTTATATTGCATGCACTCTATTGATTTGGGAGCAGAGAATGACATGATTTGATATTCCTAACAGTACCAAGCATTGTTTGATTTGGAATCTATTGGCTTAATGAATGAAAAAATTCAAACAAGTTAAAAGAAAAATTTTAAATATATAAATATATATAGGGGTTTATTACATTTTATCCCCTCAACCTATATCGTGTTTTGCACATTGCTCCATCGAGTTCAAAATCGAGTAATGTACCCTTCATTCTTTATAATTGTATGCAATGTGCATTTTTGAGAGATGACGTTATTTTTTTGGACGAAAAGGCATGTGCTTTTTGTGTAATTGAGGGCAAAATAGTCATTTCATTTCAAGACACCCAAATCCCTAACCCAACCCTTTTCTTCCTCCTTCGATCACCGACTAGAATTTTCCTAGAATTCCGGCCTAAGAAACTAAAATTCCAAATAACAGGATTACAAATCTTATGGTGATTGGAACCAAACTCAAAAAAATCTACCAAAAAACTAAAAATATTATTAAAAAAACACTTAAAGTAATTCCAATAGTCTCATATTCAAAATTTATGAAGGAAAAAAAATCGATTGATTTTCTTGCCAACCAAACAAAGTGCAAAAACCCACAAAAACAACAACAATCAAACAAACCTAACATAACAACCAAATCACACAATACATGTATACAACACAGAGTTAGGGTTAGGGTTGGGTTTCGTTTTTATGTTATGCTTTTGTTTTAGGGTTAGGGTTTCATTTTGATGCTTTGGGGGAAATTTTGAATAAATTTTGGGGAAAAAATCAAGCTTTTTGAAAAAACCCCCAAAGCACCGACCCATACGTTTATAACATGTAATTTTTAGTAGAAAGAGGAGGAGAAAGAAAGAGTAAAGAGAGAAGAAGAAAAAAAAGAAGAAAAAGAAAAGGAAAGTTTAGAAAAATGTCGCATCATCACCATTTTCTTGCAATTTTTACTCCTTAATATGCTTTGGTTGCAATTTGTGGATTCAGTTATGCTTTGACTGCAATTTGAGAGGAAGAAAAAAAGGAAGGGAATGAGAACGAAGGTAGAGGAGAGAGGGCCTGGTTAGGGTTTTAAAATGAAATGACACTTTTGCCCTCACTTAAATAGGTCACGTGGAGAGCACATGCGCCTTCCGTCCAATTAAGGTAACACTATCACTTAAAAAATGCACATTACATGCAATTATGAAGCATGAGGGGTACATTACTCAATTTTAAACTTGAGGAAGTAATGTGCAAAACACGCTATAGGTTAGGGGGATAAAGTGTAATAAACCCTATATATTATTAAAAAAGAGATCACATTTAAAGATTTTTGGCATTGATTGGTGGAGAAAGAACAAACGAAAAAAGAATTCATGTCCTTATTTATTCAATTTTCATGGTTTTTTTAATTATTCTCCTTTTTTTTTTTAACAAAAAAAAAAAAAAGTGAAAGAAACTTCTACTTATTCTAAAACCATTCTTCTTTCACTTTATTTTTAAAATTGTTATATAAGAACAATGAGAACAATTACCAAAAAGTACTATAAATTTTTAAAAACAATTTTTTGTTTATGTTTTTAAATCATGTGGCCAAACAAGACGTCTTTAACTTCTTTCAATAAAATTATCAATTACTCAAAAGATTAGATTCTTTAGTTTTATTAACAATGGGGAAGATCAGAGTTTTCTTTATTTCCATGTTAGATTACAATACTAATTATACCATACCTACCAAAACATGGATTACCCTTAAGCTAAAAGCTAATGAGAAATGAAGCTTCATTAGTATTGTAAGCACTAAGAAGCATTACTATTGTCTTCAAAGTTCAACTGATTCATCCAAATCCCTGAGAGCACGAGTATCTAAAGGCTTATGGAAATGTTCTTCTGATACAATGGGCCCAGAACTATGTCATCTGAATCAGGAAGAGAAACAGCTGCCCTCTCCTCCGAAGGCCTTCTTGGAATGTTGAGATAAGCAAAATCTGACATGGTTTATAAAATAAACATCATTAAGAAAGGAGAATGACGAAGATTTATCTGAATAAATCTGTTCAGTAGGTTGAACAAAGAGACAAAACTGGATAAATCTGGCTGTTTTAATGGAAAAAGGAAGTTTACCCCCCATGGCAGAAAAGAAAGTTGTTGGGCCTAACTAAGCCATATGATAAAAGATTTGCATTTCAAAATCAACCCTTTTTGGAAGAGAGAAGAGAAATCATTGGGTTGAGTTGTAGAAAAGGACTTTTGAAATACATCAAGCACTAAAATTACCTATATCCTACATGTTGATGCTGAAACCATAAGCCCAACAAAGACGAGAGAGAAGCAGATAGCATCATAGTTCTTGAATTTGAAAGACTGCACTGGTAGACTGGGATGCCATTCTTCTCACCATGGAGGAAGCTTGGTCTTTAAATAGTAATATTCTACAACCAAAACAGCTTCCATTTAGACATGCATTTCTTCCAGAATTTGAACTATATTGCTTTCTCTGACTGAGAGTCATTGTTCTTCGTTCTGCATGGGCAAACCATCTGCTGATAATTAAAGATATGAATCTTCAAAAAGGATGTTTTATCATAACCTTCCTTCTCCATAACCACAGGAGAGCTGTGCATTTGTGCCGTATGTGACCTTCTAGTCTAAAGATAAAAGGGAAACTCTCAATTATAGAGCCCTTCCAACTCCAACCAACACCAATGATGGGGGTTATGGTCTACTTTTGGCAATGTCACCAAAATTTTTGCAGTCAAACAATAAAGGCTCATGCTGCATTCAGCGTGATTCATCTTCAGTCCCAAATAAGAGTGTCAACATCTCATCAGCTTGTGGGTGTATTCTATCTCCTGACAAGAACACGTAAGGTTCCCCTTTCAGCAAAATCCAACTACATCCAGGAACCTTCCTCACCCCCTTCAATCCCATTTCCTTTCTCAACTGTCCCTCTTCAGCACGTTGACCAATTGAAGCATGTATGTTGCAGAGCACTACATGGGCTGGTGCATTTAAAGGATCCAATTCAAGAAGTTGTTTGGCTGCACGTCTGGCAACCCCTGTATTTATCATACCAAACCCACATACACCAAGCAATGCCCCCCAAATAGTAAGGTCTGGCTCAAAAGGCAGCTGCAAAATGAACTCTTCTGCTTCCTCTACTTTCCCTGCTCGGCCCAAAAGATTAATCATACAAACATAGTGCTCCAATTGAGGTTGAATTGCAAACACATCACTCATAGCATCAAATAGCTCCCACCCTTGGTTAAGTAGACCTGCATGGCTACATGCTGACAGAATGCCCAAAAAGGTAACAGAATTTGGGTGTGTCCCAGATGTCAACATTGCTTCAAAGGCCTTTAGAGCTTCACTTGTTAGCCCATGATGTGAAAACCCCATTATCATGGAATTCCAAGAGATCAAATCCCGGGAAATCATTTTTGAGAAAATGCTATATGCATCACCTATCTCCCCACATTTTGCATACATTGAGATCAAGGAATTCTGAAGAATCAAGTCAAATTCAAATTGTGTTTTCATCAGCAGGCAATGGAACTGCCTGCCTTGATCAAGATAGGCCATTGCACCTGCAGCTCCAAGCAGAATAGAAAATGTAGAATTGAGAGGTGAAACCCCCTTAACCCGCATTTCTGAAAATAAGTAGGTAGCTTCTGCAAATAGCTCATTTTGAACATGCCCTGATACCATTACTGTCCACGCGACAGCATCTCTATCAGACATGTTATTAAACAGATAACATGCCTTTGCTATTTGACCAACATTAAAATAACCATTGATCATAGAAGTCCAGGAAATCTTGTCTCGGACGGGTATTGTGTCAAACAAGCTTTGGGCCTTCTCCAACTGTCCAATTCGAATATATCCGTTAATCATAGAATTACAACATTGAGTATTATAGTTCATTGAGTTCCTGAAAAATATATACCATGCAAAGTCCATGAAGCCAAACATTGAGTACATGTGGATCAAGCTCTTAAATAGCCTTCCATCGTAGTCATCATAGTCCCAACAGTTAATTATCAAATGAGCATGTAACTGCATGCCAAGACGAGGAAAACCTATTCCAGCACATGCATAAGCCAGTGAAATAAAGGTCTCATCATTTGGTTTCATGTCATAATTACCTTTCATTTCAAGGAAAAGCGACAAGGCCTCTTTGTAGAATCCATTCCAAGAAAAACCACCAATCATGGCCGTCCAAGAGACAACATTTCTCTCGGGCATCCTCTGAAACAAATAATACCCCTCTTGAACATTACCAGCCCTACAATAACCAGAAATCATGCTAGTCCAAGTAACTACATTTCGATCTCCCATTCCATAAAAAAAAACTCTGGCTTCTTCCATTCTACTATGCTCAGCATACCCTGCAATCATCACATTCCAAGAAACTTGACTCTTGACTGGCATTTCATCGAAAACCCGCCTAGCTTCCTCCAATTGCCCACTCCTAATCAACCCAACAAGCATTGAATTCCAAGAAACAACATTCTTCTCCGGCATCACATTGAACAACTCCCTCGCCTCACCAATCCTCCCTGCATTTGCTAATCCACAAAGCAGTGAAGTCCATGACACAACGTTCCGCTCTGGCATCTCTTCAAAAAACCGGCAAGCATCACTCAATCTCCCACATTGCACATAACCTGACAGCATCGCATTATAGGTGACAACATTTCTCTCGGGCATGAGCTCAAACAGAGCTCGCGCTTCATCAATGAAACCATTTTTTGAGAACTTTGAGAGCAACGAGGTCCAACAGACAACACGATCCAGGACGCCTCTGTTAGGCATTTCATCGAGCATATGCCGTGCTTCTCGAAGTCGCTGCTGGGAGAGGCATTCAAGGATCTGGGAATCATCAAATCTGAGTTTGGCGTAATGGGTTCCGGATAATGGGATTTGCGGTTTGAATCGATGAACATGGAACCGACGACAATACAGATTGCTTGAAAAGGAGAATGTGAAGGCTCTGAAATTAAAGGCGGGCATTAACCGTCTTTTAAAAGTGACGGTTTCTTCAAATACCAAATGACTCTCCCAACCTAGAGGAACATTTGTTTATATTTATGTTTTTTTGTAGTTTTAATATTTTAAATATATATATATATTTTTTTTTTCTTTACTTTTATTTCTTTATATTTTTTCTCTTATATTTATTAAATTGGACAAAAATATTTAATAAAATTTTTTTTATATATAATTCAGGGGATAAATATAACAAAATGGTTGTTATTTGGATTATAACAATACTCTTTAATATGAGTCAATTTTAATAATCTCACCTTCATAGATGATATGAATGTGCGATTTTATTTTTATTTTCTTAATCGAACAATGCACTTACTTGATTCAATGAGAATCAAATGACTTGCACTTGAAAATAAAGTAAAATGTGGGATCCACCTCATTTTGGGAAAACCCATTTCTTAAATTGAAAGTGTGAAAAAATGGCTAGTTAGAATAAAAAAATCACCCAATAAGAGGAAGGAGTGTGATAAAAACTTTTCGAAAATATTTATCTAAAAGCAAATAACAAATGATTAATAAGTTAGATAATAGCAAGGTTAAAGAAAGCGAGAAGAGATGTGCAAACTCCCTTCACAGTGGTTCAATACTTTGCCTATGTCATTTGAGCGAGGATTTCGCTATTAAAACTTCAAGCACAAGCCTTCAAACTTTATAATTGAATTTACTGACGTCAATGAGCACTACAATCCTTTTAAAGTATTCTACTAACTTGAAGTCTCTTTGTTCAAAATGAATGAGTAATAAAGGTTCTAATGTTTCCAATTTTAGAACAAATATAGCTCATAATACAAGAGAAAAATATGATGTATTTTGAGGTGTACTTAAGAATGTGTAAATTGATATTTAATGCATGAGAAAGTAAATGTTTCGCAATTCAATACAAGTGGTCTTTACTCAATAAATACGACCCTTCAATTTTTAGAAAACGGGTTTGAAACCCCCAAAAACATAAAAAGTACCCTTGACTTGTCAAGTTTCGATTTGACTGGTTGATTAGCCATTGAAACATTTAATGTTTTACAGATAATCGTTGATGTTTTTAAGGTTTGACCTACCATTGACCAAATTTTGATCGGACGATCCAAAATCTCAATTTGCAACACACTAACTATTGGAAAAGAGTGAAGAAAAATGTGCACCCTCAACTAGTCCTCAACTAGTTAAGCCTAACCAGTTGAGTCGGTTCCCTAGTTGGTTCAACTAGTTCAAGTCACTATCAACCGATTGCACCTAAAAGTACATAACAACTTTTGGTTTAAGGTTCCAACCTTCTAACAACCGGTTGCACCCTCCGATATCGCTGGTTGACTAGCCATTAAGGCATTTAATGTTTTGAAAAAGTTTTAAGGTTTAATCGATCATTGACTAGATATTGATTAGATGATCCAAAACCTCAACCAGTAACACACTAACTATTCGGAGAAAGCAGAAAACTGCACTCTCAATTGGTCCCTAACTAGTTAGACCCAAACTAGTTGAGTTGGTACCCTAGCTGATTCGACTAGTTTAGGTCACCCTTAACTAGTTGCACCCAAAAGTGCATAACAACTTCCAATTTAAGGTTACAACCTTCTAACAACTTGTTTAACTTTTTTTAAAAAACCTTTTCGAACCAATTTAGAAAGGATTTGGCTCAAAGTTTAGAATTAAAATGAGGATTCATCCAATTTTATAATAAAACCTTGTTTTCAATAGTAAGTAAGGTTGAAGAAATTAGCTTTGAAGTGCATGAAAAAAAGTTTTACACCTAAGTGCACCATAAAGTACCATCTTACGGATTTCCTTAGACACTTCAAATTTTTAAGAGATCTAAATTTTCAGATTTTATTTCATGGTTGTTTGAGCTTACTTTAGAATTTTTCATTAAAACCTTAAAATTTAACTTAATTTAAAAGGTCAATGAACTTCATCTTATTTTGTAACAATTAAAACTTGATTAAGAGAACCCTTTGAGTAACATAAATAATGAGTTTCCATTCTCATGTAATGGAATTTGATTTCATTTTTTAAAATCAATTTGAGTTGAGAAAAGTACTTATTTAAATATTAGAATGATACTTTTTTAATAAAATATTTAAATAGATATTTATGCTTAAAATTAAAATAAATAATTGTAATTTAGTAATTGTAATTAGGTCATTATTTTTATCTTTTATAAAAAGTTAATTTCAAGCATACTTTTCAAATATATCGATCAATTTAAATTTCAAATAATTATTTTTATTATAATTTATTTTCATTCATATCTAATTCTCATTATTCTTTCTTAAAAATCATTCAACATAATTAATGTACCATATAAGAGTTTCAATTCTTATTTTAAAAAATAATTATATAAATACGAAAAAAGGTTAAAAATAAAATAAATTTATTTTTAATAAATATTTTAAAAAATGAATATATTTTTAAAAAATATCAAATAATTATTTTTAAAATTTATTCTCAAAAACCATTTTTAAAAACGTTTTCAAAAGTTTCCCTACTGAAAACTCAGACTCTTTTATAAGAATTTTATTTATTTTAAAAATAAAAATAGTTGTAGAATATGATTTTGTAAAATATTTTTAAAATTTTAATGGATTATATTTTTTCAGTTTAGTTGAAATTAATCTACTGAAAATTAATTTAATAAATAATAAAGATAATGACATAATTTGTTACAAAATATAGAAAACAGATGAAAATAGGTGAGAAAAAAAAAATTAAAATATGTTCTTAGAAAATACCCTAATTTTAGAATAAGTTGTAAAAAACTGTTTTTATTTTAAAAAATTATCAAAAGTGTTTGGAGAATAGTTTTGTTTTTTAACAACAAAAAATTGTTTTTTTTTTTTTTTTCTAAAAAAAAAAAACTGTGTTGGGCCATGTTGTGAGGAGGGCACGAGAGGCCCAGTTGAATGACGGGCCAGAAGGCCCAGTTGAGTAGAAGAGGGAATATGGAGGCGCAACTGTGTAGCCGTATAAGGGAGGAGAGTTTTGCCCTAGTCGAAGAGAAGGGAAAGATGGGGAAGAAGCGAAAGCACAGCGAAGCTAATGTTGCAGAGCCGCCGAAGAAGGATTCCGACGCCCCGGAGAGGCCGAAACGGACGCTTCTTGGCTGGAAAAACCCCACCCCAACCGAAACTAAAGAAACTGTATCTTCTTCTCCCATTTTCCGCAACAAAGAGAAGGTGTTGGTCACTTGCTCTCGCCGCATCAGCTACAGGTCTTCACTATTTTCTCTCTTCTCAGCTTTCCCCTTTTTTTTTTGAATAACTTTATTCAATTTACTGGGCTGTTGTGGCTATGTTCTTCATAGGTATCGCCATTTGATGCTGAGTATAGTTTCGCTTCTCCCTCATGCCAAGAAGGACAACAAGGTGGAGTCCAAGGAGAGTAAAGGCTCCACTTTGAATGAGCTCGTTGAGCTCAAGAACTGTTCTTCCTGTTTGTTTTTTGAGGTCAGTTTTTAGTTTTCTTTTGTTTCTTGTGTTGATTTTGATGAATTCCATGTTGTGGTCTCTGACTTTGTGTTTTGTGTTTGAATTTGTATAGACTATTGTGAATGTTTAAGCGGGTTTGTGTTTTCTTGTCCATTTATACTAAGAACAAGTTCATTCTTATGAGAATCTAATTCCCTATTGATAAACATTGGATTTGACTGTTTTCTATAGGAACCAGAATAAAATAAGCCTAAGTAGGATGATACTTCTTTCACACAAAGTGCAGTAAATAAATAAATAAATAAATTAGGGAGAAAAGGAAAAATGGGAAGCAAAATGGGCTTCCCTCTAGACTTATGTTTTTTGAAGGTGCATTTTTGTTTGCCATGATCATTTGGCTGAGTTGTGATGTGGGGTTCTTTTTGTTTGTTTGGTTATTTCACTTGGATACATTATCTCTAGTTTGAATTTGTAAGATGCCATTCTGGTGGATTGTGGGGGCCTTTCTATAACTGGCGAGTAGTGATTCAAGAAATCAAATAAGTTAAAAGAGTTAATAGTTCTTTATTGCTGAATCATTAGATTCTGTGCTTTCTTATGAATTTTCTTTTCTTCATATAAAGTATATGGCTGATTTTGTGATTTTACTAGGTAACCACATGATTTCTAAATGGCTGTTTGGTGATTAAAACATATTGGGTTATTAAGAGCAGAGAAATGGAACTTTGTTCTAGCCTTTTTATGTGATTATTAATACATTTTCTTTTCACTACTTCAGTGCAGGAAACAGAAAGATCTATATTTATGGATGGCCAAATGCCCCAATGGTCCATCTGTAAAATTCATGGTTGATGCTGGTAATTTTCTGCTCTGGTTTCAAGTATTCATTTAGATGGTAATATGAGTTTTAGATTGCCTAATGGACATATATTTTATGTATTCTGTATCATTTTTTGTAGCTTGGAACTAACTTGTTTAAGTAAGAGGGATCCTTTTTCTTAAGATTTTAAGGAAGAACAGCTAATTAATGAGACATGTTTTGTTTATTTTAGTGCACACAATGGAAGAGTTGAAGCTTACTGGGAATCATCTAAAAGGATCACGTCCTCTTTTGACTTTCTCAACCAATTTTGATAAGGACCCCCACTGGAAACTTCTCAAGGAGATGATCACACAGGTATATCTATTTCAATTCTCTGGTCGAGCACTAATTCTTTTTAGCTGTTATCGCTCATAGATGGAAGAGTAAATATTGAATTTATATGTAGATTATAATCTTTTGGCTTGGTTGCTGATGCTCAGTGGTTGCCAAATTTGTATGACCTAATTATAGGACAGAGGAAAACAAATAATTTTTTTTGATAACCGTGGATATCCGGGCCAGCTTACGCGCACCTCGACTAATCCCACGGGGCTCTAAAGTTAACGACCGGATAAACCTCCAGTGGCCCTGAGGGGACTCGAACTGGTGACCATTGGGGAGCAAACCCAAGGCCGGACCAACTGAGCTACCCCTCAGGGTTGACAGAGGAAAACAAATAATCTATCAAGTTTTGCAAAGATCTTTTATACCTGGGATGAAATGATAGGTCTATGTGCAATATCATGTTTTTCACGGAAACTTACCTTATTTTGAAATCTTCATGTATCTTAAGAATACATTCAATTGTCTTTGAGAACATTGAGCAAATATTCACGCCCAATGGCATGCCTTTTGCATGCTCTCTGCATGTGTGCCAGAAAAATAGTCTTGACTTCTTACTCAAAAATGAAGAACTCGATGATATTGCCTAACAAAAAAAAAAAAAAAAAAAACTTTGATGATTCTACCCGTATACTATCTTTGATTTCCATTCCCTAGAAAGTGATTTTTGGCTTTATTTGTTTCAGTCCAAGATTATTCTTGTCAATCGTGTGATGCTATGGAATTTATTTATAGAAGTTTTATTTGCTAGTCACCTTCTAAGATTATCTTGCTCATCTATTTGCCTATACATAAGTTTTATCCTCTTGATAAGTTGATAGGGTTTTTTTTTGGTTAGATATTTGGAACTCCGAAGGAGCACAGGAAAGCTAAACCTTATCATGATCATGTCTTTGCTTTCTCACTTGCTGATGATCATATATGGTTCCGGAACTACCAGGTTCGTGTAGTTCAAATCTTCATCTTTGTGATTTAGATTCATGGTGTAATTCGAATTGCACGTCTTATATTTTAGGTAAAATAAGGAGGCATTGAAATAAACTTAAACGTTTGTGCTGCCTGGGTCCTCTATATTTAATCACAAGAATGCATGCCTAACCAAAACTTAGACCTGAATGTTGGACGGAATTGTATGGTATTGACCTAAAGTTTTGAATATGCAAATGATGAACAAGTGATTTTTTCTTTGTCTTGAGTGTTATTCAAGTGACCTCATTCTACGTAAATAGGGTTGTGTTATGTTGGATGTAGGGTTTTAGATTGACATAGACAGCCATTGATACAGCCATCTCAAGGCATTAAGTTCTTGTGATTTGAACTAGTTACCTTTAGTTTTTATTGGTATCGATTCCCATAAATAACCCCAGAAATGCCCTAGTTAACAAAACCAGTCTTAATACCACTGCTGCCATTTTGTCCTTGCACATTTATACAATTTTCTGGATGAAAATTTTATTTTCTTGTATAAGGTGTTTAGATTACATTGTTGAGTCAAGTTTGATTCTCAATCTCTAGCCATGACTATCAGCTTATGTGGTCTACTCTTTGGGTGTGTAACAATGCATGCCATGAAGAATAGATTTGTCTGGTTGTTAATAGCAATTCATGAAGTGCTTGATGCAAAAATGTCATCATACTGATAACCCATGAGAATGCAGCATGGGTAAATCTTTTCCAGTTGTTTTGATGAAAAATGAAATCATGGAAAAGGTGGGAAAACATGCTTTCATAATACCTTGTTGATGTAATTCTGTAATAGGAGATCAATAAGATCTGAATGTTCATGTTCATGTTGTTTCCAAGGAAGTGACCAATTGAGATGGAAATTCAAAATGTCTTATGGTTTTTTCTCAACAAAGCATCAATGTCCTTATTTTGCAATAAAATGGTAGTGTAGTTTCTGGAATAATTATTAGAACTAGTTTTCCCTGTTGCCAAATTTTGCATATGTGACCCTGTTTTCTTACTTTGGAGCTGGTACTTGTGCTGATCTTAGTGTTTCTTCTACAAATATTTGAAACAGATTTCTGTTCCTCATAACGAATCTGACAAAGTGGATCGAGGAGGCCTAGATAAAATTACCCTGGTTGAGGTTTGAAATGATTCACCTTTCTGATTATAGAACTTATCTAGTTGTTGTAAATAATTCTAGCTTAATCTTGGAACTGGTTGTTGATAGGTTGGTCCAAGATTTTGTTTGAATCCCATCAAGATATTTGGTGGCAGCTTTGGAGGCCCAACATTATATGAGAATCCATTTTACATATCACCGAATGAGGTTATAAACTTCTTCATGTTCCTGTAGAATGTTTCCATTTCTTAAATTTTGTTTGACATTCTGGGGATCCTGATGAGTGCATTGACGGTAGAGGTTACTGCAGCTCCTTTTTCTGTTACAATAGTCTTACTGGTGCATTGTTCTTATGCTATTTATGCTTCCAGATTCGAGCAATAAAGAAGAGGAAGCAGGCTGGCAAGTATGCAAAGAAAGTGAAAGCCAAGACAAGGAGGAAGATGCATGAGTTGGAAAATCCATTAGAAGCTGATGAGTTTGCAGATATGTGGAAGGAATAGGAAGTTGCCTTATCCATTGTTTTTCTTTTTAACAGAGTAATCATAGTCGCAAACTTAACAACTCAAGCCGAGCAAGAAAGAGAACAGTTTTGAATCATGCTTTTTTGTATTATTTTTGGATCATGCCTTTTGGATAATGTGATTTTGTGTTGAGAAGTTAAATATTGATAATGTGTTCAGAAACTAAATACTTGAGTAAATTCCTCTCCCTCTCTGGTTCTCTCTCTGTGTGTTTGTTTTTGTTGATGGGAAAACCTAACTAAACACCCAAGTGGCTGGGATGAAGAGAACGATGACTGCAAACCAGGTTCTAATTGAAATATGAGTTTATCATCTGAAAAATGTAAAAAACCCTCCTTGAATTTGTCTGCCCAATATGTGGATTTTCTATTTTCTGATTCTCTGGGTTCTAAACCTTAAAAAACTAGAAATTTCAGGGTCTTTCTGGACATGTTTGAACTTGAACACTGTTGCAATTGGCCAAAAGATGAACCTTCTAATTAGAAATCATTCCTGAGGAGCAACTGCCACTGAAATCTGGGAATAATTTATACCTTGTTTCAAAGTTCAAACCCTTTACCCATCTACTTCATGGCCAAAATTGACATGTTCACTAGTAAGATTGATTTTTGTTTTCCTTTTTTGTTTCATGCGCATATTTACTGTTAGAGCATTAGAGAGTTAACATGAATGCCATAGAAATAGTTAAACCATCCAGGGTGGTGAACACAATGCCTCTAAGAGTGATAGATCAAGTAAAAAGCTAAAATCATAATACTCCCCTTTTTATGTAAAAAATTTAAAATATAAATAATAAAATAATATGACAATATAATAACATTTATAAAATAAATAAATATTTTATTTAATAGAAATATAAAAAAAAATATTATAAATATTTAAATTTGTTCATTATGTATTTATTTTTATATTAAATTTGTTTGTTTCTTGTATTGGACGGAGAATTTTCTGTATCCATCTCACCTTATTTTCAAAAAATTCTATTATTCCTTAAAATTTGAATTATATTAAAATAAGTACATTTAAAAATAACTAAATAATTTTTTATAGTCTATTACTAGAATTTATTATATGCTTAAAAATAAAAATAAAAAACAGATTTATTTTTATTTTATTTTTATATATAAAAATAAAATATACTAAATACCCCTTGTTGAAATCATCTTCATCTTTATCTTTGACTCATAATTAGTTATAAATCATAATAGTGATAAAACAAACTTAGTAAAATTTGATATTTCAAATATTCAAAATATTGGAAAGAAGATTTTTATTTTACAAAGATTAGATTGATAAATATTTTAGGAAGAAATATATTTTTATTATTTTTTTCTTCAAAATCATTATTTTGGCGTTAAACTACATTCTCTTCCAAAACCCTAATGGACCCATAGCATCAAATGGGCCCCCAAGGCCCAGCGCATTCACCACCAATTCTGATGAACACGTCACCTGCATGACAGACAAAAACTCACACAACTGCATCAGCAGTGAAGCCTTTAGCCCTCAGTCTGTTCCTGTGTTAGGGATTCCAACACCCCCGATTTTGATTTTTTTTTTTTTTGCCTATCCCAAATCCTCCCAGTTGGGGATTTTTTTAATTGTGAATTTTTTTTTTCTCTCATCAGATTTTCCCCCAAATTAACATGCGAAATTTCTCACAAAAATTCCCTGCTTTTTCTCACTTTTCACACAGGCTCTTCGTTTTATCCCTTCACAACCCTAGCTTTTCTATTCATGAACTGCCTCCTTCTCAGGAATCATCCAAGTCCATCCCAAAATCCATCGGAAAGGCCTAATTTTTCTTACTTTTGTATTTTTCTGTTTTAGAAGCTTTATGGGAAATCGAAGCCCTAAACTGTCCATATATGTGAATCGCCTTATACGAGCAAGAGAAGTTTGAAGCATTTCAACTTTCAAGTTGGAAGCCCTAATTATACTTCTACCAGCTCAAACCCCAGTTTTGCTTTCCGGAAAAATCTTATTGTGCATAAGAAAATTCGAGCTTTTTGGGGAAATTTTGGGAGAACCCTAGTTTGTGAACTTTTCATGGATCCGAAGGATGTGGTGTTGGAGATCAGCTCTGATGAAGAAGTGGGTTTGGACGACTACCAGGGTGATGATTATGATTGGCTATCGCAACTTCTCCGAGAGGTGGACAAGCGGACGGATGATTCCGATGATGTCGTGGTGGTGCGTGAGGTCAACCCTAAGCAGAAATCGAAGTCTTCGAAATCAACGGCAAAAGACGATGATGATGACTGCGTGGTTTTAGATGGAGACCCAGACAATCCTGTCCCGACTGTGGACGACTCCGAGAATGGGTCCGACGATTTGCTTGTCGTTGGAGAGAAGGGGCAGGTAAATTCGTTGCTGGTTTGATCATTTTTTTCAATGTTAATGAATAAGTTTATGTAATTTTGCTCAAACGTTTTTTTTTTTCCTTTTTTTTTTAATGATATTTTTGAAGTTAATCCATGTTTGGTTGCTAAGAAAGTAATTTTGACTTTAATCTCTGTTTGGTTGTCGAGAAATGGAAGGAAAAAAATTGAAAAAAATCATGATTTTGAACTCGGATTTAAGTTCAAAAGATGCCTGACATTTGGTGTGTCCATGCGCAAATGCTTTTCCGAAAACGCACATGGGCTTCACCAATGAATATTTGCCAAATTGAGGGCATTTTTACCATGCGTCTATTTGGACAAGCATTTAGGAGAGCCTTTCTGTGATGTGTGACACCACACTTTCCATTACTTGAGACTTGAAGAAACTTTTAAGCTTTGCTCTTTAACTACCTTAAATTTTAACAAAGTGACACACCAAATTATATTTCCCCTTTCCCATTTCCTTAAATTTCTATCTCAACAAATGTGGAGGCTTTTGGGAATATATTTGCCTTTGGGACTGATTACCCCATTCTCTTTTATGAGGAATCAAGATTTGGTCAACCATCTCTTCCTCCAGTATCCTTTCACATGAGAGTTATGGCAGAGGTTGTCCTCCCAGGCTGGTATTACCTTGGTTGCTCTGAGAGGCATTGCAAATTCGTCAGTTTCCTCTTTCTTTGGGTTTGGGAAGACCCTAAGGATTAGCCTTATGGAGAGCATTGTCCCGTGAATGTTGTGGGTTATTTGGTTTGAGAGAAGCACTTAAATTTTCTAGGACATGTGAAGAACAATAAAAGATGCTGGGGAAATCTTGTCCTCTCTTTCGGTAGTTTGTATGTGTCACCAAGGAGTTCTTAGGAATTCCTTTCTACCATTCTTTTGCTAGATTGGAAGTCTATTTTTTAGCCATTCCTTAATTTGTTTCCTGTTTCTATTTGAAGAGTCTATTTTCCTTCTTTGTACAGTCTTTTCCACTCTATAAAAATTTTCATTTCATATAAAGGAAAACAATGCCTATCAAAAAAAAAAAAAATAAAAAAAAAAAATCAATTTGTTTTGATAGAGAGGACTACAGAGTTTAATTTGGTATTCTATTTTGCCTGTCGGTTTCCACTTTGCCATTATGTCATGGTGTGTGTGAAAATATAATGAGTCCTGCATTCTCTTTGAATCAGGAATTGAATTAAGTTTACTTTTATAATATGATTTTGCATTTTAATAGAGATTTTATATGGTATCAATGCCCGATTTGTGTGTTTCCTTACATTTTTATTTTCTATTATCCTGTTCCATGGAGAATTGACATTTCTTTTAGAACATCTCTATAACTTGAATATCTTACCTGCAGCATCAATATTGTTATCTTATATGCTGCATTCAGATATCAATAGTATTTGGGCAAATTAATAATGCTTTCTGGCATGCTGGGCCCTTTCAGCTCTCAGGAACATGCTGATTGTTTGGAGACTGTTTCTCCATCATGTGGGTGCATTGTTATGACTTGGGCAGTTCTATCCGGTTATCTGCAAGGCACTGAGTTAGGTGGTGCATCATACTGCTTTAGAATTGGTGTTTCTATTACATGGTCAGGTTTTTTTTGAAGTGATTACTCAGCCAAACAAATATGTGTAAATGTGCTACTTTAACATGTGGCAGCTGGGGTGGCAGCCAAATAGGGCTATTAACCTTTCAGCTCTGGAACATGTGGTCTTGTAGCTAAAAAAGGCATGTTTCCTGCATGTGAGAGAAGTTAGATCTCTAGCTTTTAAATGGAAAGAGATGTGGACATGCCTTGTTTTCCCATATGGCAGAGGCTGGCATGTTCGAATTACCACATGGAGAGAGGTTGGGTGGTGAAAACATGGGCCTGTTTTGGTTCCTGGCTGCTGCATGTGACAAAGCTGGGAGGGGCTGATCCTGCTTGTAAGATCAAGGAGGTCCCCATAACAAACAACCTGAATAGGACCATGCAAACGAAATCCCTGCAAAAGAGCCATTTCTGTTACTAAGGCTTCCTACTGAATTCTCTCTTGACAGTGATCTACTTATCTCTCATGTGCTAAACACTTTTTAGGCAGCTAGGAAGTACAAAGTTAGATATGTTGTTATTTGAAGAAATATTGTCTCAGGAGTAACACAACTATGATACTAATAAAAACAACAGTAAAATTAATGTAATGCCATAGATTTAAGTCCCCATTGAAAATAAAAAATAAAAAATAAACAATAAAAAAAATGACTGAAGTGCCAAGGATACAAATTTGAAAACCTAATACTGATCCTGAATTTCACCAATATCAGAATTGAAAGAACCTTTGAAGCATTCTTGAATTTTGGATTTATTTGGGCTCAGATGTTGTAGGTGGCATTGATCAGCTGATCCTGAATTTCACCAATATCAGAATTGAAAGAACCTTTGAAGCATTCTTGAATTTTGGATTTATTTGGGCTCACATGTTATAGGTGGCATTGATCAGCTGTGCTGCATCAGTGCAGTATCATTTGCTTTACTATCTCACACAAAACCTTTCCTTAAGTTTTTCCCACCTTTATTATCAATTTCTTAGTTTCTGTGTGGTTGGGAAGATGCAGTCAAATTTTCTCTGGTATGAACTTTGATTCATTATTTTCTGTTTTGGTTGCAGATTGCATGCAGAGATTACCCTCACTCACGGGACCAATGTGCTAAATTTCCTTTCAATTCTACCACACATGATAGGCACTGTGACCAGGTAAGATTACTCTCTTAGACTTTGGCCTCCATAAATATTAGCATTCTTTATGATACTCCTATGGGAGAATTTTGCTGATCTCTGCTGGTGCTACAATGCAGTGCCATTGTTATGTCTGCGATTCACTTGCCCCTTGTGGCCATTGGGGGACTGGTATGAACATTGTTGACCATTGTCATGCCACTAATAAAGATGAGTTTTGGGTAAATCAGAGGAAAAGTTTCAGGCTAGGGAAAAGTCAGCAAGTCTCTATTCAAAAACACGCCGCGGCATTGCCCCAAGTTAGCCAAAATTCATCATTTCCTCTATTGCAACCCAACCCCATATGGCAGAATCAGGTTTCTAGGTCAACCTCAATCCATGCTTGCTCTTCCCGAACCAATGTTGGTGTCCCAAACACGGCAAGCCTAACTAGAAACCAGAGGTCAGAAGTTGATTTGGGCAGAACTAGATTCCAATCACATTTGGTCTTACAAAAGCCGCATGGTACACAGAGTAATATTATTAACCAAAAGGACAGAGGTCATGGTTTTGGAACTTTAGGCCCCCAATTTTCCTCTTCCCACACAATGTTTAAAAGGACAGGTTCTGGCAGAGGTGCCTTGACTGCTAATCGGTCAGGTTATGGTTTGCCTAACAACATTAATCCCGCTTATACAACATTTTCTAGAAATGTCCCCCTAAGAGCAACGCCAAATGACAGAACTTCTAGTAGGTGGCAAGACCACCATCATGGAGTGGCTCTGGATTCTGCTAAACATCAGACCACCCAGCCAAACATGGGCAGCATCTTTTCAAATACAGTGCCTTCACAACCACAAGCGTACGGTCAGCCTATTCTTCAGTCAAATGATTGCCAAGGTACATATCTGCATGGGAATCAAGCTCAAAATGTGGTGAATCCAAGTTTTGCCGACATCAGTGGAAGTTGGCCAGGAGGTACCAGCCATAGCGACCAACCACCTCCAATAGAAAACTCCCAACTTCAAAGTGCAGAGCCAACATATATACCATCTGTCCCGGAATTCCATCTGCAGTTTCCTGTTAGTACGAATCCTGATCCATTGGACCTATTGGAGAGCTGGAATCTGGAAAACCAGTCTGTTCAGGGGGCTCCTGAAGGTGGGGCAGTAGATGCAGGAATGCTTTATTTTGATTTCGAAACCTCTTGGAATAGTCTGACGCGTGCTTAGTTGATTAGAATCTGCAAAAAAGGGTAAAACATGATCCCTGTTTTGTGGGTTGGTTTTAGACTTAATCTGAAGAGAATGGAATGTACAGTTCCATAACCTAGGTAAACAGACAATATGCCTGTTTGTTGAACAATGCTGTACAGATGCAGGTGGTTTTTTCAAATGATTATATATATATATATGTATGTATGAACCTCAGATGTTGAATCATCATTTTGTTTTATATGATTCCTGCCCTTTTCCTCTTTCAAATTTATTTCTTATGTTCAGGGCACTGGAACCTGTGGTTCCAGTAAGTGACACATGGTTTTGAGTGCAAATCCTGTCATTGATGATGGTTTGAATTTACTAGGTGTTGGTTGTTACGGGACGGCCAGCAACCAGAGGTTTAGGTTCTCATAGAGAGTCGTAAGAGATTGGTCATGGAAAGTTCATCGGTTATAAAAAATAAAAAAATAAAAATTTATCTCGTCATCCTAGATTGTGCAAACCCCATATGATGGTGCTTGTTTTCCTACATTTTTTTTCATCCTCTCTTTGATAGTACTACCCTCTCTTTGATAGTACTACTTGTATGTGGGTGGTTCAGTTTTTCACTGGAGGAATGGAACCCAACCCTACTTTGAGCACAGCTATGTTTCCATGTTACTTTCTGAATGGTTGCTTCTTAAGGTGGCCAGGACGAATTCTCAATCTGCTGATCTTGGGCTTTTTGTGTGTAATAACCCTCTGCGTTTTCAGCTGTTAGAACTCCATGGGCTGGGATACATCAAGTCTCCACAGGTTCATGACCCAAGTATTGTTACAGATGCTTCCACTCATCGGTTGGGGGCGTTGGGCATGACTATTGATTGCGGGGAAATGCATTTCATGTTTTGTTTTAAAACCTAAATATTTTGATAACTCTTCTTAAGAGGATGCTAAATATTTCCATTTTTGCATTTTTAATTTTGATAACTCTTCTAACACAGGAAAAATATTGATAGAACAACTCCCTCTACGAAGAAGTATTCTACCAATTATATCCGAGCATGTAATTTAATTTACATACATTTTATAGGGTTAATCAGATTTTGATCGGGCCCTCTATCTCTCCTCAGTTAACTTTCTCATCATGATGAGGTGTTCATTGGAGAGGCTCTAATAGTGACTTCATATGATAACCAGAGTTACCTAATATGAAGTGTTTAATCATTTTGAGCGACTTTCATCAAACAATGAAGTCCTTCGTATTCATATGGATGATTGCAATTCATATTTCGAAAAGCAATGTATGTGGACTTCATTTTTTGTCACTTGCATCTTTTTGGATCTTTGACTTGATTGAGAAATGGTGCTTCTATTTTTCTAATTTGTCACCATATTGGTATGTTCAAGAATTGAATTTTAAAACCATTTATTGATCACTTGTAAGTTAGAATTAATTTAAGATTTGATGCAGACATGGAAGATTTGTAAGTTGACGTTGAATCAGTAAGTCTAATTAATGTTTACATGAAATTATGGTTTAGTGAAAATGAAATCAGATGTTGTAATATGTCTTAACTCCACTACAAGAAAGTCAAGTCAAGTCATAGTTGTGTAGCTTTTCTAGGGTGACTACTTTGCTGCCCTGCATGATTCTCACCGTGGCCTTTGGGCTTTGCTTCCCTTGGCTGTCCCGGCCCTGTCTTTGGACTTCTTCTCCACCCATTACCCACCACCCACCGGTGGGGATCCTATCAACATTCAATTCCTTTTTGTTCAAATAAAATATATGTCCAAACCAAGTTTGAAAAGTCTTCTCAGCAACCTTTCTAGACTGTTTTTGTTTGTCATGATTCATGCCATTAACCAAAGTCAGACGGCTAGACTTGCTTGACCTTAAGTCTCCATCCACCCAGCACAACCTGTAAAAACAGCTGCCCTTCCACTTCTTCCATGCCCATCTTCTTCTCTTATAGCTGCTAAACTCTATCATGGCTTCCTCTATTTCCAAATTTCTCTTCTTTTCCTCCCTACTCTTCATTTCATCCTCTAATGCTCAGTCATCGTTCAGGCCTCATGCCCTTGTTATTCCCGTCTCAAAAGATAGCTCTACTCTCCAATATGTGACCAGTATCAACCAAAGGACCCCCCTTGTGCCTCTCCAACTTGTGGTTGATCTTGGGGGCCAGTTCTTGTGGGTTGATTGTGAGCAAAATTACGTGTCTTCCTCATACCGCCCGGCGCGCTGCAGGTCAGCCCAATGCTCACTAGCCAGGGCCAGTGGCTGTGGGAATTGCTTCTCAGCCCCTAAACCAGGGTGCAACAACAACACATGCGGCGTCCTGCCGGATAACACGGTGACCCGCACTGCCTCCAGCGACGAGCTTGCTGAAGATGCTGTATCAGTCCAATCCACTGATGGGTCGAACCCAGGTAGATCAGTCTCTGTGTCCAAGTTCCTCTTCTCCTGTGCTCCAACCTCCCTCCTGGAAGGCCTTGCTAGTGGGGCCAAGGGCATGGCCGGACTAGGCCGGACGCGTATTGCACTTCCTTCACAGTTCGCTTCTGCCTTTAGCTTCCATAGAAAATTTGCCATATGTCTGTCTTCTTCAACCACAGCTGATGGCGTCATATTCTTGGGTGATGGCCCTTATGGGCTGCTTCCTAATGTGGACGCCTCTCAGCTACTCATCTACACCCCACTGATTCTCAATCCTGTGAGCACGGCTTCCGCTTACTCTCAAGGCGAGCCTTCTGCAGAATATTTCATTGGAGTAAAGTCCATTCAGATCAATGAAAAGGCTGTCCCATTTAACACATCCCTGCTGTCCATTAACAGTGAAGGCGTTGGAGGGACAAAGATCAGCACAGTCAACCCCTACACTGTCATGGAGACTTCCATATACAGTGCCTTCACTAAGGCCTTCATCAGCGCGGCCGCCTCCATGAACATCACTAGAGTGGCAGCAGTAGCACCATTCAGCGTCTGCTTCAGCTCAAAGAATGTGTATAGCACACGGGGCGGGGTAGCTGTTCCTACCATCGGTCTTGTTCTGCAAAACAACAGCGTGGTCTGGAGAATTTTCGGAGCGAATTCAATGGTGTTTGTCAATGGTGATGTGCTGTGCCTTGGATTTGTTGATGGAGGAGCAAACCCCAGAACTTCAATTGTTATTGGAGGGTACCAGTTGGAGGACAACCTTCTACAGTTTGATCTGGCTGCATCAAGGCTTGGGTTCAGCTCCTCTCTCCTCTTCAGCCAAACCATATGCTCCAACTTCAACTTCACATCCAATTAAACCCTTCAGAGGATCTTCACATAGGTTTAACAATATGAATGAGGAAGGAGCCATGAGGCCTTGAAACCATCACTTTGTTTTGGAATGTGGTAATCCTATATGAGAAGAAATGTTCCCAAGATGTCAATGGAAAGTGAAGTTTTGGGAAAGTGATGGGTGTTTAATTTATTCCATGGTTTTGTTTAATGAATTTTGAAAGTTGTTAATGAAAGTCAATCATAAGTCTAAAAAATTATTAATTTTATTCTATTGAGTTGATTATATATTTTTAAATTGTTTGGGTAATGTTTGATTTACAAAAATTTAAAGGGAAATGCGAGAAAAAGAAGATAAATAGTAAAAAAATAGGAAAAAGAAAATATAAAAATAAAAAATAAATTTAAAATAGATAAATTATTTTTATATGTTACTTCAAATTTATTTAATTTATTTTAATTTTTTATATAAATATTAAATAATTTAAAATTTTATAAATTTATAATTAATTTTTAATTATATTTAACTTTTTTTTAATATTTTTTTTATAATAATATCAAATATAAAAAAATTATTTTTTAATATTTTTCTTCTTAAAAATCAAATATAATTTAATTTTTATATAAAAAAATTAAAATAAATAAATAAATTTAAAGTTATATATAAAATATAATTTTTCGAATTTAATTTTTTTTTTGACTCCACAAAATATTAAAAATGAAAAACAATTGATGTAAATTTAATAAATTTTTTTAATTTTATTGACCCAAAAAATTTAAATTTCTTTTAGAGAAATCTAAAAATTAATTCGAGAAATATTTCTTTTAAATAAAAAAATGATTAGTTTCCAAAACAACCCAAGAATTTAGGGATAAAAACACAAGGACTGCCGCCATAACCGAGAGGCTTCATCTTTTTTTTTGGAACCCATAATTTTCTCGCTCTAGAACCCACTATTTTCTCTCTCAAGATCAATGGCTCTGTGGATGGAAACAGGTTCTGAACCAAATACCCAGAGCGAGATTGCAGACCTTGACGCCATCACAGCACTCAAGGAGTCAGCTGCTCTTGAATTCAAGGTCTTCTCCTTCTCTATGCATATGTATTTTTGTGTATTTATTGAGAATGAAAATGTTTTTGTTTTTTGAAAACAGAAAGCAATTTCATAATGAATTTTTGAGATGGGTGTCGCAGTAGTTGTGGTAGAAAATGTGTTGTACATGGTACTGGTCAAATTATTGTTACAGACTGGCTAAATTAGGCAACAACACAAGCAGTTTATGTGCATAATCAGGTTGTTGATGAAGGTTTTGAGATAATGAAACTCTGTTTGGAGTTGAAACAGGGCTAAATTGGAAAAAAAAGAGAGGAAGAAAGCGATGTAAAGCTAGGTATGAAGTAATGAAATACTAGCATGATTATTTGTAGGTAGAACGAACTGTGGATTTAGAAGTTAGGCTTGAGATATTGTTTGAGGTAAGGTGATAAGAGGGAAGTATTTCCATGGTTAGGGAAGGTCATGGGTGTTGTAATTTTATCATCTTGGTTTGTACTTTTTGGGTTTTGTGCTTTGGACTTGTCCCAAAAGTTTTGTAAGGAAAAAGGGTAGATTGTGGGTTGTCCATTCGATTAAATGGCTCTAAGATTGTATCCTTTGGGATTCTTATTTTACTGTATTCCAATCTTGCAACGCATTCTTGTAAGAGTGGAGGAAAAGTTGGTAATCTCTGGGGGAGCTCATTCCACCACCCAAAAAACAAAGAAACTGTTTTGCATACTTTTTATTTTCAAATCACTCTTAAAAGAATTTTTAACTGAAAAGATTAAGTGAAGTTTAGAGGCCAAGATTTGTTATTCATGTTACTTATGTTGATAGATCTTTTAAATTGGTTTTGCCATCCACCTCAATCAATAAAACGAGCAGACTACATTACTTGCTAAGTGTCTATGCAATATGAGTATTCTCCAATGCATAAGAGTAGGTTTTCTAAAGAAAAAACTTTATGTAGTTAAGGAAATAGTTCCTTTCTTTTATAGGGAATATTTTATATTCTTTTTTTTTTTTTGATAACCGTGGATGTCCGGGCCAACTTACGCGCACCTCGACTAATCCCACGGGGCCCTGAAGTTAACGACAGGGTAAACCTCTAGTGGCCCTGAGGGGACTCGAATTGGTGACCATTGGGGAGCAAACCCAAGGCCAAACCAACTGAGCTACCCCTTTTATTGTTATTATTTTTTATCTATCCTTTTAATGGTTGATTACTATTTGGACTGAAGAATTTCTTTAGGTTTGCTCTGGGTATTACCAAATCTAAGCTTCTTTACTATTTGTAGGGTTACTCCTCAATGGACAATGGAGATACCTTAGTAAGAGGTTGCTTGTGAAACTCTTTGTTGTAAATGGGGATTCATGTGCTACTATTTCAGTCAAGAAATATTGTGAATGTGGCTTTGGTTGTATTTTAGAACAATATTGTCATTATCCTTTTTGGGTTTGTATTGTTAAGGTTGCATTATTGGGGTATCATGGTTACTCTTCCATGCAGGAAAAAGGTAACCAGTATGTCAAGTTGGGTAAAAAACATTATGCGGATGCTATAGCTTGTTACACGAGGGCTATAAACCAGAAAGCTTTGAGTGACTCTGAGAACTCAGTAATCTATGCAAATAGAGCCCATGTGAATCTGTTGCTTGGAAACTACAGACGGGCTCTCATGGATGCACAGGAGGCAATAAAGCTGTGTCCAACAAATGTCAAGGTAGGTATTGTGTGTTGTTCTGTGTCTTAGGCACTTGATCTTTATTCTAAAGCTAGGATTCTGTACTTTCTTTGGGTTAATGCTTTGAAGCAATATGTATGTGGATTAGGCATTTTATCGTGCAGCCAAAGCATCACTGTCTTTGGATCTGTTGGGTGAAGCGAAATCATATTGTGAAAATGGACTTGAGCGGGATCCAAATAATGAAGAACTAAAGAAGCTAGCAAGGCAAATTGATGCACAAAATTTGGAACGTGAGCACCATGAAGCTCAAGTTTCCAAGGCTGTGG
Organism: Vitis rotundifolia; assembly: GCA_030254885.1. Taxonomy (NCBI): domain Eukaryota; kingdom Viridiplantae; phylum Streptophyta; class Magnoliopsida; order Vitales; family Vitaceae; genus Vitis; species Vitis rotundifolia. Next base: position 7,320,429 of record CM058157.1, read on the forward strand.
CCACAGCAAAGGTTTGAGATTTGTTTGTATATTGTTGAATCTCGTTCAATTTCTTGAAGGCTTACATTCTTCTCCTGATGAAACATGCAGCACCTTGTCTCTGCAATTGAAAATAGAGGACTGAAGATTGGGAAGGCAGTGTTTCAAGAACTTACTGGCTTAAGAAAGCCTATATTAGACACTAATAATATTCTTCACTGGCCGGTTCTTCTTCTATATGCGGAGGTTATGTCCAGTGACTTTATTGAAGACTTTTGTGAGACTGACATTTTTTCAGCTCATCTAGACATGGTATCCATTTTTCCTGAGTTCTTTTACCTTAATGCTGATGTAGATGTGGATTGTGGGCATGGCATGTAATATCCTTGGATTTCTGAAATCTTTGTAATCTCCTTATGTTTCAAAGATGTTTTCAGAAAGTTGTCCACCACTGCCTTGGGATAAAGAAAACAATTACACCCGTGAAGCTGTTGAACTTTATTATGAGGTATGCCCTTGTTGTTATATTTATTTATTTTTTACTTTTGATGCTTTTCTAGACATTGATTTTATGTCAAAAGAACTTGCTCTTTCAAGAGCATTCTGCATAATTGCTCTAAGCTCCATAATAAAGAAGTTCCGTCAATTACTTACCAATCTTTGTGATTCCCAAGCTGAGACAAATTTTTCTAATGACATATATATATATATATATATATATATATATAGATATGTATGTATGTATGTATTCATATATTTGATCAGAAACGAAGATAAATTTTACTGATATAAGAAAGAGAAGGATGAGGGGTCCTTCTCACAAACATACAATACCTGATCAAAGTAGAGTATACTCCACTATCATGGTTCAAAGTTACAGTATCGGTCATTGACTTGGGAGGTCTTGAGGCATGTTGGTCTCCGCATCTCAGATTGGTATCGGGTGATATGGAAAATATATTAATTTAAAACTCAAAAAATTTTAAAATAATTATAAAAATTATCATAAAAATAAATACAATTAAATACACTACAAAAATAATAAAATAAAATATACTAATGTAGTATTATTTAAGTATAAAATAGGCATTTAGATTAGTTTATAATCATATTTAGATTTATTTTTTTATTTAATCAATCTATACTAAATTTAATTAATTATAATTTCTAAAATTAATTATAACTTGTGATTTTAACATTCTATTAACTAATTGTTAAATTTTTATATTATTTCGGTATCCAATTCTTTAACCTATATCTATTTATAATTTTTTTAATATCAATATCCATGGTTTATTTAGTTCATAAAAACCCAAATATTCTTGAAAATAAAAATTTCCAGATACACAAATTTCTATCAAATATGAAATACCCATACCCACGACCAATTTAGCCCTAATACCCAATGACCCAAATTCCCATGGTTACACAAACTACCCATTAAGCAGCCATCCCTTCAAAGTGCAATTAGCCATTACCCATAAATACCCACTTCCCACTTCATGAGATGCCATGGATGAAGTTGTAGTAGCAGAGAAGATCTGAGATGCTACTCCTTTCTCTCTTTCCAATCTTCTCCATTTTCATACTATTTCTTCTCCTCTCCAATCTTCCCCAAAGGCAAGGAGAGGGTTTGCAAGCATCGCTGCCATCGCCAACTTTAGTATTAATCTCTGCAACATCTCGAAGCCATGAATCATCCCAAAACCATAAATTCATTTCCCAATTGGCTGATTCATTTGGTGATTCAAAAAAATACCAAACTCGATTATTGGTATTGTATTAGACATGGATGAGGTGTATACAACTCAACCAAGACATACCAATCCCGACCAAGATTTTGAACCTTGTCCACTATACAAGGAGAACAACACAAAATAACACAAAACTAAGAACTACTCCTCGCGATGTTATCCACCCCATATGAATTACAAATTAAAAGCCAACTTAGTTGAATAACATTAAGTGGAACTCCCTTAAAAGCGACAAAACAAGAGGCCTAAAGGGATTTTCTAAAAAATCCTAGCATTTCTCTCTTGCCATATAATCCAAAGAATAGTGAGGCAAATGATTTGCCAAAAATTCTTGTCGCTCGATGAATTCCCCAAGCCTTTAAAAGAGATAATCATCATATCTCTGATACTCCTGGGTTGCATCCAATCCATATGGGCTAAACTGAAGAGTTTATGCCAAAGCCTCAAGGCTAATGGACAATGTAGAAAAAGTTGGTTGACCGTTTCTTCCTTTGCATGAAATGCACCAATGCAGACTAAGGGGTTTGTAGGGTCTTCTCACTTGTAGCAAGTCATCGGTATTTACCATCTTGTGCACTACTAACCAAGTAAATGCTTTGAACTTTGAAGGGGCTTTTGATTTCCAAACAAAATTGGCTGAAAAGAAAGGAATTGGATTTGGGGACTTGGACAAAACTAAAAAGAAATATTTTCTTGAAAATAAGTTGGAGGAGGATAAAGACCATGCCTTGAATCTGCAATAGTGGGAGACAAGCGCACCGAGGTGAGTGATGACATGAGTCTTTCAAGAGAATCAATTTCAATATCAGTGAGATTGCAATGAAAGTTAAAATTCCAAGAACGCAAGTAGGAATTATCAAGGATGGCTAAGATCGTGATGTTTTTCACTGAGACAACTCTATAGAGTTCTGGAAATTGGGAACACAGAGGTTGACTTCCCTACCAAAAATCTTCCCAAAATCGGATTTTCTCCCTATTCCCGACCACGTAATAGCGAGTGTGTGGGTCAAAATCTTGAAAGACTTGTGTAATAGCCTTCCATGGACATTTGTGTGGTCATCTAATCATAATCTTGGCGTCTCATCCATTAGGATGTGTCCCATAAATGCTTGCAATAACCTGATGCTGATGACCACAACTTTCCTTAGTAAACCTTCAAAGCCACTTCACTAAGAGTGTACTATTTCTCAAAGAAGTCTTCCCTAAACCCAGACCTCCCATTTCCTTTGGCCTGGACACTACTTCCCAATTGATAAGATGATCTCTCTTGCTATCCCTAATCCCAGACTAAAGGCTTTGAGGCTATAGATGTTGGGATCCTAAAGAGAGAAAAAATAGCTAGGAATGTGAGTCAAACAAGATTGAATTAAGGTTATCCTCTCCCTTAAAGACAAGAAAACCTTTTTCCATCCATTCAACCTCTTTGAGATTATATTAATCATTGGATCCTATAATCCTATTGTCTTTGGATTCCCTCCTAAAGGCAGACCCATATAAAATAGAGGCCACTTTGAAACTCTACAATCAAGATGATGAACAGATCTAGATAAGATAGACTTATATCAACAGTGCAGTTCTATAAGATGATGAAAATGGCACAAAAATTCACTACTCCAAATTTAGGCATGTACATGGTGTAAAAATTATTTAATGTTTTTGGTTAGCATTGGGTTGATCCATCCAAGTTGATCAATTTTTTTTTTTTTTTGATAGATAAACATAGATATATTAAAAGGGCCAAAAAGCCACAAAGTATACAGGGGGTATACACAGTAGCCACAGATAAGAAACAAAAAGAAAAAGAGCAGCCTCTCCAACCCCTAAGTGGTCGCCAACCACTACAAAAAGCCTAGGAGGGAAGAGGATTCCTCTCCAATATACACCCTAGCCCAACTCCGCAGATTACATACAAAAGAATTTTTGAGTTTCTGAATAGTTAAAGAACCCCCCTTAAAAGCTAATCTATTCATTTCCTTCCAAACCGTCCAAAAAATACACAACGGGATGGAATTCCAAATCTTTTTTCTCTTTTTCCCCACAAAAGGGCCCTTCCAACTAAATATCACCTTTTTAACAGACTCAGGGAACACCCACTGAACCCCAAAAAGGGCAAGGACAATCTCCCAAAGAGCCCTAACCACTATACAATGTAAGAGAATATGATTGACATTCTCCTCTTCACAACCACACAAAAAAGATCTGTTAGGGAGCTGCCACCCCCTTCTTTGAAGCTTATCCAACGTGAGGATCTTCCCCCATGTGGCTTCCCAAGCAAAAAAGGAAACTTTTGTTGGGACCTTATTCATCCAAATGCATTTATTCGGGAAGGCACAACCGTTAGGACCAATCAGCATATTATAAGCTCCCTTGACCCCAAAACTGCCATGACCCTCTCCTTTTTAGATCACTGAATCCTCCTCTGAAGAAGTCCTAAAATCCCTTAGCAAATTGAGCATATCTCTAATCTGATCCAGCTCCCAATCATTGAAATCTCTAGCAAATCTGAGATTCCAACCTCCTTGACCTAGGCTAGAGTCCCACACTTCATTGACCGTAGCATTCCTGTGGACTGTCAAAGTGAACAGCTGCGGGAAAAGATGGGACAATGCCGCGTTACCACACCACTGATCAGTCCAAAACATAACTCTAGTCCCCTTCTCCACCTTAAACTCAATGCTCTCCTAGTACCAATTCGCCTCCTTCATAATCTCCTTCCAAACTCCCACTCCAAAAGACCCACATGTATCCTTAGTCCTCCACCCACACCCCTCTTGGCCGTATTTCACCTCGATCACCTTTTTCCAAATATTGTCCTTCTTAGAGGCAAATCTCCAGATCCATTTACCCAACAAGGCTTTGTTCAGCAAGTCAATCTTCCGAATGCCTAGACCACCCTTCTCCTTTAGGCTACAAACCACCTCCCAGTTAATTAAGTGAGCTTTCCCCTCCGAGTTTGCCCCCCCCAAAGGAAGTCTCTTTGTAAGTTTTCAAGCCTTTTCGCAACAGCCATGGGAATACGAACAAGGGACATGAGGTAGATAGGTATGCTGGTCAAAGTGCTCTTGATGAGAGTGATTCTCCCACCCTTGGAGATATATTGCCTTTTCCACTGGGCTAGTCTTTTCCTCATTCTCTCTTCCACCCCATCCCACGTAGAAGAGGCTTTATGATGGGCTCCAAGGGGCAGCCCCAAATAAACAGTGGGAAGAGCCCCCATTCTACACCCTAGCTCAACTGCCATCTCCTCCAACTCTTCCACTTCCCCCACAGGAATTAGAACGCTCTTAGCTAGGTTAATTCTTAAACCGGAAGCCGCCTCAAACCATGCCAAAATCCAGCTTAGAGTGGTTAATTGATCTTTTCTAGCTTCACAGAAAATGATGGTATCATCAGCAAAAAGAAGGTGGGAAACAGATAGCTCCCCTCCCCCTCTCCCCCGAAGCCTGTAGCTCGACAGAAAACCCCCCTCTCCAGCCCTTCTTAGAAGGGTGCTTAGCACTTCCATACCTAGAACAAAGAGGTAAGGAGAGATTGAGTCTCCTTGCCTCAGCCCCTTAGAGTTCAAGAAAAAACCAGCCGGCAACCCATTGATAAGGATATAAAATTTGGCAGTTGAGATACACCACCAAATCCAATCCATCCAACGAGACCCAAAACCCATCTTAAGCAACACCTTCATGAGAAACTTCCAATTGATGCTATCATAGGCTTTTTCAATGTCCAATTTGCATATTAGCCCTTTCTCTTTTCTTTTATGCCAAAAATCAATCACCTCATTTGCTATTAGAGAAGCATCCAAAATTTGTCTGCCCTCACAAAGGCATTTTAGTCCATAGAAATCACCTTTTCTAGAACCTTCTTCAATCTATTCGTCAAAACCTTGGCCAAAAGCTTGTACAAACCCCCAAGCAAGCTAATAGGCCTGAAATCCCCCAAGTCTTCAGCATTTCCTTTCTTAAGGATAAGGATCAAGAAGGTAGTATTAAGGCATTTGGCAAAGGATCTGTGTTCATAGAACTCCTTGAACAAATCCACAACCTCCTCCTTCACAAAATCACAGCAGGTTTGCCAAAATGCCACTGTGAACCCATCCGGGCCTAGGGCTTTATCTCCATTCATCTCCATCAAGGCGAAATGGATTTCCTCTTCAGAAAAGGGCAGCTCCAGATCTTCAGCCTCTCGGGAATTAAGTTAATTGAGTTGTAGCCCCTCAATGTCAGCTCTCCATCCCGGCTCTTTTGAGAATAAGTTCTGGAAAGCGTTCACAATCCCCTCTCTCACCTCCTGATCCTCAGTCAGTCAAACCCCATTAATCTTGATCCTGTCCAGGGAGTTATTCCTACGGTGGGCATTAGCCATCTGGTGAAAGAAACTAGTGTTCCTATCCCCTTCCTTAAGCCACAATTCCCTTGAATGCTGCCTCCAGAGGACTTCTTCCATTAGCACCCATTTTTTAAAAGCCTCCTTAGCTTCTTTTTTCAGCTCAGTTTCTTCTTCAGAAAGGCTCCTCTTGCTTTCCACACCATCCCAGAACTCCACTTGTTGAAGGGCTGAGTTTTTATTGACTTCTAGCCTACCAAACACCTCCCTGTTCCAGACTTTAATTTTTTGCTTCAACTCCTTCAGCTTAGTGGCCAGTCTGAAACTAGCCCTTCCTCTCACCTCAAACCCTTACCACCACCCCCGAAGAAGATCTTTAAACTCATCAACTTTAAACCACATATTTTCGAATCTAAACGGGATAGGGCCCCTCCTTAACCCACCACCCATTAGCAAAATGAGAAAATGATCAGAGGTGGGTCTGGGCAATCTGCATTGGACAACCCCACTAAACATATCTAGCCAATTCTGATTTACTAGAAACCTGTCCAGTCTAGCCCAAGATTGATTATTCCTCCCCCCACTCCAAGTGAAAACACCCCCTTACAGAGGAAGGTTAAGAAGCCTTAACTCATCAACCGTCTGGGCAAAACTTCTCATAGCTCCAGTCAGCCTTCCTTGACTACTCCTTTCCCTTTGGGACAGGATGACATTGAAGTCACCCCCTAAACACCACGGATCGTTCCACAAGCTTCTGATTGCCCCTAACTCTTCCCACATACAGTCCCTTTCCTCTCTAGAGAAAGGCCCATACACACCAGTAAAGATCCAAGTTAGCCCATTTTCCACATTCCTGAACCTGCAGGAAATTGAGAAATTTCCCACCTCCATATCAAGCACCTCCAGAGTTCTTTTATCCCAACAGATCAGCAGCCCTCCCGTAGAACCATAGGCATCCAGGGCCCCCCAATCTAACCACCTACCAGTGCCCAAACTTCTCACCAACCCCTCAGACATTGTCTGAATTTTGGTCTCCTGGAGACAGAAGAGATCCACCCGCTGCTTCCTAATCATAGCCTTAATTACCCTTCTTTTAGAACTGTCGTTAGCTCCCCGAACATTCCAGCTCAAGAGTCTTAGCTTCATTTAACTTCCGTAATCTGGCACCCTCTTTCTTGTACTCCACCATTATGCTTTTTCCCCCTTTCATAGTTAATGGAACACTCTAATCTTTTCAGTTCCCTTTCAAACTTAGATTTCTCCAGAAGGGTCTTGCTGTGAACTTTTTCCCTTCCATTTCGAATTTTAATCAATAATTCCGTAATTTCTTTCTCCTGACCTTCTGTCGAAAACCCCAAGAATTTACTAAACTTGGCCAAATCACTTTCCTCCCAGCTGACCTCCCCCCATGCTTTTGTTTCACGAGGCCCTGTTTGAGCGGAGCACAACTGCTTTCCATATTCTTCAATTCTGCCCTTATTGACCACCGTCAAGTCCCAACAGTTGATTGTCTCAACCACTGAGGGCTCCGTAACTTTGTGCAAGCAAAAAGGGTTTTCCCCCTCACCACACTCCCTTCCATTCCCAGAAAGGTTGCAATACTCCCCCACTGGAGTTCGACCGAAAAAAGAAGAAGGAGAAGAATAGGGCCTAGAAACCAAACACCCAAAAGGAGTAGAAGCACTCTCGTACCTCAGCGCTTCGTAAAAAAAGGCGAGATCAGTCTTCGATCTCTCCTCGGAGTGGAGCTCTGCCTCGCAATGCCTCCTCTGGCCATTTTTCTCCCAGAACAGAGACGATTTAGAGACTGGACTCCTCAAAGGACTTGGGCTAGCCCACTTCGAGTTTGGGGCCTCGCCAAAGTGGTCTTTGGACTCCACAGACTGGGATGGGCCTTGACAGTTAGCTGCTCTAGCCGGCCCAGCCTCCTTAATAATCTTCAAAGCCTTATCCCGTCTAGGACCCTCCACCGACTTCAGCCCAGAGAACTCAACAACTGGGTCACGTCCACCCGACCCATAGTCCAGAGTGGGACTCCGGGTCTCCTCAAGGAAGCCCAGCTTAATGGGCCCACCCAGCGATCTCCTAACTCCCTGGGGCCCAATCGGCAACCCAACAAGCTCCCGAGATTGGTCCAAGGGGCGCCCCGACTCGCTTGTTTGCTCCCGCATCCCATCGACAGACTGCGAATGGTCCTTGAGCCTTGGGCCACCGTCATCCTCCCACACGCGCTTGCCCGCGCGTGGCAGAAACTCACCCTCAACCTCTCCTCCTGCTTCGAAGGGCTTCTCCCTTTCTACAGCCGACATCGATCTTACTGTCGGCCTAGTCTCCCACCACAAAGATAATGAGTAACACAAGTTTCCGACCTAAATTTCCGCCGTATTAGGGGGCTTCTCTCCATTCAGTTTCACCAAGATCCTGGCCCACTGCAACTCCTCCATCATCTCTGTTTGAGCGTCGATGGCCAAAAACCCCCCACATTTCTCCCCTACCCTTCTCAGGATGGCCCAATCCCATAAGGAGATGGGTAATCCTACGATTCTCACCCAGGCCTCACTCTCTCTCTCTTCCTCCATTAGACATCCCGTCGTCTGGCTCCACTTCTCTAACTGCATGAGGAGACCTCCGACCGAAACTACCCCGCCTTTTAGGGCTTTCTCAGCTTCTGCCATCACCTCAAATTCCAATAACACCTTACCACTATCCAACTTAGTCAGACCTAAGTTGCCCTTCAGCCCCCAAATCTTTGCCATTTGGGTCCCCCAGCTTCTCAAATCGCGCCCCCTCCCTAAACTGGGGTCCTAGCAACCAACAAGACAGTGGGCTAGCTTCTTCAGTTTTTGGCTTAAGTCCTTGTTGCCGACTTCCACCCTAACCATCGATTTTCCATTGCTACCTAGTTGCTTGACCACCTCCGCAAAGGATTTTCCCAACAAAGGTGTCGACGGCTTCTCCAAATCCTTCTGCCTCGCTTGCCTCTCAGAAGCGGCATCCAAACCTCGTAACGCTTCCAGCAGTAAAACCCAACCCCCTTTTGCTCCTCTGCCTTTGGGTATAAAGATACAAAATCTTTTCTTTTCCCTGTCAACAACACTCAGGTGGAGAAAGCAACCCCCCTTATTTTCGTCGCGCACCATGGAGTAGATCCTCCCATTGTCTTCCCAAAGTTTCTCCCAAAGTCCAGTTCTCGTGTCCTTTGTGCAGAAAACCAGACTTTCCAGGAGGAGCCCTAAGCTCGCCGACCCCAGCTTAATCCATGAAGAGACTCCTCTTTTTCTTTCCACAATGAAGATTTGCGTCTTGCCCTTCTTCTTTTTTGTCTCGACCTCAAGGGTCTTCGATTCCACCCCAAAACCGCTCTTCCGAGCCCCCGACTGGACAAAGCTCGCTACGCCCCCGTTCACGCCCTGAAGAAATCGCTCTCCTCCGTCGCTCTCGCTCACTCTCTCTCTAGATCTCTCTCTCTCCTCCATTTTTTCCACATCCAAGTTGATCAATTTTGTGCTTCTATGTGCTATCTTAGGGAAATAAAAGGCATCTGTGATGAAATTTGATCAAATATATCTGTCACTAGGGCACTATGATATTTTCTCATTGTTAGTTACACATAGTATACATGATTCATTCATCATATACATACACAGAATTCTATTCCCTCTTTAGGTTGCACTGGTGAGCAATGAAAGTTGAGTACTATTTTTATACACTTCCAACTTGCAAGGAACTTTATGACCATTACATGCTACTAACACATGTTGCTGAAATTTCTCTTAGAAATATGTGTGCCTGGGAGGGATTTGTGTTAATGTATTGGATTTCATAAACGCCTGAAAAAGGAAAGAAAATGATATACATCTAGATCAGTTAAAGTGACTACTTACCTGATTAGTCATTTAGTTTTATCCCTTTGTTGGCAAGGGGATAATATTGATCAAAACAATTAAGAAATTGCCTATTTGCAGCATATTATGTCTGTGGTGCTAACCTAATCTTAAAAGGTGATATGCAGTATCAGCATGCTTCTAGGACTATTTAAACCTTACTGCTGTGTATATCATTATGCTAAAGTAGTCCCCTAAAAGAATAAAGATATGCAGAAAAGATAATTTGTGCAAACTTTACTAGAGGCATCCCTCTATAGACATCCTTCCGTACAAAAATATTTTTACAATAAAAATCCTCTAGTAAATGACATATCTGTAATCCAATAATATCATCTTCTATACTTCCTATTTTCTAACTTCTCTTTCATTTATTATCAGGCCGGTTCTGGAGTTTGTTTACCGAAAGCAAAATTCCTTTCTTATCTGTTAGAGGGAACTGTTGGTTCTCATGTGGAAAGCATTGGTGATGAAGAGAAGGATGTGATTGAGTGTTCTCATGATGTTACTTCTGCAGGTATGTTTCTTAATCTACCTTGTCATTTTTGGTGTCAAATATTGTTTGCATCTATGTGTGTGTGTATCCTCATTATATGTAATTTTTTAGTCATAGATGCATTTAGACATGTCAGTCTTGGAAAGCTTTTCTGCTGAACTAGTGAAAATATGAGAAAGATATGGTCCCTATGCATTTATCCACTTGGATTGTAGGACAAATTTGAGTTGGCTCCTCAGGGCTTCACCTCCATTAGTCACTTATTATTTCTAACTCGCCAATAGACACATGTAATGTGCAAAAACCAAGCCTGTCAGCCAATATAATTGCTAGAATGATCATATTAAGTTTTTTTCATTTGTAGGGTCCTTAACATCATGTAGTGGCTCACAATGGTGTATAGATCCAGTCAAATGGTTAGGATGATTCTATTCATTTTATATGGTCTAGTTTGGGCCATGTCTACATGAGATTCTTAGGTCCTGCTTGACACAGATTTTTGTCTAAGTCCTTTAGATCTTTAAAGGCTGTAAACTGTATTATGCTACAGATTAAGTTACTCTAAAGTGGAAGAGCTTTGGGGTCTAGAAACTTCTCTAAAAGACCTTCTAGGAAGAGGTCCGAGAGTTCAAAGTTTTCTTACATATGAAACAACAACCTCTTCTTTACATTGAGCTTACAGGAATTTTCTTTTCACTGAAAGATGAATCATGCCAAGCAGGCCCTTAATAGGTGAAAGGACTAGTCATTTAAATGGTGATTGGTCAAGGTCTGAGAAGAGAGGAGAGTAGAGTGAGAAGAGAGGAGGAGAGAGTTGACAGCAGCCCTCAAAGATTTGAAGTTTAGAGGAGATGTCCAGAATGGTCATGGAAAATTAAGATGGCTACAGTAGCTCTTGGAGATGAGACTTTTCTATCCTCTCAAACTAAGCCCCTTTGGGCTACTCATTTAGGAGCCCAAGAGGAACAACACAATGTGAAAACGAACCCAATCCAAACCTCTAAAACTTAGTGAAAGAGGAAGGTGGGGTTAGGTTCTGACATGACACATCATGACGTGTGTCAATGTTTCACTTGAACATGATGGATCTTCCTCCTCTGCAGTCTGGCTGAAACAGTTGTAACTCATGTTCAGTTTATCTAGCTTTGGTGAGCCTTCAAATGTATCCATTGAATCAAGACCCTAAAACCAATCTTACTTGGTCAGTGAGGAGCATTAGGTCGATGTCAGGGTCCTGCATTCCGGCTCCCCGCTCGACTAAGTGCAATAACATCGGGGTACTACATCCTCACAAGCGGGAAGGGGGCACCTGTAGTCTAGGGGGAGATAATCAGAGTCAACTTTTGAGCAAGGTGAGTTTAAGAGCCATCCTTTGGAAAGAGGAGTATACCTATTTCTGTTGGGAAGAAAGGACCCTAACTTTACAATTGAGAGAGCAACCCTCTACCTCACACAAAGAATGGAACCCCTCCCTTGCATTGGCAATTGTGAGAACATGGACATTACCTCTACAATTTAATGAAGAGGTCCTATTCATTAATGGAGAGGAACCCCTCATAGGAAACAGTGCTAAGCGAATACCCCAACAAGCATATGCATCCTTGTGTGTGAGTGTCCCCCACATTAAGTGTTTCTTATTTCTGTGTCTCTCTAGTTAAGGCCAGTGAATCCTGTCTGACAGTCATTAGACCGTGTTGTATGTGCCTCATGCTAATTATCTCAGCCACCACACGAATAACTCTCTTTGAATTCTATTAATGGCCACTACTCTGATTGAAGCATCATATTTATATCTCTTAGCTGCTTGCTTCCAGTAATTGCCATATCACTTTTTGTTTTCTTCTTCTCTTCTGGCACACCTTTTAAGACCTATCTCCGTAATTTCTTGGCTAAAATCATTTTTGTTTAAACTCGCCATTATATTATTAATCTTACAGTTAATTATTTATATAATATTGTTATGTGTAATTCAAAGGTGATATTTTTTCATATATTGTTCTGACATCATCGATTTGTTTGAATGGCAGCCATGGACAGAAAATTGGTTCATGACCATACATTTAGTATTTATTTAAACCTAGTTTAAGTGAGGTCCTATTGGTTCATTTGTGTAGACAGGACAAAAGTTTGCCTTCCCTTCTCATATCTTCTCAGTGATGCTGTCATTTATCTTCTTCAAACATGTTCAGACATTCTCTTCTAGCATTTCATTTTTTTCCTTATTTTTTGTTAGCCATTTTCTCATACTGTAAACAAATTCCACAATTATTGCAGAATATCTAGATCTCCACTGGCTTCTGAGAACTAATTTCACTTAGGATGTCACTGAATTATATGTTGGAGTCAAAATTTTAAAACCTCAGCTTTTATGTGGTGTCTATATGACATAATGATCTTAAACGAGTACAATCAGGAGAGTGGCCTCAGGAGTGCGGTGGAAAAATTGTTGAGATAGATAACTGTGGTACTCATTAACATTCTATTGCTTCCCATTCATCTTTGTTCATTACAACACACAAGTTGACCGCATGTTTAATTTTAAAAGTGAAGTTGCTCGATTTTTTTTCTTTTCTTTTATTTTGCTACATGAGCTTATGTATCTCAAAATTTTTAATGTTGAACAGGCAAAGGGTCTTCTAAATGGGTCAAAGTGAATGAAAAGAGAACACTTAATGATGTACTGAAAGAACCCAACCTTATGATTCCTGGAATTCCAGGTGCTGTCTCTACTTTCTCAAAGGGGCAACCCTTATATATATATATTATCCCCTTGCTATAATTTGATATCATTTCTGCTGTTATGATTGTTATTAGGTTTGGTTTTTTTGTTGTCTTATTTTTGACTTAATTTGGTTGTACCTGGGAATGCAGTTTTCTATGTGGTTTCAAAAAGATCCAGCTTCTATAAAGAGTTCAGAGATGGAAAGTGGTCTCTTCCATCATGAGCAGCTGGTGGCAGGATGACGTGATGAAGCGTTGAAGATGAGTGGATGCAAAGCAATCTTAAGGTGGTGGGCGACCACAATTTTGATTGTTACAGTGTGTGCTTAAATATAGGATCGAGGAACTTGATACCCCTTTAAGAACTTTTATTTACAATAAATATTAAATTAAATTAATAGATCAAATTTTCAGTTGTCAAAGTCCCTCCCCCAAGTACCAGGGTTGCCATAGCCCACCAACCTCCTGGCTTGAGCGGGCCCTCTACTTGGATGACTTGAGCTTGGCCCAACTTTCGACTAGCGTGCTCAAATTCCAATCATACCTCAATTCTTGCAAGCTATTGGGTGCCACAGCCTTTACCCTTTTTGATGTTAAATAGTAGGAAAAGAAATTCAAAAGGATTGAAATAGAAAATAAAAGTACAATACATTAGGAAAAATTGAAAAAGATAACAATCTCGAACCTACGTAGATGTGGGAGCAGCACAGCCATGGAGGCATGATGGGACGATTGGGGGAAAAAGGTTGAAGAGCAAGGTGTGTGAAGAGACATGCTTGATGATGGATAGGGCCTTAATTGCTAAGGGTTTTGTAAATTTTCCTTTCCCAAATCAATAAATAAACCCACTAATAATTCTCTCTTCAAATCAACCTATTCACAATAAGCAATTATCCATTATCAATCAATGCCAAAGTGGGGGTTAATCCTTCAGCATTGAAATTTAACATCAACATCATGGAACTAGCAACCAAACCATGGTAACTTATCTTTCCAACGAGTCTCAAAACACAGCTGGAGAAAATAGAATACAAACGGCAAGAACCTTACAAACGATGAGATGGTACACGGTTTTAAAAGTAGTTTTGTTCATAGATAGCGCATTTTTCATTTTCTTAATTTTCATTCAAACAAAGGCAAAAGATATCTGCAGAGGAAACAGGGTCTGCTTATTATGGCTTTAACAGATCACCTCATACATGCGTTGCAAGCACACACCGGAGGCAGCCTCCCTCGTGCATCAGATCAAATGCCTCGTTGATCTCCCCCAGAGTCAAATTGTGGGTTATGTACTCATCAACCTTAATTTCCTGTAATATAAGCAAAAGGGGATACAACAATCATAAACCCATTGACGTTGCAAAGCATTTTCTTATGTAGGGTGTATTTACCTTCTTCATGTACTTCTCCACGAGCCATGGTACTTGTGAACGGCTCTTGAAACCACCAAAGGCAGTTCCTTTCCAAACACGACCAGTCACCAGCTGGAAAGGACGAGTAGATATCTCTTGACCTGATGCTGCAACACCCACAATAACAGATGTTCCCCAACCCTGCAAGGTTTTTTTGGCCAATTGAATGAGCTTAATGCTAGACCCTAGCATTGAAACTCCTAGTTCGTAACAACACCAGCTCAGGACAAAGTTACCTTGTGACAGCACTCCAATGCCGCCCTCATTACAGAGACATTCCCAATGCACTCAAAACTATAGTCAACACCACCATCTGTAAGATCAACAAGTACCTGCTGTATCGGTTTCTCATGGTCCTTGGGGTTCACAAATTCAGTCACTCCAAAATTCTTGGCTGCAAATCAAAATTCTCAAAATAAATAAATGAACAAACTGATTGAACAAATCAAGGACAAGGGTTGTTACAATTTGAGAGTACTCTCATTCAATCATTCTCCATTTGGCAAAGCTAGCTTAAACAGAGTACCAGAACTTTCTTTAGGGGTCTTCAAGTATAGCTTGCCTGCTGTTATCAAAGGTCATTACATGCTTCCGGTTCACTCAAATTCCCAGTAACAAGAGGGAAAGGTAAGAATATGGTTTCTTGCCTTTTTATCCCACAGCTTCATCTAATAGTTTTTTAGGTGTTGGCCACAGTTTCCATTCTAGAAAATTGAGCACTAGATTGCTGAGGCATATCTCACATTTCAGGGCAAGGCTCTTCTTTGCCAGCAATTATAAGAGATGCTTCTACGTATTCAGGTGGCAAGGAGATTTTCTAGGCATGTTATTGAAAAGAATTTTCCTAGAAATTTCCCTCTTTGACAGAGTTCAGTGCCTTCATTTTCAGGGTCTAACATTGGGGTGTGTGAGTGTGTTTTTTTCAATTCTTTGGCCCGTTCCCTCTCGGGCATGAGGTACTGCAGTTGTCAGAAAGCATAAAAATGTTATTATTAACAAGTTCACACAAAATCACTCCAGAATATTAACCGTGCGCTATCATTGAGAACGATGTGAAGATGGGAAAGCTTAACATACCTACATCAAACTTCTTGCTATCAATATCTATACCAATTATTCGTGAAGCACCAGCTGCTTTTGCACCCTCTGCAACCTATCAAATCATAATCAATCATTTATCATAAAAACAGTTCACCTATCATAAAAACAGCACAAGGAAATGACTAGAAGGTTATATCAAATGCTTACTGCAAGGCCAACAGTCCCAAGGCCAAAAACAGCAACAATGGACCCTGATTCCACTTTTGCTGTGTTCCAAACTGCTCCAAGACCTAAAAAACAACAGATATATTGTAACAAACAAGATGTGGAGAATACATATTAAGTGAGAAATGGATTAGGAAATTTATTCAAGGACAGAAGAAACCATTATCATAAAGACATTAAGAAGCAGATAATGTCCCCATATGTCAATTATCTCTTTTTCACTGGACAACAAAAGGGCAAAATTACAGTAAAAATGATGCACGCACATTTTTGTTGTACTTAATCTTCAACTATAAAATCCTAGTGGAAAACAAATTTGATACGACCAGGGCTTCAACTTCCAGGGTTCAATAAGATGAGCAATCATTATGGATTGACATGCACTACAACAAATTATTGAACTTGCAAACCATGCCAAAGAGATTAAAATATATAGTTGAATAAGTAGTACAAGAAGAAATGGAAATAGATAAGAAAGAATAAAATACAAAGACACTACTAGACCCAAACCTATAATCCATGCCAACTAGTAGTCTAGCTAAATACGGGATTGGAAATTCTTGTTTTGAAATACAACATAGCCTGATATCCCACCACAATCTGGGAAACTGAAGGCCTAATAGAAACTCTTAAGAACCTCTATAGAAAGAAAAAAAAAATGAGCATGTTTGTGTATGTGTGCGCGCACGCACGTGAGAGAGAGAGAGAGAGAGAGAGAGATGCTGTAAAGCATGATGATAGAAAAGCAATATGAAATAAGTACAGATAATCAAACAAATCAGTCTTAATCATGGGATCCACGATCATTCAGAGATTCAAATGAATTTTTCTTAATCGCAGGATCCTCAGTCTTTTAGGGAATCAAATGAATCATTCTTCATCATATCTAGACGATAAAGATTAGCAATGGCCTCAATACCCAAAAGATAAGGTAACAGATGCATCCTGTGATCCTAGATACAGTAGGAAATGTAGAAAACAAAGTTGAGCTCATCCAGAGAAAAAGAGAAGAAGAAGCAGCAAGTTGACATCATCGTACCCCATTCCTTATGAAAACCAAGAATAGAAGTGAATAGATATATATAACTCCCAACAAAACCAATTCGATGAAAATCTATAATATCCATCTTGCAACACTTCTGGACTCAAAGAAATACACGTGGCATAAGAAGCTCTTGTGTATTTGTGTACTTTGGTGCGTCCTTTTTGGTGCTTTTTAATATAAATCTCATTTACTGATAAAAAATAATAAAAAATAAAAAGAAGCTCTTGTGTATTCACATTTCCTATGAAATTGTATGATCTCTCCCACAAAATCCCCCAAAACCCCCGAGGAAAATCCTTCATATCCATCTCACAATATCATAAGACTCAAAAGGAATACATGTTGCATCAGAACTTCTTTCGCATTCACATTTTGCATCAAATTCAATGATCTCTCTCACAACACCCCTGATACAACTGTTCAGCTCCCTCAAGTTCCAAGACATCTAAAGTTGCCTTTCTAGAAAGAGATTCCAAATATAGCTTCTCATCAAACAAACAATTTATGCTTTAATAGTCATGGCCTTCATCTACCCTTCTATGATAAATAAATAATGAGCTTATCTCTTGTGCTAGCATTGGCTAGATGATGATAAAAAAATATGTTCTACCACCATCTTTAACCAAATCACTCTCAACTTCTGCCTCCCACTAGTTTCATCCATTTACACCAGAGATAGACTACCTCCGTTCCCACATCCAAAAGTTATCTCCTATGATGATAAGCCACCAACTTCTTCCTTTCCCTCTGAGTTTCTAGTATGCTCCAACACACTTGACTCCATCAACTTAAGATTTCTGAGAATTTAGCACTGTTTCACCTTTTCAATTCCTCTTTTAGGATTTTGAACTCTTCGAATAAAACAAACTGAACATCCAAAAAGAGAACACTACTCCCATGCTCACTCACTTTCTCCAAAAGTATATCCTCCAGTCACATTTTTTTAGAATCTAAAAAGGACCCTTAACCCCATACAATCCTCCATGATATAAAAGGATGGAAGGAGGAGAACAATATTTCTTTCCCTTTTCACACATCAGGCGAGTGTTCATCCCACCAAACTACTTTTTTTTATCAGATTCCCACCAAACTACTTGTCCTGCAGGTTTATTTTTATTTTATTTTATTTTATTTTGCTTCTCTAATTCAAAGGCCCTTCTAATGGAATGTTCCATCAAATTTATGGACTACATAAGAAACTCTACTGCATCCCCTCCTTTCATCCAGAAAATGAACCACATGGAAATCAGTCATTAGAACATGGAGAACCTTGTTTCTTCACCCTCTAATCCACACCACGACCCTACACTTCCCCTATCATCTTAAGGGGTGTAAACTCCTGTAAAATCTTTCCCTTTTCCAATTGATTCAGTCATAGAGAGAACAATAAGAAGGAAAAAATATACCTATCAAAAAAATAGAAGAAGGAAAAGATATGGGGCTCTGATAAAAATAATAATAAAAAAAAAGATATGGGGAAAATTTGTCATTTTTTATAAATAAAAAACCAAAAAGTGTACTTTATGTGGAAAGTTTCTCAGTTGGACCTAATTTTATACTTTCATTTTACACAACCAAATAGAAAAATAGTCTTTGAGATTCTCTCTTTTCTCCTTTCTTCACTTCTCTTGATCCAATGAAGTGCTAGTTTAGCATTCAAAGAACACAGAATATCCACCACTGACAAGCTAAAGTTTCCAACACACAGAAGTAGGAATTAGAAACTTGACTATCAATATAACAGAATACACATTATTAAAAGTTTTGCCACTCTTGTGCCACCAAAATAAGCATAAGATATGCAAATAAAAAGAACTCATAGCTTAGCAAACACAAAGCACAATAAGAAATCCTAAACCCTAGTTTTGAAAACAGAAAGACAGAGAATTTGAATGCAAAGAGATGGTTAAGACACCTATCGATGCAATAATATGGTTTGGATTATAACATAGAGAATCAAAAATTATTTATTGCAACACTGTCTTTTGGAGTAATAAATTATCTTGGACAATGTGTGTTTTTGTATGTATACCTACTAAGTTAGCCCAGTTGGTCAGGGCGAACATTGAAAAGTGTGGACCCAATAAGTGACACATGGTTTTGGGTTCGAATCTTGCCATTGATGATACCTTGAATTTATCTGGCACTGGTTGCTACAAGGTCGTTAACACCCCAAGGTTTGGATCCCCATAGAAAGTTCTAAGGGCTTAACCATGGACGGTTCCTTGGTTATATTAAAAAAAAAAAAAAAGTGTGTATCTTGAATAATGTATAGGCTTTTTTTTTTATTTTTTTTTATTTTAATAATTCAATGTATTTAACAACTATCTTACAAATGGTAATGATCTGACACTTCCAAAAGGAAACTTAAAAGGGAACTGTTAATTTTAGAGAGTCTTGTCTTTTTCACAAGAGGATGAAAGGGTTTTTTTCACTAATTAGTTGTTTTACAAAGAGAACTAATTAAGAAAAAACTCTTTTACCCTCTTGTGGGTTAAAAAAATGGACAGTCTTTATTCCAAGAGCTAAATCGCTGAATTTCACCTCTAAGTGATGATAAGCATATGTATTTGAGCAAAATCTATTAGGGTATCTAGGTCACTTCAACTTTTACAGCAGAGAACATTTTAGATAAAAGATGTGGAACATATAGTTGAGAAACGTGCATCCATTCCAATTCCCCCATAAATGTAAATATCCTAACCCATGCATGATATTCCAATTATTATTTTTTTTTGATAGATAAAGAAAATTATATTAATCTGAAAGAGGAAACACCAAACTAGTGCCCTCTAGGTATACAGGGAGTATACAAAAGCAACCCACAGACTCTAAAACAAGGATTGGAAAAACCCCTACCCTTACTTTGAGCCTAGCCACTCAATAAAGCTAACAAGAGAATAAGGGCTCAAATCTATAAACACCCTAACCCAAGACCAAAGATTACATACAAAAGAATATTTCAGCCTTTGGAGAGAAAGCCCTTCATTCCCAAACGCCAACAAATTTCTTTCCTTCCATACTGTCCAAAATATACATAAAGGGGCCATTTGTCACGCCTTTTTTCGAGTTTTCCCCACAAATGCTCCATTCCATCCAAGGAGAGTATCCTTAACTGAACCCGAAAGAACCCAAGCCACTCCAAAAAGAGAGAAGAGAAGATTCCACAATGCCTTCGTCTTAACACAGTGGAGTAGAAGGTGATCCACCGTCTCTACTTCAGAAAGACATAGAAAACACCTATTTGCCAAAGAATAGCCCCTCCTCTGGAGCTGCTCCAAAGTTAAGATCTTGCCCCAGGAAGCTTCCCAAGCGAAGAAAGCAACCTTGGGAGGCACCTTTGCTCTCCAAATACTACCAAAGGGGAACAAAGCAGATCCATCAGGCTCCAGCATAGAATAGAGCGACTTGACTGAGAAAACTCCACTGCTAGCACCTGTCCACACCAAATTATCCTCATTCTCTCTTTGCACCCTAAAGGCTTGGATCTTTAGCATAAACCGCTCCACCATCTCAATTTCCCAATCATTAAGCGCTCTTGAGAAAATAGGGGTCCATGCCTCCCCTTCACCATCTGAGTTCCACACCTCCGACACCCAGGCATCTTTAGCCAAGGAGATGGCAAATAAAGAAGGGAAAGACTCGCAAAGAGGCTCATCACCACACTATATATCCTTCCAGAATCTCACTCTCCTGCCACTACCCACGCGGAAGGCTAAACTGCTGTACATACCCAACCATTCCTTTCTAATAGCTTTCCAAAGCCCTACACCATTCCTCCCGCTTACGACCCGAGTACACCAACCCCCCTCCTCAACCCCATATTTGCCACTGATCACTTGCTTCCACAAAGCCCCACT
Source organism: Vitis rotundifolia (assembly GCA_030254885.1). Classification (NCBI taxonomy): domain Eukaryota; kingdom Viridiplantae; phylum Streptophyta; class Magnoliopsida; order Vitales; family Vitaceae; genus Vitis; species Vitis rotundifolia. The sequence continues at coordinate 7,341,166 of CM058157.1, forward strand.
TTCAATGGCAAAACGCCAATTCCATTTACCCAAGAGAGCTTTATTCATCCAAGCCAGATTTCTTACACCCAAACCTCCCTTCTTTCTTTCTAAGCAGACCAAGCTCCACTTTACGAGATGGGGCCTCCGCTCAAGAGCTCCTCCCCCCCACAGAAAGTCCCTCTGAATCTTCTCCAGCCTCAACCTTACTTTTCTGGGCAGATAAAAGAGAGACATGCAATAGACAGGCATGCTAGATAGAGTACTCTGGATTAGGGTAAGTCTTCCTCCTTTCGATATATACTGTCTCTTCCACATAGCCAACCTTTTCCGAAACCTCTCTTCAACACCATTCCAAACCACCTCCGATTTGAAGGGAGCCCCCAACGGCAGACCCAAATAACAGGAAGGCAGACTGCCTACTTTACAACCCAACTCCAAAGCCAAATCCTCTATGCCAATCACCCTCCTCACCGGGATAAGCTCACTCTTCTCCAAGTTAACTCTCAACCCTGAGCACGCCTCAAATCACATGAGAAGCCAGCTAAGATGTGTCATCTGATCCTGAGACTCCTCACAAAACACCAAGGTGTCATCAGCAAAGAGCAAGTGCGAAATCAGAGACCCCTCTCCGCCTTGTCCTCTTACACTCCACCCCGAAAGAAAGCCCCCACTAATAGCCCTTCTCAAAAAGCAACTAAACACCTCCATAGCTATCACAAATAGGTAAGGGGAGAGGGGATCTCCTTGTCTCAAACCCCTTGAACTTTGAAAAAACCCAGAGGGAGTGCCATTTATAAGAACAGAGAATCTTACAGCGGAGATACACCACTCTATCCATTTAATCCATCTCTCCCCGAAGCCCATTCTTTTTAGCACTGCCAACAAGAAATTCCAGCACACGTGATCATAGGCCTTCTCTATATCTAGCTTGCACATCACACCTCCTTGGTTACTTTTCAACCTTGAATCCACAGCCTCATTTGCAATCAAAACAGCATCAAGAATTTGTCTACCCTCCACAAATGCATTTTGGGGTTCCGAAATCACTTTTCCCATAACCTTCTTGATTCTATTTGCCAACACCTTGGCCAACAATTTGTAAAGGCTTCCCACAAGGCTAATCGGTCTAAAATCTTTCAAATCTTCAGCATCTCCCTTCTTGGGGACTAGAACCAAGAAGGTGGCATTTAGAGACTTAACAAATCTGTCCCTATCATAAAAGTCTCTAAAAAAGCCCATAATCTCAGCCTTCACCACATCCCAACAAAACAGCCAAAACGCCATAGTAAAACCGTCCGGCCCCGGGGCTTTGTCTTTGCCAAGATCTGAAAGAGCTACAAACACCTCTCCTTTCGAGAAAGGAATTTCCAGCCCCTCAGCTTCACTGCTACCTAACACTGAAAAGGACAGCCCATCAATGCTAGGACGCCACCCCTCATCTTCAGAATACAGCTTTTGAAAAGCCTCCACAACACTGTTTTTCAAATTATTTTCCTCTGAATGCCAGCAACCATCAACTTTCAGCTTGGACAGCCAGTTTCTCCTTCCATGGGCATTTGCCATCCTATGGAAATATCTGGTATTATTGTCCCCCTCTTTCAGCCACAACTCCCTTGACTTTTGTCTTTAAGAAATCTCCTCTCTCATCACCCAAGACTTGTAGGACTCCCTGGCTTCATTTCTTGCTTCACACTCTTCCAAATTTAAAGCTGCATGTTTCTCCTTCTCATCCCAAAACTCAACCTGCCTAAGGGCATCGCCCTTTTTAGTCTCAATAAGCCCAAACTCTTCTTTATTCCAGATCTTCAAAATATTTTTCAGGGCCCTCAATTTAGCATCTAAAATGTAGCTGGAAGTTCCTGTAAATTTTAAGCTCCCCCACCACTTCTTTATCTTGTCTTTGAATCCCTCCTTCTCCAACCACATATTCTCAAATCTGAAAGGGGAGGGTCCCCTCTTCAAACCTCCTCCTTCTAAGAGAATCGGGAAGTGATCCGAGACTGGTCTGGGTAGCGTTCCCTGCACAGCCCCATTGAAATGGCTATCCCAGCTATCCGTTACTAAGAATCTGTCAAGCCTAGACTGGGACTGATTATTCAAGCCACCTCTCCAAGTGAACGGGCCCCCCCTCAAAGGAAAATCCCTCAACTCCAACTCCTCTATCACTTCTGAAAATCTCCTCATGGAGGCAGTGAGCCCATCTCCCCTACTGCGCTCCTCTGGATACCTTACCAGGTTGAAATCCCCTCCCACGCACCAAGGATCAGCCCATAACCCTTTAATTGACCCAAGCTCCTCCCAAAAATCCTCTCTATCTCTACTGCATACCGGCCCATAAACACCAGTGAACACCCACACTATTCCATCCTCACAATTCTTGAACCGACACGAAATTGAAAATAGGCCTTCTTCCAAGCCCACCAACTCCACCAGTCTGCTGTCCCAGAACACCAGAATACCGCCGGAAGCACCCCTAGAATTGACTGCTCTCCAATCTAAAAATCGGCCCACCCCAAGACTGCGAACAATCCCCGTAGACATTTGTTTAATTTTAGTTTCCTGCAGACACACCACGTCCCCTCTCTGGGATTTGATGACTGACTTGATAATCTTCCTCTTATCCTTATCATTCGCCCCTCTAACATTCCATGATATAATTCTTATCTTCATCAATTCCCTGATCCAGAAGCCCCTCCAAAGATACCCCCGCTAGCACTCATTTTTGCTTTTTTGTAGCTTACAGTCCACTCCAACTTCTTGAGTTCCCTACTGGATTTTGAGGATTTTAAGCACGTCTTCCTGGTCACCCCTTCCTTACCCTTTTGCTCAATTCTCCCCTTCATTCTCCTTAAGAGGTACAGAATTTCCTCTTCGAAGCCTTCCGTCGGCATACCCAGGCAGCGACTGAACTTCGCAAGGCTACTTGAGCTCCAATCTCCTTCGCACCCCCTTTCATCGAGGTGACAGTCACTCCTATTCCCAGAAAAACACGTAAATTCCAACCCCACCGGGATAAGCTCTAGGCCATTCCTTTTCTCCGTGTCGACCGGTCCCCAAGAATGCTCGCCTTCTCCTCCGAAAGCCGACGGTGCTCTACTCCGCACCATACGCAGTGGGGAACGACCCAAATCCTCCTCCGCACCATAGGAAAACTCCTCCGACACCCCTACATCCTCAGCGTGGCCCCCGAGAGAAGAAGAAGAAGAAGATTCCCGAAGCCCCAAAGAAAAAGGAGAGATGGGAACAGCGGAATACCTGGATGCCTCCTCGATTAGAGCCTCGTCAGTGACCAATCGACGACACGGCAACACCTCCGCGCCGAAAGCAACCTTTGCAGCCAAGAATTCCATCTCCATTCCCCCAACACCCCCCGCGGGAACAGACGAAGCCCTAGCCTTAGGGGACCGCTCCAAACAGCCCACTCCGGCCATATTAAAAGTGGGCCTAGAAGGCCCAGCCAGGCCCGTCTTTTTATGATTGCTGGGCATTGGGCCTTTGGCCCAAGCCACTTCATTACTTAAGCCCAAGTGTCCAGACAATTTGGGAGCCCACCCACTTTCTTTTCTTTGCCCAGCCCCATCGCCAAAAGGGTCCGTAGCAGCTGTACTAGGCAGCCTACCATCTGCAACCTCTGCACCTGCTGCCTCCCTTATTCTACTGCCGCACTCAACCTGTTCCCCTGTCCCCCGCGACTGCAAATCCGTTTGAAAATTTTGAACATCTCCCACGCTGCCACTGGCGCGTGTTTCACCCCCGCCTTCATCCCTGACCTCCCTCCTCTCGTCTTTGAACCAGGCAGATCTTGTCGCTACCTCAGAGAACCATGGGGGAGTTTCCCACCATAGACTCACTGCCCAACAACAATTCCGGGCTACCACCTACAACGATCCTGGTCTAAAATTCCCAGAGGCTCTCACCAGGATACGAGCCCACTGCAACTCGGAGAAGAATGCGGTCTCCTCATCAACAGCTATGAAGCCCCCGCACCTCTCCCCGATACTCTTGAACACCTCTCTACTCCAAAGGTGAAGAGGGAGTCCGACAACTTTGACCCAAACCTCCTTGGCATGGCTCCCATTTCTAAGACACCCCACTTCAGGGCCCCATTTCTGCAGGAGAAACTCTCTCTCCTTAATACATCGACTACCCCTTAAAAGCACCCAATCCGCTTCTCCTTTGTCTTCAAAATCGAACAACACCAATGCCCCACCCAACCTGGAGATTTGTAGTCCTCCCTTGAGAGACCACCTTTCATACGCCCACTTTTTCAACAGGGACAGAGAAGGAACATCCTCAAACCTATCCCCAAAGCATCCTACCAGGCAACGACTAAGGTGCTCTTCCCTGTTGAGGAGCTCTCTAACCCCGACATGCACCCACAAAGCATCCCCCAAATCCCCTGTCTTTTCTCTCGAGGCTTCTGCAAACACTCCTTTCCCTTTCTCTTTTCCTTTGTTACTTAGTCCATCCTCTTCAGGGTTGGACGTACCCGGAGCACCGTTGCTCAAGGCTTGGGTAGTAACACCTCTGCTCATAGCTGGTGAAGCAGCCCCAAGGGCCCTTAACTTCTGAGCCAACAGAACCCACCCTCCTACTAAGCCTTTACCTTCTGGAAACACTAGACAAAACCTCTTTGCTTCCAAATCCCTCACCGAGCAAAGCAGATACCTACCGGCTTTGTTTGAACGACACTCCAGCCTGTATTTCCTTCCCCCTTCTTCCCAAACTTTAAGACGCCTCGAGCTTGACTCTCCTCTGCACCAGTCCTCCACACCTTCCAACAGAAAACTGAAGCTCTTTTCTCCAAATTTTATCCATGAGGAGAATCCTTTGCTCCTTTCCAGAATAATCCCTCTACGTTTGCCGCGAATCTCTTCAATGGAGATTTCAAACGTCTTTGATTCCACCGCAAACCAACTCTTACCACCCTTAGGAGCTCCTTTCCCCTCTGAGAAAGCAGCCATTGCTACAAGTGTGTGCATATACAAAGGAAAGGACACGTCTTTACTTGTTCCGCATTTGAATCATGCATGATATTCCAATTATGGAATGATGAAGTAATTAATATCATTGTAGCAATGATGTGAATGCATCTAGAACTGAAAACCAATCTCTCAGTTTGCAATTTCACAACCCCTCCACCCCAGTTGCTATCATTCCTATGAATTCAAATAGACAAAATCATCGGATTGTACTAATCTTTCAAAAAATTAAATATTTCCTCACAAAAGCATAAAACAAGTACATCAACCAATGATCACATCATAAACTTGATACCCTAGATGTAATTTAGTCATAACCTGCAAAATCAAGTCTGGAGCCAGTATCATGAGTATGCTCCATTACTTGATACATAAATCCTTCAGACGTTTATCCAACCTGGTAATTTCAGAAAGTAGTTGCATCATTTACAAACATATAAACTTATCCTTCTAGATTGTCATATAAAATTTCTATCTCTAACCAAGGCTTTCTAAAAGGAGGCTTGAACATTTATATTGCAACAAATCCTTCAGACGTTTATCCAACCTGGTAATTTCAGAAAGTAGTTGCATCATTTACAAACATATAAACTTATCCTTCTAGATTGTCATATAAAATTTCTATCTCTAACCAAGGCTTTCTAAAAGGAGGCTTGAACATTTATATTGCAACAAATTTATGAAAACTGAAGTGAAAAAGATACTTATTTTAGGCTGATTTAAATTTTATAAATTCTTCATTGCTACCTCCAAAGTGATGATGTATACTACAACTAAGCTTATGCAAACAGAAGCAGTATAAGCCATGTATGCTCAAGACACAATGACTCCCTAGCACTAGCACCTTGCTGCCAAGGCGCACACCATACTAAAGAGGTGTGCCTCATCAATTTTCCTTTTTTCCTTTTTAACACTTCTATCCCTGAATTTCTTTTTATCACATATTGAAATTTTATATAATTGCATTAATTTTTTTTTTTGTTAAAGGTTTCTTTTAAGTGCTTAAAATTTAATTTTTTATTTTGTTTCTTGGATTAACTTCTGGATCATATTTCATTAAATTGACATGCACCGAAGGTTGCATCTCACTTTGCTCAAGCATACACCTAGGATTGTGCTTAAGTCTTAGGAGACTTTTGCACCTTAGATTTGTCTTGCATATTTTAGAACAATAATATGAGCCAAATACTTAAAACTCATTCTGCCAGAGGCATCAGACTAGAATGCATTAGATTGATCAGTGGATCTAATGACCTCAAATTCAATATAGTACCCATTCACAACATTCACTATCTGGTAGTAAATCCAAGATATTTGAAGGACATCTAAAAATTCCTTACCAGTGGGAACACCACAGCCAAGAAGACAAACTTTCTCCAAAGGAGCTACTGGATCAATCTTTGCAACACTAACATCATGTACAACTGTGTACTGACTAAATGTTGAAGTACCCATGAAATGATATATGGGAGTTCCATTTATTGAGAAACGACTCTTGCGATCACTCATCATAACTCCAACTCCAGTCGCTGCCCGAACTTTGCCACAGAGATTTGTCTTCCCTGATCTGCAGAATTTGCATTCTTTACATTCTGCCTGGTAACAGGGTATAACATGATCCCCTGGTTGAACTTCAGTTACACCTTCACCAACACTCTCTACAATCCTGTGTCCAAAAAAAAAAAAAAAAAAAAACATACTCCTTTTTCGTCATCACAGACACCAGCACCACAACATGTGATCATCCAAAGTGATATATACAGGTAATTACCCAGCAGCCTCATGCCCAAGAATACACGGAAAGAGACCCTCAGGATCCTGCAAAGCAAAAGAAGTCAATCTTATATCACTGTACAGAAGCTAAGACATCACAAAAGAAGAACAGAAAATACAAAACCAGATTAGACAGAATATGGATTTCAGTACTGCAGGCAAATGCAGATAGAAAGACACATGCCATGCACAATATTGCCAATTTCTTACAGCACCATCAGAGACTATTTACCCACTCCACTTAATGAAGCATCTTTTCATGTGGAACAGATATTGCAACACAGGTCCCATGAAATTGGCCCAACATAATTTACCACATTATAAATAGAATTAATTGATTAAAAGGAATGAAATAATCTCATAATTTGTAAATCAAGCATCTCTCATGTTTTTATTTGAAAAGTAACCCATTTTTGATATAAATGCCCTTTACCGTTTCAATTATTTACATGTAGGTTTTAAAAGAATTACAAGAAGCGTTTTATCAAAAAGAGGCTAAAAAAGGACGGAGGGTTAGATTTCCGAATTTAGGTTTTCAATGATTTCCTTTTTGGTTCTTTGCTCAGATTCTGTTATTCAAAACAAGCATAAAGCAACCTGCATTCTCCCACATTGTTTCTTTCTTTATACTTTTAAAAACAGAAAGCATGTTTCAAAAATGGGGCACTAGGATAACATCCTAGTTCCAACAATTTCAACCTTAAGAACGCAAGAAATCTGCAGATCTTCACAGTGAAAAACAAATGCCCTCCCATGGCTTCAGGTATTTGATTCTAGATAAGCACCTTTCCATACAAACCCCTGATCCAAAATGCATTTCCCCAGAATGCCCTAAAATCCAAGCCTTCCACCAAAATTCATCGACAAACTCAATCTCACCTAATCAAAAACACCAAAAATTACTCCACAAATTCACGAAATAAAAAAAATCCCTAGTTCCTATTCATCACAACAACCCAAACAAACCATCATCACAGAAAAAAAGAAAAAAAAATAGTATCAATCAAAATCTACACAAATATATGTATATACCTTGCCACTCCAAGTATAAGCATCAGTGTGGCAGAGAGCAGTGAAGAGTATCTTAATCCGAACCTCGCCGGCCTGCGGCGGTGCCACCTGCACATCCTCGATCACCAGCGGCTTATTCGCTTCCCATGCTACCGCAGCTTCGCATTTCCACCGCACATCCAAACCCACCAAATTCACATCCAAATTAGGGTTTTTCACATAAAAAATTCACCATCACACGTAACTGAACACATAGAGTAAGAAAAAAGATATTGTGAAAGAGATTGAACCTTTGCAGGTGATGAACTGGCCTGTGGTAGCCATTGAAGGTGAGAATCAGTGAGATAGATCAGAACCGGAATGACAGAGACTGGAGTCGTACAATAATGAAAAATCGACGGGCCAACCCAGGCTATATAGCCTACAAATTTACGTCAGATTGAGATATTTGTGGTTGTGGATAATCTTATATGACCCGGACCCGTCAGAACCGGGTTCGGGTTTATCCGGATATGTAATGGATGGACTAATAGAATGAGAACACGTGTGAAGGAAACGGGTTTGGATGGATTCAATATTAGATGTGGACCGGGTTAAGATGGTAATGCCTACACCAAATAAATAGTTTAAATTATCAAATATATTTGTACGTAATTAAAAAGTATTTTCTAAACCAATTTGAATATCCTCAAACAACATTTTTTAATATTTCTTCATTTGAAGTTGATTTTTAAAGCCCGTTTAAAAGTAATTTTAAAAAATATTTTCAATATTTTTAATGTTTAATTTTTTATATTATTTAAGTATTAAAAAAATTAGAAACGTTTTTTAGAATCATCATCAAACACATCCTTATTCTATTTCTGTATTATTTCTAGATTCAAAGGATTGATGGTGGAATCCATCCCCTCTTTTTATAGATAGGTTAATCCACTGGAAACATTTTTAAAAACAGTTCTTTAATATTTTTTAGAGCAAAAATTATTGGAAAATTTAAAATATTCTTATCTTATTAATGTTTTTTCAATGTTATTTTAGTCATTTTTCATATTTGAATAATATATATTTTTTTAAAAAAATACTATACAAAAAATAAGGGAAAATAATTAATTTTTTAAAATAATTTTTAAGTCCATTTTTTTGCCATTACTTTTACTTAAAAAAATATTTTTAAAAGTAACCTTAATTATTAAATCAAAATAGTTAACTTATTCTTAATTTCAAATTTTTTTGTCTCATTTACCCATATTTAGTGAAAGTATATTTTGCAATTGTAACTTTACATTCATAACTCATTTTTTATAATAAATATTTTTGTAATTATCTTATATATATATATATATATATATATATATATATATATATATATATATATATATATATATATAATATTTTAAATATGAATTTTTAACAAATAAATTTATTGTTTAAAATTAGTGAAAATTTAATGAGGATAGTATGTCAATTTGATGATTTAGAATAAATTTTAAGTTAACTTTATCAAATAATCTTAATACTTAAAGTAAAAAAACAAGTAATCAATTTTAAGTCAATAATTTAAATTAAAGTCAACTTAAGTCATTAAGTAATAAGTATCAAGTTTGACCAAACACTTTACTTGATTTATTACCTTTATAAAGTCTATGAGCGATATACACTTGGGCTAATTTCATCGCACCCTTGATAAGACCCTTCCCAATTAAGGCCCAACTTTCCATCTTTAGGATGTTGAGTGTTATCAAACATTGAGCCTAACACAAAGCTACTAATTTTAAATTCTCTTTCCTATACCTTTTTATTGTATTTGTGCATTATGGCATGGTGATAAGCAACTACCTTTATCAAAGCTTCCTCTTGTTTTTCTTCCATAAAGTTAAAGTGTTAGCGATTTCTTTATTATTTCTACTAGATTTTGCTAACTTAGTTTGTAGAGTTTGATAGGAACCTTAGATTTCTTTGTTCTTAAGCCTTGGATCGTATATGTACATGTAATCTACCTTAGGCTTAATCTAAGTGGAAACATGGCTTCAAAAACCATTAAGATCAACAAAACTAGAGAAAAAACAACTCATACCTGGATCTAGATGTTCCCAGATCAAATTCGTGCGGTGAAAAAAATACCTGCAAAAATTTGAAGGTCTTGTACACTCAAGTTCTTCCGCCCAATGGTTGTAACTTGACCTTAGCACTCAAAATATGAGTCTTTGGAAAATGAGGAGGTTATGACTCTTTTTTCTCTTTAGAAGTGGAAAACAACTCACTAAAAAGTCATTAGAAAACCTTAACCTCTAAAATGGTATTTATAAGATTCCTTAATTGGGTTTAAGTGACTTAGGCCCACCAAGAGCTTGAGTCACTTTATCCAGCTCAAATTGAGTCATAATTTATTAATTAACTACACAAAGTCATCTAACTAATCCATTAGTTCAATCCATTAACCTTGTTTACTATTCCTTGTGCAACTTTGCATAATTACCAAAATGACCTTTATGCATAAAAGTGAACTTGAGCCAATTCAACCCTCATAAACCATGTCATCAAGGTATATGAGTTCAAGTAAGGACCATTAAGACCTTAGGGGGTTAGAAAATAAATTTTCTAATGGAAGGTTGATAGCATAGCTCACATATGATGGATCCAAGTTATCCCAAGAAGCATATTATAAGGTAAAGAAACATCTACTACTAAAAATTTGACTAGTCATTGTAGGGCTAGCACTTATTGGCAAAGTCACCTCTTTTTTGGATAAGACAAAATCTTAGTTGAACTTGCCTAATAAGTTACTATTGCACACAATTTGAGGGAGATGTATCCTTGTCTTTTATACAAGTGCAAAGAATATGCTACTTGGCTTAATCAAAATCTTTTGCACTTTGCAATTGGCTACCAAAAAAGTTGCCACCAAGGTGTCATTTTGTGAATGACTAGCCTTTTCTCGATGGGTTGTGTAAAGAGCAAGTGTCCATGTCTAAGTTGCCAAACTACTACAAGTTGGATTTTGATGCCAACTTGGTTAATCTCCTCTATATTTGTCATCTAAGTTCCTTAACTTTCCTTATGGATTGTAGTTATTATCTTTCGTGTGTTTGCATTCAATATCCTATCTGATAACTTAGGTACCACTATTAGCCTTTCACTGTTTTTTTAAATGAGTTTGTTGTAGCTTTCTCATCTTCAAATACATCTCCACAATTTTTTTTAGACTCCTATATTCTTCTATAAAATGATCATGCACTCTATGATAGGCATAATACTTGGAGTTACTATAATGACATCTTCTAAACTAGCATACTTATGGGCTATTTCAAAAGTTTCTTCCATGTTTTTTAGAATTTTCTTACATATGTTGGTTAATAGACAATCCTCTCTTAAAGGCTATATAGGTAGTGGCATTGTCGTAACATTCAACTTAAGCCAAGGATCTATTAAAATGAGGTATCTCATGTTTGCTTCAAGGATTACAGGCATTATGAAACAAAAAATGTATAAAGGTTAGAGAAAGAATTGATAGACTACTAGGTAAGTTACAAAATGAGACAAGTGCGGGGCCTTATAAGCTTGACTGAAAAGCCTTTCACATTAAGGCATCATTTCCTTGCATTAAGGTCATCAATTGACTGAAATGAATCAAGTGATCTATTAGGTCACATGTACTCATAGGTCTAGAATTTTAGGAAAATATAGGTATATTAGCTTCAAGAATGTGTTGGGTGAATAAAGTATTGATTAGTCCTAAATAATTAATCCTACTAACTATTTGTTGAAGAGTTTATTCTTTCATAGAATTGACATGAGCTTTTTAACTTCTCCAATTGTAGCTCTAAGGCATAATATTCTCTAAAAGACCATATTTGTGTTATTTGTAACCAATTTGTCTTCCTTTACGAAAAGAGGTGAGTCAAGTTGTTGGAACTGGAAGTATGGTGAAGGTGTGGCCTTAGTGCAGTGACTAAGCAAATGGTATCCCAACATTTATGCCCTCGATTCCTTACTATCACATTGTAATTATTGCAATATAGGCTCTTAGCTTGAGAAGCATACTCCTTCCCCCATTTTATGCTTCAACAAGCTTATAGTAAATCATTTTGTTTTCTGGATTATCCTATAAACAATGACAAAATATTAAAGTTTCAAAAGTATCATTTGTTTTTTTTTTTCTTTTTTCTTATTTAAGTAACAAATCAAAGTAGTTACACATTGTTAGCATAGAGCTCTTAAAAATCATGACTTGTGTAACAAATGTAGAATTTATTCCAATTATACATTTTTATTTATTCTTATTTCATGTATTGTACTTTATGAGCAATTTGGTCTTTTTCATTGTATATGACTTGGGTGTATTAGGAGTTGCACAGAAGATCCAAGTCATGAGTTCCTTGCAAGATAGATGATTTATTCACATTCGGTTTATAGGCTTAGGCAATTCATTTGAGGTTGTAGTGTATTACCTATTAATTGGAGGGACTAATGGCATTAGTCATTCGAATGGGGTTCCCATGGTGAGTGTACTAGTGTTTACGGTTACACATTGGATGTGACATACGCTGAGTCATGATATAAGACTATCGAGTAGTTAGAACTTTTCCAAGCTGTTATATTATATCATTTCTCAACCTTGAGAAAATATTAAGCTTGTGCCAAAGTTAGCAATGGATTTAACCTACGGGTGAGATCCTAAAGTGATTATGCATTCTTTATGGATTAGGTCATTGTTAATAGAAGTCGTTAGCAACAAGTATTCTCAATAGAAACACTATGATGATATCTCATGAACTTTGAGATAGTGTTTCCTCTTAGATGGTCTTTAGGACATGTAATCATGAAGCCTATGGTCGTAGTAATTTTTTAAGTAGAATTTGATATATACTCTTATAAGTTAAGAGTATGTCAGTTGATTATATAATAAAAAGATCTGCAACTCAAGGATGTAAAGGTAATCTAGAAAGACTGATAACTTTCAACTTGTTATATTACAAACACTAGTTCATAGGGAGATTGTATATAGTGGTTGGTAAGTTAGAAACTTGAGGTCTACCTCGTTATAATAAACATAGGGTACTAGGGTGTAGTTGACTCTCTGTAGTGGGATGTTGAGTTAACTTCAAAATTGGATTCTGAGGGAGTTGGTATTGTCACATGGGTCTCAATGTTCCCTACTCTAGCTTATATACCTTAATGGCATGGTTTATGAGGGTTGGATAGGTTCATAGTTTATTTACATGTATAAGGGTGTTTTGGTAACTACACAACATTGCATAAGGGGTTAGTGAACGATATCTCTAAATTGGACTAATTGATTAATTGGAGCCTAATTAGATTAATTAATTAATTAAAACCACTTTTTAGGCTTAATAAAGTGACCTAAGCCCAAGGTGGGTTCAAGTCACTTAAATCTAATGGGAAACCTATAAGTACCCCCTTAAGGATTAGAGCTTTAGACTCTTATACTTTTACTATTCTCCCTTACATTCTAGAGCGAACCCTAGCCTTTACTCTCTAAATATCCATCGTCTAAGTGCAAAGTTTCAAGAAAGAGTCATCGGATGGAAGACTATTGCATTTAGGAGATCTACTATGACTTTGAGGTTTTCCTCATCGTAAGGGTTTGATCTACGAACATCTGGATTTTTGGTAAGCACACCTAACTCCCATAGTCTAGATCTAAAAATTGTTTTTGATATTAATTATATCTGTTGTCCATAGATTTAAAAGCTTAGGGGATTTTGCAAGCACCTAACAACATCCATGACCAAGGAATGGAGTGATCTTGGATTCCCTACAACTAGTATTAGAGCCTAGGTTAAGTTTAAGCATATTAGAACCTTTTTAGGATATACTTACCTCTATTTTGTGGGGTTTGTTTTTCATCCCATGGATGATGTTTATTATTGTGATTGGTTGGTTGGTATTTTCTTAATGATTCTCTAGATGGGTTATAAACCCCATAAAGGGTATAGGATTTTTCCTTTCAATGTAAAAATCTTGTTTTTATGTTTCATAGATTGGTTGTAAACTTTGATTTGAAAAGAGAACTAAGATTTTTCATTTTCCTTGTAAAAATTCAATTTGCATTAATCTATGTAACTCATAAAAAGCATGGAAGTTATCAAACTAATCCTAAATCATCCATGGAGTTTCCCCAATCATGAAAATGCGAGTTTTCAAAAGAAAAGGTGCCCAAAGATACAAAAAAAAAAATAAATAAAAAAAAAATCTTAAAATCTATGGTTGTAGTGATAACGCTTGAGCAACCAAATTGTGCTTAAGCAGTCGTTAAGCACTCAAGCACCCTTCTAATGTTGCATCCAGTGCCTCTAAAGTTGTTTCCAATACTCCTAGTAACTCTAACAACACTTCTAGGGTTTTAGGGTGTCTTTAGAGTCTTTGTAATTTTACTAACCCAAATTTTTGTTGAATGATTAATTTAGTAATTTTAGATTTTGGAAATTTAAATATTTGGGCTTACCAAATATGCAACAAGATTCTTAAGGGCTTATATATATATAATTTTATTTCCTTATTTTTGCATATGTTTATTGTGCATGATATTTTAAATTAAAATAATTAAAGGGTAATTTTGGATTTTCTTATAGAAAATAAATTTTCATGAGAAATCACTTTCCAATATTATAAAATTGGAAGTTGCTATTTTTAGATTCTCATTTCTTTTGAACATTCCTTATAGTTTGGATAGATGATTTTCCAAACTCTTCTCCCTAAAAAAAAGAGACTATATTGGATAAGGAAAGTTCAAGGATAAGAAATAAGAAAACAATTCCTATTTAGCACAAGTTTTCTAATTTAGGAAATAAATAAATGATTTGAAAAATCTCAAGATAGAGAATTTGCTCTAAGAAAGGTTACTAAAATTATTGAAGTCTTTTTCACCAAAATATTAAGTGGGAGAGGGTCATAGGTAAGCCTGCAATATCTAAGATCAAGCCCATCTTGATTTTGGGTCCATTACCATCCTAAAGATAGGGTTACCTACGAAATCAAGGGACATGGACTATCTTTCGTGGACAAGACTATATATATTTATAATGAGAGTGGGCAATCTTAAAGATAAAACTCTCCACTTAGTAACATTAATGTCAAAGATCTTGGTTACATACTTAACTCAGATATGAAATAGTAGAATCAGCTAAAGTAATCCCTCTTACATGGGTTAGAGGCTAAACATAAGGGTATGTTGATTAATGTTATATAACTTTTAAAATTTAAGCCAGATTGACTAATTAGAGAAGGTTTTTATCTAATAATAAGAATCATGACTTACTTAAAGTAGGCTTGATCCTTATGATACTAGGATATCTAGCACAGACACATGTAAGTTTGAGAGCATTACATTTTTGCTAAATTTTAGCATCTAGCCTTGAATGCTCAGATTTCTTTTATTTGTTTTTTGTAATTTGTTTGTTGGGTTTTTGTTTTTATAGTTTCATTTTAAATTTCTAAAATGTGAAGATGAGTTCACAAAGTTCATCAAGTTTGTTTATAAATATAATGAAAACCTAACCTTGAGTTAAACTTTTTATTTATTAAAATTTAATAACAATATAATTCAAGTCATTATAATTAAGTTCTTTGTAGATGAAATAGAAATTTAACCATAGTATAGTTTAGGTTACCATTATGATTAAGAACCTAATCCTAGTTATTTATTTAATTTTTTTTTTTGTGAACCAAAGTTAACTCAAGTACAGTTCAAATTAACATCGAAATTAAACTTTGTTAATTTTGTAATAAATAAAATTTAATCTAGGTGAATATCTTCAATGAAAACAATAATGAGTTGTTTCAAAGATAAAATAGTTGCAAAAGAGAAAAAAGAAAAGGTAAACTGAAGATATAAATATGTTATAGGATGAAATGAATAAAAGAAGTGACAAGATATGTTTTTGGAGGCAAGCAAAAAATAGAGGTTAAAGTATCCAAAGAGGGTTATTTCTCAACAAAAATAAATGGTGAGGTTGGCACACTAGGTTCACATTGCATTACATCCTTTTTAGAGCACCTAATTTTATTCATAAATTACATTAGTTTTATATTTTCAAAATTTGGATCAAAATTAATTTGAGGAAAAATCTAAATTTGAATTAGTCAAGAATAAAATAAAGGTTTTTCAAAATATTAAGGAGTTCATATAGTTGAAGTATTCCTTGTTTTTTAGTTAAAATTTAAGAAATTCACATTTCAGACAAAATACAAGGGGCGATCAACCAATTGTGGTGGCTTATGGGGTAATTTGTGCTTCTTTCCATTGATTAATTGCCAAGGGGTCAATTGGTAAAGATGCAATGACCCAATGATAACCTAATGTACTAGCTTGCCACCAATGACTATGCGACTAGTCAATCACCTAGATTAACTGATCAACGTAAATTGTGTCTAACGAGTGGTTTACTTATTTAACTTCTAAATAAGGCTTTTGTACTTCATTTATTGTATAGGGATTTTTTTTTCGAACTACACTTCAATCATTAATTGAGCCTTAAAGAAAATTTTGAGTGCAATTTGAACCAAAAACTTGCATTTCATGTTAGTTTACCTCAATCCAAGTTTCTTTGTATCCAATTGAACCAAAATTGTGTACTACAATCAATCTTCTTTCATTTATAACCTTGTGAGGTATTGCTAAGTATGGGATTACATTAGAAGCTTGTTGTAGTATGTGGCTCATATTTGAATGAAAGGCATATGGAGAAAAAGAGGCAAATGTTGGAGTGACAACATTTTCCATTCAGGCTTGGACTTTTATTGTTGTGGGCGAACGATAGGTTAGGGAGGGTGCGGGGGGCAAAGCTCCCTGCAATATGGTTCAGGGGTATTTTTGGAATTTCAGTCCTAAGGGTTAGTATAAATACCCTTTTATGTAACCCTAATTTGATACATAGTGAAAATCTTCTTTCCCTGTTCTCGAGGATGTAGGCAATTAGCCGAATCACGTTAAATTTGTGTGTTTTTATTTTTTATTTTTTTATTTTTGCCATTAATCGTTGCATGGATTCCAACAAAGCTCAAGAGTAAAACACTTCTTGAGAGGGTCCATTAGAATCATAATTCATGGGAGAAAGTTTAGAAACTTTGTCTTTAAAAATCTTATTATTATATAGAGTCTGTTAAAACCATAATCCAAGTGTAGAACTTGAAAGTTTCAATTGAAAACCTTGATAGTAGAACCTTTACTTGATCAAAGCTTAAAGAGAATGAATGTAGGTCGGATTATGCCACATTAATACAAAACTTGTGTTTGCCTTTCTTTATCCTTCTCCCATTATTTTATGTGTAATTGCTCTTCCATTATATTTATTATATTATTGCATGCATTTTTCACTTATATTTTCAATTATTTAAATTTACAAAAAATGACCATTATCTAATTCAAACCTTTCCCCCTCTCTTGCGGAATGATTACCCTTAAATTGACCACCATATAATCCAAACAACCCTAAAATCATTCCTTCCATCCCATGTGTTAACTCCATTTTTCCATGCTCCCCATTATCCATCCACCAATTTACTGCTTTGCATTTGCTCTTCCATTATATTTATTATATTATTGCATACATTTTTCACTTATATTTTCAATTATTTAAATTTACAAAAAATGACCATTATCTAATTCAAACCTTTCCCCCTCTCTTTCGGAATGATTACCTTAAATTGACCACCATATAATCCAAACAACCCTCAAATCATTCCTTCCATCCCATGTGTTAACTCCATTTTTCCATGCTCCCCATTATCCATCCACCAATTTACTGCTTTGCATCCATTTCTCACCTCCCACCATCTCAATTCAAGCATTTTATCTCTCCTCTTCCTTCACCTTTTCCATATATCCTTGCACACATCTATGTGCTCAATTTTTTACCAAACCCACCTTAAAAACACTTCCACACCTCACACAAGATGTTAGTACACATTACAACACAATATGTTAATTGAATAATTTAAGAACAATCACTATATTTTTCTATCCAAAACATGTCACTAAAGTTTCCAATTAAAATCAATAATATATGATTTTTTTTAATAGTAATAAATCAACTTGCATTAGGTTAATTGGTAGTTAGTAGTTGGTAGTTGGTAGTTGCAATAATGATTGATACTAGTGTACTAAAAAGAAACCCAAAAAGTATAGGAAAGCCCTCTAAAGTAGGACTAGAGCCCAAAAATGAATGATCCCCTTGTGACCCTCACAAATTTTTTAATTATCACATTTATGATATGATGAATGGTTTTTTCACTCATATTGGCCATAGTTTTGGCACTAAGTCAATATTTCACTATACCCTTTAGTTTTAAATTAAAAGCATGAAAGATTAAAAAAAAAAAAAAAATGGAAAAAATTCTCAATGCCCATGATGCACATTTTCCACTAAATTTCCATTTGCAATTCCCTTTCTAGAAGGCCGTAGTATGGACGGAAAGTGCATTTAATCCAAACCCACTATCCACCACCATAAATACATGGGGGTGCAGTGCCATTGAAACGGCGTCGTATCAGCGTCTTTGATTAGGATAATGACCCTGCCCATAAATCCTGTCGGTATCCTCACTTCATGAAAGCCGTGGTCAAAGGCCAATGATACGTAACATCCAATCATTTGATGCCACGTATCCAGTCAACTCTTTGACCATCTTTAGCTTCAAACATGTGTTTACTATTTATGATAATTCCTCACCTCTCCACTTCGTTCTTTGCTCTCCACCAATCAACCATTTCCAAACATTTTTTGTATTTAGAATTTTTAATTAAGAATTGTATAACTCAAAAGTTAAATCAATCATATCCATTTTAGTCCATTGAATCTATCCTTGTTTGTGTTCTTCTTTAAGAAACCTTAATAATATGGTCCCTTTTTTTTTTTTTTTCTTTTTAATCTTAATTCTAAATATTTTGTTTTAATACAAAGGATAAAACATTTTGAATAGTTATACTTATAGTCAAATTTTATAAAAAATGCTCCAAAGATACCAAAAAGATACCATCGATTGAAATGGTGATGTCATCTGTATATTTTCATATTTTGTTTCTTTAAACTCAAGTCTGGTTTATATCTTCGATTTCATTTCAATAAATATAAAAAAAAAAACCATCGCTGGTTAGATGGTGCTACGTGTATTCTTCTAAAATGATGGTATTATATATATATATATATATATATATATATATATTTGTCTTCTTCCTTTAAATTCAAGCCTTGTACGTATCATCAATTTCGTTCGTTTGAACTCAAATCTTGTATATATCCCCGATTTCTTATGTTTGAACTCAAGTCTCATTATTTGCATCTTTTTCTAACCGTTTTAATTTCATCTTATATATTCAACGGTCTATATGAGAAGTTCAGTAAATACAGATTCATTTGTTTGTATCGTCATCAAACGGTCATCAAAACACATTCAATAATCGAGATGGGAGTTCAATGGATACTGACTCAATATTTTCCATTAAGATAAACATGTAGAGGGTGGAGGTATTTATCATGCATTTTTATTAATCATATTTTAGTGAAGATGACATGGGTTGAGGGCCATGAGTCAAATGAAAATAAATGAGGAGAGGCAAGCTATATATCCAAACCCTTCATTCATCCTTTACCATTAGCATTTATTTTTTTTCCCTCTCTCTACTTCCATGTTTCATTGAAAAATAAAGAATATAAGCCCACAATATAGACAAAGTCTAGAGTTCTACTATTGTAATTAAAAACCTTGTTGCACTAGAGTTATCATCATCTTCAACATTCTTTCTCTCTCAAACACATTTACCATGGCTGCAGACTCCAACCAGAGAATTATAGTGGAGAAGAACCCTTCAGAATCGAGGCTGTCTGAACTGGGTATCAAGTCTTGGCCCAAGTAAGAGTCTCTCTCTATCTCACTCTGTCTTTTCTCTTGTTTCTGGTTAGTTTTCTGGTATTTTCTGATGTTATTCTGGTTGAAATGGAAGATGGGGTTGTTCTCCTGGGAAGTATCAACTGAAATTTGATGCAGAAGAGACGTGCTATCTGCTGAAAGGGAAGGTGAAGGCTTATCCAAAAGGGTATTCAGCGAATGAAGATGAGGGGTGTTGTGTGGAGTTTGGGGCTGGAGATCTTGTGATCTTGCCGAGGGGGCTCAGTTGCACTTGGGATGTATCCGTGGCCGTTGATAAACACTACAAATTTGAGTCAACTTCATCATCACCATCGTCCTCAACATCCTTCTAGGATTTTCCATTTTTTTTTTCTTTTTTGTAAATTTGATTGTAATATTGTTGGATGATGGATGGTCAAAGAAAGAGCAAACGATTGGTCAATGCATGTGTCCTGTTCAAACTCATCCTCTATCTGTCCTTTTTTTTTAAATAAGCTTTTTAATGCTGCTTTGACTGGTCAACCCCTCTGATATTTTTGTATCCAGGAATGAGGATAGGATACCTTTCTCTCCGTAGGCAAGCCCACAAATCAAGGGAGGATGGAGGGTGTGTTTGGTTTGGATTAGGTAGGTGAGTTGTAAAACATTAAAAATGTGAGGGAGGAGGGGGGAGGAATATACCAAGTGTCCTAGCCTTAAAGGCTAGGGTCTGTACTTTTGGTAAGGGGTGGGCTCCCACTTTTTGGAGTCTGCTTAGCTGGGTGCGTGTGTGTGATGACTTTCCATTTTGTTGGTTTCCAACTTTCCAAACAGATGTTTTTAATTTCTGGGTTTACTTTTTAGGTGGGTGGGGCAAGGGGGCAGCAGTGTAACCTTGGAGATTTGCACAAAATTTTGCACTTGTCTTGTAGAAAATTTGCATTGGATTTTTCATTTTTTTTTTTTTTCTATTTTTCTTTTTAAATGGTGCAATAAAATATTATAAATGGTTACCATTAATCCACTAAAATGAATAAATTTCTAATATAAAAATATATTTACTTATAAAAAATAAAATACTTATACATATCATATCTATTGATTTTGTTGGTATTCATATTCCTTCCATATTATAATGCTTTTGGTATCATGGATCCACAAGGTATTTTAAATGATCATGTGGATTTAAAAGTGGTTAAAGCCCCACCTAATAAACCCCAGTCCCTGGTGTAGGGGCTCCCTCTACTGCTGAGTGAAGGGTGGGCATCTAAGACAGACCCAGCAACCACCAAAAATCAGGGTGATCTTCTGTTTCATTTTTACTTTTTGTTCTGTGCTTTCAGTGGCTCAAACAAAAACTAAAAATATTTACTGCCATTACTGCAGATATACAGCTCATATATTTTGTAAAGTTACATGGATGCATCTGTTAGAATGTTGGATTTGAGAGCCCCAATTGCTGGAGAATTTCCTGATGGATGGTTTCTCACTACTCAAACAACAAAACCCGAAAAAAAAGAAGGAAAATAGAAATGCAACTGGGAGCATCATCATATTGTACATTTTGGTATATTGCACTTCAATCTGGCCTTCCAGTTTACTGATATCCCACAGCAGCAATGTCCAAATCAGGTATCCACAAGTTCCTGGCAACCCAAATTTACAAAAAGTAAATATTAAGCAGCAAAGAGCGAAAATATGTAATAGAAGGGTGAAAAATCCGACAAATAGAAGCTACAGATGGGTATTTTCTTTTTCACAAGCACTATAAAACTAAAGATTGTGGTCCAATGCAATAGATTTCATTTCTGCTGTTCATCGCTTAAAACTTCAATAGCAATCAACTACGACTCCCTCTCTAACAATGCCAATCACACTTTCTTAGCCAAACTTCATGAACATAAGAATCTAGGTAAAATGTGATATTTGGATCCATGACAATATTGAAACATTAACCAGTGCAGGTACTCTTCCCAGGATTCTGGAAAGAGTGGATTGGTAACAGACAGAACAGGTACAGAAGCATACACTTTTGAATTAGATCCTTATGGTAAATGCATTATCAACATCCCCAGTGACACATCCTATCAAAAAAACTATCCCCAACGACATAAAGCTAAATTAATGCCATTGTCCACAATCATGACTTCACACTGAATTCTTGGACAGCAAACAGGCCATTTCTGTATTCAAAATTTTACTTAACAAGACAATAGGCATATGAATTAATCAGTCAAAATATCTTAGACTATGGTAAGTGTAGATACAAAGAAACAGTGTTGGGAGAGGGTACCATTGAAGCTGAGTTGCACACTTCACAAGTGAAATTTTACTACAGATTTCTTCCATTTGAAAGCATTTGTCTGAACCTGCATTTAGTGAGAAGCAACCATCAGATAAATCTTAAAACCATTCACTTCAAATAACAGTAATTTGTGCATGCCTAAATGCGCCAAGAGCAAAATCATTCTGATAGAATCAAGACAACAAATAAAATGAACTATTCTAAATACAGAACAAGTAAAAATGTAGAATGAGGGAGTCATCATGAGCGTAGAACCCAAACTTCAGAATCTGATTGTCCTGCCAATGCTAATGAAGTAAGTGATATAGGATTCAACAGACTAGGGGTTTTGGGAGGAAGTTGGATCTAAATGCATGCCCTAGGATTGAGTCATAGGATTCTACAATCTGTATCACAAATTTAACCACCCATGCTGGGTACTGAATCTCTAGTAAGGGAGGAGCTCCCCGACGGGAAAATTATAAACATGTAAAACTTAGGAGCTGCAGGGAGAGGAATCTATATATATATAAAAGATAATTTCTAGGCGCAAAGCTGGCAGGGCAGTTTGGCTGCCATATTTAGGAGAACTGTCCAAAATTGAGAAGCAGGTGCTATAAGCATCTTTGGCTTTCTAATATGAGACTCCTACAAGAGTAAATATGGAAGGCAAGGGTCCATGACCCATTTTCTTCTAGCATTTCTGGTTGAAAATCATTTTCAACAGGCTTGTTTTATGTACTAGGTATGGTTGTTAAAAACTTACAACACATGATATAATACAATTTAATGAAAATTGATACATATTGCAATTCATATATCGTTTCTATATTTTCGTCTCATGTACTGTTGAGGGTTTTTTTTTTTTTTTTTTTTTTTGTTGTTGTGAAAAATAAGTAGAAAACAAATGGGAAGCTAAGCAGTTGATTCCTTTTATGGGTGGAGTTTCTACCCCCTAAGTTCTTGGGTTCATATTTTTAACCATTTTAGATGTGCACCTCTAACAACATCTAGAGTAGATGGTTTTTTTCCACTTTTGACCATAGCTATGTAGTCATTGTGCTTGGGGGAAGGATTTATCATCCTTCTTTGTACTAGCTTAACCCATGATAATAAAATGTTTGTTTCTCATAAAAATAAATAAATAAATCTCAAAAATATATGCGTACATGCATATTGGAAGCATCTAGAGCAGTATATAACCAATTTCTTGAAAGATAGTCGAATGTAAATGGTAAACTATGCTAAACCATATGAAAACATTGAATGCTAGAATTTTAAAACATTCAATTTAACAGAATAAGTTTATTGCATTGGCTTACTAATGAATTCACAAAAATAAGCTTTTTGGCATTTTTGCTATATTTTTAGTTCTAAAGTCTGACTAGGCATATACACTTATATGTGTAATTTTTCATGTTTGTCAAAAAAAAAAAAAAAAAAAAAAAAAAAAAAAAATCCAAAAAAGAAAAAAAAAATTTAGAACATAAAAATTTTATTCATCATATAATTTTTAATGTCAACAAATATAGGTTTTAATGTAAGATTATTTTACCTTTCTCTTTTATGATTACTTCCTAACTTTCCTGTATATTTTAAACAATTAATATAATAATTCTTTTCTTTCAAAAATAAATTGAACTTGATTTTTCTTAAAAGTACAAAAATAGTTGAAGGTGTATATATCGTTGCATCATGTATCACATATATATTGATACATTTTACGAGTACAACTATGGTACTAGGCAGCCAGAAATGAATTTATCATCTTATCAAATAGGAAGTGGATAATCCATTTTTCTTTTTCTGTTATGCATGAAATGTATTTGATGAAGGAAAATTTTTATTCTTGGGGATGAAGGTTCCAAATCTGGAATCAAAAAAAATTATTTAGAGGATGATCAAGAGTTCTCTGCTTCAGCCTATTTGGAAGGACAAGAAGCAAAATTTTCTAAGCAAGGAATCCACAATGATGATGAGAGAGTAGTTTTTTTTTCTTTTGGTAGGTAAACACAGAAAAAGTATATATTAAGAGAAAAGGGCACCTAAAGGGCAACCCAAAACGTGCAGGGAGTATACAAGAGGTGCCTAAAGGTAAGAACAAAAAAGAAGTGGGGATACAAAAAAACTCACTAGCCCTCATCTAGAACCCAACCAATCAAAAAAGTTGATTAAAGGTAAAGGTCCTACATCTATACACAACTTAGACCAAGACCATAGATTACAAATAAAAGAATTTCATCATTTGAATCAAAAGTTCCTCATTTTCAAAAGCTATCCTGTTTCTTTCCTTCCAAACCGACCCAAATAAACAAAGTGGAGCTGCCATCCAAGCCTTTCTACGATTCTTGCCCACAAAGGAACCATACCAACTTAGGAGGGTATCTTTAGCCTAAAGTGGAAGGACCCACATCACACTAAACATCGCAAATAGTAGCTCCCACAAAACCCTTGCCTTGGAACAATGGATTAGAACATGATTAATAGACTCCTCTTCAGCACAACAAGGGGAACATCTGTTAGCTATGGGTCACCCTCTCTTTTTGAGTTGATCCAAGGTTAGAACCTTCCCCCATGAAGCTTCGCAAGCAAAAAAAACCACCTTAGTGGGGACACAAGGGCTCCAAATGATGCTCCTCAGAAATAGAACTGCACTTCTAGGTTCAAGAGCACTATAAAGGGATTTAACAGAAAATTTCCTGTCCTTATTCTCTTTCCAAAGCACCCTATCCTCCAAATCAATGACTAACCTCTTTCCTTGTATGATCAAAAGGAACCTCTCCACCGCCTCCACCCCCCAATCATTGAAAGGTCTAGAGAACTATGGATTCCAGCCCCCCTCTTCCCCCAACAAGTCCCAATAGTCCGCTACCCACACCTCTTTTGAATCCGCTAAAGCATACAAAGAGGGAAAAGAGATGAGAGAGTAGTTTTTACAACTAAGGACTTTGAAAGTGGAGTTACACTATGATGTTTTATAAAGGTCAATTAAACTAGCCTACCCTCTATTTCCTAGAATAATAATGATCCCCTTCCTTGAGGCTCTAGTCAAATGACTGAATCAACCCCAGACAACAACTTATAGTTAAGTTGACAATGGAATGCATTGAGGTTATTCCCAATTTACCCTTTAACCAAATTAATTTTAAATTAACCCACAAAAAATCCTAATTAACATCAAATTGATCCTAATTAATTTCAAAATATTCACCAAATTAATCCAATTCAACTCGAAATCAAACTCTAAAGCTCTAATTCACAATGAGTAATGGACAAAAATCTTCCTCATCTTCCTTATCATTATCTTCAAAATAAAAAAGAAAATCCTAATCCCCATCCAATTGTTCTCTGTCATGTTTTCTTTAAGGGTTTGGTAATTAGGATGATGGGGTTGGATTTACGATTTTGGGATTAAGGTTTTGGGATAAATAAGGCAACAACCAACAGAGTTAGGGTCTTTAATATCCTTCCTTCCTTTTTTTTTTTTTTTTTTTTTTTCTTGTTTTTTCTAAAAGAAAAATTTCCCTTTGCTGTGCTACAGCTAGTGTGTGCTGTTGCATCCTTTTTTCAAAAAAAAAGAAAATTGTATTTTAAAATGAGGGAAAGGGAAATGGCTTTGGGTAGCATACAAAAAGGATTATTGGGGAAGAAAAAAAATCTTTTTCTTTTTGATGGTCAAATTAATAGCAAATAGGTGGCAAACAGAAGGGGGTGCAACCCATGGATGGTGGGGAATACAAGAGGCACCGCACCAACCAAAAGAAAAACACACATGTATACAATGCCAGTCTATAGCAATCCAAGCTGTCAACAAAACCTATAAGGAACCTTTAGATGTGTTGTTTCCTATCAAAAAAAAAAAACCTATAAGGAAGAAGTTGACATCACATAAAGAACCTTTAGATCAAAACAGCAAAGAGTTGATTAACTGATTTTTAACAACCAGAATCAAATTCTCCATACCTCCAACAGTTTGTCTATTCGTCACTTTTCACACTAGCCAGAACAAACATATGAGGCCATTTTCCAAACTGGCTTTGCAACTCTTTCCCTTGAAGCTACTGCACCAACCTAGTAAGGCATCCCTAGAAACTCAAGGGAGATCCCAAACACCCTAAAAAGAGAGAACATTAAAGACCACAAGTGAGAGGTCCAATAACAATGAATTAAAAATGGTTAGCCATCTCCTCCCTTTTCTTCTAAAGGCAACACC
Source organism: Vitis rotundifolia (assembly GCA_030254885.1). Lineage (NCBI taxonomy): Eukaryota > Viridiplantae > Streptophyta > Magnoliopsida > Vitales > Vitaceae > Vitis > Vitis rotundifolia. Next base: position 7,367,258 of record CM058157.1, read on the forward strand.
AAGTAGTAAGAGTCTACTCTCATCTAATAAGTCGATTTAATGTCAAGATATTCTTTTATACTACCTCCCAACTTGGTCCCACAACCATGTCCCACTAAAATGATAGTTTGGGAAAGGAAATTCCTCCATCCTTTTCTGAAGGCTTTCCCATAGGGGAGGGGAGGGAGGGAGGGAGGGAGAGGGCAAGACAAAGAGAGAGAGCGAGCGAGCGAGCTCCATAACCCTTCCCACAGCCCCATCTCCCTTTAACACCAATCTCCCTTCATTCCCCATGTTCCTAGATAACTGTTGTCCATAAGTTGTCCCTTTCCATAGTAAATCCCCAATAGCACTTTCAAAGTAAAGCTTTATTAGAGACCAAAAGACTCAAGATACTAAACCCTACACGTCTTTGAAGACATGAAGTAGATAGGAGACGAGTGAGGGTACTTTTCATGAGTGCCATCCTACTATCCTTAGACAAATAATACCTCTTCTAAAAGGTCAATCTTTTCTATCGTCCTTCCTCAACCAGGTCCTAGGAAGGAGGCTTTGAAAGGCAAACCCAAATAATTAGTAACTGGCCTACTTTCCAACCAAACCGCAAAGCTAACTAATGCACCTTCTTCACCTAGCACACTTGTGTGGTCTCAGCTTTGTAAAGATTAACTTTGAGGCCCTAAATTGCCTTGAAGCACAAACGATTCCATCGAAGATGAAGCAACTACCCCCTATCAGCCTCACAAAACCAAAAAGAATCATCTTTTTGGAGATGATACCATAATTTTCTCTAGACCTTTTATGGAAGATCTGCAAAACCTTAAATTAATCCTATTGCTTTTTAGGAATTTATCAAGACTAAAGATCAATTTAGACAAGAGCGCTCTATATGGAATTAACATAAGCCAAGATTTGATTATTAGGTTGGCTTCAGTTCAATGCTTGAATGAAAAGTCTCAAATTGACCTTTCACTTACTTAAGTCTTCCATTAGGGGGGAATCTAAAGGTAGTTGCATTTTGGGACCTAATGAATAACAAAGCTTAGAGGAGACTGGATGGATGAAAAAAGACTTTTTTTTTTGTCTCTATGAGGTAGAATCACTCTAATTCAGACATGTTTGTTCCATATCGCTAACTATTTCTTATCTTTCTTCAAGATTTCAATGTCAATAGTGTCTAAAATTGAGAAATTGCAAAGGAATTTTCTTTGGTCAGGAGTTAAGGAGTGTAGAAAAGATCATCTCAGTAGTTGAGACTTAGTGTGTAAGCTTAAGGAGTATGGAGGTCTGGGACTTAGGTTGATCTCTTTGAGGAATTGTGCTCTCTTAGGTAAATGACTTTGGAGGTTCCATAGGCAAAGTTTTGGCCTTTGGGATTAGGTTATTTTAAGTATTTATGGGACACATCCTAAAGGATCAAATGCTAACATTATAGTTAGATGGTCACATTGCACAGGTGTTCTAGCGTTTTTTCAAGTTACACTCATTTTATGGTGGGTGGCGGAGTGAGAACTCACTTGAGGATTTGTGGGGATGGGATCACCCTTTGTGTTTACAATTTTCATGTCTTTATAAAGTTGTCACAATAAAAAATCTTTTTTTTTTTTTTTTTTTATAGGTAAAGAACAGACATATAAAGAAAAGAGAAAGTACAAAAAACAATGCCATCAAAGTATACAATAAAAGCCTAAAGGCTCAGCCCAAAAGGGAAGGGAAAGGAGAAAAAAAAATCACATGCCCTTACTTAGAGCTAAACCAATCAATGAAGCAAACAAGAGAAATAGGGCTCATATCTACAAACACCCTAGACCAAGATCACAAATTACATACAAAAGAAATTTTCAATCTTTGAATCGATGACTTCTCATTGTCAAATGCTAACATGTTCCTTTCCTTCCACATTGTCCAAAATACACATAAAGGGGTAGTTTGTCAAACATTTTTACGAGCTTTACCCACAAATGACCCATACCACCCAAGAAGAGTTTCCTTCACTGAATAGGAGAGAACTCAAGACATACCAAAGAGGAAGAAAAGAAGATTCCAAAGAACCCGAGCCTTTGCATAGTGAAGAAGAAGGTGATCAATCGTCTCTACTTCAGAGAGGCAAAGGAAACACCTATTTGCCAAATAGTGCCCCCTCCTTTAAGTTGATTCAGAGTTAAGACTTTCCCTCAAGATGCCTCCCAAGCGAAGAACACCCCCTTAGGTGGTGTGCTCGATCTCCAAATGCTCCCACAAGGAAACAAAAGAGAATCTCCAAGCTCCAAAATAGAGTAAAGAGAATTGACCGAAAAGGTCCCACACCTAGCAGCTGTCCAAATCACTGTATCATACACATCCCTCTAAACCCTAATTGCTTGAATCTTTTGTAGAAAAAGCTCCACCAAATCTAACTTCCAATTATTAAAGGCCCTAGAGAAAAGAGGGGTCCATCCACCCCTTCACCTTCAAGGTTCCAAACATCCGCCACCCAAGCTTTCTTAGTCAAAGAAAGGGTAAATAAGGAAGGGAAGGACACACACAATGGCTCATCTCTGCACCACTTGTCCCTCCTGAATCTCACTCTCTACCCATTACCCACTTGGAATGCCAACCTGCTACTCAAAATATCTCACTCCTTCCTAATAGATTTCCACAACCCCACACCAAACCTCTCACTCACCTCATGGGAATGCCATCCTCCATCATCTTCACCACACTTTTGACTGATGACTTGCCTCCAAACGGCCTTTCTTTCATTGCCATACCACAAACTCCACTTGCACAAGAGGGCTATATTCATCAGAGAGAGATTTCTCACACCCAAACCACCTTTCCTTTTCTCCAAGCAAACCAATTTCCACCTTACTAGATGCGTTTTTTGCGCAAGAGTCCCACCACCCCAAAGAAAATCCCTCTGAATCTTCTCCAATCTCAACCTCACTTGTCTTGGCATGTGAAAGAGAGACATGAAATAGATTGGCATGCTAGACAAAGTGCTTCAAATTAAAGTGAGTCTCCCCCCTTTTAAGATATACTGTCTTCTTCACATGGCTAGCCTTTTTTGAAATTTCTCTTCAACACCATCCCAAACCACCACAGATTTGAAAGGAACCCCCAAAGGAAGACCAAAATAGTGAGAAGGGAGACTGCCCACTTTATAACCCAACTCCAAGGCCAAGTCATCTATATTATGCACCCTTCCCTCCAAAATTAGCTCACTTTTCTCCAAATAGATTCTCAAACCCGAACAAGCCTCAAACCACATAAGAAGCCAGCTCAGATAAGTCATCTGGTCTTGTCACAATAAAAAATCTTACCATTTCAACTATCTTTGGTCGTTCTTCTTCATATTCTTGGAATTTTAATTTTCGTCGCAACCTTACAGATTCAAAGATTAAGGATCTTGAAAGAGTCATATTATCCCTTACTTGTGTGCACTTGTATTCATCCAGCCAAGATGGGAGAGCATGGTCATTGACTTCTTCACGATTATTCACAATCAAATCTTTCTTTATGGTATTGTCTAATACTTTATATTTTGTTCTTTGTCTCCAAATCTAAAGTCTTATCTAAGGTTAAGGTCTTTGCATGGTTAGAGGTATAAAAAAAGGTAAATACCAATAATATACTACAGTTGAGAAGATATTTCAAATTCCTTAGGCCTAATTGGTGTGTTCTAAGTAAGCAAAGTGGAGAGTCTATTGATCATCTCTTTCTATACTATTTGATGACTTTAGAGCTTTGGCACCATCTATTCAGACAAGTCAAGATCAATTGGGTTCCACCTAGGAGTATATGTGATATGATGATAATTTCATATAGGGGTTTGGGGAGTTCCAGTAGAAGCAAGATCTTTTGGCAAATAGCTTGTCACACATTGCTTTGGATTATGTGGTGAGAGAGAATGACAAAAAAAATTCAGGATAAGGGGAGGACGACATAGGGATTGTGGGATTTACTTCACTTCTATTCCTCTTTCTAAGCCTTATGCACCAATGCTTTTAAAGACATTCCTTTAAGAGTTATCCAACTAAACTAGCTTGCGATGTGTAAATAAAAAGGGTGTGGAGATCCTTGAGAGGAATGATGTTTTTAGCCTAAACCTTTTGCATAGACTCCTTGTATAGTAGAGGAGGTCATCCATATTAGGATCAAGTTTTTTTGTAATCGTGGGGATAACTCCTCATCCTTCTCATGTTTTCATTAATTTTAGTATTTACATCTCTTGTTCCTAATAAAAAAAACAAAAACAAAAAAGAATCATCACAAATAGAATAAGCCAAACTTCAATTCCTCCTCAAGGGCCCTCTACCTAGAAACCTTTGACGAAAAAAAAAAAAAAAACCCTGCTTCTCTAGAAATGAAGCAACTAAACAATTATGGAACAAGAATGAATGGTATGGGAAGAGTGGACCCCTTAGTTTCAAACCTCTCAAACTTGGGGAAAAAAACCAGTACGAGTGCGCAATTAACCAGCACAAAGAAGCCCAAACTGGAGATACAAAATGTCATCCAACCAATCCATTTTTGTCCAAAGCCCCTCATGCTCATTACAGTAATCAGAAAATTCCAACATCCAAGTTACTAGCTACTCCAGCCTACCTCTATTAAACTGGAGTTGACAACTCTTTGACAAGGTAATTAAGGCAAATTTGTCTTTTTCTGTTAAGGGAAAAAGTCTGATTAAGGAGATCAATGTAATATCAGAAAATAGAAGGGAAGCCCATGCAATAATTTCAAACCTCAGGAGTGGTTAGTGTCATTTGCCATTTGTTAAATGATTGGGTTCTAGATCTCTCTTTTTTCCCTTTTTTTTTTTTTTTGCTTTTTTTTTCCTCTCATATGAGTTCTACTCTAGATTTCTTTTTCTTTCCTTCTCTTATTATTAGTAGTATATCGAAAAATATATCTTTTATCCATCAAAGAGCAACAAATATAATGGCATAATTCTAAATTATTTCATTAATGTCAATTTGTGAAAAAGGATTCCTCATCCTTCTTTTGTACTTCTTAAATCTTTTTTCAATATAATTCATTGTTGTTTCCTATAAAAAAAAAATTGTCAATTTGTAAAAAGAATAATTGTCTGGAAAAGACCAACAATTAAAAAAACTGGATTTTGTCCCCAATAGTTTGTGAATAAAAAAAAATCCAAATAAAATTTTTAAAAAAAAAAAAAATAGAGGAAGGAAGAAAGAAATAATATAACCACACCTTGGATATTGCTCTAACTCAGCCAAGTTTTCTCCAAGGAAGGAATTTGGTCCAGTACTGTTCATTCCATGAGAAACGTCATATTGGAGCACCCTCAGCTTCCCTTCCTGCAATTTTCAGCAAAAGAATTACACAGAAGTAAGGATATAAGCTGAAAAAATTAATAATATTCTATTTTATAGAAGAAGAGAACAAATAAAAATAAAAATATTTCCAAACGGTATCAGATGTACACCTTGGTTCCATACACAAGACCTCCTCCAGGCAAAGGATGAAAGCAAGCTACATTGACCTCGTCTTCAGCACTGGGAAGCACTCTAACAAGTTCCATATCTGAGACTCGGTAAACCTGAGTGACAAAAAGAGCCTGTGAGACCTGAAAGATCAGAACAGTAAGATTTGAACAGATAATAAAGTACTTGACCAGCACTTCAATTGGAGATCTTCAGTACCATATTTACTGCCTAATGCTATTAAAATTTTGTAGTGTTACCTCCAAAATTGTGTAAATAGGTAATGTCGTTTCCCCATCAATAACAAGGCTTTTAAGGAGAGAACTATGACGCCGACCGTATGCAAGTAATATGTGTTCAGATGTCGGAGAAAACTGCATGTAAGAAAATCAAAATAAGAAGTCTCCACAATATAGTTACCAAATAAAAGTGATATGAATGTTGGCTTTTGCCTGAACAGTTTATTGTAAGTTTTGACATTTTTTCAGATAGGCAAGTACTAAAAATTTAAAACATGTTCAGAAAAAAGGGTTGCAACCCCAGTATAAGTTTGGCATCAACCTATTAAAAAGAACTAAAGAAATAGACATAAAACATGAAGTGGATCAGGTTTCAAAATATCAATCAACAACAAAAATCTTAAAGCAACACTACTTCCAAATTCTGTCATAATACATGCATTAACTATCCGAACAAACCCAGCATCCTCAACAAGTTATCCAGATTCTATGGAAACAATTTCAGAAAAGGCACTGGGTTGGAACATCTTGAAATTTCCACAGATTTCAATCAAGTCCTTTTCAGGCCTCTGGTTCAACCAAATCCACTAAAGTTAACATCACCACTGCTTGTGTCAAAATATTTCAAATTCCCCAATAAATTGTCCATAAAACCTGTACATCTTTCTAAAGGAACCATGGCAGTTTCCAGCATATGGCAGACATGGCCAAAAACATTTACATTAGTATAATTTTAAAATCATCTTTTTTAATCAGAGACATCCTAGACATAATGGTCTATGTTTAAATTGAGAGAGAGAGAGGGAAACAGATATTTTGATAGGCTAAATATAACTTTAATATTTTAATAGAAGACCGCCAATATGCATATACTAGTCATCAAGCACACACATTTGCATGTGCAAGACAAAATATAAGAAACTAATTATTATCTCTAATGGAAAGAGTAAAGAATGTTGCTTCTCTTGTTTAAGAAAAAATGTCTTAATAGCAATTTACTCTTTCAGAAGCAATAATCCCAATATTTATGATGTTTGAAAAAAAATAAATCGAATATGCTTATTAGCTCTATTATTAGTCAATATTTTAAATTAGAATTGTTAAAGTGCATAATAAATTGCAGGCTCAAATCCTATATAAGTTTAAGCTTTCAAGAAAATTGATTGTCTAACATGGTATCAAAGCCTCGTTTGGAGAGAGGTCATGTGTTCAAGCCTTATTACGTAATATTTATTTTCTCAATTTTATTAAGCCTACGTATAAGCTCAAAAGAGATTGATTATGGTTATTTACCTACAAACCTGTGTGCCTCTCCTTGTGCGGGTATGAGGCCACACATAAGAGGGAGGATGTTAGAATGCATGATATAAATTGTGGGCCCAAATCCTATAAGTTTAAGCTTTTAAGAAAATTGGTTGTCTAACAAGAATATAAATAGCATTTGAAAAAAATATGGATAAATATAAGTGTCAAAGAAGTTAGAGAATGAACAACCTTACTACTTATAGAAGATTGCCCAAAAGAATTGACTTTACAAAAAAACAGATAAGCAATTTGCAAAAGGATAATGAAGGTAAATTACATAATAGGTTAGGAAAGTTCTGGGAGAGGAAGAGGAAAAAGACTGAGCAGTTGCTTGATAAGTCATGCATGGTTTGGGTCATGTGGAGGGCATTTAGAAAATGGAAGGTTTTTTAAATATATATTAGCTCACCAAGTTGACTGTTTGTTTTACTTATTTTTTTCTTTCCTAATAGGCAAGAAAAAATATTATTAAATGCACCTAGCAAGAAAGTGCACATAAGTACACAAAGCGTGCACAAAGGAAACCAAAAGGCAAAAAGAACTGTTTGCTTTACTAATTTCAACTTCATCATAGTTTAAATGTCTTGAAAATAATGTCTTATATTTTTCCTTAATTTGACATGTTCATAATCGTTTTGGAAACTATTTTTTTCTTAATCAGAAACAAAGAAATGCATTGATATGAATTGCTTGGCACACCAACTAGTGTCTTGGTTTAATAAAAAGATATATGCATATACACACTCTCACACTCATAGAGAGAGAAATAAATGTATACAGTAATAATAGTCATTATTCTTATCATCATTCTTCATGTTGTTGTTTTGAATGATTTCAGTTAAATGTTTAACTTCAACCAAAAAACCATTGTGGAATTTAGCCTTCTTTAATACATCAGCCATGGCAAATAAGAAGACAAGATTCTATATCATAACAAAAAATAGGTCAAAATAAGCCAAAACATGGCACCTAAAACCAGTCAACAGATAAATAATATAGGAGTCCCTATAATATATTAAAAACAACAAACCTGAATTGAAGTCAAACAATGAGCAGCTCTAATCGCTCGGGAAACAAGTACTGTACCAAAACTGTACAAGTAGAATAAGCATTGGATGGACAAAATGAGCATTGCATAGAATGAATTATAAAAGACTTGAATGCAAAAGAAAAATTGACAAGGGGTCTGAAGCATACGTTGCCTCCTCAAGTGAATAGATCCGAAGCTCATACATGACATGGTGCGCTGAGACTGGATGTCGAGTGGGGGATGTTGAGGCCCCTATGACATCTTGAACCTGTGTTTGCAATCCAGGATCAGCTTCCAAATGAGGAAGCACACATGCAACACAGGCAGCTAAAAATCTCCCACAAGGTGATAAATGTGCACCCATTTCACTGGAATCACAGTTGTGTCATAAATATGCTAAACCATACGTAACAAGGATGACAGGCTAGGCAGAAATTTTATGAAATGCAAATACTTGATATTTCATTTGACCAAGATAAGCATTTTATGACCAGGGAACTACCATTAAGAATATATACAACCCACAACAACTAATACCACATGTGCACATGCTAAAGCATGTCAAATGGTTTCATTTGTCTAAACAAAATGATGATCTTCAAAATGCCAAGATAAGTTAAAAGCACCGGAGAAAGCTTAAAAAACAAAAGGCAAAATGCCATAAATTTTAGGCATACCTACAAAGGACAGCATGTGGTATGGTTAAGAGGCACTTTTCAGCATTGAGCACAGCAGAAGGATTTTTTAAATCATGTGACCATATTCTTAGCTTTACAGTGCAAGGCAACTCTGCAGCAGCTGCTGCAGCCAACGATGCAGCAAGTTCAGACTGGATTCTACTCATGATGGGTGGAGTATCACTTCCTTCATGTGTGATATTAATAGGTGCAGCTGGTTCCACAGATTCAGATACTGAAATCAAGTGGGAGCGCAAAAAACGTTGTTGCTGGCCAGATCTTCCAGCTACCCCAGGTAAGTTGATGCTGCCTGCCATTGCTGGAGAAATTACTGGAACCTCAATGTTAGAAGTAGACAAATCAGGATTCAAGATGGCAGAACCCATTCCAAGATTTTGAGATGAATGTTCATGAGAGGCACCATTAAGAGAGAGCATTGGAGATATACCAGCTTGGCTTTGACCCATTAACCATCCTTGCAGAAAAGGTAATTCCCAATATTTTGGGCCTCTACAAGGTAAAAACTGATGCAGATGCCCAAACTCGATGGACTCTGGCAGACTAGATATGTGCCCAGGAACTCCACGTGATGCACTATTGGCACCACTGAAAGTATCTAGGTTTGCAGAGCTTCTGTGCTGGTTTTGTTCCACAGGTTGCATTTCAGTGGAATCCATGGCATCCATTTTGGGGTCCGGAATACCATTTTCCATTCCATTTGGGACACAATTAATTTGTGTACCTTCTGTACTAGGATTTGAGCAAGAAGGCATATCAGGAGAAGTTTCCATGGGAAACACCATATAATCATATTGGCCTGCTGCATTTGCATCTGCTTGAAATTGCACTGAACCAGAAGAACCCATTTGTACCCTGCTTGAACCAGTAGGCCTATTAGCGTGATACAAATCTATTCTTGAATCATCCCTTGCAAATGAAGGAATGAATGAGAAAGGTAAGGATGCAAGGTGTAGTTCGGAAGCCAACTTAAGACGGTCACTAGAATGAATATTCGCCAAAAATACTGCAGGAGGAGGATAGTGCAAGTAACCCGGAGATGTTGCTCTTGTCATTGAAGAATCTGAAGAATCAAGATCATTGACCTGCATATCAGTCCATTAATGTAACGCATTCAACAGTACAAGTAAAGAATCAAATCCAATACTTCAAAAAAAAAAAATAACAATAATCACCTCCGCAGTCAAGAGAACTGGAGCACCATGAGGATGAAAATGCACAGCACGAAGTGAACGTCTTGTCTTCAATATAATGGTTGGTGACGAAGTCTCCCCTCTCCTGCTGTAGTGCCATACGAATAGCTGAAACAGGACTTCAAATGTCAGTGCCATGAAATCTACAAAACCAAAACCCACGAACTAGGATATAATAAAGTTTGAAATCACATATCATACCTTGTGCCCTGAAGCAACAGCAAGCAGTTCTCCTTTGGCATGGAAAGCAATAGAAGCAATAGGGCGGTCTGATGAAACAGAGAGATCAAATTCACCACATGAGGCATAAATAAATGCTTAGTGTGTGTTTGTGTTTGTGTGTGTCTGGATTGCATCAACAAAGCAACCAGAATGAGATTGAAAACAGAAATTACAGAAATCACGAGATCCTATGCACTCCGCTGTATTTGCATCCCATATACGAACTTCATGATCTAAACTCCCACTTGCAAGTATTTCAGGATGCACTGGGTGGAACCTAACCTGTAGAAGCTCCATTAGCATTTAAGATGGTATTGATGACTTTAAAAAAATTAAAAATAGTTCATCCACATGAATAACTAACAGATTAAAGAATTACACGTTGACAAGCTAAAGGAATGGAATTCAATTATAAAAAACTCCCAAAACTGAACACCAACACCCTACCCCCACCCAAAACAACAAGAAGAATTAGGAGAAGGTAGCCTCCGGAAATCACTAACCAGAAGGCTCAGGTATCAACTCCAGTGGGTGGTCGACGAAACCACCCAAAATATGAGAATTAAGAGCTTTTAATCTCAAGAAATCACTAATTGGAAGGCTTACACACCAATTCAGCTTAGTAGATTACCAGGAAAAACAGATGTGTTGGACAACCATTTTCCTAACAGCTTAAAATGTTGAGATACAATGCATATCATGCTCTATAATACATTCAATCATGTGTGGCCCCATACCCACACATGAAGTGACAAACATACCTGTGAGCAAACAAATAACAGACAGTCTCCTTTGGGGCCAATAAGTCAAGGAAATAAATATATAGTGAGGTTCGAACTCGTGACTTCCTGCCAATTGTAGCTATAAGATACTATGTCAAACAATCATTTTTTCTAAAAATTTAAATTATTAGAATTTGGGCCCATAATGTATATCCAACACTCTAACAAAACAAACCAAGCTAAAAATTGAAAAGCATAAAAGAATATATTATAAATTAGGTACATAGACATGCACTCTGCCATCAAAACTACACGATTGAAGGGGAACAGAGGCATGTCAGTGAAGGTAAGAGTCTAATCTGCAACTACCAGAGTTAACAAGATGCTGCACACCCAAAGGCAGCATTTATTTATTTATTTATTTATTTTTGATAGGAAACGACAAAGGAATATATTAATATAAAAAAGAAGTACAAGAGAAGGATGAGGAATCCTCCCACCAAAGAAAACTAAACTACAAGAAACCGAAAATAAGAAAATACAATGTAATAACGAGCAACTTCTCTAGACTAAACCAACCCATCGGAATTACACGCCGCTAACTAATCAAGTTGTAACACAATAAGGGGGGTTCCCTTAAAAACCTTGGAACAAAAAGCCCAAAGAGAAGCAAGGAAAAAAATAGAATCCCAAAGATTCTCTGAATTCCTTATTTTATCCTCAAAAATCCTCGCATTTCTTTCCCGCCACACAACCCAAAGGTAGCATTTATCAACAATGATAAATTTATAGATGAAACTAGAAGCAAATGCAAGAGGAAATAGAGCAAGGTACAGCAGCTTGGGTAAATGTTCCAAAATGCTTGGAGATGGCAATTAAATCCTAAATTGGTAAACCTCCTTCCTAATTATAATTTTTTTTATAATAAGAACTTTCTTCCCAATTATATCTGTAACATTGTCCTGAAAGCATTTCACACACATGTGACAGGAATAAATCCCTTCCACTAATATTCTTAAGCATGGTTCAAAGTCATAGTATCGATCATTGACTCAGAGGGTTCCAAGGCACATCGGTCTCGACATCTTGGCTCAGTATCAAACGATACGCATAATAAGATAGTTAAAAGGTTAAAAAAAATTATTGGAAAAATAAGTGGAACTAAATAAGCTTAAAAAAATTTAATAAACTTAAAAAAAAAAAAAATTTGATAAGTAAAGGGATTGTATTAAAAATATATATTTTTTTTATAAACTTAAAAATATATTGATATAATAATATCCAATTTATTATTAACAACAAATTAGTATATAAATTATTATTATTATTATTATTATTATTTTTTTTGATAAGTAAAGAAAATTCATTTAAAAAGAGATGCCAGAAAAGCGACTCAAGGTATACAAACCTATGCACGGTATACAAACCTATACACCCACCACCAAAAAGGCCAAAAAAAGAAAGAGACCCAAAGACCAACAGGCCCAAAATACAGCCTTAAAAGGATCCCAACCAATCAATAAATTAGTATATAAATTAATACACTATATATGGTACCATCACTATATAAAATAATATATTACCTAAATTGATGCAATTCATACCACAATAATAAATTATTGAATTTTCACCTTTTCTTTTACCAATTCCATACCATTAGCATATAAGGCAAATTGATGCAATTCATAAGACAATGAGCATTTAAATGATAGATCATTCTTATATAAAATAATACATCACCCCCTTTTTCCTCAAATTCCCAATCCTCAACACTAGTAACCACAACACATTCTTCTAATTCCTCATCCCAAACACCAATAACCACAACACAAAGAGAGAGAGAGAGACTAAGGAGGGTAGTCGATGACTTGGTGTACCAAGTTTAGGCTCCTCTACAAAGCACACCCACGCCACACCAATGAGACCATGGAGACGAAGCCTCATACAAAGATTGTCATCAATGGAAGAATTTGATTTTTTTTTTTTTTCACCAATCAGGCAATCACCACAATGAAATCTCTGACACAAAGGCAATGCAATCCATCCACAATCACTGTGAGAATGTTTTCTTTCTTCTTCTTCTTCATGTGTATAGAGTCATAGGTCTTGAAAAACTTTTCTTTTGAAAAGAATCTCTATTTTTTTTTTAAGAGATTTCTCAGTTTTAGTTGTTGTTTGATGTTCTTTTATTATGATTTGAAGGGGGGGAATGATTTCAGGGATAATTGGAGAAATTTATGATAAATCGAAGGATTTAACCGAGTCAACTCAAAATCTCAATCAAGTCAACTCAGTTTAATTGATTCTTGGCTAAGTTTGGGTTAAAAATGGTATCAAATATCGAACTCGGCATAAAAAGATCCAAGGTGGATACGACTTGACCAAGTCATATCAGACTTGGCCGATACTTTGAACCTTTTTCTAAAGTTTCACTACAAAGAAATTACAAACATACCATAAAAGAATAGTTGAAATTCCATGCAAAAGACACCTAAATTTTGAAATTTCAACAAAAATTAAGAAAGCTACAACATGAAAATCCCCTCAAAAGGATATATAATCTTCCATTTCTCATGATCACAAAATTTTGAGTACATCAAAATTCACAAAAGATCTTACCAAAGAAAGAAAAAAAAAAGTCAACTAGGGATCCCATGAAATCTTCCTATCAATCATTTGCACTCTTCAAATCAAGGAAAGTAGCTTAAGATTGCGAGATTATTTGATGCATGGATTACTCATTTTATGGTATTAACTAGGCCAAGCCCTATTAACAGTAGCATCTATGCTTATGTTAGGAGTTTTACCCAAGCTGAGAGAGACTAATGAACATTATGTCTCAAAGGCTCAAGCAATTACATCTTCCACAAAAATCTTGGAAAACAACCCAAATGTACTTCCACAAATATTCATTTCCATTAAGTTCACCAAAATTGCCAAGAAAAAGAAACCAACAGGATCTAGAGATTGATCACACGGCAGTGCCACCAAGTTCTATTACACATACATTAAGAGTGTCAGGAGCTTATCTAGAAGAAGATGGTAGGAGCTCAGTGTAATTCTCATAATGAATCCAACTTTCATTGCATTCCTTTCTGCATAATCTTTTTATTTATAGAATCCTTCCATCCCTAATCTATTGGCACGTTTAATGAAACATCAAACTGAATTTATCATACTGGAAGCATGGAACTCGTTAAGGATGCGGCAATAATAATTAATAAATATCTCTATGCCAGATCAATACATTTATTGGTCATTCAAACACAAAATTTTCAAAGACTGAAGCAGTATAAAAGGCACAATCCGGATCCCCTTTAGTTAAAATTTGTTAAGAAAGCTCTATAAGATTTTGCACATGCATCAGCTTTCCCAGATGATTCCAGGATGATGTGTTTGATGGCACATAGACCATTTGAGGAAAACTATAGACATCAAAAAGCAAAAAATTTAACAGGCCAGACCCCTAAAATTACAAATCAGTTTTAGATAGACATATTCTCAAATAGAAAACCAATCAAGAAATAAAACAGAGGCGTAGGGTAACAAGATATTCCAAAATTGAGCAGAGGACCACCAAGAGATGGATCGGGAATTTGAAGTTCAAATTAAATATTTTTTTTTTTTGATAAGTAAAAAGATATGTATCCAAAGAAAAGAGGAAACACCGAAAAAAGTGCCCTCAACGTATACAGGGAGTATACAAAAGAAACCCAAAGGCTCAAAACCTCTACTTAGAGCCTAACCAATCTAAAAAACTAACAAGAGAAGAAGGGCACAAAACTATAGATGCCCTAACCCAAGACCAGAGATTACATACAAAAGAATATTTCAATCTCTGAAGCGAAAGCTCCTCATTCCCAAAAGCTAACAAGTTCCTTTCCTTCCAGACTGACCAAAAAATACACAAGGGGGCCATTTTCCAAGCCTTTTTCCGAGTCTTCCCCACAAAAGCTCCATGCCACCCAAGTAGAGTTTCCTTCACTGTACACAAAAGAACCCAAGCCACACCAAATAGGGAGAAAACAATATTCCACAAAACCTGTGTCTTTACACAATGAAGTAAAAGGTGATCTACCATCTCTAGTTCAGAGAGACATAGAAAACACCTATTTGCCTTAGAGTACCCCCTCCTCTGAACTTGCTTCAAAGTTAGGATTTTACCCCAAGCAGCTTCCCAAGCAAAGAAGGCTACCTTAGGAGGTGCCTTCACTCTCCAAATACCATTACAGGGGAACAGATGAGCTTCTCCAGGCTCCAATATAGAATACAACGACTTAAGACATGTGATAGTACCTATTATAAGTGGTCAGGAAACATGGAAAATACACTCAAGTAGAGCATCATAGGACACACAAGCTGCAGATAGAAATCCTTTTCAAACTTAAGAATCTATCGAGAAACAAGGAAACAGAATCAACTGCTACAACATTAGCAAGAAGAGATCTGCAGAAATTTTCAAAGTAGTACTTCACCGCAGTAATAAGTAAATCAGAGAAGTTTAGGTCAATGGAACGAAGGTTCAATAATACTCTCACAATTTCAAGTGCATTAAGCCAAATTTCAGTTTCACCATCCACAAACTACACTTTTTACCTTGCTACCAATGAAGGTGAATTCAATAGGCAATTGCCATTTCTCTAATTTACAGTCATACATTACTTAGATTCTCCCAAGAATAAATTTTGAGGTCATTAAGCCATAGATTACTTCATTTACCCATATATACTTACTCTCAATATGGAGCACTTTACATTATAAGAATTTATATATATAACCTTTGAATGCAATAAATTTGCAGCAAACTATTGGCCAAAAAATTTCATGATCGAGAACTGCCACCCTAGGGAAAAAATATTTAACAAAGTGATTGCCTAGAATTTGTTAGGTGATTGGAGACCTAGTATTAACGGGCTGTCCTTTGAGACTTTGAGTTTGGAGGAGGCTAGGTATTCAACTCTTTCAGCTTTCAATAGTGAAAAGCCCCAGGTTTGATGGGTATACTAAGGCTTCTTGGCATCTGTTTTGGGACTTTGTTAAAAAAGAAGTGACGGATCTCTTTGGGGAATTCTATGAACAAGGGTTATTTGAGAGAAGTTTGAATGCCACTTTTTTGGTCTTAATCCCAAAAAAGGGTGGAGCAAAAGTAAGGCCTATTAGCTTGATGGGGAGCTTGTAAAAAGTGGTGGGTAGGGAGGGTTTTACTTCTCAAAATGCCTTTGTCGAAAGAAGACAACTTCTTGACACCATCCTTATTGCAAATGAGACCATTGACTTGAGGTTGTCTAACGGTATTCTATGTAAGCTTGACATAGAAAAGGTCTATGTCCATGTAAATGGGAGCTTTTTGTTAGCAATCTAGGAGAAGATGGGTTTTGCCTATAAGTGGATTGGGTGGTTTAATTAGTGTATTTCAACAACTCAATATTCAATACTTGTCAACGGGACCTTAATAGGCTTTTTTTGTAGCTCTAAAGAGTTAAGGCAAAGAGACCCTCATCCTCCTTATTTATTTGTTATGAGAATGGAGGCTCTTAACTTTCTTTTTAAGAAAACTAGGGAAGGGAGCGAGGGGGTTTCAGAAAAGGCTTGCAAGGTGGAAGAGACAATACTTATCATAAAGAAGGGAGGGGTTGGGGGGTTAAGGGGGATGATTGTTGTAGACTCTAATAAAAAATACTTTGTCTAGCCTTCCCAGTTATTTCATGTCCTTTTTTGTTATTTCAAGAGGAGTGCATCGTAGACTAGAAAAAATTCAAAAGAACTTTCTATGAAGAGAAGGGTCTCTAGAAAATAAGCCACACTTGGTGAATTGAGTCAAAGTTTGTAAGCTAAAGAAAGAAGAAGGGTTAAGCATTTGGAATTGAACAAGGTTCTCTAGGCAAGTGGTGTTGGAGGTTCACATCAAACAAGGAGCCCTTGTGGACGCAAGTAATCATGGGTAAGTTTGGGGAAGAAGAGGGGGGTTGGTGCTCTTTGGAGATGAGAGAGGGTATGGCATAGGGCTGTGGAATGCCACAAGGAGAGAGTGAGGTGCTTTCAAAGTAAGATTTCTTCTGTTGTGGGTAATGGAAGAAGGGTCAGATTTTGAAAGGACATTTGGCATAGGGACACCCTTATGAGGACCTCTTTCCCATCTTTGTTCACTCTAGCTACTTTAAAGGATGCTTGGGATTTTTATGCATGGAAGCAAGCTGAAGATGGGGGGTGCTAGAACCCATGTTTCTTAAAAAATCTCCATCACTAGGAGTTAGACTATATTAAAGCTTTCTTTGTAAGGAAAATCAATGAGTAGAACAGTAGATGACAAGGTAGCGTGGATGGTTGCAAAGGGAGACAATTTTTCCGATAAACCTTTTATTTTGGAATGGTTTAGAGGTGTACAATCTTTCCCAATTCATGGGCTCCAATAAAAATGAGTTTTTTTTGTTTGGAAAGCAACTTGGAAAGGGATTTTAATTATGGATAACGAAAAGAAGAGGTTGGATGTTTATCAACATTTTTTTTTTTTTTTTAAGGCGAGGAGGAATCTAGTGACCACATCTTCCTTCACTTCCAAGGTAGGATTATTATGGAAATTGGTCTTCTCCTTGTTTGGAGTGGTATGGGTGTTGTATTCCCTAATCAAAGCAACACCACTAAGTTGGCATGGTTGTTTCACTGGAAAGAAGAGAAAGAAAGATTGAAATGTTGCGTCTCTTTGTTTGTTTTGAACTATTTGGAAAGAGAGAAATAGAATAGCTTTTGAAAATGTTGATTATCAAATGTAAGCACTTAAATCCTCTCTTATGTGTAACTTTTTAGAATGGACCAAAGGGGTACCAGGGGTAGGGTCCATGTCCATGTTTAATTTTGTTGATTGGTTAGGTTGTTAGCCAAAGGAAGGAGAATTTTTTGTTCTCTCTTCTCATTTTTTTGCTTCGAAGTGTACTTCTATAGTTCCCGTGTGCCTTTTTTTTTTCTTTTTTTGATCAAAAACGAAGAAAAATATATTAATAGAAGAAAAGATACAGAAGAAAGAAGAGATACAAAAGAAAGAGAAGAAACCAAGGGAAGGATGAGAGGTCCTTCCTACACAAACTGAACAAAAGGGAAAACACCCAACAATAGAAATCTAAAAACAAAGAGAAACCCCAACATTCTCAAACTTTTGAAGCGCAAACCGCAATCTAATTGAGTTGTAAAACACTTAGAGGAACTCTTCTAAAAGTTGCAGTACAAGAAGCCCATAGAGAGGAATAGAACAGAATCAAATCCCATAACATCTCTTCCATTCTCCCCTTATCCTCAAAGATCCTATTGTTTCTCTCTTGCCACACCATCCATACCAAAGTAAGGCAAGCAATTTGCCAAAGTGTCTTGCCTCTTAATGAGTTCCCTAAGCCTTTAAAAGTTCCCGTGTGCTTTGTGTGGCTTTTTCTAGCACTTAGTAATTTATTTCTCTTTTGCCTATCCAAAAATAAATATTGCCTAGATGAGCTAAATGATGAAAAAGGTTAAAAATAGCTGGCACTAAATAATTGGGATATAACCTTGCTGAGATGAACGAACTCCTTACAGAAGCTAATTTCATAGGAGTGTCACTACTTCAACAAGGATTTTATGTGTTGCTGCTACAATAGTTATTATAGATTTCATGTAAGAATAAGGAGCAAATAAAGACTGCTTGATGCATATATTCTTAACTCAGACTTACCACCCAAGGTGTCCTTCGATGACCAGTTAACACCTTTAAGCAGCTTCCAGTATGGCAATCAATTATCTTTACAGTGTGGTCACCACTGTGAGAATGAAATAGGATTGGAGTACAGTTAGAAGCCCGGCTACATAATTACGGATAAAAAAGACGGTGCAAAAATGTAAAAAAGAGAAAAGAAAAGAAAAGAAAAGTTAAAATTTACTGTGTGGAAGCAAGTGTTTTTCCATCTGGACTGAATGCTGCTGCAATAGTAGACCTTGGAGGAGGTGTCAGAGGACAATACCTGGCTGATAAATGCTGCAATGAATCTGCCTCTACCCTAGAACAGAAAAAGAACAAAAGAGAAAGAAAGAAAGATAAAAAGAAAGAAAACAGAAGCAAAAAACTTGTACAAAACAGCATGCATCTAGGACAGATAGAGCATGCTCCTTCATTTCCAAATAATGTGCCGGAAATAAAATGTTCCTTCTTATGAAAATGGAAACCACAACAAAAAATAAAAAAGTGTTAATACCATGAGATAAGACCATGTCTTGCATCTCTAGCTGCTTCACTTTTGGGCCCAAAGAAGGACTCAGCATTCTGTTCAGAAGATCCTCCCCATAGCCTCTTTGGAAACTGTTTCGACCGAGGACAAATCTCTCTTTGTGCTAGCAATTGAAGGACATTCCTGCCACTTACAGATAATGAAATACTAGAGACTCAGAAACTTAACAATAAAGAGAACTTCATGGACTTGAAAGTTTTATGAAATATGAACTAGGTTTAATAACAGAAGCACAGAGAGCATATTATGTGAAAGATGCAGCATAACAGAATGAGAACAGAGCAGTTCTGCCGCAAATCATTTGGCCAAACCACCTTACAATATGTCAAATTCAGTAGTTCTCTGCTAAGGTTTATAAGGTTTTCAAGATCCAGGATATGCTGTTCTGCCCACGAGAAAGTTAATTAATGCATTGATTAGGAATCTTATGCAGGACACCAAAAATCATAAAAGAATTGTGGATGCACTAAGATGATTTTAACCAAAAAGAAAAAAAAAAAATGAAATGTTGGAATTCCTAACAAGGGAAAATCCAAAATTAAAAAATAATGAGGAAAAAAATCACTTCTTCCCACTTAAAATTAAAGAACCCAAAAAGGAACACTACTTAGATTCAAAGGTCATAAATTCCAACATGGTCTTGGTAATCATGCTTCAAATCATTTAAACTTCTAATTAGTGAAAAAAAAAAAAAAGGACAAACAAGTAACATTGCCACAATGAACCAAAATTTGTATCAAGGACTTTTCCAAAATTCTTAATGTCCCAATAGACATAAGTTTCATGATTTGCCCAATATCAAAGAGAAACCTGAATTTCTCAAAATTACCTTTATAGGTTTTTTCTTTGTTTGAGACCCTAGTCAGGGTTTTTCCAATTTTTTTCCTTTCAAAACAAAAACCAATAATACAATATTATTCAATTTATTTTCATTCATTTTTCTCAGTTTGTCAGCAACCAAAGAGAGAATTAAGGAAATGCAAATCGGTGACCCATGAGAAGTCCTACCACCCTTCAAAAACCACTCTTCAAGCAAAATTATCACGCAGAACCCTATTTAGTCGCTGACAAAATGGTGGGCGGGGGGACTAATAGCTTTAACATTTCCCGTAGATTCAAATATCAAATTTCTTCTCAGGTTTCTCCGAAACCAACTGGCAGGTTGACAGATTGTTCTAACCTGTGATGGGAGGAGGGACCGGACGGTGAAGAAGAGACGACGGTAGGATCGTGTGGCCGCGAAGGTCGTTCAATCATGTGCTTCATGGAGAATCTAACCCAAGAATCAATCAGAGAGTCGCACTGTTGAAAACCTAATTACTGTTTGAATGGCGAGAAACAGTATGGAGGGTGGAAGAGAGGGGTGGCTTGTTTAAGATTGGAATGGGGCTCTCTTTCTCTCTCTCTCTCTCTCCTCTCTCTCTCTTTCTCTCTCTAACACAGGTACGGTTATATTGGGGGAAAGCGGGGGCTGTTTGTCTGCCAAGAAAATTATAATCCATGAAAGAAAAGTGTACCCGGTACCCCACGTTGTGAAAGCCCAAGCCTAGACCGATCCGGAGAGTATTTGAAAATGAAGAAATATTTTGTTTAACGGATTAAATAATCCCAAATTATGAATCTACAAAAACTTTACGTAATCAGTTAAAAATTGGAATAGTATTTAATTTGCATAATCATCATCTTCAATAATAATATTAATATGGTTATTAATTATATTAATTACGTTGAAATTATTATAATTTTCTCTTTGCTTTAATTTAATCTAAGGGTCAAATTTTTTTCAAAACAGTTTTTAAAAACAAGTTTAAAAAAATATTGCCAAACAACTCCATATTTTCCTTTTATTTTTAAAAATTATTGAAAAGCAACTCTCATTTATTCTTTAAAAATTGTTTTTTTATTTCACTTTGTTTCTAGAGAACAATGACCAAATAATATTAAAAAATTTAAAAAACAGTTTTCTGTTTAAAATCACAAAGCTAAACAAGTTATTAGGGTCTGTTTGGTCATATTTTCTGAAATTTATTTTTAAAATTGATTTTGAGTTAAAAAATAAAAAATAGTTTTTAAAAACAAATTTCAAAAAATATGGGCGAACAGACCCGTGTTCTTTTTTTGTTTTTAAAAATTGTTGAAAAGAACTCTTACTTTTCTCTAAAAATTGTTCTCCATTTCACTTTATCAACCTAAGGTAATTATCTTGAGGTCTTATAATGAGATGATGGTCATTTTTTACAAATTTAAACTATATGAATGCAAGTAATAATTATATGCAATTAAATCATAAATATAATACCAAACCAATCGCATATAATATTAGGAAAGGAAGAACGAATACAAACTCAAGATTTTTATAGTAGTTCGACACAATTCGATCTACATCTACTCTTCTTAAGTTCCTAATAGAATGAGGGTTTCACTAATCTAGTACTTCCAATATAAGCCTCCAAGCATTACTTGGTAAACACAAAGTGATACCTTAGATTTTTCCCTAAGGTGATATCACACACTTAAGCTTACCTCACAAAGGTTATGCAAAATGATTGAGAACTAAAATCATTAAATCCTAATAAAAGTTTAAGCTCAAATGAATATAAGATAAACTAGGATTGAGATGCACTAAATGGATATGCAATTTTAAAGTAAAGTATACTAACAACATTCCCCTAAGGCTCAAATATATTCAAGAAAGATTTTAAAATGTCAAGCTTACAAAATAATGAAATTTTGAGTCATTTTATAGGAGTTTGGAGTCTAAACTAATTAGTAGATATGGTTTAAGGTCAATTAATTAACCAACCGATCAAATCGGCTACTAGCCACTGGGAATTGATCGCATTGACAAATGACTATTAGGGTTCAAGATCTCATATGATCCTCAATCAATCAAGGCTTTAACTCAACCAGCTAGAGATATGCTATTGCAAGTGTGTGTGGGTTGGGTGGGGGGTGCAAAATTGCACCTTAATTGATTGAGTTTAATTAATTCAATTGATTCATCACACCTTCAACTGATTGCACTGTAAAGTGCTTAAATAGCCCAACTTGAAGTGTGGAACCTCAAACAAACTTATTTTTAACTTATTAAAACCTTTTAAGACAAGTTTAGAAATGATTTGGCTCAAGGTTTTAATTAAAACACGAAATCACTCAATTACAAAAGAATTTAAAATAATTTAGCACTTGAATGAGTTTTTTTTTTTTTTTTTTGTGCTTATGTACAAGGAAATGTAATATGAACCTAGTGCACCAACAACCTTATAAAGATACCCTATAAAATAGGTTTTAATTGATCTTTTCTTTGGGTTACTCTTATTCTTCTTGATTTGTCTTTGTGATTTGTCATTTTGAAAATTTTCTTATTTAAACACACTTAATATAAAAATATTAGTTCCAAACATTGTTTTGTTATCACAAAAACTAAAAATTAATCAAACCCTAGTTTAACAATTTCACCATTTTTTATGATGAGAAAACCAAGGTTACTAAAATGCTCTCTCTCAACATATTCTCCTTTGATTTTAGAAATTATTCAAGTTTTAAAACTTTAAAAAGAATATTAAGGGTACTAAAAACAATAAAATAACATAATGAGAAAAAAAGAAAATGACAAAATATTAACATTAAAACATGATACATGCAGATATGACCAATAAAGCATATAACATTAATATTTAGGATTGCTAAGACAAATTTGTCTTTTTAGTATAATAACAACATAATATTTTTTCCCTGTTTTTTGATTAACACAAAAGTCTCAATTAAGCATAATAAGGAAATCATTATTAGGATAGAGCCCTTAAAAGCAAGACATGATATAATAAAGTTAAACTTAATTTTTACTTATCTATCAATTGTATGCATTGATATTGATTTAAGTATTTAGGGTCATATCACTTGCATTATACATGACTTGGGTGCATTAGAAAACACAAGATACTAATTTCTTGCAAGATGATAAGTAGTTCACAATCAGTTTATGGATTAAACGATCCAGTAAAGACTATAGTTGAAATTGGGATCATTGACTAACTTTTATAGTTGAAATTGGCACACTCAAAGGTTGTCACCATTAACTTGTTTTGGAGATTTGTGATTGTAATTCATGGGTTGCTAATATCGATTTAATTTTAGATATTTGTATCTATAATTCATAGGCTAATTTTTTAGTTGTGGCTACAATTCATGGACTGATTTGTAAGTGCATAATGGGCAGCTACATAAGTTGGATTTAAGCATACTTATATGCTACTTTGTGAGTTAATTTATAGCGTACTCAAGGCTGCCATATAGGTTAATTCTAGGTGCAAATAAAAGTTGCACTTTGGGGTTGGTTTTGATGTTGAATCATGTTGATTTTTGATTCAATGTGATGCATTATGGATAACAATACATGGGGCACTATTTGACAAGTTTTCATGCCAAAAATTCGATGTTGAATTATGTTGATTGGTAATGCAATATGATGCATCATGGACAACTATATAGGGGCATTATTTTGGCTAGTTATGATGCTAAAAATTGGTGTCAAGTTAACTTGAAGACTAATGACTCATGCATAATTGGAAGGTTGATTGTGCAAGAATATCCCTTGGCCATGGAAACTCTTTTTGTTTATTTCCTTTTATGCATATTAATTATATTTCATGTGATGAGAAGTATTTATTTAAAATATTTTCGAAGTTGGTAATTTGGGTAGAAAAGTAGCCTAAAAAGATGTAAGACATGGATTTGGGCTTAAGCCTATGTTGTATATAACAAATGAGCCAAGGGTAGCACAACCAACAAACACATGGAACTTTATATAAGTCAGAGAATGATAAAACAATTTTTCAAAGAGAGTTTCAGGTTGCAAGAGTAGTGTAAGAATATGATTAATGAGATAGGTAGTAGTTTGAAAGGCAAAATTCCAATAACACAAGGGAGGAAAGGAATGATGTAGCAAGGTGAGATTGTTTCAATGATATATATTTGTTGTGATGCTCAATAGTGCCATTGTGTTCAAGGGTATACAGGGAAATAGTAAGATGTTGGATGCTTAATATTTCAAAAATTGATTTTAAGCCTTTGTATTCACACTTACTATTTATATAAATAGTAACCAATGAAGTTTTGAAATGTTTTTCAACAATGACATGATATTTTGGAAAAATAGAGGAAAGATTAGATTTTAGCTTCATAGGTTATAACAAGACATGTTTTGAAAAATGATCAACAAAGATACACTAGTAATGAAAACCATCAAAAGAAGGGATAGGGATAAGACTTCAAACATCAGTGTTAACTAATTCCAAAGGAGAATGACTAAATATAGATGACATACTAAAAGAAAACTTATACATTTTATTATAATGGCAAGTGTTAGAAAAATTAGGCTAATTCAACCTAAGGTAATCACCCTAGAAAGGGGGTGAATAGGGTGATGATCTCTTTTTGCAAATTTAAATTATGTGAATGCAAGAGACAATTATATACAAATATATAATAAAACAATATAAAAATAATTGCATTTAAAGTAAGAGAGTAGGGAAATGAAAATGCAAACACAAGATTTTTATTGTGGTTTAGCGCAACCTGGCCTACGTTCACTCTCTAATTTCAATCCCAAATTTGAAGTTTCACTAATTCAAGACTTCAAACCCAATCCTTCAAGCAATACAATTGGATTATGGTTTCAATCAATCCTCTTGGAATTTTGGCTTCAAGCACCATTTACAATCTCTAAGATATACCTCACTATTGAACAACCCCTGAAGTGATACTCCACACTTGGGATTCCCTAAGTAATACCTCACAGTTAGACTTTTTTTTCTCAAAGATTTACAAATGAAGATAGGAAATATTCTCACAAAATCCTAGTATAAAACTTTAGGCTCAAATGTACAAGAAAAACTAAGATTGAATGGTACACTAAAAAAAATTCTTTCAAGGCTCAAATATATTCAAGAAATGTTTAAAAAGATTAAACTCTTGAAACAATGAAGATTAGAGCCTTTTTATAGAAGAAAAAGGTCAAACTAGCTGTTGGGGGTTCAATTTGTTGAGATGAAAGTTCAATTGGTCGAGATGAGGGTCGACTAGTTGACTAACCGTTAGCATTTAATACTTGGCAAGTGATCATTAGACCTCAATCGCCCTTTGACTAAACTTCGACCAAATCTCGACTGGTTGAACAAGGGTTCTAGAAAAGAAAGAAGGTTTTTGCACATTTCAACCGATTGAGATGAACAGGTCAACCGATTCCTTATTCGATTCAATAAGTTAAGCCGTTTTTGGTTCAACAACCATCCTTTTCAACTTAAAACCTTTTAAACCAGTTTGGAAGACATTTACATGAGGTTTAAATTGAAAACATGAAATCATCCAATTTTGAAGGATTTAAAACAAAATTACTTTTAGATGATTTTGGTGCATAAATTAATAATGTAATACATGAAAAACCTAGTGCACCTACAACCTTACAAAGAGATCTTATGAAGCTTAGGTCTTGAAAAACACTTCTCTTTGAAGTTTTTTTCTTCTTATTGATTTCTCTTTAGCTTGATTTTGTTTTTGTGATTGCCACTTTGGAAATCGTCTTGCTTAATCACACTTGAAATATAATAATTAGTTCAAACCTTATTTTGTTATCATCAAAACCAAGATTAACCAACATCCAAAAATTTAGCATAGGACCAATACAGAGGAGAGAGAGAGAGCGAGAGCGCCAGTGGAGAGTGAGACATGCGGCGAGCGAGCGAAAATGTAGAGGGCGGAGCGAGCGAGAGTGCAAAGGGTGTTGTCTTTGCGGGGGCTAGGAAAAGCATTAGAAAAGGTAGTTTTAAAGTGGAGTCGAAGTGGTTCGAGGTCGAGGTGGAGGAGCAGAAAGGTAAAGTGCAAGCTACGATTGTGGAAATGAAAGGAGGGATCTCCTTGTGGATTAGGTTGGGATCGAAGAGCATTAGGTTTTTTTTCAATGGTCTGGTTCTTTGTATTAAGGAGGCGGGAACTGGTAAATGGGAAAGAAAGTGGAAGGAGAGTGGGATGACCTATTTTCTGGTGCGGGATCAAAATCAGGGGGGGTGTTTTCTCCGATTAGATGTTGCGGACCTGGAAAACAAAAGGTTATGCATCTTTATTCCAAAAGGAAGAGGAGCAAAGGGTGGCTAGGTTTTAATGGTGGAGACGTTATGACGATTGGGTTTTACTAACGGAGAAGAGATATGCCAAAAAGAAGAAGTGTTGTTGTCGAAATCCAACATGGGGAAAACCTACGCGGAAGTGGCTAAGCAGCCAATAGGCAAAGAAAAAGCAGCGATTAGGGTGGAGATTAGTAAGAAGGAGCTAAGCCAAAACTTAAACAAGCTGGCTCACTGTTTGGTTGGGATTTGGAGTCCTAGTTCTGTGAAAGAGGATGACTTAAGAAGTTGGGGGACCCATTTGGCGAAATTTTGGAGATTAAAGGGCAACCTAGGGCTAGCGAAATTGGAAAGGGGCAAAGTGTTGCTCGAATTTGAGTTTTTGGCAAAAGCAGAGAAAGCCCTAAAAATCAGGGGTATCTTGGTTGGGGGGTCTCTCCTTCATTTAGAGAAATGGAGGCCCGAAACAGGATGCCTGATGGAATGGGAGAAAAGGAGTGAGGCTTGGGTGCGTATTGTGGGATTACCTGTTTCCTTATGGGATCGGGCCATTCTGAGAAAGATAGGGGAGGAATGCGAGGGCTTCCTCGCAGTCAATTCTCAAACGGAGAAGCTGGAAGATTTACAATGGGCAAGGATTCTGGTGAAGCTCAACAGCAAGCTTCCCAAAGTGGTAGAGGTTTGGGCTGAGGAGTTCTGCTATGAGGTAACCCTATGGTGGGAGGTCAGGCCAGTCCTGAGAACGGCGATGGCAGGAAAGAGCGGAAACGTCGTCGCTATAGAGGGTGAGGCCATCACACGCGCGGTCGAGCGTGTGTGGGTGGAGGGCGATGCCTCAATGCTTGAGGACCTGCTACTACCTGTTGATGGTACGAGGGGGCAGACTAGTGGGTCGGGCCAGGCCATGGACCAGGGTTGGTGCTCTGTCGCGCCGTCGATTGGGCCCTAAGGTTCGGGTGGGCCTCCATCACCGCTTTAAGTAGAGCCCATCGCTTTTGAGACGACTTGACCTGCTCCTCTTGCGACTTTTCCTTACGAGACTGGGCCGTCTCATTTTGGGTAGCCATTTACTAAGGGTTCTGGGTGGGCTAAGGCAAAGGAACCTATTGTGGTGCCTGGGCTGGATTGCCAAGGCCCGGCCCTACCATTAGCTAAAGGAAGAGCCTAGCTGGGGGCAACCCACCTTTACAATCCTTTTGGCCCAAGACTTCTGGGGGGTCCAGACCATTCCATCTCTTCCTTTTGGGTGAACGAAGGTTTGCGGAGACCTTCGGTTGAGGAGCAGCTTTTAGAGGAGAGGTCGAAGACTAATTATGCTCTAATAGAGGAAGCTTCAAGGTATGAAAACGTCTCTAACCGTTGTGGAACATTGGTTTGTGATTTCTCATTTCCTCCCTCTTCTTTTTCTGGTCGGACTCCATTGGGGGAGTATTACGACTGTTTTAGGGCCGGCTTGGAAAGATTCCAGAGGGGATCACTGGGCCGCATGGATAATGGTACGGGGTCTTCTATGATGGAGACTGTTACTTGCTGGGAGCTGATGGAAGTGAATAATGGTAGTATTGAACGAAGTGGAGAGGAGCTATGCTTAGCTCGTACTATGCCAGTCGAAGTTAGAGGATGGGAGGAGACTAGTTGGGAGGAAAGTGATCTGGCTAGGTTCAGCAAGTTTTTGGGGTTTTCGACAAAGGGATTGGAGAAGGACATTTTGGCATTTCTGGTTAAAATTAGAAAAAGAAGGGAGAGAGTTCATAGTAAAACTCTTTTAGAAAAATCGAAATTTGAAAGGGAATTGAAGAGACTTGAACGCTCCATCAATTATGATGGGGGAAGAAGCAGAAAGGTACTATGGAAGGAAGAGGGTGCCAGATTTTGGTTGTCCAATGGAGTTAAGGTTGTTGAGTTGGAACGTGCGTGAAACTAACGATAGCTCTAAAATAAAGGTGATCGAGGCCATGATTAGAAGTCAGATGGTGGATTTGTTCTGTATCTAGGAGACGAAAATTCAGTCAATGTCAGAGGGTGTGGTGAGGAGTCTGGGCTTTAGGAGGTTTCTTGATTGGGAAGCCATGGGTGCTCAAGGCTTTGTGGGTGAGATTTTGATCTGCTGGGACAAAAGGTCCCTGGAAATGCTGGAGATGGAGGTGAGACAATTTTCTATTTCCTGTAAGCTCAGGAATGTTGAAGATGAGCTTGTTTGGATCTTCACAAGAGTGTATGGGCCATTTACTAGGAAGGAAAGGGAAACTTTGTGGGAGGAGCTAGGGACAATAAGGGGCATCTGGGGTGACCCCTGGTGTTTAGGGGGCACCTTCAATGTCACCCTCTCCCAAAGGAAAAGAAGCAGTTAGAGTAGTTTAAATGGTGCAATGAGAAGGTTTGCTTAGGTAGTTGATGAACTAGAGCTCCTAGATCTTCCTCTGCGAGGGGGTATGTTTTCCTGGAGTGGGGGTAGGAACAATCAGTCCTAGGCTAGACTGGATCGTTTCCTGGTGACCCAGAACTTGCTTGACTTGTTTAGGGTTGTCCAAAGTAGGCTTCCTAGGCCCACTTCAGATCACTTCTCCATTCTGTTGAAGGGGGGCGAGTTAAGACAGGACCCCTCCCCGTTCAAGTTTGAAAACATGTGGCTTAAAGTTGATGGTTTCAAGGATCTTCTTCGGGATTGGTGGCAGGGAACGGGGGGAGAGGTAGGGCCAGCTTTAGATTGGCTGCTAAGCTGAAGGTGATGAAGGAAAAAATCAAATATTGGAACAGGGATGTGTTTGGAAGGTTGGAAGTTAATAAAAGCTCAGCTCTCCAACAAGTTGAATTTTAGGATAGGGTAGAATGTGAAAGAGGTCTGTCAGAAGGAGAAACGGAGTTGAAAAATGAAGCTAAGGAAACCTTTAGGCTATGTTTGGTTCCCGGAAAATCCGAGAGAAAGAAAATTGGAAGGAAATATAGAAGGAAAGAAAAATAGTCATAATGTAGGCTGGGGCGGAGGAGAGGGGTGGTGGTGGTGAAAGGTGTGTCGTCGGCCATGAAGGTAGCACAGTCAAAGTGTAGCAAAAGACTGAGTTTGTGAATTCAATTTTGCTATGAGAGAGAGAGAGGAAGGGGGGGGGGGGTATAGTAACCGGTGAAGAGCCCGATAAATTTTCCTCAGTTTTTTCTCTTATTTTCCTCACTATTTTTTAAGAAAAATAGTAGGGAAAATATTATGATATTTTCCATCGTATTTTCTTTTATATTTTTTTTTCCATCATATTTTCCATGTCATCCAAACTAAAGAAAATAATTTTTCACATAATTTTTTTTTCTTTCCTTAGCATTTTCCAGGAACCAAACATAGCCTTAAAAAGTGGGTGCTTTTGGAAGAAACCCATTAGAGACAATTGTCAAGGGAGCTGTGGCTAAAGGAAGGGGATAAGAACATAGGGTTTTTCCACCGGATGGCCAATGTCCACTGGAGAAACAACTCTTTGGATAGAATCAAGATCAATGGGGTGGAGTTGGCTAAGGAGCATGAGGTGAGGGAGGGGATTGTGAATGCTTTTTAGCAACAGCTCTCGGAAGAGCCAGGTTGGAGAGCTGACATTGAGGGGCTGCACCTTCAACGTCTAAACCACAGTGATGCTGAAGCTCTGGAGCTGCCCTTTACTGAGGAAGAAATTCACTTAGCTCTGTTGGAAATGAATGGAAACAAGGCTGCAGGCCCGGATGGGTTTACTGTGGCCTTTTGGCAATCTTGCTGGGATTTTGTGAAGGAGGAGGTTGTAGAGCTGTTTAAGGAACTTTTTGATCAGAAATCTTTTGCCAAAAGTCTAAATACTACCTTCTTGGTCCTCATTCCAAAAAAAGGTGGGGCTGAAAACCTTGGGGATTTTCGGCCTATCAGCCTTTTAGGGGGGCTGTACAAGCTTCTGGCCAAAGTGCTGGCCAACAGGCTGAAGAAGGTGATAGGTAAGGTGATCTCGGTGGATCCAAATGCGTTTGTGAGGGGAAGACAGATTTTGGACGCCTCACTCATAGCTAATGAGATGGTTGATTATTGGTAGAAACGTAAAGAGAAAGGGGCTGGTTTGCAAACTGGATATTAAGAAAAGCCTATGATAGTATTAATTGGAACTTCCTCATAAAGGTTATGCACAAGATGGGCTTTGGGTCTCGTTGGATGGAGTGGATTTGGTAGTGCATCTCAACTGCAAAATTTTTTGTTCTTGTTAACGGGGTGCAAGCAGGCTTCTTTTCCAGTTCCAGGGGGCCGCGTCAAGAAGATCCCATTTCTCCTTACCTTTTTGTTTTGGGTATGGAAGTGCTGAGTGCACTTATAAGAAAGGCTGTTGATGGGGGTTTCATTTCTGGTTGCAGACTTCGAGGGAGAGGGGAGATGGAGTTGAATGTGTCCCACTTGCTCTTTACTAATGACACAATCATCTTCTGCGAAGCAAGGAAGGAGCATCTAACTTATCTAGGCTAGATTTTGGCGTGGTTTGAGGCGGCTTCTGGTCTAAGGATTAATCTAGCTAAGAGTGAATTAATTCCTGTTGGGGAGGTTGAAGATATTGAGGATATGACAGTGGAGTTAGGGTGCAGAGTGGGGGCTTTTCTTGCTAAGTGTTTGGGGCTGCCCCTTGGAGCCCATCACAAGGCCTTGTCTATGTGGGATGGGGTGGAGTAAAGAATGAGTAGAAGATTAGCTCTTTCGAAAAGGCAATACATGTCTAAGGGCGGGAGAATTACCCTCATTAAAAGTACATTGGCCAGCATACCCATCTACCAATTGTCCATTTTTCGTATGCCCAAGTTAGTTGTAAAAAGGCTTGAAAAATTACAAAGAGATTTTCTTTGGGGAGGGGAAAGCCTGGAAAGAAAAATCCACTTAATCAATTGGGAGGTGGTGTGCACTCAAATGGAGAAGGAGGGTCTTGGCATTCGGAAGATTGACTTATTGAACAAGGCCTTACTGGGTAAATGGATATGGAGATTTGCATTTGAAAAAGTTCTATTTTGGAAGAAGGTGATCGGGGTGAAGTATGACCAAGAGGGATTTGGTTGGAGGACTAATGAAGCTTGTGGAATTTTTGGAGTGGGGGTTTGGAAGGAGGCAAGTTGGTGTTAGGACAACATTAAGTTCAAGGTGGGGAGGGGGACGAAGGTCAAGTTTTAGACTGACCATTGGTGCGGCAACACAGCGTTGTCCCAAAATTTTCCCCAGCTTTATGCAATGATGATCTTTAGAAACGTAACGGTCAATGAAGTGTGAGACTCAAGCCTTGGTCAAAGAGGGTGGAATCTCAGATTGTCTAGAGATTCTAATGATTGGGAGCTGGATTTAATTGGAGAGCTACTTCTTTTGCTAAGGGATCTCAGGATTTTTTCAGAAGAGGACTCAGTGTTTTGGAAAGGAGGGGGTCATGATATTTTTCGAATTCGGGATGCTTATAATTTGCTGGCTGCCCCCAACCCCCTCTTCTTTCTGAAAAAAAGCATTTGAGTGGATAAGGTCCCAACCAAAGTTGCTTTCTTTGCGTGGGAAGCCACTTGGGAAAAAATCCTCATGTTGGATAGGCTTCAAAAACGAGGGTGGCAGCTCCCTAATCGTTGTTTTTTGTGTGGCTGTGAAGAGGAAAATGTAAATCACATTCTTTTACACTGTACAGTGGTCGGGGTCCTCTGGGAGATCGTCCTTGCCTTGTTTGGGGCTCAGTGGGTGTTCCCAAAGACAGTCAAAGAGGTGTTATTTAGTTGGAGGGGCCCTTTCGTGGGGGAAAAGAGGAAAAAGATTTGGAATTCCATCATGTTGTGTATATTTTGGACGGTTTGGAAGGAAAAAAATAGGTTAGCTTTTAGGGGGGGTTCTTTAGCTATTAAAAAATTTAAGAATTCTTTTGTATGTAATTTGTGGAGTTGGGCTAGGGTGTATATGGGAGAGGAGTCTTATTCGCTTTTAGGCTTCTTGGAGTGGACAACGGCTCCTTAAGGGCTGATGAGGTCGTTTTGTTCATGTGTTTTTTGTTTTTTGGCTACTATGCATACTTCATGTATGCCTTGTGGCTTTCTGCCCTTTAATATATCTTTTGTGGTCATTTATCAAAAAAAAAAAAAAAAAAACCAAGATTAACCAAACCTTGGTTTCACAATAAGCATTACAATTATTGAGGAAGGAAGATGCAAAAACTAGAATAAGAGAGTTAGACTAGACCATATGGTGTAAGATGTATAAGAATGAATGGTCAAGATGATAATGCCACTCTTAGAGAAGCCTTGACATTGATACAAGCTTGTGGTTGTTGAGATGAAGAAGCCTTGCCCATTTTCTATTCATAAACATTGTCTTGATCGAAGTCTTTAAATAATGACACCCTTGTTCATAGATCCTTCCAAACAAAATGAAAAAAAAAATTCAATGGAGCCATCATTAGTTTTACAAAATTGGAAAACATAAATAAGGTTCTTTTGAATGGAAGGTACACACAAGACATTGTTTAAAAGGAATGATTGAGTGGGTGCAATAAGTATGATAGAGCCAATATGAGAGATAGTGAGGCGAGAGCCATTACCTATAACCACGTCATCATAGTTAGAATGAAGAGTAAGGTTCTTAAGATCACTAGTCATATGATGTGAAACAGCAAAGTCTACTAACCAATTTGCAGTGGATAGTCTTGCAATAGTAGTGCAGTTAATAGTAAGTTCAAGTAACTTTGTTGGATGGATTTTGGAGCATCTCTTTATAGAATGGCATGACTAATCACATAATTGGCATATAATTGATGAAGATTTTAAGGGTTAGTTGTGGATAGAAATTGGGCTAGTGAGGCCACGTGCATTATTACCACCTTGTTTGCCATTTCTATTGTTTTAGTTACTATTGCAATGATGATTTAAGGTGAATTTGTAAGAGAATTTGGCAATAATGAGTGCCGCAATTTGGAAATCTAAACGTCTAAGAAACATTTCATGCTCAACAAATTTGTGGTGAAGTTCCTTAAATATTATCATATTTTCACGTGTTCGAACATTAGCCACAATCTCCTTGTAGTCAATCCCAAGGCTCTTAAGGGCATAGATAATGAGATCATCATAAAAAATTGGAGAATTAATCAATGTAAGCTCATGGAATTGCACTTAATGGCTTGAAGGTGTTTAAAAATAGACTTGTTACCCATGGTGAGAAATGATAACTTGTCCTTTAAATACATGATTCAAGATCTAGAGCAATTAGCATATAATCTAGTGAGTTTTTTCCATTCCTCACACGATGTCAAGGTTGATGCAACCAATGACATAACCATTGTAAAGAGAGAGAGGCAAAGATTACGTGGAACATCAATCAATCTTGATGAATCCGTGAAGTGTAGGCAAGATTTGGCATTGCTTGTCCATTTAGGTTAATAGTTGAAAGGGGAAAGTGAAAGTACTATCAATCATTAGATCATTATCCTAGTAGTAGTGAGAAAAATTGAGCATGCCATGAAGGGAAGTTTGAGGGTGTTAGTTTGAGAGGTAGTTGTGCAACCATGTTAAAGGAGATAAGATTTACTCCTTGAATGGCCTGAATGGTTAGGATGCCAACAACAATGCTCTAGACACCCTTGATAGTAACTTCAACCATTGATGGGTTAAAAAAAAAAAATATATCAAATACCAATCATTAGAGTTTCAATACTTTGATACCATAAAGAAAACTTATTGCATATATAAGATGGTTGTATATTATGTGTTGATTGTACATGAACTATATTCCAAATTTCTCTCTTATGACTGCTCTAAGGATTTATGTTGATTGCATGATTTTCTTCATTATCCTATAATTGTTTCATGATTGTAGGTAAGTGCATGATCTTCTTCATTAAGAAGCAATAGAACTGCAAGCTACAAGTTTGGATTTGAGAATTCGAAGTAATAGGCGCATTTACATGAGATAGAGCAATAGATAGAGAAGAAAAGGTTGTTGTTGTTTGGAGAGATCTAACTAGGATTAATCAAAGACATATAGACCATTCTTAAGCTTCCCTTCAAGTAGTATATTTTGGAAACTAGATCTTTGTTGAAGTAAGAATATGAGTGGAATTCAAAAAAGACATTATCTTGTACAAACTTAGACACACCAAGTAAATTCTTTGTTGTTTTATGAACATGAACCAAATGTTTAAGATATAATTTCAAAATACAACTTCTAACGTTTTTTTATTTAAATAAAAAAAAAATTACATTACAAATAATGATTATTTTCAACATTTGTTTTCAGAGTGGCCTTCAATGTAAAATAGTCATAAAAGTCGCTTCAAAACTAATATCAAACAAACTAAAAATTAACAATTCTTTTATACAAAAACTAGACATCCTTCTTATCTTCTTTATAAAGGTATCTACCTTCCTAAATGCATGAACCAATTTTTTTTTTTTTAACTTTTTTAATCATTTATACAAAATTTCTCAAATTGTCATTTTTAGATAAATAGCATAATTCTATATTTCATTAAAAATAAATAATAACAATTTAAAAAATTTAACAATGAATCATAATATGTTAAAAATTCACACAAATTTTTATCAAGTTTTTAAAAAAATATTAAAATATAAGTAATAAATTAAAAATAAATACATACTAATTGTTTAAATAAATAATGTCATGAGAGATTAAGTAAATAATAACAATAATAAAAAAATATACAAATTATGTTTTTTTGGTTAAGAGATGATAATATTTTACTAAAAATTATAAAATATTGATATCAAATTTTAATAAATCTATAAATTGCATTTTTTTAAAAGACTAAATAATAATATTTTGAAAAATGATAAATATTAATAATATTTTATTTAAAATAAGTTATAAAAAATATAATTTATTTTTTAAATATGCAGATATGCTTGAATAAGGATCAATGCGTGCAAAAATCAATAATAGTATAGATTTACATGCATTTACTTGTACTTAATTTTCAATTAATTTCACTAAACTTTTTTGAATTTTCTCATTAAATAAATAAATTTTGAATCAATCAAAATTTAATGCGTAAGTTTTGTTAATGAATATGGTAATTTGTAAAAATTGTTTAAAATTTTAAAATTAGGTGAATTAATACCAACATTTCTTAGAATAAAATTGGTCTAGATGAAAAACTAGCATAGTTATTCTAAATCGGTCTTGTTCTAATCTAGTATTAATTGACTCATTTTTTTAGTTTCCAATTATTTTTTAAAGTGATTAGACTCGTTAAAGTATCCAATGCATTAAGTATCTCTTGATTTGAACTCTATTTTCTTATTGAAAAATTTTGAAAATATTTTTAGGTGTTATTTTTATTAATTTTTATGTTCTAAAATATTTTTAAAAATTACTAGATTTACTAACGAATACAACATATTAAGTTCATTAATTTGGAGTCTATTTTCCTAATATAAAAAAATTAAGAACATTAACAAACTCATTGAAGGAGCTACAAGTCTTTGCTTAATAATTAGAGTAGTACATGCATAACTAGGGAATAATACATGCTTGCATAAACAAAAGAGTATTATACACTTGCAAGCATTTACTCGCACCCATTTTTAATTAATTTGCCTAAATTTTCTTAAATTTTCCCATTAGATAGATACATTTCAAATCAAATGGGACTTGATGCATTAAAATCGTTAAGGAATTTGATAATTTTTAAAAAGTAATTTGGATTGAACCAATTCATACTAGAATTTATTGGACTAAAATGATTATGTCAAATTTTCCTCTGCATATAAACTATATTTCTATGATTTTTTTTTTTCATTAGACAAATGGATTCCAAATCTAGTGGAACTTAATTTATTTGGTTCTTTAGCAATTGTAGTAGTTTTTAAAAATAATTTGAAACTAAAATATTATATCAATTATTACCATAATTTAGACCAAATTGATCTAAAATACCTTGATAGTAATTTAGGAGTAATGGTATAATGTGTAAATGAAAAAAAAATGTTTATTTGCATATTTAAAAAAATGAGTAGTATTTATTTTTATAATTAATTTTAAATAAAATACTATCAATACTTATCATTTTCAAATTATTATTATATATTTTTAACAAAAACAATTTTATAGATTTATTAAAATATTAGTATTTATATTTTATAATTTTTAATAAATATATCATCTTTTAACCCCCCAAAAAAATATATAACTTGTATTTTTATTGTCAATATTGTTGTTTACAAAATTTATTATTA
Source organism: Vitis rotundifolia (assembly GCA_030254885.1). Classification (NCBI taxonomy): domain Eukaryota; kingdom Viridiplantae; phylum Streptophyta; class Magnoliopsida; order Vitales; family Vitaceae; genus Vitis; species Vitis rotundifolia. Next base: position 7,403,636 of record CM058157.1, read on the forward strand.
CATTATTTATTTAAAAAATTATTATCCATATTTATTTGTTCTAATATAATATTCCTTTTAAAGTAGATAGAAATTCCCATGAGATTTTAACAAATTAGGATTTATGGTTAAATTTTACAAAATATTAGCATTTATTTTTAATGAAAAATATAATTCTAATATTTATCTAAAAAATTATAAATTCAATAAATTTTTATGAAAGATAAAAAAGTAGAACAATAAAAAGAAAAAACTGTATAACCAAAAATGAACATATAATACCACTTGATTGGTAATACCTTTTTAATATCGTACCCAAAAAGCAGCACATTTTGATTCTGTAATAGAACCCATACTCTACTTATCGCTTTTCCTTCTAAGACTAGGCTTGGTTGGCGGGATAAGATAGGATATGTATATCTTAGGATAATATATCTCACCACTTATTATATCCTATGTTTTGTTGAACATATAATAGGGTAAGTGATGAAATAACTTATCCTATCCTATCACCAACGAAACATGGGATAAAATATAATATCTCCTCTTTTATCCCATTTCATGCTCTATCCAGCAAACCAAACATAACCTAAAGGAATTTAACCAATGACATCAAATAATGCAGGTTTTGAATCAAGTTATTTAGGCGAGTTATCAACAATTGAAGAGAAAATACTTCCCTTATGGTCGAGAGCATGAATTGAGGCTAAGCTCAACTACATCTCATAAAATAGCACCAGCCTCATTGAAAAGCTAGCCATGTCTAAATATTTAGAAAATGCTCAAGAGTTGCAGGAGAGAATAGGTGGCTAGAATTGGGGATTTACAAGGGAAGAGGAAAGAAAGGTATACAAAATTTAGAAGACAAATTGTGGTTAGTCCACAGATTTACAAATGCATGAATGAATAAGAAAATGGGCAAGCTATATACATAGGTTGTGGAAATTGATTCACTTTTCAGGTGGTTGTTATGTTTCTGGGCTGGCTCGGTCCCCATATACGGATTGTATGATCGTCGCTAGCTGATGCCAACATTTGATGCCTTCTAGGGTTCCAGCTCACACAGTTCACGGTCATTAGATGGCCGGACAAAACCTCGAGCGGTGTAGAGTTTCCTCGGTTCCAGATGTAGACCTGCCAAGACATGCAGGTAAACTCAGGGTTCTGTTTGCTTCAAATGGAAATTGAAGTAATGAATATGATCTTTGATGCAGCCAATTTGCCGACTAATGTGATTACAACTATAGAATACCACTCAGCCTATTTTTCAGAAAACAACAGCCTCTACAAGTTGGAGCATGATCAAACTCGTCTTCACAACAAGAGGAATTTTATTCTATCAAAAACACAACAAAATTATGTGAAACTTGCATTCCAGAACTAAGATTCAAAAAGCAAATTAGTAGAGACAGAACAAGATAAAATATACAATGGACAAGCTCAAAACAAAGATTCATGAGCTCTCCATTTGTTAGGAAGGAAGGAACCATGCTACCAGTAGGAAAGCAGCCTTGAACAATGAAGAGCTTTCTTTGGGTTAAATCCTTTCACATGCTTGCATGGAATTCGGATTGGACTGGGGCTTAGGAAGCCCATTCAAAAGCATCTATATGTTACACAGGCAACTTTCTCACAAGCACTGATCAAGGAAGACAGCAAAACTTATTAATTGGTAGAATTATTAGATATCAGTTTCACTATTTGAAGTCTGCTAACAAAAAACTTCCTCACAAATATATGATGTGCTACACAAGAGGTAAACCTTGCATACATCTTTCTGTTTTTTCAATCTTCTATACCTTTGAATAAAAATGTGCACATGAAAGGGGAAAAAAAAAAGTCTCAATGTCCATGTGACTAGTAAGACATTTTGTTATGTCCTTTTGTATTAAACCCTTCACCTATTTTTCTGGTTCAGGGAGGTGGTCATGCAAATTCCTTTACTACACATGGATGGTAATAAAACTAGAAACTGGAGCTGATCTTGAATGTGGTAAGAAGGTTGCACTTGTATGCACTTCAGGTGCAACATACATTATACAGAGAGGAAGAGCTACAACTAGAAGCTGGAGTTGCTCTTAAATGTGGAAGTAGAGTCAACATGTTGTAGTCTTGTCTTCCTATCCTTGATTTGGACCATTTAGGTTCGAAAGGAAGTCAAGAGTTTTCTTAGATAGGTACAATCAGAAGACTTAGTTTAGGATAACCGATAACAGTACTTTCTTTGCTCCTGTTTAGATTTCGATAACAAAAGAGTTCAATGGGATCCCACTTTGGTGCATCTTAAAAGGAATGACGGAGTTATGAAAATGGTAGAAGATTCCCAACTACCATTTCTATTTAGAACTCCCTCAGTAAGGTTGTGTGTAAAATTTATTTTTGATGGTTACTCTTTAGGAAGCTTTTGGTTCACGTATATCTCAGTTAGGAACTGGATATCTCATATCCAAGTAGAAGATGAGCACCCCTCAAGACTGGGAAAATCTCATTCCAATGAAAGATTTAGTATTTTTTATATTCTCATTCTAAGGGAATGAAGATAAAAGGAGGCTGGACATCTTTTTTTTTTTTTTTCCCTTCATTTATAAATAAATACATAAATATTTTTGAAATTCTATGATGGAAATAAATTTGACAGGACTTTCAAATTCTAAAGCAAACATTAGAATTTAAATTCCATATCCATATATTCCAAAAATTTACTATGGAAATATGATCTCCATTCCCAAGTCTAGATGCTAGTCAACCAAAGGCACCGTTAAGGAATGCAGGTTGTCAAGATTAGAAAAGCAATTATAGAAAACATTATAAGATATTATAGGAAATATTGTTGGAGAGATTGGAAGAGAAATTATGAGAATATTTTCAATTTATTTTCTTTTCTTTTACTGTTATAGGCTTATAAATATCCTTGTTGTAACCTCATTCAAAATATACAGAAATTATGAAATGAATAACATGGAACCAAATGTATTTAATAGAGTCTCCTATCTCAGTTTTGTTAAGGATATTTGGAATACATTAGCTGAAATGTATTTTCTTGCCAAAAATGTTGTATTTATGAACTCTATCAAAATCTCTTCTCTTGCCGATAAGGCTATAGATCAGTTCAACAATATTACTATACAGGAAGAGTTAAACGTCTATAAGCCCTTGACTTTAGATTTAGAGATTCAGAAGTGCCACCGAGAAGAATTTCACATAGTTAAATCCATCTCTAAAGCTTTAACCAAGGCTAGAAACTGTATCCTCACATATTCTTTCTAGTGCAAAAGTGCCTACTATTGGAGAAATCTTTGATTGTGTTCAGCATGTTAGCCAAATCAACCTACAATTGACAAATTCAATACATCAACTCTTGCCGCTCTTTTTAGCAGCTTAACTCCTATAGTCCTATACGTGAAGGTCATGGTGGAGGTGGAGGTGGAGGCTGCACAACCCATGGTGTGGCTGAGACCATGGAACCAAGCAATGTACTCATTATGTTCAAAACTACTATTGCAAATGGTTCCAAATCTCCTATTCATGGGATTGGAATAGTTAGTATGTTTGATTTTACACTTTCGTTTGTTTTATACATCCCTAATTTTCCTTCCAACATATTGTTTGTTTGTAAACTAGTTTCTCATTTGAACTGTTCAATCACATTTTAACCTTCATATTGCATTTTTCAGGATCTAAAGATAAAGAAGACATTGATGGAAGATGTGAAAAAATGGACTCTACTTATTTTAGTTGTTACACAAGTCCTTTGCTCTCCATACAATTGTCTCCCATACCAGTGGCACGGTCATCTTGGTCACCTTTCTTTTACCAAGCTCCATCTATTAGTTCCTACTTTACCTTCCTTTACACACTTCAATTGTGAAACTTGTTAGCTCAGTAATAAAAATACCCATGCTATTGCCTATGATATTGGCCTACTGCATTGAGGAGAGCCACTCAAAAATGCACCCAGCATCCTAGTGTCTATAATGATTTGCATTGGCCTATTGCATTGAGGAAAGACACTCGAAAATGCACCCAGCATCCTAGTGCCTATGATGATTTGTATTGGCTTATTGCATTGAGGAAAGGCACTAGAAAATGCACCCAACATCCTATTTCAAATTTTACCTCAGTACATTTATTTTCTACATACCGAGCTTTTCCAAATGTCTATTATTGACATTCCAAACATAAGTCCAAGAGGCACTTGGAGATAAAAATTAGAGGAGATCAATTAATGAGGAGATGCAAGCTCTAGAAAAAAATGAGATGTGGGATATAGTCGAGCTTCCCAAAATGAAGAAAATAGAAGGCAGTAAGTGGATTGTCATAATTAAAAAGAAGGCTGATGAGGCAATGGAAAGGTGTAAAGCTAGGTTGATAGCCAAGGGATTCAAGCAAACTTATGGTATTGACTACCAAGAGACCCTTGCACTCGTGGCAAAAATGAACACATTCGTATTTTGTTGTCTTCAGCTGCTAATCTTGATTGGCCCTTGCAACAATTTAATGTGAAGAATGCCTTTTTACATGGTGACTTAGAATATGAGGTATAAATGGATACCCCACACAGGTTTGGTGACAAGGCTTGAAAGAACAAAGTTTATTGACTACTAAGAGATCCTTGCACTCGTGGCAAAAATGAACAAATTTGTATGTTATCTTCAGCTGCTAATCTTGATTGGCCCTTACAACAATTTAATGTAAAGAATGCCTTTTTACATGGTGGCTTAGAATAGGGGGTATAAATGGATACCCTACACAGGTTTGGTGACAAGGCTTGAAAGAACAAAGTTTGCAAACTTACAAAGTCCTATTATTATTATTAACTTATGAACTTGAAAGAACAAAGTTTACTCACAAAGTCCTATTATTATTATTATTATTATTATTTTGATAGGTAATCACAAATGAATTAAAAATGCCAACAAAAAAGGGCATACAGAAGTACACACGGTGTATGCAAGACGCTAAAAGCCAAAAAAGCGGAGGGGAATGCAAAAAACAACACCTCTCCTTACTTGCCGCTCAGCCAAACAATAAAATCAAATAGAGTTAAAGAATGATCTCCTATGTGGATCTTAACTCATTCTAGGAACATGTACCTAAAAGATTGTTTAATTGTTTGATCCGCCTTCTTGGTGTTTTCAAAAGCTTTCCTATTTCTCTCCTTCCATAAGGTCCTAAATAAACACAAAGGAGTTGCTCTCCGTGGTTTCTTTTTCTTCTTCCCTACAAATGATCCATGCCAACTAAGAAGGACATCTTTAATTGAGGAGGACATCACCCATTGAACGCCAAATAGAGCAAAAACTAACCACCATAGCATGCCTGCTTTGGAGCAATGGAAGATATGATCCGCTATTTCTTCCTTTACACAAATAACATCTACTCGACAATCTCCCCTCCTTTTGAGCTGATTCAAAGACAAAATTCTTCTCCATGAAGCTTCCAAAGAAAAGGAAACTAACCTTCATCAAAACCTAAGGGTTCCACACAATGCTTATTGGAAACTGCTCCATATTGCAATTTGTTACGAAGGAATACAAGGATTTAATTGTAAAAATGCTGCTCTTTGAATCCCGCCAAACCATGATGTCCTCTACATCTTTCTAATCAATTGTCCTTCCAACCTCCTAAAAAAAGCCTCCACCTCTCCTAACTCCCAGCCCCACCCGCCGCCCACCCCCTACCATGGAGAAAAAAGGCATCCTTAGTAGTAGCTATGGAGAAACAAGCCAAGGAACACCTCTTCCAATGAATTATAGCTGCACCACATGTGCTTCCAAAATGTCACCCTCTTACCATTTCCCACCCTAAACCCAACCCTTTTAATAAACTCCTCCCACTTACTCCTAATAGCTTCCACAACCCTACTCTATATCTATTCCTTGACGTTTTAGAATGCCAATCCCCTTCTTCCTCCCTATACTTCCCTAAAATCACCTGCTTCCAGAGGGTCTCATTCTCAATTGTGAATCTCCAACACCATTTTCTAAGGAGAGGCTTTTTTAGAGTAGACAAATTTCTAACACCCATGGCCCCACCCTTCTTTCCATATAGACTATCGACCAATTCTCTAGATGAGGCCTTCTTTGAAATCCTTCCCCCCTTCCCCACATAAGAAGTCCCTTTGAATCTTTTCTAGTCTTAAGCCCACATTTCAAGGGATGACAAGTAAAGACATGAAGTAAATTGGAAAGCTAGAAAGTGTGCTTTTTACCAATCAATCTTCTTCCTATTACTAAGTATTGTTAGGGAGATTTACAAAATCAATGATAACAATGAACATCTATCAAAGTCAAGGGGAACACACACTGCTTATCAAACACAACTTCTCTAGTAAGTCGAATGCCTTGATAATTTTTATGGATGTCATTATCATTACTAGAAATCTAGAAATGATGAGGGGGAATTCAAGGACTAAAAACTTATTTGTATAAATTCGAAATCAAGGATCTAGGGAGTCATAAGGTATTTCTTTAGGATAAAAGTGCAATGCTCAAAGGATGAATATTTATTTCCTAACAAAAATATATCTTGATTTGCTAAGGGAGATAGGGATGTTAAGATGTAAATCAACAACACTACAATTGAGCAAAATCATAAACTAGGAGAAAAAAATGGATGATGACTTGGTAGACCATAGCCTCTTCAAAGATTAGTGGAGATTAATTTATTTGTCTCACACCCCACCAGACATTGCGTACACTGTAGATGTGGTAAGCCAATTCATGCATTCACCACATAAATTTTACATGGAGGGAATATACAAAATCCTATGTTACCTAAAGTTCACACCAAGCAAGTGAATCTTATTTTAGAAGAAAGGAAACATGGAATTGGAAGTTTATAGTGATGCTGATTAGGCTGGATCAAATGTCAATAAAAGGTCAACAACTAGATATTATACTTTCTTGGGAGGAAATCTAGTTAATTCATTAAAGAAGAGGCTAGAAGACACGAAATATACAGGGGGTATACAAGGCGGCTAAGGCCTCAAAAACAAAAAACCAAGAGGGACTCACCTCCCCTTAAGTGGATGCTAACCACTCCAAGAAGCCTATAAGGAAGAGAGATTCCTCACCTATATACAATCTAGCCCAGCTCCATAAATTACATACAAAAAAATTCTTGAGTTTCTGAATATTCAACACGCCTCCCCTAAAGGCTAATCTATTCCTCTCATTCCAAACCATCCAAAAAATACACAACGGGATGGATTTTCAAACCTTTTTCCGTTTCTTCTCCACAAAGGGGCCCCTCTAGCTAGTTAAGACCTCCTTTACAGTTTCTGGAAAAACCCACTTAACATCTACTAACCCAAGAACAATATCCCACAGGATTCTGACCACTATACAGTGTATAAAAATATGATTTACATTTTCTTCTTCACAACCATACAAGAAACAGCAGTTAGGGAGTTGCAATCCTCTTATCTGGAGCCTATCCAAAGTAAGCACCTTCCCCCACGTCGCCTCCCAAGCGAAGAAAGCGACTTTGGTTGGAACTCTATCCACCCAAATACATCTTGAAGGAAAAACGGTGTCATTAGGATTGGCCAACAAGCTATACGCTTCCTTGATCTGAACTGACCATTTCTTCCTCCCTTCCAAAGAATTGAGTCTTCCTCCAAAAAGGGCCTATGACCCCTCAAAACATGGAGCAAATCCCCTACCATATCCAACTCTCAATCATTAAAGTCCCTAAAAAAATTTAGATTCCACCCTCCTCGACTAGAATTTTGATCCCACGTTTCCTCTACCGTTGAATTCCTATGTGCAGCCATGATAAAGAGATGAGGGAAACATTGGGACAGCGCTGTACCAGTACACCAAATATCTGTCCAGAATCTGATTTTGGTTCTCTTCCCAACTAAAAACACCATATTATTCGAGCACCAAGCAGATTCTTTTAGGATCTCCTTCCAAACCCCTACTCCAACCGCCCCATTTGCCTTCTTAGACCTCCATCCAAGACCCTTTTACCCATACTTCGTCGTGATTACTTGTTTCCAGAGATTGTCTTTATCACAAGCATACCTCCATATCCACTTACCGAGCAAGGCCTTGTTCAACAAGGCTAGCTTCCTTAGGCCTAACCCACCCTTGTTCTTGTCTGAACAAACCACCTCCTATTTAACGAGATGAGTTTTCCCCTCCAAATTTCCCACAGAAAGTCCCTTTGCACTTTCTCAAGCCTTTTAGCAACAATCTTGGGCATCCGGAAAATAGACATTTGATAAATTGGCATGCTAGCCAAAGTGCTTTTTATGAGTGTAATTCTCCCCCCTTTGGAAATATACTGTCGTTTCCAAAGCGCAAGTCTTCTCCTAACTCTCTCTTCCACCCCATCCCACACAGAAGGAGCCCTATTAGAAGCCCCTAGAGGCAGACCCAAATACAGAGAGGGCAAGGATCCCACCTTGCATCCTAACTCCACTGCCAACTCTTCAATCTCATCCACCTCACCAACTGGGATAATTTCACTTTTGGCCAAGTTAATCCTTAGACCTGAAGCAGCTTCAAATCAGAAGAGAATTCAACCTAGGTGGGTTAGATGTTCTTTGTTAGCCTCATAGAACACAATTGTATCATCAACAAAGAATAAATGGGAAATGTTCAAAGGGGATCTTTCTTTTTTTTTGATAGATAAGCACAGATATATTAAAAGGGCCAAAAAGCCACAAAGTATACAGGGGGTATACACAGTAACCACAGACAAGAAACAAAAAGAAAAAGAGCTGCCTCACCAACCCCTATGTGGTCGCCAGCCACTCCAAAAAACCTAAGAGGGAATGGGACTCCTCTCCAATATACACCTTAGCCCAACTCCACAGATTACATACAAAAGAATTTTTGAGTTTCTGAATAGCTAAAGAACCCCCCCTAAAAACGAATCTATTCCTTTCCTTCCAAAAAATACACAACGGTATGGAATTCCAAACCTTTTTCCTCTTTTTCCCCACAAAGGGGCCCTTCCAACTAAATAACACCTCTTTAACAGACTCAGGGAACACCCACTGAACCCCAAAAAGGGCAAGGACAATCTCCCAAAGAGCCCTAACCACTATACAATGTAAGATAATATGATTGGCATTCTCCTCTTCGCAACCACACAAATAACATCTGTTAGGGAGCTGCCACCCCCTTCTTTGAAGCATATCCAACGTGAGGATCTTCCCCCACGTAGCTTCCCAAGCAAAAAAGGAAGCTTTTGTTGGGACCTTATCCATCCAAATGCAGCTATTCGGAAAGACACAATCGTTAGGACCAATTAGCATATTATAAGCTCCCTTGACCCCAAAGCTGCCATGACCCTCCCCTTTCCTGATCACTGAATCCTCCTCTGAAGAAGTTCTGAAATCCCTCAGCAAGTTGAGTATATCTCTAATCTGATCCAACTCCCAATCATTGAAATCTCTAGCAAATCTGAGATTCCAACCTCCATGACCCAAGCTAGAGGCCCACACTTCATTAACCATAGCATTCTTGTGGACTGTCAAAGTGAAAAGTTGGGGGAAAAGGTGGGACAACGCCGCGTTACCACACCACTGATCAGTCCAAAACATAACTCTAGTCCCCATCCCCACCTTAAACTCAATGCTCTCCCAGCACCAATTCGCCTCCTTCATAATCTCCTTTCAAACTCCCACTCCAAAGGACCCACAAGCTTCCTTAGTCCTCCACCCACACCCCTCTAGGCCGTATTTCACCCCGATCACCTTTTTCCAAATATTGTCCTTCTCATAGGCAAATCTCCAGATCCATTTACCCAACAAGGCTTTGTTCAGCAAGTCAATCTTCTGAATGCCTAGACCACCCTTCTCTTTAGGCTACAAACCACCTCCCAGTTAATTAAGTGAGCTTTCCCCTCCGAATTTGCCCCCCCCCCCCCAAAGGAAGTCTCTTTGTAACTTTTCAAGCCTTTTCGCAACAGCCCTGAGAATACGAACAAGGGACAGGAGGTAGATAGGTATGCTGGCCAAAGTGCTGTTGATGAGAGTGATTCTCCCATCCTTGGAGATATATTGCCTTTTCCACTGGGCTAGTCTTCTCCTCATTCTCTCTTCCACCCCATCCCACACAGAAGAGGCTTTATGATGGGCTCTAAGGGGCAGCCCCAAATAAACAGTGGGAAGAGCCCCCATTCTGCACCCTAGCTCAACTGCCATCTCCTCCAACTCTTCCACTTTCCCCACAAGAATAAGAACACTCTTAGCTAGATTAATTCTTAGACCGGAAGCCGCCTCAAACCATGCCAAAATCTAGCTTAGAGTGGTTAATTGATCTTTACTAGCTTCGCAGATAATGATGGTATCATCAGCAAAAAGAAGGTGGGACACAGGCAACTCCCCTCCCCCTCTCCCCCGAAGGGATCTTCTACCACCCCAAATGCTACATTCTAATAAGAAACCCCCTTCAACAACTCTCCTAATGAGAACATCCAGCACTTCCATTCCCATAACAAAGAGGTAGGGAGATAGGGGATCTCCTTGTCTAAGCCCCTTAGTGCTTGGGAAAAAACTAGCTGGGACCCCATTAACCAGAACTGAAAATTTGGCTGAAGATAAGTAACTCCACATCCACCCCAACCACTTAGACCCAAAGCCCATTTTTTGTAAGACCTTAAACAAAAACTGCTAGTTGATGTTGTCATAAGCTTTCTCAATGTCCAATTTGCAGATGAGCCCCTTCTCTTTTCTTTTCTGCCACAAGTCTATCACCTCATTTTCAATTAAGGAGGCATCAAGAATTTGTCTTCCCATCACAAAGGCATTCTAGGCAGGGGAAATCACCTTTCCTACCACTTTCTTAAGCCTATTCGCTAGCACTTTAGCCAACAATTTATAGAGCCTCCCCAAAAGGCTAATAGGTCTAAAGTCTCCAAGATCCTCAGCCCCACTTTTCTTAGGAATTAAGACCAAAAAAGTATTATTGAGGCTCTTGAGAAAAGAGCTATACTCGTGGAACTCCTTAAACATTTCCAAAATCTCCTCTTTAGCGAAGTCCCAACAGTTTTGCCAAAAGGCCATAGTAAAGTCGTCCGGTCCAGGGGCTTTGTCCCCATTCATCTTCATTAAGGCCAAATGGACCTCAGCCTCTGAAAAAGGAATCTCCAGGTTCTTCACTTCTTGCTGACTGATTTGATCTAGCTGAAGCCTCCCAATATCCGCCTTCCATCCCATATCTTCTGAAAGCAACTGCTGGAAAGCATTAGCAATTCCTTCCCTCACTTCCTGCTCCTCTGAAAGCCACTCCCCATTAATTTTAACTCTATCCAAGGAGTTGTTTCTACGATGAGCATTTGCCATACGATGGAAAAAACCCGTATTTTTCTCCCCCTCCCTTAGCCAAATCTCCCTGGAAAGTTGTCTCCAATGAATTTCTTCTAGAAGCAGCCACTTTTTATAATTTTCTTTTGCTTCCTTTTTTAACTTTGTTTCCTCCACAGTCAGACTTCTCTCACTCTCCACCCAGAAAGGAAATCTAGTTACTTGGAGAAGTTAAAAGCAACTAGTAGTAGTTGGATCTAGTGCAAAAGCAAGTTTAGAGCCATGATTGAAGAGATTTGTGAACTACTCTAGATAAAGATCATTCTTGTAGACCTTGGCATCGGTTTAAAAGACCCATATATATATAGACCTTGGCAAGTTTAGAGCCATGACTGAAGAGATTTGTCAACCCATCTTTTACACACACACACACACACACACACACACACACACACACACACATATATATATATGCAATGGAATATACGGGAGATTATCCATTTTCAACATCATCCATCTCATGAGAGAGGTTTAGTGTATTGCTTTCAGGATGGATCCCATAATTATACTGCTTTGAGAATGGATCAACTTTAAGTGGATATTGCTTTATAATAACGAAAAAGACAATTTCATCCATAGGAGCAGTGTAATTATTGAGGTATTTATTCAAGTTTTAGTTTGCGCTATATACCATTTCTTATTCCTTTTTGATAAGTTTTAGTTTTTCTTTATCAATAAAAGTTTATTTTGTAATAAAAAAAAAATATGTTGCCCTATTCCTAACTAAGATAGTTAGCTTACCCCAAGCAACAACTTGGTTTATATTATTAAAGAACAAGTTTATCCTTTGTTTTTCATCTTCAATGAATGCATGAGAAATTTCATTGAACTAGGACATACCATACATGAGCATTAAAATAACTAATAATTTTCTCTTACACATATATCAATGAAAAGTTAAAGCAAATAATAAATTATGAATTACCTACCATGGAATAGTTGTTTAATAAAAAAATGTAAATATGCAAAGGTAGGGCACAATTTGGTCATGAGCAACCTCCCTAGGTAGCCCTTGGCAGCCATAACAACAAATATGTAAGGCTGAACAAAAAAAATGAAAGAAAAAGCTCACATATAAACTTAGTAAAAGAAGGACATACCAGTGAATTTTCACTTCCACTAGCGATGAATGTGCAATGGAACCCACCAAAGCAGGATCTTATCACATATTTATTTTGCTTGTGGCCCGTATACTTCAGTGGCTTCTCCCACTTCCCAGCAACATCCCACATATGGATCTCTTCACTGTTTAGGTTGACTATTAGGAACTTACTATCCCTGGAAACTGAAAGGGATGTGATTGAATAGTCCTCCGAAATGACATGCTCAGCATTTGTTCCTACATTCAATATCCGAATTTCTTTGTCAGAAAATATGCTGATAAGATTTTCCCCATCAGGTGTCACAGCAAGATCTGAAACCTTGGGCATCCTCATCCCTTTCCATGCCTTTATCTCGTTGCCATCACAGTCCCACATGTAGATGCCCTTTTCAGGGTCAGAGCTTCCACACACAATTCGCTTCGAGTCAGGAAACCAAGCGCATGAGCTGACAATGAACCCATGATCTCCAAATGTGTGCTTGCAAGTACCTGTTTCCACATCCCATAACTTGAGAACTTCCCCATTTCCACATGTGAGCAACATTGTGTCATCGGGACTCCATGCTACAAAGGATACAGGGTTTTGGTGGCTTTGTAGCATATGTCTCAATATCAGTACCCCATTTTCCAACACCTGAAACAAAAATTTCAAAAATAGAATCAGAAGCTGAAGCATTTTTAAACCATTCAATTTCCTCATTTTGCAGTTGAAGAAAGAAAGCAGGAAAAATAAGGCAGCCCCTTACCACTTGAGCAACCAGAAACTCATTTACATTATCCTAAGAATTCCTTTTAGTCGGCTCAAAGAGTCAGCAAGTCAAATTAGGCTGAATTTCTAGCCAAATCAACCAGTTTAGAACAACAGCCCCCAATTCAAGTGACTTAGCCTTTCACAATAAAGGACTGGCCTGAACTACACAAGCACACTATTCTTAGGGCAAAAAAATGATTGTTTTGTCTCCTAAAACATATTGAAATATTATATCACATATGACATGACAAACAGTTCAGAGTCTTTGTTACCAGTCAATGATTCCTACCAAGAAACAAGGGAAAAAAAAAAACCAATGTTCTCACATTAAAAAAAAAAAAAAAAAAACCAAAAAAAAATTCAATAGCAAAGGAATGCCTGCTGTTTACACCACAGTATGCAGAAGTTCATGGAGATACTTTGGAATTTTCTCCCATTTCTATCCTTCCAAAAAGCTTAAAGGAATTCCAAATGGAAAGCCATCATAACACCCTTAGTCTCCTAGCATTACCCCACTATAAGATCCCTTAAAGGGAGGAAATACCCAACTCATAACCAAGACAATGATGGCCATTTTCCTTGGGCAAGTAAAATATTTTGGTTTAAAGAATTCTTTTTTATTTTTTTTTTCATTCAAAACAATAAGCCAAAGTAAAAGCAGAGATTTGATTGAATGTGGAGAATAATCTCAACCAAGGACAACCACAGGGTTGCAAAACCAGCAGGCTCAGGACAAGATACAAAAACAAAGAGACCTCTATTGTTCCAAATAGCCCTCCAATGCCCATCTGGAGAGGTTAAACTAGATATGGATCCATCCTTATTAAGCTTGAAAAATCCTGCAGGAGGAATCCACTAAAGTTTACTCCTTGACTTACTCTTACTAACCTAGTAGCCTCAGTTGCAAACAGTGATGCTAAATGCAATATCAGAACATTCATTAAAAAGTGAAACCCAAAAAGTAGTCAGAAAACAAAATTCTACCCACAAATTATGTTGTGAATCTTGTTTATTTTTTTGATAGGCAAAAAGAGGACATGTATTAAAGGCACCTTTAAATAGGCAAAACAAGTACACACGAAGTATACAAACAAAGCCTAGTAAAGATGAGAAAGTAAGGAAACCTTCTCCTTACTTGGAACCCAACAAATCTACAAAATCTACATATAAAGAGTGTGGTCCTCTATATACAACCTAGCCCAATTCACAAAAGTATACAAAAATGCAAATTTAATCGCCTAATCAGATTGCTCCACATCATTGAAAGCCCTTCTGTTTCTTTCCTTCCAAATAGTCCACCACAAGCACAAGGGAGCGGTCCTCCATGCTTTCTTCTGATTGTTACCCATGAAAGAGCCATGCCAGCCCAACAAATTCCTTCTAATTGAGGAATGCAAAACTCACTCCACACCTAAAAGGGAGTAAATCAAACTCCACAACATTCTTGCTTTGGGGCAAAAAAGAAGCAAGTGATCTGTGGTTTCCTCCTTAATTTTGCACAAAAACACCTATTCAGGAGATTCCAAGCCCTCCTCTTAAGTTGATCTAAAGTTACAATTCTAACCCATGTCGATTCCCAGGCAAAGAAGCTGACCTTCATTGGAGCCCAACTCTTCCACATGATACTGAACATAAAAGGATCTCTAGGTCCTTTAGAAAAGGAGCTATATAAAGATCTAACTTAGAAACTATCGTTCTTGGAATCGTTCCAACTCAGAGTGTCCTCCACATCCCTCTTAACTACTAAAGGATGTAATTTCTGAAACAAAGTTTCCACATCACCCAGCTCCCAATCATTAAAATGTCTTGAGAAACGAAGGCCCCGACTGCCCCTGTCCCCATCCTACTCCCAAGCCTCCACCACCCATTCATCTTTGTTGACCACACAAGAGAATAAACTTGGGAATGCTTCTTCCAAAGTTTGGTGCCCATACCACAAGTCTTTCCAGAATTTAATCCTTCTCTCATTCCCAACTAAAAAGTGAGATCTACTTCTTATACCCTCCCATTCATTTCTAATGGTCTTCCACACCCTAACTCCATAACTTTCCCTCACTTCTCTCAAACACCACCCCCCTTCCTTTGCTCTGTACTTCCCTATTATGATTTGTTTCTAGAAGGGCTCCATTTTTGTGGCAAATCTCCAACACCACACTTCCCAAGCAAAGCTTTGTTGAGAATTACAAGGTTACAAATACCTAGCCCCCTTCCTTCTTGCCTAATTGAATTAGATTCTAATTCACTAGATGATGTTTTTTCTCTAGAGCACCATCTCCCCATAGGAAATCTCTTTGGATCTTTTCAAGCCTTGAGCTAACCTTTCTTGAGATAACAAATAAAGACATGAAATAAATCGAAAGACTTGATAAAATCCTTTTGATCAAAGTAAGTCTTCCCCCTGGAAAAGGTGTTGTCTCTTCCACATCACTAATCTTTTTATGAATCTCTCTTCCACTGCATCCCAAACCCTAGAAGATTTAAACAAGACTCCCAAAGGTAGACCCAAATAAGAAGTGGGCAACTTCCTTATTCTACAACCCAACACCGAAGCTAAATTCTCCATGTTAAGAACCTCCCCTATAGAAATAACCTCAACCTTATCCAAATTAATTTTTAGCCCAAGATTGCCTTGAACTACATAAACACCCAACTCAAATATCTCAACCAATCACTGTTAACCTTGCAACAAATCAAGGTGTTGTCAGCGAACAAGAGGTGAGACACAAACATCCCCCCTCCACCCTTTCTTCTCACCTTAAAACCAGAAATTAAACCACCACTCTTAGATTTGCTCAACATCTAATTAAGAGCTTCCATAGCCATAATGAAAAGATAAGGAGATAAAGGGTCACCTTGCCTCAAATCCCTAAAACTCTAAAAGAAGCCCAAAGGACTTCCATTAATAAGAATAGAAAAGCTAGCCGTGGAAATACACCAATCAATCCATCTTATACACTTTTGGCCAAACCCCATTTTAGACAAGATCGCCAATAAAAAGTCTCAATTGACATGATCCTAAGCCTTCTCAATGTCCATCTTTAAGATAAGACCCGGAGTGTTGCTCTTTAACCTAGAGTCAATGGCTTCACGGGCAATGAGCACTGCATCAAGAATCTATCTTCCTTCTATAAAAGCATGTTGAAAATCTGAAATCACCTCTCCCACAACTTTCTTGAGTCTATTTACCAAAACTTTAGCTAGTAGCTTGTACACGACCCCTACAAGGCTAATGGGTTTAAAGTCTTTCAAATCTTCAACACACCCTTTTTTGGGACCAACACCACGAAACTGGTGTTTAAGCTTCTTTGAAAAGTGCCATGGGTGAAGAGCTCCCTAAAACAATCCATGATCTTGGACTTGACAGAATCCCAACAAAATTGCTAGGATGACAAAGTAAAACCATTTGAGCCTAGAGCCTTTTCCCCACAAAGGCTATTGAGAACATCCAAAACTTCCTCCTCCGAGAAAGGCCCCTCTAGGATGCTGGAGGATTCTCTCCCCAAAACTTTAAAGCACAAAACCCTAATGGTCAGCCTCCAATCCCTTGACTCGGCAAGAAGAGTATGAAAAGCTCTACAAACCCTATCCTTTATGTCATCAACCTCAGCCAAAAGAGCACCATTAACTCTCACTTTGGTCAACAGGTTGTTTCTACTACAAGCATTAGCCATTTTGTGAAAGAACCTGGTGTTCTTATCTCCTTCCCTTAACCAAGTTTCTCTAGACTTTTGTCTCCAAGAAGTTTCTTCCAATAAATCCCACTTTTTGAACTCCTCCCAGGCCAACCTTCTAGCCTCAACTTCCTCAAGGGAAAGAGGAGCAACTCACTCTTTGGAGTCCCAAAAATTAATGAGGGACAGGTTGTGAATCTTGTTTGTTCTCAAAGTTTCTACATTCCTTTCCAACCAGGAGACTTAAATAGTAGCCAAGGCTTGATTAATGAAAATTTGAAAGTTCTAGCTGATTTAAATGCATGGTTGTGTAGTTTCTTTTTCTTCCTTCTAATCCTTCTTTTACTTTTCTCAAAATCCCTGGACTACTGTATTTTCTGTTTAACTCCATAAACCTATCATCCTCTTTCTCTCCTCTACCCTGATCAAGTGGAGATGTAACTTAGCAACCATGAAGGTGCACTACATTATCAAAGAAATAGCTGGTCTATTGCCTTGCGATCTTCATGCTATTTTGTGCTCTCAAATCCACTAGTTGAGAAAAAGTTCTTCAAGGGGTGTCCCCAACTAGGAATTTTGTGGAGTTCTTTTTTTATTTATTTATTTATTTATTTATTTATTATATATATATATATATGAGAGAATTTTGTAGAGTTTATTATACATGCAATCATGCATTATAGCTTCTCAACTCCATTTTTTCAATGTCATGTGTCACTCTCTTTTTTTTACCCCTGGATTATGGAAGGAGCCTTATCCTTTTGTTCCATCAATTATTTTTTTCATCATTTTGTTCAAATTTAGTTTTCCATTTGGCTAACAAAGTATAGGAGAGAATTGATTGAAATTAGAACATCAGTCAGTCCTTGAAGAGAAAAGACGAAAAGACTTCTCTGTAGTACCACACTTTTAAGAGATAAGTAATCCAGGAGCAAACAGAATCAACCTACTAAAGAACCATGAAAAATGAACTTTTCCACTCAAAAGGTCCTCCAAGACTTCCTAAGGGAAATTTTTCTGACCACTCTGCCACTCCTTTGATAACTCCCACTACCCTTTAATTGTGAAAGTGAGATAATTGAAAAACGACTGCTCATATAGGTTAGGGGAACGTGACTCGAACTAAGGGTTGACCCTTGCAGATATATACCTTTATCCACCAACTGAGATATGCACACAAAAGCAAAATTCAAAATTCTGCTTCCTAATAAACATGCTAAAGGATAACACAAACAGTACCTTCCAAATGATGGCTGCACAGTCCCTTGATGACGAGGCTAAGTATTCCCCATTATGAGAAAACTGTATGAACCAAACCTCATGCTTATGCTCAGTCAAAATCTGTGAAAATGAGAAATAAGTGTAGCATGTATCTTAAAATGACAGAGTAGCAATACAAATAAATCATTTGCAAATGGTATAATCAAAAGAAGCAACTTGTGCTATTCTATAATCATGATTCAAATCTTGTTGGCAGTTTGATACATGTATCACACATATGTGCAGTGCCATATTTGTTCCTCCTTAGATTCCTCACTTCGTACACAGGGCCATATTTGCTCCTTAGATTCTTTACTTCTTCCATTGCAAATAAAAGTGTATTTTTCCAAAAATTCCTGTGTATGGAATCTTTTTTTTACTTTTTTTTTTTCTGAATAATCATCAAATAGAACATGAAGGACAAGTAGTCCTTCGACTAAGAAAATCATGATCACCAAATACAACTGCAACTCCCAAATACAACCAAAACACCAGAGGGAAAGGGCATTCAAGACACAAAACAACTGAGTCCAGGGAAGTAAAAACTCCCCAACTAAGACAACCAGGCAGACCTTCAATCAATTTTTCAGAATTCCCCACTCATGTTAGATCTATTTTTGGATGTGCCTAAGATTCAATTTTGGGAGGACTAGTGGTGGGGGAATCAAACATTTAAATTTGTTTTGTTCATCTCTTTTCTTGCATTCAAAAGCAAACCTGAGCTGATATTGTAAACCTCCCAGTTAATTCTGATGGATCTTTCACTTCAAATTTCAGTTTCTCAGAAATTTCAGATGTCTAGAGATTGAAGAATTTATTATGCCTTTTTTATTTCTAAATGGAGTCTATATTTCTTAATCTCTCAGGATGCGACCTTGCAAGAGTACAGTGTTTTCTTCAAAATCTTTCCCAATTGTTGCCTAAAAACCATGGTCAACTGTCCTTTATCCATTCCAAAATGATATGGAAGGCCACAAAGTTCCTTTTTAGTTCAAAGATTTGGAGTGACCAATAGCTATTGAAAATGTTGCATTGGAACCGAGGCAATTGATTTCCTTTCCAACGAGTTACGAGAATAATTTGGAACTCTTGGGTGCTTTCTAAAGCTAGTTTTTTTGCATGGGAGGCTAGTTTGGGAAAGGTGTTGACAATAGATCAACTTCAGAAAAGAGAGTGGCCTTTGGTCAATATATATTTTCTTTGTAAATACGAGGAAGAATCCACAAATCACATCCTTCTCCACCGTGCCAAAGTCAGGGTCCTTAGGCAGTTGCTGTTTGCTCTTTTCAATGTTCATTGGCTGCAAGCTACTACTGTTAAAGAGACTCTAGTAGGGTGGCATGGTTCCATTATGGGTAAAAGACGCAAGAAGGTTTGGAGAGTAACCCCTTTGCATATCTTTTAGAGCGTATGGAAAGAAATGAATTAAAGGTCGTTTGATAATGAGGAGCATTCAGATCAACATTTGAAGAACTCTTTTCTTAAAAATTTGTTTTCATGGGTGAAAATATAGATAAATATAGGTTTTATGTCTTTATTTGATTTTGTTGAATGGTTGGGTTCTTATTAAGAGAGGGAGTTGTTTTTTGTGTTCTCTCTTGTTCGATGTGCCTTTTCGGAGCTATTTGTATAAGTCCCATGTACTTTGGTGCGTCATCTTTTGGCAATAAAAACCTCATTGAAAAGTTAATCCCCATACAAACCTTAAGCCAAAAGTCCTTAGTAAGACCTTCTCATTGTGTGATGTGTAGGGCCATTGGAGAGATGGTGGATTATCTATTTATGGTAGAAATGGTTTCAATTGTCACATGTCTTGGGTGACTCCTCATAGGACTTGCAACATGATTGAAAATTCTTATGAAGGTTCGGCTACAAAAGAAAGAACTAGGATCCACTGATCTAGTGCAATATTGGCTAGTGTGGATTAGATTGACATAAAAATGTACAAGAAATTTTCTTGAAAACATGAACTTCCTAATCATTTTTTGTTTTTATAAATAGAAGGAATCCCAAACATTTTCCATAGACAAAAGGAGAAGGATGACTTCCTAACCATATCAGTGGGGTAGGTGTATTTTCCTACTTCTTTGTGGATGTTAATAACCAAAGGGTTTGCTAGGGTACTATTGAGAAGCATATTGCTTGATTGACATGTATGTGATTTTAGGAGTAAGGTATCTTTCCTAGGAACTCTCAAGTTGAAATTTGATGGATATGGGAATCCTAGTTAAATGGGTGTAGGAGGCACTTAGTGATCCTAGCCGTTCTTGAGGACTTGAGAGCTAGTAGAGCATTAGGCATGATGTGGTTTCTGATTGAGAGGGGCAATACAGTACTTATTCAATGAGCAAGAGATAGAGTGGCTCTTGGAGATATGCTATGCCTATTTATGAGGCAGACATCAGATGATTTAAGAAAACTGTAAGTGAAGTTCAGCAGGATTGGAGGTATTCTAATCAAGAATCTGATTTTCTACCTAAAAGGCGAATATCAGTCTTAGAAGCCTCCAAAGGTCATTTACAAACACCCTCTCAGGTTGTTCTGAAAGAGCTTTTTAACTTTGAACTATAGCCATAGTGAAGCCACATGTTTCCATAGTCTATCGTGTAGCTTAATCATTTCTTTTTAAAGGGCACCTAATGAAGATGAATCTCTAAGATATACATCAAGAAAAGGAATTACTATTAGTTGTAATTAAAGTAGGATTAGTGTTACTTGGAATTAAATTAGGATTAGTATTTGTTGGAGTTAAATTAGGATTAGCTAATTAGGTTATAAAACAATTAGAATAAGAGGCATAATGAGTTATTAGAATCCTAGTAGATTTTGGATTTCTTAGAAAAGCCTATAAATAAGGCTAATCGATGTAAATCAAATCGATTGATTGATGTTAATAATATTATGTTTTCTTTGCAAGTGTTGCAATCCTCGATGGTTAGACTCCATTGATTTTTTTCTAGATGAGACTCCTAAAAGGGCTTAGTGAGACTCTAAGGTTTTTATCTCTTCTTTTCGTATCTTCTTTCTCTATATTTTTTTATTTTATTTTTTTCTCTACCATAAACTTTATCACTTGTTCCTCACCTTAAACCCTAAAAAGTAAAAAGTCCACTTATTTTATTGTAGGCAACCATCCTAGGTTGTCCAACATCAGCACCTTAACCTTGGTTGACTCCTGTTTACTACCCATAGCTATCGTAGAGCTTAATCATTTCTTTCTAAAGGGCATCTTAACCTTCCTTCTGCAAATATTTGTTATTTTTTAATCACATGTATGTCATTTCGCATAAAAAAATTGATTCAATTGTGATAGTTGGGGTTTAATCTTCAAAGACACCAAATTTCACCCTAAGATCAATACAGTTGATGCTTCTCTTCTGCTAATTGGATTTTCTATATAGACAGTATATCAACTGCTTCAAGTTCCAAAATCCATTGAGTTGAATCAAGATTTCAAGCTTATAGACCATTTTGGAGGACATTATCAAGAAAGTTCAACAAAGCTCATTATTTAGCTGTGTTAAACTGGGTGAACAACCAGAATTTAGGAGATTTCCTCCATGCTAAGTGCAGATGATTCTAGAGATCAGACTACTCATCACCAGACAAGCATCATGAAAAGTAAATCCAGATCAATTCCTGCTTCCTTTCGGTTAAGGATAAAATTCAGGTACTGGTGAAATAAATCACAAACTTACACTTCCATGATCTTATCCTAAATTTTTTTTGAAGGATTAACCAGTGACAATGTTATCTTATAAGACCCAAAGGGCTAAATCCATTGCCTTCACTAATTTAGTGAATCAACAAGAAGTGGCATTGCTGACCTACATGCTTGTGACACTTAATTCAATCCTTGACTTGTTCAAATAAATCATAATAACAAATGCAAAAATGCCAACATAATAGCTTAAAGTCTCAGCATTCAACAACCCGAACTAAGTTGCATATGAGATGTTTAGGTCCCTAGATTCAAATTCTAGTGAAGTAAATCAAATGAACAAATATCTCTCTGAACTTGAACAATTTTTCTTTAGAGAATCAATTAACTTACTAATTGAAGTCTTTGAATTTTGAAGGTAATAAAAATTGAACCAAGGTAAAAAGCACACCTGAACTGTTTGAGTAGGGATCTGATCTCTACCACAATAATGATCCTCATAGAGTGAAATTTCTCTGAATGAATTGTGATAGATACAAGAATCCATCTGAGCAGTAATAGCAGTTTCAACCAAATGTTCCAACCGTCTTTCTGGCAATGTAATTGGTGGTGGTAGCAATTTTTCCAACTCTACCAACGATTTCCTTCTTAATTCACAAATACTGCTATCATCTATCTTACCCATTCCCATCTCCTTTAACGAGAGCATACCGGCTGCAAGGTTATGGACTTTCTCCCTGCCCACCTTTAATGGTGAAACCCGTTTCCGTAAAATAGCCAAAGCAGAAGAGTCATCCCCACGACTCAAACACTCCAATAAACACTGCTGAAGTACTAGAAACAAAGCTGAAGCTCGTGTTTCATCAGTCAAATCTTCAATTCCATTAAGTATACCAATGCTGTCCTCCCAATTTGCATTAAGAACTTGCATCTCAAGCAACTTAGACTCTGGGGATTTGTGTGAAATACCGGATTCAGACTCTAAACAGGATGCAGAATTTTTGTAGCCTAGTGAATTCAGACATTGAATTATAATCCGCACAAATTCATGCTTCTTTATTAGGCGCTTTGGGCCAAGCATTGCAGTCACATTCTCCATTGATGTGGGATCTCTCTGATTCTAATGATGTTTTGGTGAACTTCCTCCCGTTTCATATTTGAGAATTCCCATTTCTTCTCTTCCATTGGCCATAAGTCCCAATGTTAAGGGAGCAATCAAAAATAGGAAATTTTCTAAAATCAAAATCCAATTTTCCAGGAAAAACTTAGGCCAGATGCCCAAAATCTAAAATACTCAAAAACCTCAAAATGATTAATAGAAGGAGGCAGAAATATTAATACACAAGAGAACCAAAAGCAGTCCTAATCCAAATATCTAATGACTGATACAAAACCTTTGCATAATGCCAATTTCCAAGTAGCCAGAACCTCAAAAAATAATCAAATAAATTATCAAAGTAAAAAAAAAAGGACACCAAAGAACCCAAAACAACACTTGCCCAGATACCTAAAAGGTGGTGTCAAAACTCAGCAAGAGAGACCCAAAATTCCAACAACCCAAACATTTCCTAATACCCAAAATGTCAAAATAATGATGGTAATAACCAGAAAAAACAAACATAACAAGAAACGCAAAATCAAATTGACCCATCTTCCTACAGTGAATATAAAATTTTGAAAAAATAAACGCAAAAACGCAAAAATTTCACATACCCATATGGTTCCTCTACTCAAAATTACAAAATGAAGATTGAAATAGGCAGAAAAGGAACCAAAGCAAATGCTAACCTAAATTCCTAATAAGATGATATAAAGCCTGCAAAAAGCAAAAAGAGCCGATAGAAATACTAACTAAAACAAGGGGCTGAAGCTGTTGACTGAGATGATCGAATAATCGATTGTAACGTGTGTGGGGGAAGGGAGCTTTGAAATGAACTGCGGGAGGAGATCAGAGTTCAATTGGAACGGAAGAAGAAGCACGGAAACCGCGAGCTGTACGGGCAACTCTTTGATGCGACGTCGTTTTCCTTGCTTTTGAGCAGTCAAACGATGTTGTTTCTTTGGTTTTTTACTGGGCAAGTCGCTCAAACGACGTCGTTTCTTTCGTTTTTAACAAGATAAAACGGTGTCGTTTTTCGTTTTTCCCCCTTTTTTTTTTTCTTTTCCTTTTTTTCTTTTCGGATGATGCCATGTGAGGGATATTTGATTAAAGTAATAAAATATAATTTCAAATTGGAAAAAATGATACTCACTTTTTGACCATAAAAATTCTATTATTATTTTGTTGGAAAAGCATGCTAGGATAGAAAACTTTTATTACCTTGAGTATATATGTCTTTCACTATGGCAAGGGGGTAAGACTTTCACATCCAACAAATGCTATAAGAGTGATTGGTTTGATACCCGGTTTCAAACACAAGCTAACTTTTGTTGTACAACTTTTGGTATCTCATAGTTCAATCAGAATGAATGGGTTTGTTTGGTTACTGTTTTTAATACAAACTAATCTTTGTTGTGCAACTTTTTATATCAATAGTTCGATCAGAATGAATGGCCTATTTGGTTACAATTTTTAAGAATTGTTTTCTATTCTTGAAAATAAAAAACATGTTTGAGGATGGGGATATGTTTTTATTTTTTATGTTTTCTGTGTTCTAAAAAACCTACCTTTTTGAGAATAATAAAAAGATGTTTTTATTATTATTTTTCACTGTTTAAAGAATAGATTATTCTCCATATTTTTTCACTATTTAAAAAGCTCTCTATTTAAGAAAATTCTCCATGTTTCTTCATTGTTCAAAAAACTCTTTGTTTAAGAAAATTATAACTGATATAAAATTTTTTAAATGGAGTAATTTTTTTAATTTAAATGAATTGCGCATATTAAAATTATTTATATATTTATAATATCAAGTTAATAGAAAAAAACTCTTTATTAATTTATTAAAAAAAAACTTTCAAACATGTTTTTTTGTTTTACTTATTTTTAAAAACCGTTTTATTAATTTAATCAAACTTTTTTTTTTTTCTAAAAACACCAAAAACTGTTTTCAAAAACTGTTTTTCATAACAGTTTTCATAAACAACAACCAAACAGACTCTATATTTTTAATTTATGGGTTGATTTTGTTTTCTTGGGTTTGTAAGGTTCTTAAGAACCACTTTCATTTTTTATTTTTCTCTTAGCTTTCATTTTTTATTTTTTTATTTTTAATTTTTATGTTTTTAATGTAATTGCATTGATTATGCAATTAAAAGTTTAACCATTGTAATTCAGTAGAATTAATTATGGGTTGTTTAATTGCTTTAATTATGCAATTAGTAGTTCAATTGCCCTAGTAATTCAGTAGAATTTAATAATTTATTGTGGAGTTGCTTAATTGCATTGATTATGCAATTGAAATAAATGACTCTAATTGCCAACAATAATGAAGTTAAATGAGCTCTTACAAGCTTTAAATTTATGGATCAGAAGCTCAATTCGGAAATTTATATGGACCAGGATACAATTTTAAAAATTAAACTGCTTATTATTATTATTTTGATTGCATGTATTAGTGGAATAATAATAAAAATAATAATAATAATAATAAAATATATCCTAGAAAAATATTTTGATGCATAAAATTATAGGATTGAGAAGCCTGAATAATTTTAGAGATGCATAAAATGTTAGATAATACAAGTTTAATGCAATTAATTTTCTGATTAAGAAAAATCCTTGATAATTTTGGAAATGCAAAAATTAATATTAATGAGGAAATTTAAACTTGGTAAAATTAAGATTTTAATTGTCCAAAAATTTGTGCATAAAAATTCCATGAATTTTTTATAATTAAGGAATTTTAATTTGGAGATCTTAATTAGTTAATTATCCAACATTTAAATTTCATAATTTTTTTTAAAGTAAGAAATTCAATTTAATGGGTAATTATAAATTAAATAAGTGAAATTAATTATTTAAAATTTAATGCATGAAAAAAATTGGATTCAATTTTGGATGTGCATAAAATTTTAGAAATTAATTAATTAATTATTAGATTATGGAAATAATTATGAAAAATAAAGTTGATTTGAAAAACTATTTTGAAAATTTTTAATTGGATTAATAAAGATGATAAAGCCTAAGGTCTTGTTTGATAATTGTTTTTTAAAATAGTTCTTAAAAAATAGTTTTTGAAAATTGTTCTCTAATGTTTTGTAGAACAAAAGTTTGTTTGGGAACCTAAAATTGTTTTTAATATTTTTGAATATGTTTTAAAAATAATTTTTATGTCCATAGCTTTATTTTGAATCATTATATATGTTTGTATAATTATTCTTTAAAACAACTTTCAAAAAACAATTAAAAGAAGTTATCTGAAAACACTTTATTTATTGTTTTTTTTAACAATAAAAAAAAAATAGAAAATAGTTTTTGATTACCAAACGTGTTTTTTAGTTTTTTTGTTCTAAAAAATAGAAAATTGTTCTTGAAACAATTGTCAAACAAGACCTAAGTCACTTTCTATTTTTTTTTTTATTCAAAAAATAGGAAGTTGACTTTTCTTGAAGTATTGATAGGTCCAATTTGGCAAGCTTTTGATAAAAGAAAACTTGGTACTTTCTATAATTAGAAAATTTTTGGAGAAAATTAATGTTTCATGAAAAATAAATTTTCCATAAATAAGAAGTTGGAAACTCTTATTATTTTTCAAAAACTCAAGTTGGAGAGGGTCTTGACAAATCCACGACCTCCCACTACTAAGTTCAATTTGGCAATAAGTACAGGCCTTGTAAAGATGGGCATGCTTATGGTGTCATATTAGATATTAAACTTCCTTTATGGATAAACTAGATATGTTTGCAGTGAAAGATAGTTGAACCAACGACAAAACTTTTTCACTCAGTAACATTGATGTCAATGGTAGTTGTTATACACTTAATTTAATTTGGATGGTACAACTACTTAAAGTAGTCCCTTCCATTCTTTTCAGGTGGCCAAATATATGGTTTGTTAGTCTCATCTTGTGATTGATCATAGTTGGTGAAATCGATTAGATAATTGTTCTACCTAATTGTAAGAATTTAGGCTTGCCCAATGTAGGATAGAAAATTCTTATGAAATTGGGATACCATAGTAATTAATTTTATAGTTTTAGAGTGCACTATAAAATACTTAAAATTATTGAAAAACTAATGAATGTTAATTCATTTGTTGTTTTAAGTATTCATTATTTTAATGCACATTTAATTTACATTTGCTATAGATAATCATATCTTCTAGTCCACTTACAATCATTCTCACCCAAAACAAAATTAATTGAATCAAGCTAAAGAAGGAATTTAATCACAATCCTTACTGTAGAGCAACTCCTTTGGATGACTCAACAACTTGCACCAATTGCTCCTTTTGAATCATTCACATAGAATGAAAAGCATAGGATGAAAAGGAAGCATACCCTAAGTGGAAAAAAGATGACGAGATAACAAGGTGTTGCATCCGTGGGTCACTTGACAATATGCTAAAACAACAACATCAATCATTTTCTTTTGCATATGATATCCTTTTCAACATGTAGGAGATGTTTAGTTACAGGGGACGATTTGCTAGACAAGTAACCCTAAGGTCCATAATGAACACCAAAATGTCTAAAGGAACCCTTGTTAGAAAGCACATGATCAAGATGATCAATCTCTTTAATGAGATGGAGATCCTCAAAGTAGAGATTAATGGTGAAACTAATATTGACATGGTACTTGAGACCTTACTAGCATCCTTTAGTCAATTTAGGTTGAACTATTCAATGAATAGGATGATCTAGTCATTACTAGAATTGATGAAAGAATTACAAATTGTGAGTGTTTAGTTAGGTTGGAAATTTTGGACAAAATTCCTAAGTGTCCCCTAACTTGATTTTCTAAATCTTCTTCGGACTACTTGACCTTTGAAGATTAAGACTTTGCTAATAGGTCGAGGTTTGTAGCCAAATGTGTGTTGAATGAAGTAAATCAACCCTGTTTTTCATGTTTAAAAGAGTTGAGAAAGCTGAGAGAAATATTTTTGCTAAAAGGCTTTTGTTCCCTTGTTTCTGGATCAATCCAGGTGTAGAGGTTGATCGATCTAACAAACTTGCTTTTAAGATCAAATTTCAACCATCAAATTAAAGGTTTCTTTTGCTTTTTAAATACAAACTTCCCTCATTTCTAGTGAGGAGAAACTGCAGCAGCTGTGAGAGAGAGCTTCTCATTCCTTACCATTTTGAGGGTGTTTGCTTACTAAAAAAATCTCATCCAAGTTTTCCAAGAAAATTTTTTAAATGGATTTTCTGAAAATGAACATGGTTTGATTTTTAAAACATTCATCTCTTATTCTCTTGCTTTTATGCAAAAACTCATTTTCTTCTTGCATGGATTCAAGAAGAGGTTAAGGTTGAGATTGAGCTTGGTGTGGACTCCAAGTGTGCTCCGGAAAAAGAAGGTAAGAAGTTGAAAGTGAAAGGTGCTAGTCAAATGGTTCAGGAAGGATTGGTTTGCTTGAGTAAGGTAAAACCTTGTATTCAATTTTTATTCTTCATAGTGGATGTTTTAGATCGATTGTAGGCCCGTGGTTTTTTTATCCACTTGGAGGTTTTCCACGTTAAAATCCGGTGTCAATTGTCTCTTTCTCTCACTTTACTCTTTGATTTGTTTTCAGTTTTCGATATCATTTATTTTTTGGGCATATATGTTGAATGAAAGATATATGAGCTGAAATAAGTGTGATTATCCATGGAATATCTTCAATAATTTTTCTGTTCATTTTGGTGAATGATATTTTGTAGTAAATTGAAATGAGTTAAGGAGATAATTATTTTTTTGAATTAATTTTAAGGAGTGTTGAAGTATTTGCATGTGAATTGCATTTATAAATTGTTGGGAGAGTATTGGTGCATACATACTTGCTTGTGGATTTTATGCTTTGTTGAAAAGTTGTTGGAAGAAAAGTTTATTTACATTTAGAAGTTCTAGGGTTAGGTAATCTTTGTTGGGGAATTTTTTTTATAGCTCAACAACACCTATTCACCTCCCCTCTAGGTGTAGTCCATTATTAAGATTCACCTTTCACAAATGGTTAAGGGGATTCTCAAGAATCAAAAGTCAATTAATGTAGTTTCAAAAAACCCTTCCAAATCTTCCAAAAAGAAAAGAAAGAGTTTTAACACCAATCCTGGTAATTCATTTAAATCCAAGAAAGGATAAAAGATAAAGTGGATAGGTGACTAGGAAGAAACCCATAGAGAAGTGCTTTCTTTGTGGCAAGAAAGGCCACTAGAAAAAGGAGTACCTTGAGTTCCTCAAAAGAAAGGAAGGTAATCACCGACTTTCAGTTATTAAGTCTTACTTAGTGGTAGATTCCGCTGGTTATTGGTAGATAGATTTTAGAGTCATTGACCATATTTGTAATTCTTTATATAGGGGCTTCAAGTCTGGAAATGACTCAATGATGGAGAGATTGACTTGACTCTTACCTCTTCTGCTTAGATAATTGTTTATACTGTGGGAACAATTAGACCACTAGTTGGAGGGAATAATGTTCTAGAACTCTAAGATTGCTTATATGTGTTGGAGTCTAGAAATAATTTAATTTTAGTCTCTAATATATGTAAAATGAGTTATTCATTTTCTTTTATATCATTGCAACTTTTATGGAAATGAACCAAGTCGAGAATACATTAACTCATAAAAGAAAATAACCTACCACTAATCAAATATACCTTTGATACCTAAGGTTGGGTCATATTAACTTGAATAGAATCCAAAGATTGGTGAGTTTAGGTCCATTAGAAATGTTGGTTCCATTATGTGAATCCTACATTAAATGTAAAATGACAAGGCGACCTTTCAAAGCTAGAGAACGTAGATGTGGACTTGTATTTTTCACATGCGTCCCCACTTGACGGCAAGACTTTTTTTCTTGGTGAAAAACTGATTTTTATAAAACTAGAGTTGCTATTTATTTTTGTTTATTTTAAAAAAGAAAATAAAATAAGAAATAAAACCCTAAAAAAAATGACTCCTCATTTTTGGAAAAGTGTGTCTTTGAAAACTCGAGTCCGAGTCTGAGGTCAAGTTACTTATTAAGCATATACTATTTAGGTAGCACCCTTCTAAGCCCTGAAAGCAGGTTTCTACTGACTAGATTAAGAGGAATAATACAATTTGTCGATAAATCATGGATACCATAAAGATAGCAAAGGTGATTATATCTAAAACCAAATAACACGTTATTCACACCAAAACAAACATACAAAGAAGTAAATCACATGAGAAGGGAAGACAAGCGTACTTGAACTCATCCTAAAGTGCTTTCATGAAAACGTCAAAGTTAGTTTAACAAATATAACATACAACATGCATTATATCCATTCAAATAATCAAACAATAATCAAAGCAATCAAAACAATATCATATATTAGAAAGCTCATAAATAAGGTTTGCATATTTACAAAATTAAAGAAGTAGAAAGTGTAAGAGACGTGTCTAAATAGCACACACAACTCACAATGCGCTTACATATAGCTAGAAGAGGGTTAGCTTACAAATAGTAATAATTAACATGATCAAAACCTCATCTTCTACATGATGCATGTACAACTTAAATTAAGATATAGGAAATTCGAATAGTATACAACACCAAGTTTAAAATTTCCAACAAACATACAATTAAAAAATGAAACCATATAAAATACCAAAAGTGATCCTAAGACTTAAATAAAAGCTCACCTATCCTATGTGACATGTTCACAACACATAACTAAAGTTTGATTAATTTACAAGTGAACTAAAGATGACAAAATGGATAACTTATTTCAAACACTTAGCAAATACTCATAATAGAGACATTCATAAGAAAAAAAATATCTAGAAGCAATATCTCATCATGGAAAAAATCATACAACGTCCTCATTATGTCTATAATACAAAACCAAAGCCAAGATCAAGTTGTGATATACGAATGCATACCAGATTAAAAGATAAAGTAAACATTGTACAAAAATTCCAACATGCAGTCAAAACAAGAGTCTTCAAAAAACAAATCCAAAAAAAAAATAATCTAGAAGGTGAATTTAATTATAAAAAAAATTTAGGGAACATCTCCTACATGTTTAGTTTATCATCTAATGAGCCAAAAAATTTAATAAAATTTGAATAAATTCCAGTATATAAAACCATCTCAAAAGGCTTAAAATAGGATAGAATTTAATAATATGCATATATTGATTTTTTTAACTAACCTAGAAGTGCTATAAAATTATACAAAAAATCATACAATATAGTCAAAATGTATAATTTACAAGAAAAATTATGACAAGGCAAGTATGCACATAGATCAATTTTAAAATCAATAAGCAATACCTTTGTTAAAAAATTAGGATAGCAAAGTGGGTGCAACAAGGGAAAATTACATCTCTCATTTTTGAATTAGATGGTGTGCCTCAAAACCTTGCAGTTGTAAAAGCAACAAGAACATACAACTACTCTAAGAATACTGCTCTTCTAAGAACATAAAACTTGAAACTTGATGTTCGGACCCGCCTTCTTCCATTAAGAGGTTGCTTAAAGATCTCTGGCCATCCTCTGATAGAAAAGGGCCTTCAAAACTTGAAACTTGATGTTCTGACCAGCCTTCTTCCATTAAGAGGTTGCTTACAGATCTCTGGCCATCCTCTGATAGAAAAGGGCCTTCAAAACTTGACACTTGATGTTCTGACCTGCCTTCTTCCATTAAGAGGTTGCTTACAGTTACAGATCTCTGGCCATCCTCTGACAGAAAAGGGTGCCGCAATAGCATAAGAGCGGACCACCGCTCGTCAATGTCCCTATGAAGACAACTTTCCAAGAAATGCCTCCCTTGCGCTGAAATGTTGCTTGGAAATTCTGGGAGTTCAGGGCTGTAAGCTATGCGCCTCAAAAGATCTCTCATGTCGGACCCTTCAAATTGTTCACAACTCCAGACCTGCTTCCCGGTCATCATTTCGATCACCACACACCCAAGGGCCCAAATATCTGAAAGCCAACACTGCATGTTATCTGTCAATAATTCAGGGGACATGTATCGGAAAGTACCTCTCACCCCACAGCATCCCTTATCATCCTCATCCGCAGGGTCATAATAGGCTTCCTTGGCCAACCCAAAATCACCAATCTTTGCTCTGAAATCATTGCAACAAGTCGGCACTAGTAGAATATTATCGGGTTTTATGTCGCAGTGGACATAACCATGGCCGTGAATATAACAGAGTCCTCGAACTATATCCCGAGTATAGCACCTCACCTCACCTCATTCTCCGGCAATCCCACCCCACCAGAATTCTTGATCCGACTACCCAAACTACCCCCACAACACTTCTCCAGCAATATATTGTAGTAAAGTTTTCCGTCACCCGACCTTGTGATTTCATCCCCATAACAGCGCACCACATACGAACTGGAATTCAGAACACCAAGAATCTCCATTTCGCTGCGGAGGGATGACGCTTTGGAGGTTTCCGCTGATTTCACCGCCAATTCAGAGGGCATGATGCAACTGCCGCCATTATCATCAATGAAAACAACCGGTGATTTTGATCTCAATTTTGCAGAGTATACAGACGCAAAACTTCCTTGGCCCAGCTTGTGGGTGCGAATCCAAGTCAGACCATCAGAGTTGTCCAGGCCTCCTCCATGAAAGAAGATCCTCCTCGCAAATTTGAAGGGAAAGCACCTTCGAATCATCCATTCGTAATCGTCGTCATCCTCATCTCTGCGTCTTTTTGTCATCCCCATGTTTATCTCCGTGATCGCAGATGAAGTTCTTTTTCTGAGTCTTGGGTTTATAGGAGAGGGAAGTCTTGGGTTTATAGAAATTGAAATCCCAAATGAAAAAGGCGGGATTTTCAAACTCGAACGGTCACAGAACGAACGCGGGATTTCCAACGGTCACAGAAAGAACGCGGGATTTCCAACGGTCACATAACCAAGCGCACCAAGGCGCAAAGTAGTCCTGCAGCCTGAGGCGCAAGGCGCACCCAAGGCTGGGACCCTACTTCTTCAAAGCTGACATTATCGGGCATACAAATGAAAGTGGAGAGGGGGATGCGTGTGGGTGTATGTGGAATGGTTGGTTCTGAAATCCAGCTTTCTCTCTTGTATCCTCGGAGAGATTCCAAAAATTTCTGGTGAAGTAAGCTGGTTTTGACTGAACTATCTTTTTCCTTACATCAACTTCCCATTCTATTGGTTATTTTCAAATCGTTTTCCTTCTTTCACATTATTTATTGTGATATGGATCATTTGTGATTTACCAGGTGTCTATTGATCAAAGTGTTGTGGATCTTGACATTCCTTTTAGACTTGGTGGGTTTGCTTCGACGACTATACAGCTTCTTGGTATTGTTGGTGTAATGACAAAAGTTACCTGGCAAGTTTCCCATCCTCCCTCATTAAAAACCCCAACTCTTATTTTATCTTCTTTTCATTTCTTTTCTACACATTCTTCCTTCACTTCATATTTTCTCCTCTTCCAATTCTTTTCATCTTTCCTTCTTACTTTTTTTTTCTTGATTCCTTTCAATTGTTTTAAATTTGAAGCACAAAATTTTAAGGAGAAAAAAGAAAAAAGAAAAAAGAAAAAGTAGAATGAATACAAAGACAGAATTAAAATTTTAAAGTTATATTTTTTTTTCGATCAAATTTATGGTGCATTACATAGTCCATAACACATTTAATGAAATAAGAGTTGTCTCTAATTGAGCAAATTGAATGGAACAAAGTTTTATAGATGTATTTTTATGCCCCATTGGCATCCATCATATCATATTAGTGTATTATCATTAAGAGTCTATTAGTGTTATGAATTCATATTGCTAGTTCTTTTAGCTTCTAAGGTTGGTTTATGACTAAAAGATAACCCACAATTCCCAATTTCGTAAAAAAAAAAAAAGTGCCAAAAATTCTAAATTAGGTCTTGTTATAATGTATCATAGCATCACCATATTTATATTATAAGTCTAATGCAGTTGTGACGTACCTATATTTTATAACAAAAGTAATAGTTTTAGAGTTACCTTTTTATGCTAAATTGACATACCACATATCATAGCAGTGTAATACCATCATCGACTTGATGCATTGAGCGAAAGAAAATAGGAAAAAATAAATAAGAGAAGAATATAAAAATCATGGAAAGAAAGAGCATACAAAGGAAAAGAAAATTATAAATGAAAACAAAAAATAAATTATACAATTTTGTGATTATTCCATTGTAAATGAAATAATGACATTATTTTTTAGCATAAGGGATAAGATTTGTTTCCTCCATTTCTTCTCTTTCTGGGATGGCAATCTTCAGGTCTGTACAGAGGTGTTGGAGTAGAAGGATAACAGAATCATTCTGTTGCTTGGGCTTTTGGTTCAGTTAGCTCTCCTGTGGGAGCTTCTGATGTATGGACAATGCCTGAAAGTCTTTCTTCTGTTTCTTTTCCAATTCAGTAATTCCTTTCTGCCTTTCCTCCATTATTTCCCCTTGTTGATCAACTCTTATTCTTCCTTCTTCTTCATTGGGCTCATTTCTGCTCTCTTCCTTGGTTACCTCAGCCTGCTGGTATGTCTCCTTTGAATGATAGGGTAGTGTTTCATGTATCTGGCCTTACTAGGTTGACTCCATTTCCGTCTCCATCAGCTGGGATGATGCTCCTTTTTCCATGCCACTCTTCTTTTTCAAGAGTGAGGTTCTCCAGGACCTCCTTTTGAACTTGTTGGTCTTTCTGATTGGCCTTCTCTTGGTTCATCATTTAAGGTTTCTGAATCTGGATCCTCAATGGGGTTTAGGTCCTGCCCCGGTCTTGGAAGGCCATAGTTAAGCTCTGTTTTTATCTGATGGAACTCCCAGAAGATCCTTTTCAGTTCATAATGGGTAGTGTTTCTCATTCCATAGAATTCCTTGCTTCATTTTGAGTTGGACTGTTGCAATTCTTCCACTTTCTCCTCTATTGCTTGAGAACTTCTTTGAGAATACATAGGCCCCAGTCTTGCCTTTCCCCTATAAGTGTTCTAGGTCAGCTGCTTCTCTTGGAGGGGTGTATCTTCTGATTGGTTTTGCAGCTCCTTTTCTGTCTGAAGCACCTGTAAAAGGGTCAGCAATCCTATTGGTGCTTCCTCCTGTTATTATACCATTTTCATGCATGAGAGTAATTTCATAAAGAGATAAGAAAGGGATAGAAAGTTGTTCAGTTGAGGTTGCTATCATATCCTCATCTTCAATGGTAGACATCAGAATGGTTGGAAGCTAAGGTTCAGCTACTTCCAATGCCTGGATTTCCTCTTCCTCAGCTTGCATTATCTTCTTCTCTCAAAGGCTCAATTTCCAGACTTGGTCCATGCTCCACAGGCAATTCATTTTGGCTTCCTTTTGCTGAGTCCCCCATTCCTTCTTGAACTTCTTCTTGAGCCAATGACTTATACTCAATCTAAGGGATTTGATCTATTTCAACTGTTGGGACAAAAGATACTACCCCTGCATCTACTTCCATAGCTTCTTCTAGTTTGAACTACAGCTGTAGCTAAAGCTACTGCTGCTTCCAATTCCATTTCCAACTTTTCTTTTGTTGGGTTCTCGTCTCTTTCAACTGGTTGTATAATTGATTCAGTGTCCAACAATGGGTCATCTTGCCTTCCTCCCCTTGTCGAATTTGGTCAAGTGGTGTTGCTCCAATTTCCTGCATCTGTGCCTGTTCTCTTTTTCCAAATCTTCTCTTACATTTTCCTATAACTTTCCAGGTGTTCAACCGTGCCTTGCATCCACAATTCTCTTCTCCATTGCCTTGGGCTCATTCTCTAGAAAAGGGTGCCCTTTTAACATCAAGAACATAGTACCTGAGCATGTTAAGTGTTGCACCCTTTGCTAACTTCTTTATATGATTCAGGTATGGAGCTTGAATGAAGTTCTCCTTGATAACTGCAGGGCTACTTACAAATTCTCCATTGGACATTCATAATGTGCTTCAAATCTTTTGACTCTTCCTTCCCCCACCCCACCCCACCCCACCCAATTTAGATATCAATTATATTTTTAATAATTTTTTTTCCTTTTTTAAAACACATAAAAAAAATAAAAAAATAAAAAACTATTTCACATTAAAATAAATTGTTAAAAAATTAGTATTTATTTATTTATAAATTATATTTATTTTTAATATAAAATTGAAAAAAAAAAATTCTCTTGGTGAGAATAAGGATAGACCAGCGGTCATCTCTGTCTTACTCAATGTAAGATTGAGAAAAGAGAGTGGTGATCTCTCTGTCTTAATGAAGATTGATAAAAGTGTAAGGGAACTGTTGGCTGTTCCATATCAGATTTGAAGGGGATCAACCCCTTGATACGTAGACATCACATCTACCTAGAGAAGGATGTCAAAGTTGTAAGTCAACCACAAAGACAACTGAATCCTCTAATGCAAGATGTAGTGAGGATTGAGGTGCTCAAGCTCTTGGATTCAGGCATCATCTATCCCCTTTTTCTTAGACAACCCTTAGGTGAGTCCCAGACAAGTAGTGCCAAAGAATGGTAGAATGACCGTAGTAGAGGATAAAAAATGTGAACTTATTCCAACAAGAATGAAACTGAAAGGACAGTGTGCATTGACTAGAGGAAGTTGAATTCAGTAACAAAGAAAGACCATTTCTTCTTCCTTTCTTGGACCAAATATTAGAGAGTGGTTGGACATGACTTCTACTGTTTCTTATATGCTTACTCAGGGTATTTTCAGATTGCCATAGCATTAGAGGACCCAAAAAAGATCATTTTTACCTACCCATTTGGAACATATGCTTATCAAAGAATGCCCTTTGGATTATGCAAAGTACCAACCACTTTCCAAAGGTGCGAGCAGTATCTTCATTGACCTGGTGGAAATAATCATGGAGGTTTTTAAGGATGACTTATTGTCTATGGTAATGATTTTGATGAATGCTTAACAAATATATAAGGAAAATGCTTAAGAGATGCATAGAAAAGGACCTTGTACAGAATTGGAGAAGTGTCAATTCATGGCAAATTTGGGAGTGGTCCTTGGCTTATATTATTTCAAAAGATGGCATCAAGGTGGATCCTGACAAGGTAGAACTTATTGTGAAACTTCCAGCAACTACCACAGTCAAGGCACTTAGACAATTATTGGGACAAGTTGGCTTTAATAGGAGATTCATCAAGGACTTCTTGAGAATTTCTTAGCCATTATGTGCCTTGTTATTGAAAGAAGTTGAATTCAAGAAGATTATGCATGCCAAGAGGCATTTGATAAGTTGAAGGAGCTTCTAACATCAAGCCCCATTGTGAGACCTCCTAACTAGGCATTACCATTTGAGCTAATGTCAGTGAGATGCTAGTAATTATGCCTTAGGGGTTGTTCTAGGCTGAAGAGAGGAAGGAAGGCCTTATGTGATCTACTATGCCAGTAGAACATAAAGTTCAAAAAACTACACCACTAGTGAAAGGAACTCCTTGTTAGGTATTTGACCATATCGCAAAGCTTATCAAACCAAGATCAAAAGGATTGTTTAGCTCTTATATGGCTTTCTTCAGCTTATGCTCCTTTCTTGACTCCCTTTGTGTGACAAGCCAAGGTGGGTACTCTATATATAAGTTTTTCCCAAATCATAACATGAAAAATGCATTTTTGACACCAAAATAGCAAGACGGCTAGTAAAGACTGATTGCTAAGAAAATTGATAACCATACAACATTAAGTCCATCCAAAAGTGAAATGGTCTAAAAAAGAAATCAACATTTTATGTTTGTGTATGCACCTTGGCAACTAGCCATGCTTTCAGCCTCCAAATAGCACCATTTAGTGGTGTTTGACAACAAAGACATATTTGCAACTAAACATTTCCTTACCTTATGGTAAAGTAGCATAGTCCCATATGCCTCCTTAGTATCAATTAGGAATAGCAATAGCAGATAGAGATAAAAGAAAAAATTGAAAAAGGAAAGGAGAATTGAGCACAAACAAGGTAGTTGGCAAGAGAATACTAGATAATAATGTTCTTTTACCCTTTCCAAGAGCAGTAGAGAGATCAACATTAAATGAGGCAATTGGCTTATTAAAGGGAGAAGAACCTCCATTGAAAGATAATAGATTGCAAGTTGAAGGAGCAACTCACCTGTTGCCACCTTTCTTCTCACATAGATTTGCAAGGTTTTCATAGGCACAAGAGCAATGAAAGCCTACAGTTGCCTTCATGGCAGAAAACTAAACTATGATTTGTAACTCTTTCTTGATCTTCATAAGTTTAGAGTCCCACTAAACTTATCTTTGAAGTATCTCACTTTAGATGTTTAGGTCTTCTCAACAAATCTCTCCTGAAGTCATGAACTTCTTCAAACTTGCCACTTTCCAACAAAGTTGTTATCCTTTCCCTAATGCCATTACAAACCCTTCTTCAATATATCAAAAGAGCCTCACCCTTGGTGTCTTCTCTAACTAGAAGTAGTCTCAAGTACTGAAGAAAATCTCAAACAAATTTACCAATGAAAAACCCTAACAGAAGTTCTTAGCTTTGCTTCAAAATTTTCTCCAAGAATTTCCAAAGCTAAAAGAGCAATCTCTCATTGTATACTACCCTAATATAAATTTAGTAGTGTTTAGTTTGATTAGGAGCCCTTTTCTGATTGTTTCTAGTCAGAATCTAACTTAACTTCCCTTTTTTGAAGACTCCAAGTGAAAGCATGATTTCTCTCTGAAAATTGTCAAGCAATGTTCCATACATAAATCTCTTGAAATCTAAGCTTAATCTGACCAGGGAATGATCTTGAATTGTCTACTAACTAGAAATGAATCCATGCTTGCTCAACTAGATGTTCAAAATCATTAAACACAACTAAATTAAATCTTCATGGAAATTTGTTGTTCAAGTACGAAAATCAAACCCAAAAAACATAGTAAAACAGGTCAATGTTTCAACATTCCATCCAAAGGGATTCAATAGGTTGGTTGTGTCTTATCTAATGATTTCGATGATTCTTTTTGTGTTTTTCCTTTTTTATCAAGTCTACCACATTTTGACACACTTTCAGTGTTCAAAATCACGCAAAACATGTCTCAAAATTAGCTTGAACATCACTAAATTCTTCAACTTTCAGCTTGTGCATTTGAACATATCAAGTGTCCGTTCAAGCAAACTCGAGATTCTTTTTGTGAATACTTTGAAAGCCTTCACCTGTACTTCTTTGAATATATAACCACTTTTCCAATATGCTGACTTCTTTCAAACTTAAGATCTTCATCAATTTAGTTCCCCATTTCAGTATGCTTTCCACACCCTGAATTTGAATTCATTCTCCTGTAATTGAATAGTCTGAACCGTCTCAACCTCAAACCTTAACTTGTTGACATGTTGATCAAGTCTTCATGACCAAGACTAAGCAGTGAACTCAACTAATACTGCTAACCTCTAAACACTCCTAGCTTAGTCAAAGGTTGTTTGTTATCGGTTCTCAAAAACAATTTTCTATTTTTGATAAGAAAAAAAATTATAGTTTTTTAGAACAAAAAAACAGCAAAACATATTTGGTAATGGTAACCAAAAAACAAAAAACAGTTTCTTGTTCTTAAAAACAAAAAAATAAAGTGTTTCCTAAGAATATATTTTAGTTGTTTTCAATTGCTTTTTCTTGTTTTCTAAAGGTTACTTTAAAAAATAATGGGACAAATGTGAAGAATAGTTCAATATAGAGTACTACATATAATTTTATTTTTTTTTAAATATTTGAAAACATAAAAAGTAAGTTAAAAATATTTCAAGTTTCCAATTAGACTTTTGTTCTAAAAAACCATCAGAGAATTGTTTTCAAAAACTATTCTCAACAACTATTCTTTGAAAATAGTTTTTGAAAACATTTCCAAACATACCTGAAATTGCCAATAATAAAATTATACATTTACAAATGGCATAAGTTGACGAATGCAGGGTGGAGGGTGAACTAATTGATGGCGTCATTGCATGGAAGCAACAAGAGTGTGTAGGGCAATTGGAATATAATTTAAGAGCAGGAGAGGAAGAAGGGCATAGAACAATAAGACCTTCAATCCCTAACTATCTTTGATTTCCAGAGAACAACCCTAAAAGTTACTTTAAAGGTACTTGGTGGAGAAGGTTTTCATCTGACTAGCATTCCCTCAACTCACCTCTTGGAAATACAAGTAAGGCTCTAAGTCAGAAATTATCAAACTTAGTAATGACAGGAAAAACAATTGCAATGAGGCCTTAAAACAGAATAGGTGTACACCACTCTGTATATTCTACAAAAGCCCTCAAGTCATCCTAAAAAAAATTTAACATTCCTTTCAAGTAAGATCACCCAATTGAAAGTGGGGCAAAAAACGTGTCATTAAATTTTGCCTCAAGAAGATCCTCAAAACCCTAAAATGTTATGATTAACATGTTTACAATGCTCCCGGGTGATCTCAGATGTGTCAATATCAATGGTGATTCATTATTTCAATGAATCATTTCTTTAGACATAAGAAGATTATGTAAATATTTACTCAAAATCTCACTTATCAGATTCCGTTGTTGGAGACAATTTTTTTTTGAAGAATTCATCATAAAGGTATCTTGTAAATCGCTAATGTCTATTCCTCTCGACTTTGAGGTTTGCGACAGAAACCTGCCTATTAGCTATGATCTTTACAATTCAGTAAACCCATCTTTAATTATCTACTTATAC
This sequence comes from Vitis rotundifolia, assembly GCA_030254885.1. NCBI lineage: Eukaryota > Viridiplantae > Streptophyta > Magnoliopsida > Vitales > Vitaceae > Vitis > Vitis rotundifolia. Next base: position 7,444,113 of record CM058157.1, read on the forward strand.
ACTTAACATACCCTAAGTATTTTTTGCATTGTAGTAACAATGAACAGAAAATTCATTTCATTCCCTACTCTTATAATCCTTTTCCACACCAAACTTGAAAAAAAGACTCCCACTTCTTTTCACCACCATCCTCAGCACCTTTTCCATGTTTACTAGACAAAAATCAACTCTAACCGTTGTTTTTAACAATAGATCTCGATAAACATTTACCTAGAGAGACTTTGTTTATCCTTTCTAGATTCTGCATACCAAAGCACCAATTTCTCTATGTTTATCCTCTACAAATAAATAACTTTTGTAATTTTTCTAGCTTCTTTCTTTTCTTTTCTTTTGTTCCTTTTTAAGAACCAAGGAACCTTTCATGGTCAAGCCCCTAAGACTCTACATGGGGACCAAACCTCGGGGTACTGATCACACCTGCAATAACCAGCACTAGGTAAATCAAGATATCATTAGTGGCAAGATTCAAACCCAGGACCATGTGCCTCTTACTAGGGCCACACCTCCCAACATTCACCTTGACCAATTGGGCTACCCTAGCAAGCTTCTAGCTTCTTTCTTATTGATGCTAGTAGGATAATAAAAGTAAGCATGAAAAGTTGGTTCACCAGTTAAAAAAAAATGAATCTAATTGACCAGCTGCTTTTACACTTACTCACCTATTGAGTCCCACACTAGCTTTGTTTCATGTGGTGAACTAGAATGAGAAGATGGCAAAGACTCTACCTGAATTATAACTCTACACTCAACCTTTCTATAACCTCACCCCTGTTGGCACAATCTCAATATCTTGAAAATGAACATTCTACCTTGAAACAACTTCCAAAGAGAGGAGAACATATAAGAGATGCATTGTTTAATCTTTTCCTACAAAAAATAATAGTGTCATTAGCATGTATAAATAAATGTGGGATTCTTGCATTGACATTAGAGATCTTACAAACAAACTAGTGTGGAAGGCCTCCAATGAGGGTATTTTCCAATTAGATCCTACTATAGATCATTGTGTCTCAAAGTTGCCCTATCCTTTCTTGTTAGAGGGCTATGGGCTTTCCTGGTGTCATATAAGGTTAGCTTCTTTCTTGGGGGATGACTCTGGTTAGGGCTTTTTGGTTGGCTACATGGGGTAGTAAGGTAGGATGTTAGGGTTTTTTGGTTAGTTATATGGGTTAGTAAGGTACAACGTACATCTTTCTTGCCCTATGGATTTTAGATCAGGGTTTTTCTTGTGCCCCTTTTATGTGATCCTAGAGGTTATATTTTAAGCCTTACATGATCTGTGTCTAATGTCAACATATATCCCTGTTCCCAAGCATATAAAAGAACACCAGCATACAGATAAACTAGTTGATGTAAACAACCAAAGTAAAATCACTTTGCATAAAGAACCATTCACTCAAGACAAATTAAAGCTAATCACAATCAAACTCACAAAACAAACTTACAGGAACACAGAAATGTGCAACACAAAAATGACATTAGGCCTCAAAGTGCATCATGTATGGAAGTTCCATATAAAAGCTCAAGTTTGTGCATCAACACTTCTATATCTCAAAATCTCGACGCCCAGATAATCAACAGGGCCTTGGACAGCAACATGAGGCTTTCCAACTTTCACACGGATGGCAGATATGCGTGGGTGTTTGGTTAGAGTGGTAGATGCAATGAGTTGAGCCACTGACTCTAGAAGATTTTGAGGCGGTCCCTCCACAATTTCCTTAACAATGCTGCTCATGTATACATGTTAGGAGCATACCTCACATATGGCAAGCAAAATAAAGATAAAATTAATACAAAATTGCATGTTTTTAATAAATTTTTTTTGGTCATGGAAAAATTATACAGGCACCTATAGTAGGTGATTTTTGTTTAACGAGTGATGTCTATTACTCAATTATCAGGGTTATAATTATTAAACTGGAGAATGCTATTCTTGCAGAATTCCTAGAATGAATTCTTAATACCAACTGAAGAGATCATTTTTTAAAAATTAATGAAATTTTAATAGTATTTAACTTACTAAATGAATGAGGAGAGATCAAGAAGGTCACTCAGAGATAGCATTACGCTATTAACCATGGTAAGAAATGCCAAAGATTAAATGGTTTTGAGCAATGTCTCTATTCAATGAAATCCCAGTGAAGTATGGGATGGCTTAAGCCTGGTAGGCTGTATATGAGCTATTGAAACCAATAACAATTTCTTGGGGTTTCATTATTGCAGCTTAACAGATTTTCTATGTTTCGATTATTATAAAGGTTGCTCACCGATAAATATCAGTATAGCTGATTGTATCTGACAAACAGTCTGATCTACCAGCTGCTCGGAGATCCATCCAAGCATCAACGTCTACCAAGAACTTCTGACCTAGCTTCCTCTCTTCTGGCTTCACCCCATGAAATCCATGGAACCTCAAGCCCCTTAATATAAGCTTGTCTCCCTTCATTATCTCTCCACTGTCCACCATTGCTCCTGATGAGAATCATTATTGTTAAAAATTATGTATCAGCAAACTAAACTATGCTAGCATGGACCACTTCAATGCTTAGGAAATGTATTTATTCCAATTATCAAAGTGTTTTTATTTTTTTGCATGCACAATAATATCAGACAAGCATCAGAACTATTCCTCCTTAGCCCTTTAAATCCCCTTATGACTTGAAGTCCTGACCTCAACTGATGTCATTGATGAAGACTCATGACTGTTGATGGGCCAAGAGTGAATTCAGTGAAACTTACATCATAAATAAAATATCATAGAAATAAAGCATTAACATATGGAAGAAAACCAATAAAATTAAGAGACCAGCCGATAATTTCACATTCTTCTGGTGAACAATTTGACAGCTCAAAATCATTCTTCATAGACAACTTTACTTTTAGCTTCTGAACAAATAGATGTGGGGAATATGTCCTACAGACTGCATAAACTCCTAAACCCACTCAATAAACCATTTAATCCACCAAAAGATCATCTCAGACATTGAATTAGCCCTATAGATATTCCTTTGAAGCTTCCCATGCTTATCAGAGAGCATACAAAAGCATCTAAGCATCTCTTCATAATGCAATATCAGTATCATTAGTTGTAGACAGTTATTCAGTAGCTTGATTTGTTGCTTAAAGAACAGAAGCTATCCAATCTCTTGCTTGGCACATTTAATCAACCAAAACAGAAAAAAGGATGTGGCATTAAATCCTAATGGAATATGCAAATGCCCATCAAAGATGCATAATTAATGTTGCCAGTAAATCAGAATTCTAGTGGAGAATGGCAGGATCTATGATATTACGACAACAGGAAATGTAGTGAAAAGAAAGAGTGAACCCCAAGTTTAGGAAACATATACAATCTTAAAATAATAAATTAAGAGGGAAAAAAAGTCTACAAAAATGTAAGAAAGGCCTTCATCTAAATCTGTCTGCCACTACAAAAATTAAGAGAGCAAAGAGTCGATAAAAATTTAACAAAGACAGGCATTTACAAGTGTCTCCCACTACTCTGTAAGAGATTAAAAAGTAAAAGGCAATTTTTAATAATATAAAACTTTGTGCTCTCTGAAACTTTCCTATTATGGCTGCTGATTAGACCCAAAGCCAAAAAGTGGAGAGCAGAGTGACTCTTTGGATTTCTAAAGGAAGTCGCTGGTGGTTCCATATGACCAACGAAGCTTTAGCCAAGGAGAACCTACAACCCTCAAAAAAATTCGATTTAAAATTATGCTCCTTCAGTTCACACCAAATAACAAAAATTTGAGCATAGCAGCTCTTTAGATTACAAGACAATGATCACTGAAAGCTCCACATAACCATCAAACATTTTAGCCAGAAGAAAACATTACCAATTGAGATTCTTCCTTAAAAATGCAGCGGGTATTTGGAATTTTCCAAACTTGTGTAATTGTTTGATGGTTAAGATCTTGTCAAAGGCAACTTAAGCATATGTCCCTAGACCCCTCCAACTGGGAGGGCTTTCTACATCATCAGATGGACCAAGTGATGAAACTGCCTTGTGAAGGTCAGTTTCAAAGCTTTTAACAGAAAGTTCTTAACTTTTCATGAACTTGGGCATCAAGGTGATTCAGAGTAAACCAGTTAGTAATATGTTCTTGGGTATGTTCTTCACCCAATTAATATACTACATTTTTGTCCACTTCCCTCATGTATTAAAAATAATCTCAGCACATTTGAGATTCTGTTTTCACCTTTTCCCCTTAAAATGTTAAATATCCAACAATTCAGAATTCTCTCCCAATCACACACGCACACACGCGCGCGCACGCACACACACACAAATCTAATTCCCTGAAAAAGGAGTATTTTCTACAGGACTAGAGCCCTATGAACAACCATCACCAATCTTATATAGAAGAAATGTGTCTTCGACGTCCCCTTGATAATTCAAAATCAAAAAATGAAAATCAATACAAAAAAAAAAAAAAAAAACATTTTTGAAGAGCCATTTCTTTGATTAGTTCTAATGAACAAATCTGAATCTTTCCTTTTCTCCAAAATGTAAGCCAAACAATGAAGCCATTAAAATCCTACAAATGATGAATTGTACACAAACACAAAGTTCTACAGAAACCCATCACAACTTCTGTAGCGTATAACTAGGGTTTTTCGTCAGAGGAGGCAATAGACCAATACAAAAGAATACTGAATCTTCTAACGGCAAAAAACCCCCCATAAACGAGAAACGAAAATTTCTTATGCCTAGCATTCCACTTACCACCAAGGGATGTTTCCATGGTTATGACTCCAATTCTCGCTGGATAAAAGCTGTGGCCGTGCTGGAGAGATGGGAAGTTCCGCCGGAGGACCCTGTGTTGAGGCAATTGACTGAAACTGATCCTTCTAATTCTATCACTGACTTACATGGCAATTCGGAAGAAGATGAAGATGAAGAAAGGAAGTGTAGATAGAGGTGGGCATACCTGGTGGCGGAGGCAGACACAGGAGAAGGGAAAAGGCTCAGGAGCTCTGTGTGCTCTCTCCTGATGTTTTCTGCCTTACCCACCCAGCCTTGCAGTCAGGCCTCTCTTGTAAAACCCTCTCTCTATTAGTTTTTCATTTTCATTAAGTAAATTAATATCAAAAAAAAAAAAAAAATTATAATATCACACTGCTAAATGGGAGGAAACCTCGTTGATATTCTTGGAGACCTACATTCTTTTTACATCACCTTAAAGTGTGATCATTTGAATAAGAAAAGGGCATTCACCAAGTAACCAAAGTTTTTTATTCTATTTACCACATAAGACAACCCCCGGTTAATTATTTTTTTAAACAGTTCTTAAAAATTATTTTTTAAAATTTATTTGAAAATTTAAAATATTTTTAATCTATTTTTAAATATATTTTAAAATTTATTTTTATATGTAATATTTTATTTTTAATCATTCTAAATATTTATATAATTATTTTTTAAAATAATCCTAAAAAAATAAATAAAAACAACTAAAAATTGTCCTTTAAAATATCATATGTTCTCTTTTTAAGAGCAAAACAAAAAATAATTTTTTTATTATCAAATGAGTTTTCCAGGTTTTTTATTTTAGAAAAAAGAAAACTATTTTTAAAAACTAATTACCAAACATACCCTAAATTTTTTTTTAAAAAAAAAGTTTAATATAAAAAAACAAGAAATATTTCTATGATATAACATTATTTTCCTTTATGTAACAAGTTTTTTTATATTTAATAAAAAATTTATAATACCAATAATGTCCTTTAAAAATCTCACATTAAAAGTTATGACTTGGGTTAAGAATTCAATTTTAGGCCGGACAAAAATAGAGGACTGGTAATATTTTAGGAAACATTTCTATACCCATTCACATTCTACATTTGAAATAAATATATTTGCTAAGTATGTTTGGTGGGTCCAAGTGTAGTTTGATGATAGATGATGGATTTGATGGTTGGTTGTGGTGTTTCATCCAATGATGATGATGATGATGATGATGAAGGGGGACAAGCTCATACCAAGGGGCTTGAGGTTCCATGGATTGTCATAGGGTGAAGCCATGATCTTGGTAGACGTAGATGCCTGGATGGATCTCCGAGCAGCTGGTCAATTGGACTGCTTCTCAGATTTTACTTTGGTTGTTTAGTCTTCATCAGCTTGTAAATAAAAAGGTTCTAACCAGAAATAAATTTTAAGCCTAGAGTCAGGCCTTAACCAAAAGAAATTAATTTAGCGTATATATATTATATAATAATATACTACAGGGAGTATCCAACTTACATCTCCAACTTTGTATTGTAATTGAATCAAGATTTCCAAAATTAGAAGCCATCATCTCTCTTTTCTCTCTGTTATCTTCTTTCTCACTCAACATGGAAACCGCCCACCATCCAAATTCCTAAAACCAGCTACATCAAATCAACTGCTTCCCTTGAAGGATTGAAGGCCCCTGTCCTTCTACAAACTGTATGTACATTTTGGAAAATGCTACAAAAGAAAACCTCAAACCCAAGCACCATCATTCCATACTCGCTTTGAAAGCACCCCATGTTCACTCATACTCCCTTTTAATCTATAAAACCCTGGCTTGCTTCGGATTGTTCTCAATGGCCCTGATCTGTTCCCCTGTGTGATTTGTAAGGATGCCCCTTCCCCCACCAGGCTTGAAGCTGAAAACGGTCTGTTTTCCGTCTCCTCAAGGGGACCGGAGCTGTACTCCATGGTTATGAACGGCGTGGCATGCCCGTATGTCAAGCGTGGGGTGATCCCTCCAGCATTCCACCAACTGCTATCAGAAGGGTCAAGATCACCTCTCAAGTCTGAGTCCGGACCTGAAGATTCCTTCTGACTACAACAATCCCCACAAGTCTCGTCTTTGTCGTTGTAAATCAGTTTTAGTGCCTGCACTACTTCACCCATGAAGGGTCTGTGAGTCACCTCAGGGTGAACACACATGGAAGCAATGGCTGCAACCTTAGCCACGTTGTCAAAGTCATAGTTTCCAGCCAAAGAAGGATCCACCAACTGCTCCAAACCTTCTCTAACAGTCAACAGAGGCCGTGCCCAGGTTACTAGGTTCTCCTGTCCTGGTGGTTGGGACATGTCAACTGGTTTTCTTCCAGAGAGAAGCTCAAGCAACACGACCCCATAACTGTAGACATCACTTTTGACAAGTAGATGCCCCGTCATTGCATATTCAGGAGCAACATACCTGCAAATAAACAATTTAAACATCCCCACAAAGAAAAGTGTTAAAAGCTTGCTGCTCTTGAGATACATGGCACAAACAAACATCTAAAATACACATTAAATGATACAAACATCAGGCAGAGGCAAACTCAGGACCTAAAAATCATGTAGCAGAAAAAATTATTTGCAATCTACATTATTCAGAAATATGATGAATCATCATGAAGCTCCACGGAAATGTCAGGAAATCGGAGCATAAAAAAGAAATGGATGCTTGATCTTATATACCTAAAAAAATAGTGACCTGGATCTTATTTGGAATAATACCACATGAATTTGTGAATGACAAGAAATAACCATGGTCATAAATTTCATGGAAAGCTGTGTAGAATTCAGGCTAATGAGTGTCCACATAACAGGAACAGTAATTACCCAAAAGTTCCCATGACCCGAGTAGATATATGATGACTTCCTTCAGTTGCTTCCCTTGCCAACCCAAAATCTGAAACCTTTGGGGTGAAATCATCTTCTAGTAGGACATTGCTGGCCTTAAAATCTCGGTGAATTACACGAGGATTAGAATCTTCATGAAGATAAGCCAATCCTCTTGCTGCACCAAGGGCAATCTTCATCCGTGCATCCCAGTCAAGAGGTCCCTTTGTCTTGTCAGCACCTAAAATACCAAGACATGGGTAATGTACAAGATATTCAACCAAAGCTCCATTTCTTTTGATGTAAGATAGAACCAGAAAATGAATTCCATTAATGCTATGAGGTGCTTCTCTTCACTTAGGCATACCAATTTTATTTGAAAATGCTATGATATGAATGTGTTTAGACAATAGATATATCAAAAAGCAACGTCCAACAAAAATAAAACACCAAGGCTATGAGGACAATATATGTACAAGTGGGATTCAACACTACAATGGTGAACTTTTTAACCAACTTATACTTCAGAACACAATTTTCAACAGGAAATGAATGACCAAGGCAGTGAGAAATTTACCATGCAAGTGAGACTCAACACTGCCATTGTGAACAACCTCATACACCAGGCAGCGTGTGTGTCCTTCAATGCATATACCAATCAGTTTCACAAGATTGCGGTGATGCAATCGGCTGAGCATCTCAACTTCAGCAATGAACTCCCGATCTCCACTCTGGTGATCTCTTGTAAGCAGCTTAACTGCAACTTCAGTTCCATCTTCCATAGTCCCATGGTAAACACGTCCAAATCCTCCTTCACCTAAAATCCTCTTTGAACTGAACTTATGTGTTGCCTTCTCAAGTTCAGCAAGTGGAAATGTTTTAACAGAGAGAACACACGTAGCCATGGTGGAAATGAGGGATGCTGATGTTGAACTTGCTATACTACTTGATAACATAGAACCAATGCCTGCATAATAACAAGAAGGACCCTAATAAAATAATGGCAAATTCTTTAATCTTTCAATTAGTTAGAAAAACAAGGAAGAATTAACTAAGAGAGCATAAAAAATAAAATATGAAAAATAAGGATTAATCAATATATATTTTGTTTCTGATCAAAAAAAAAAAAAAAAAGGTTTAAGGAATTAAATGAAAAGAGAATGACAAATCTTGTGCATGTCCTATCTAACTAGATGAATTTGCACAATTTTCCACATAAAGGGGTAGTCTTTCCATGACTTTATGCTGTTTAGATAAAATTTGTAGTGCACCTATAAAAAGCAAGAATTGTTGATTAATTATATGGCTAAAAATTGTCAATAGGTTGATGATTCCACTTTCGATGTTTGGACAATAAGGATTAAATAGCTACAGTATGAAGACTAACAAGTAGCCCTTGACATACAGCTTTATCTTTTGGGTGCTACTAGCCTTGAGGACAAAGCTGATATGGTTGTCACTGTCAGACTTACTTCCAGTCAGAATCTAGACAGTTCGGCTAGTTTTTATCATGATTTGTGCACATTCAACAGGTCCATTCTCATGTACAGTGTCACTGATTATTAAAATTTAGTATCCATTGCAAATGTGTGATCATGAGCACTCACTTTAGGACATGTATAAAGAGTACTATTACTAGTTACACAGCCCAAGGAGTTCATGATGGTTATGCCTTTCAAAGAGTTCTACGTGAACCAGATGGATCCTTATCAGATGATCAACTGGATAGCAGATGGTGTTGCTTAGAAGACAAGAGAATCATATGCAAGATACACCCAAATGGAGAAGACTAATCGACTGGGAACTCAGCCAAGATTTTTATGGTTTGTTGGGATGCATTTGTAAAAAATGAAACATCCTGGATCTAGTAAAACTTTAAAAGAGCATTATGAAAATCAATCAAAGCATACAGATAAAACAAGATTTACACAGTTCAATGTTGTTATGGCATCCATATAGGAATTTCCACTGCCTCTAAGAATAGGATACAACACCCATCCCACCTTCAAAATCTTTGAGAGCCTCAATTTTTTGGCCAGAAAGAGGATTTGTGGTTCCTTTCCCCTGTTTCCAATTTTTTTGGGCAGTTGGGAAGGAAAGAATTCTCATTTTCTACTGATAAAGGTTTACTAACAAGATGAAGGGATCACAATGTTGTCCGCCAAGCAAGCTGGTGAGAAGAAGTTAATTTTGCTTTATTTTATGATGATTCTGATAAATTCATCTTTCCTTGAGATTGGGTAGTCCTTCTCATCATGACGTTTTGTCAGTCCATATCTCTATTGCCATGAATTTTTTTTAAGTATTTCCTCAGCTAGCATCCATTTTCTGGGATTTAGTCTCTAGTTATTTTCATTAGACGATCAAGAAATAATTAGTAGCCCCCAAATTACACTGTAACATAGCGTGGGAATGTCATGCAAAGGTAAATCATGTCTCAATAAATCCCCTAGCAATTTCTATAACACTACCAAGGAATGGTTAGTAGCCCACCAAATTATGCTCTGACATAGTATGAGAATGTCATGCAAAGCAAAATCCTGGCTCTATAATGATAAAGTGTTCAAGCCTGATATCACCAAGACGCTAACAAAGCAACGTTGACACCAGCATTATTGACAAATGAAAACCAGCCAAATCTTTAGGTATTGTCCATGTAGAGAGCAATCATCTTGTGGTATATTATTCTTAAGAATGTTAAATGTATTGAAAGGCACTGCCCATGTTAAGTAGCAATCATATTCTAATGACAATTATTCTCAAAAGTTTGAATGTCTTAGCTAATAAAACTTTCTGATCACTTGTGTGTGTTTGTGTGTGTGTGTGTGTGTGAGAGAGAGAGAGAGAGAGAGAGCATACAAATAAGAGGTAGCTACAGAAGGGGCAACCAAGTAGCTAAGAATGAAGGCTTACTAGCAGTGCTACAATAGTGCATCACTTGAACAAGAGTTACAGAATATCATATAACTTATCATGAGACTTTATTCCAGCTCTGCATTGCAATTTCTACACATCAAAACACTGAAAACATAAAAACATACCAGATCTCTTATTGATGGATGATGTAAATACAGGACCAACAGCACTTGATGGTCTTCCAATCTTTCTCCATTTTAAAACAATGGAAATTGCTCCAATGCACACCAATACAACCACAAAACCAGATAAAGCGATGATGGCAATGGTTCTAGGATTCAACTTCTGGCTCTTGTTGACAAAATCTGCAGTTATGGGGAGACCTCCAGCACTTCCACTTGGACCACTGCCCATGTAACTTCCAGATGGCGGTGAAGAAGGAATCCCTGATATTGACCCTTTCAAGCTCTAGCTCAGCACAGTTAAATAATGGTAAGACAAATAGGAAATAGAAGAGAGAAGGGCTTACTACCTGGATAATTAATGTACAACACATCATAGTTACCAAAAAGAGTCCTATTTAGAGGCACTTTCTTCTGCCAAAATCTCTCACATGTCAGCATAGCAGTGGTGTTATCAAACTTCTCTCCCAGTGGAACCAAGTTAATATCTACTACTGTCTTTCCCTGATTTTGACTGTCAGCACTGGCACCCACTATCTTCACTTGACTCTGCTCCAGATATGTGCCTGCTGCAACCTCAATTGCTAGCTCAGCAACCACAGGAAAGACAGCATAAAGGGCTACATCCAGAAGAAGTCTAACTTTCATAGGAAACACACAACCACAAGGGGAACCAAATGGAGTTGCTGCAAGAGGCTCCATACACATCATCTGATCACAACCTGTGAATGACTCTATGTTCAAAGCCATGAAGTGAAAAAATTAAAAATTTAAAAAAAAAAAAAAAAAAAAAAAAATCTCAACAAGAAAGAAGAAATAGAGAGGGAGGAGGGAGGCTTTTATTTAAGATCATGTTTAGTTTCATATCTACATGGAAAAACCATATAATCAAGCATACTGTAGCTCTAAAGATAAAACTAAACCAGAGAACTGTCAAGGATTTTTTTTGTGGGTGGAGGGGGGGAATTTATCAGAGTTCAGTTAATTGCTTTCAAATTATCGCACTAGCATAACTTTATGAAGCAAACAGACAGACCACCCTTTGTTCCCAAACAATTTATGATTTTTTTTCCCAAATTGTCCAAAAGATGCATAAAGGAGCAGCTCTCCAAACCTTCTTATACCTTTTATTAATGAGAGATTCATGCCACCCTAATAGAGTCTCTCTCACTATGGTGGACAAGACCCAAGAAACACCAAACAACGAGGTGCAATTGCCAAAGAACCCTTGCCTTCAAACAATGAAGAAGAATGTGATCAATTGACTCTTCTTCAATTTTACATAAGAAGTTTCTGTTATCCAACATCTACCTTCTTCACTAAAGTTGATCAAGAGTCAAAACCTTTCCTCAACAAGCTTCCATGCAAAGAAACTTCCTTTAGATGGAATCCATGGATTCCAAATGAACCTCGCTCGAAAAGGAATTAAACTCCCTGACTCCAATATAGCATAAGAGAAGGTATCATTCCTTGAATGCGTCCACATTGCATGTCCTCCCCCCTCCCTATTCACTACCTTGCCTTATAGTCTAGATAAAACTTGTTCTACATTATTTAGCTCCCAATTATCAAGATGTCCAAAAAATAAAAAAGGGTTCCAATGACCCCTCTCCCTTGTCTGGTCCCGAAAATCCATCACCCAAACCTCTTTTGATAAGGTCAAAGCATATAAAGATGGAAAAGAAAAACATAATGGCTCATCCTTAAACTACCTATTCTTCTAAAATTTCACCCTTCTCGCATTCCCCAAAAAAAAGGAAATTCTACAATTGAAGTGTCACAATCCTTCCTTATAGCTTTCCATAACTCAATATCATACTCATCTCTCACAACACAAGACCAGCACCCCCTTCTTCCTCATACTTTTCACTAATAACCTATCTCCAAAGAGCTCCCTTTTAAGGTGTGTATCACCAACTCCACTTACACAAAAGCGTTTTATTAAGTGAAGAAAGACTTCAAACACTCAAACCCCTCATTCTTTTCTCCTTGCATACAGTTGACCACTTCATTAGATGAAAAAAAATTTCTCCAAAGGACTACCTCTCAAAGGAAGTCTCTTTGAGAATCATCTCAAGTCTCATTCAGACCTTTCTTAGAATGGAAAACAATGACATAAAATAGACGAGCAAGTTGGATAATGTGCTCTGGATCAAAATAATCTTCTCCCTTCTAAAATTGTCTTTTCCACATCTATAGCCTCTTGTGAAACCTCTTTTTCACTCTATCTCAAGCCATCATTGATTTAAAAGAAGTGCTTAGAGGAAGCCCTAGATAAGAAGTCAGGAGCTCCCCAACCTTACACCTCAATTCATAGGCCAACTCCTCCACATTGTCCACCTTCCCGACTCAAATCAATTCACTCTTTTCAAGATTAACTTTTTTTTATCAGAAACAAAAATTTTCAAGATTAACTTTCAATCCCAAGATGGCTTAAACCACATTAGCAACCAGTTTAAATGAATCATTTAGTCTTGAGAAGCCTCACAAAAAAAAAAAAAAAAAAGGTATCATTGGCAAGCAACAAATGAGACACCTCTCTCTCTCTCTCTCTCTCTCTCTCTCTCTCTCTCTCTCTCTCTCTCTCTCGCTTTCACACACACACGCACACACAACAAATGAGAAGAAGCATGACTCCTCAACGCTTAAGATATTTGAGGATGGTCATGATACAAGCGGGGAAGAACAAAAGCTTGAAGGCCTAAAAGAAGGCACCAACAAAACCCTTACGAGTAAGGAGGGCAAGCGTAAGGACAAGAGGGGAAGTCGATAACCACAAATAAATACTTCTTATTTGATGTTCTCTATAAGGTTAAGGATTTCCACAAGAGGAAGACCTTCCATGCCATAATAGAGAGAGAGAAGAAGAAGAGGAAGAACAAATCAGATCTTTTCCATTGTTGAATAGTGCCTAAGACACCTTAGAACAAAGGGTCAATGTTTGTGGAAATAATCATCAATGGGAAGCCCACCTCATATCATGACCAAAAAACAAAGTAGTAGGGGATGACGGATGACTAAGAAGCTATGATGGCTCAAGGTCACTAACTCAAATGCAGGAGTCTTACTCAAGGTCATTAACTCAAATGCAAAAGTCTTACATGATACGACTTAAAGTTTAAAGCTAAGCAAGAGACAACTGAATAAGAGGCATGATCTTAGCTCCTATGGATGCCTAATAAGTGGTGCTTAGCCTAGATTCCTTAAGGATAAATCAATGCCCATATCTTTCCTATGCATATTAATCATCCTAGAGGAGGATTTGCCATGTAGGATTTCCACAATAAGAGAAGCTAACATTGATGTTGCAATCATTTTTGCAATAAAAGTATGAGAGGGAATTGAGGACAGAGAGGCATAACTAGCTACACTTAAGGACAAGAGAGTCATATGCACTTTGATGAAGCCTATGCTTAAGGTCGGAGGAACAAAGTGAAATCAAAAGTGAGGCCACCAACCAAGACTATGAGAAGATATGGAAGTATTAAACCTTGCCTAGTGTGGCAACATTGTGTTACAAAGAGTAGAAAGCAATGGGGCTTGGAAGAAGTACCAAGAAGGAAAGCCACGATATATCAACTCAAAGTACACAATATACATATTGGTACACTGGATGACTGGACAACATGGAGTCCCTTGTACATTAGAGTACATGGTGAAATGGAAGACTTTTAGAAGGTAGAGCTAGTTGTAAATCAGGAAGCATTCTGGCAGCACCAAGAACTAATAGAAAAATTCCATGCAAAGAAATTGATGATGGTATCAATAAACTAGGGGGGAGAGTGTCATAGTTCATCCCTAATTTTGTATGGATCTACAATCTTGCCATCCTCCAAGGCTTTCAAGTTGGTTTAGACACTCCAAAACCTTGAGGTGCTTGAAGGGCTTAGATTAGCTTTTGAGGTGCTTAGAATTACTTGGAGTAGCTTCCAAGTGCTCCAAGCAGCTTGGAGGTGCTTGACATGTTTGATGAGTTTGACAAGCTTGTTTGAATCCCATATTGGAAAAGGTTAGTCTTACTAGCTATCTATAAATAGAGGCAGCCCTAACCTGTGATAACAATCTCAAGGAATTAAAACATGCTTCTATTGTTAAGTGTTGTAGAATTATTATAGTTGTTTTCTTTGCTCCTAGTTTTGTTAACCCCTTGAGTTAAGGTGACTTGGATGCTTAAAGTTTTAAGGTGCCTACGCATTGCACAGACTTTTAGGGAACATCCCGGTCCATGACAAGTAACTAAAGATTCTTTTAGCTTTTTTGGTTAGCTCTTAGTTGATGATCAGGTTTGGTCCGATTTAATGGCCAGGATTAAGGATCCTTTTCTTTCTTTTTCTTTTAACCTTCACCAGAAAAGGGGGAAAAAACCCTGCATTAATTGTGTTACTAAGTATTATTATAAACTTAACATCCAAACATTACTTGTTCCTGTAGAGGGGGCTGGAGAGACTGCATGATGTTGTTTCCCCTGATGATGATGATAACGATGATGATGGTGATGATGTCTTGGTATGGTAGTACTGCTGGGACCAGAGACAGAGCCTGAAACAGAAGAGTTGGCTAAATTACTGACATTTTATGAACGATGCAAGACCATGTTAGTGAGATTAAGAGTTCGCTAAATTACTGACACTTTATCAACTATGCAAGATCAAGTTAATGAGATTAAGAGCATATAAATACCGTGATATGCTGGAGAAGGTGCAGGGGCAGTTGATGGCTCCAAAGAAGGCTTAAACACCCGCGTCTGGGGTGATCTAGATAAAGTAAACAAAACACTCATTGGCATGGGCCTTGCTGCAACATGAGTACAGGTATCTCAAATGTTATCTACAGGTGAAGCCATTCATGTAAAGTTATCAAAAGAAGTTGAAAAAGTCAGCAGACCTCCTAGTAAAACTTGAAGAGACAGATACTATGACCTCTGCCAAGAGATACATTAAATAGATGAAACATTACTTGGTGGATTGGCAATGCAACATTCTACAACCATTTCAATATCAAGATCCTTTATTTCAAAATCTCCATACACCTAAAAAACCATTATAAGGTTTTTTCTTTAAAAAAAAAACCATAATCCAGCATGCTCCATTATTTAATATTTTTTTAATGGGCAAGAAACAAATGTATAGAGAGATTCAGGAAGAGACAAAAAAGAAACAAAAATAAATTAGGAAGAAAACTTCCATCCATGAGTACAGATTATCAAAGTTGCTGTTTTGCACCCTTACCCTGTTCCAATGAGATTTTCCTTGTAGACTGTTGCGGTTTAGGCAGTATTGTGGGAGACAGAAATATATGCAATAATGGATGCCCTGAAGAATAAAGAGGATATATTAAGCGTCACATGATGAAAGAGCACTAATAATTTTCTGCCATGCATCAAGAAATATGAATGGAGACACAGTTTACTTCCACATAGTATTATCATTAAGAGTAGGAGTGGTCAAAAAGCTGAAATATAAATTAGCTAAATGAATTATTCTGGAAGATAGACCATGAAGAAGCTAGTATTGTTCTTTTCAGGGAAGGAATTTGAAATTTTTTTCCCTAAATTCAATTTGAGAAGGAAAGAGTGGATTCTTCACAAAGACTGAAAAAATAATAGTTTTTCTATAAATGGGACTTGGAAAAGGAAATATGCCCATAAAGGGATTTAAAAAAAAAATGCTCTCATAATAACAATTTGGAAAAGATAAACAAACTTAGTTATAATCTGAATTTGAACAAGAATTTTCCTTTTTATATAATGAAATGTTGTGCCGAGGAAAGGACTCTATTTCCTATTTAATAAGTTCAGGATTACAGTGCCCATTAAGAACCTGTTTTTTCTTGTAGGAGGCAATGCTGGGGAAAATCTTAACCATAGAGATGCTCATGAGGAGAAGGCAGACATTGGCTAACTGGTGCAGCGTTCATAAAATTAATAAAGAATCAGCCAATCATATCCTAATTCAATCCAATAGATCTAGGCAGTTGTGAGATATGTTGCTTGCTATTTTTGGGGTACGATGGGTTCTTTCTTTTTCATTTAAAGATCTCTTGTTGGGTTAAAAGTTTGGGAGGTTTAAGGACAGTCTAACGATTGGCTTTTATTTGTTCGTCTTGATGCACTTAGAGAGAGCAAAATGCTTGTTTTTTAAAGGGTGAAGAATGTATACAATGAGTGCCTAAAGGCACATCCAAAATGAGAGAGCACAAGAAACAACTCCCTCCCTTAGCAAGAACCCAACCAATCTACAAAATCAAATAAAAGACATAGAACCTATATCTATGTACATCTTCACTCATGAAACAATTTTCTTTAAAAAGGAGTTTTACGAAGCTTGATTCAATTACTCTTCATTATCAAACAAATTTTGATTCCTTTCTCTCCACACAGTCTAAAAGATGCACAATGGAGTCACTTTCCGAACTTTCTTATGTCTTTTTCCACAAAGGAACCATGTCACTCTAAGAAAATCTATTTAATGATAGCAACTTGCACCCAATGAATACCAAACAAAGCAAAAAGCAAATGCCAAAGGACTCTTACCTTGGCACAGTGAAAAATGATGTGATCCATGGATTCTTCTTCAACTTTACAAAGACGACATATATCGACCAATGACCATCCTTTTTTCTTAAGTTGATCTAGAGTCATAACCTTTCCACATCTAGCCTCCCAAGCAAAAAAATGAACTTTAGAAGGCACCCATGAATTCCAAATTATGCTCGTTGGAAAGGAAATCGATTCCCCCCAATTCCACAACAACATATATGGACTCAACTAAGAACTTAATGTTTCTTAAGTTCATCCATACCACCTTGTCTTTCCCCTCATTTCTGTTTTTTTGATAGGTCATCTTTCTCCTCATTATCTATCACCACTACTAACAACCTTGAAAATAAATCCTTTACATTGTTCAATTTCCAATCATTTAAAGGTCCAGAGAAACAAGGGTTCCAATGACCCCTCTCTCTTGTCTGACCCTATAAATCTGCAATCCAAACCACTTTTGAAGTGGCTAAGGCATATAAAAAAAGGAAGAAAACATACAACAATTCAACCTCACACCATTTATTCTTTCAAAACTTCACCCTCCTTCCATTACCCACCAAAAATGAAGATCTACTATAATAGTTGTTCCAATCCTTCCTAATACATTTCGAAAGCCTGGCCCTATACCCATCTCTTATTTCATAGGACCATCATCCTCCCTCTTCCTCCCCATATTTTCAACTAATGACCTAATTTCAAATCACTCCTTTTTCAATTGCATATCGTCAACTCCATTTGCACAAGAGAGTCTTATTTAACACAAAAAGAGGTATAATGTCCAACCCCCCTAACTCTTCTACATGCACAATGTCGACCACTTCACAAGGTGCATCTTTTTCTCCAATGCCCCACCTCCCCAAAGGAAATCCCTTTGGGGACTTAGTAATCATATTACAAATTACAAAATGTGCATTTTTCTCCCTTATGCGTCTTATTTGTAAACTCTTTCTTGCCAATCAAGAGAGAGAGACATTGTACATTGTTATCTCCAATGTGCTAAAATGTGTTATAAGTCATTTTTATTTTTCATTGTACAAGGCTTTCACCTCGTGATTTTTGTGTATCAAAATGGAACAACCACAACCAACACCAAATTGTATCAATAATACTATGTTGTAAGGAAGAGCATAGGTCCCATGAATTGACCCAATACTCAAACCATGATTTTGATCATCAATCCATATATTTTACCACTTCAAGTTATGTTAAAGTTTCAAAATTTTAAAATATATTTCTTCTTCTGTAAAGCCATCATTAAATTTCTATCTTATATAAAATAGCAGCCTCTCTATGTGCATACCTTTCTCTCTTAATAGTCAACATCTTACTCTATCTCAACACCTGTATCTTGTATACCCCCCAACCTCTATTACCTTTTTCTGGCTAGTGATATTCAAAGTTTGAAAGGAATACCATTTAAAATCAGAAAATGGTATGCTTTTGTTTTACTTATCAAAAAATAGGATTTAGGACTATCCATGTATGTATTTATTTACATATAAGATTACCACAATACCATATTTCTTTTAAACTTCAGAAAAAAATTTCATGTTTCTTTGTTTTCCTTCTGAAAAGCTTGCAAATATTTTTCAAAAACATTTTCAATAAAATTTCAACATTTCATTCCAGGACACTGAGGGACTTTCATAAATTTCTTAATGAAGAAGGTGGAGCTAATGGATTAAAAATTAAGGAATACATGCTAGCACATTTTCATTCGGCATGACATAAACGTATTAAAATGTACATCCCAACAAAGAATGATGGATGAGACAAATGCTTTACAAGATTAAGCAAAAATGAAAGGCTAAAAAACATTAGGAGCAAGGATATTGCAACAAGAGTTCCAAAAGATATGACTGAAACGTTCTTGGTTAAAAGAAAAATCTAAAGATTAGGAGGAGAAAGAAGCACCAAATGATGAGATGATCATTTTTCACCAACAGGGGTGTAATTCAAGTAAATAAGGGATGTAAGAGTTATGCCCAATAGGATAAAATAGAATATTATTTAAAAAAAGAAGGGTCCTGAACAGTTATTTATTAAGTAAAGGAATGAACAATTCATGTTGGTATAGTCTCTTTCCAAGGTACAGTCATCAGGCCAATGTCTTTTAGTTTCAGGGCCAATAGTACGACCCTCTCAAAAGTCATCATGTGATCCTTCCAAATACACTGATTCAAGCAAATTGGAGCTGTTCTTGTGCCCTTCTTCATCCTTTGCCAAAAAATTTCCATGCCAGCCAAACATAAGCTTCTTTAGCAAATTTGTCAAACCCAACCAAACCCGAAAAGAGCAAAAACAAAGGAAAAAAGCTCCCAAGCAATCTGGAAATGCACCAAAAGATGGATAGAGGACCCCTCATCCCACTTGCACGTGCAAACTTCCCATTTACAAAGACAAAGTGGGCCCAAAAAATCCTGTACCTACGGAGGGATCAAACTTGTGGGCAAAATGTGAATTCAACTAAATGAAGGAAACTTGAGGGAGCTTAAAAGTACTTGATACTTTGGGCTAACTTTCAGTCTTTATATTTTTGTGCAGGTTTTGGACAAATTAAGGGCACATGCACAGCACATATCTTTTTTAAATAATAATGTTAATCGACATGATCACAAAACTACAGAAACATTAAAGGGTAATGCAAAATGCAATATGGTAGTAAACCTGAAATCAAAGGCTATATAAGCAATGCATCAGCAAAATTGTTATTAGTTCTACATTTATAGATTTCCCAATAATCTCCGTTCTCATCAAAAGCAAGATCCAGTTCCCTTTCTAACTAAAAAAAGATTTGAATCCAAGAAAGCATTTAAAAAAGAAATATCCAGAATTGACGTTGCATCTAAAACATTCACCCTTCAATCTCAGCTAAAGAACCAGCACTTACACTCCAAACTGAGATTGCCATTGAACAGCAGATAGATTGTAGGAAAAGAAAGAGAAACCAAAGTTCTGAATATTTGACTTTCCTATAATTGTGAAGCTAGAAATGAAAATTCTCTACTGAAGTGACTAACCCGACTAACCCATTGTTCGGCTGCTGAGAACCGAACTAAAGAGTCTTAGTTCAAATTTTGGTCTAATATCTTTCCTACCTTTTTCTAGCAACCAAAAGGAACCGACACAACAACAAAACATAAAATTCACAATTTTCCTTTCTCTTATCTTCTTTTCCTCAGTTGTCTCAACAACCAAACATTGTATAAGCACAAGCAACAATTAAAAAACAGTTAAGATTCAAAATTTTGAGTATCAGCAACCAAAGAGACACTACTCAACACCAAAACCTACCAATCACAACTTCCCTCCCCTCTGTTTTTCCTCCATTTTCCCGGTATCCAATCACGAAAATAACGAAAAAAAAGCAACAAAAACAAATAGTTACCGCAACAAGACAGAACCAAATTGACGAGATGGAGAAGCAGCAGCAGCATCACAACCCTCATTTTCCCTGGAAAGACCGAAATTCAGAAACATGATGTCAGAAGCAGTGGGCGGAGAGTTGCGGGATGAAGCTAGGGTTCCGGTGAGGCAGGCGGCGGCCGGGAAGCAGCTCATGACGATGCGAGGAGGTACTGAGAGACGGCATTGTGGAGGGAGAGCGGAAAACCAAAAACCCTAAGTCCGAGAGGACAATGCGGATGGGGATTGTAGATCCATGAAAGGCGGGTGAGATCTGGGGAGAGAGAGAAAATGGAGTTGGGGGAGGTTTAGAGAGAGAAAGTGAGGATGGATCTAGAGAGAGAAAGTGAGTGAGTTGAGTTAAGTGAGGTGAGGAGGCTTTATTGCTGCTGGATGGTGTTGGTGCTGCTCCAGCACTCCTGTCTTCGGGTCTTCAACTGTTGTCTCCTCCACTCTCGATTTTAGCGCGTGTCTCCCACGGCCCCTCGATGGCCTCCTTTCTGCCACGTGGCTGTGAGTGGTTGCGTGATTGAGAAAAGTGCCTTTTCATGCTTTTTAAAGAGTGGCATGAGTGCTCATGTAAAAGGAAAATGATTTATTTAAGCACAAAATGATTATAGTAGATAAAAAATCGAAAGTAAAAAATTATATATATTTATATATATAAATAAATAAATTATTTAATGAAATGGAATAAAATAAATAATTATTTATATGAAAGGGAAAATTATCACATAAGGTGGGTCGAGATGTTAAAAAGATGAAAATTCTTTCAAATACGAGAATTACATATAAAAAAATAAAATAAAATTCTAAGAGTCATCAATTTTGACAAGTCTTCAAAAATGTACTTAAAAAAGATGAAAAATTCCTCCCAATACGTTATACTAAAAGTAGAGGTAAAAATACTAAAAATAACCTTCAACTACTATCACGAGGAGTTATTGGTATATTGGTTTATGATATTACAATTTGGATAGAAATATACTAACATTATAATGTAAAAATATTATAAGTATGATGCATTACAATGTGATCAAATTTTAAGCTAATTTAATTTTTTCTTTCAAATAGACACTCGATCATGACTGCGTTCCCTTAAAAAAAAATTGTTAAACATACAATACAAATTATAGTGGTCTGTGAATTGATATACTAAGCTATACAGAAGTAATTTTGATTTATATTTAATTAGAAAAATATGTATTATAAATTTGCAATAAGAAAATCAATAGAAAATTCCAACTTGTATTGAATGTCTGTATGAAATTTTTGAATAAGATGAGTACTATCTATTGAGTATTATATTACATAAAAAAAAAACATATATTACAAATATTAAAACAACTAAACTTTTCTTTGTCTAATTATTCAACTTTCTATTGTACCAAATGAATATGAGGGAGAAAAAAAAGTTCACTAACATATAAGGATTTTTCTATGTATTCCTTTGTTTGTTTTCTTAGGAAAAATCTAAGACCATTGAGCACTTGAAGTCTTTGTGCACTATAATTTAGGTTGAGATAGGTCATCCAATTATGAGGATCAGAAGTGATAGAGGGAGAGAGTTTAATAACGTAGATGTTGACCTCTTTTATGATTTAAAGGGAATTAAACACGAAAATTCAACCCTTAGAACTCCTCAACATAATGGAGTACTCAAAAGAAAAAAAAAACAAAGTTCTTCAAAAAATGGCTAAAGTCATGCTACACATGCATGATGCCACTATACAATTTTGGGTTGAAGCTATTAATACTGTAAGTTACACTACCAATAGGGTTTTTCTTAGGCCTGGAACAAAGAAAACATCTTATGAATTATAAACTAGAAGAAAACCTAATCTTAAGTATTATAGGACTTTTGGCAGTGAATGTTACATACTTAGGAATGAGGAAAAACTAGGCAAATTCGATTCTAAGTCAGATTTGGGTATTTTCCTAGAGTATTCCAATAAAAGTAAAGCCTCTAGGGTTTATAATAAAAATTCACAAGTTATCCAAGAGTCTTCAAATGTAATATAAATGACTCGACGTATATCATGATATAATTGAAAATGAATATTTAACATTGGAAAATATTGGAAATAACCCTGAAAATATGGATAACATAGAAAACCACCTTAAAGAAACAATAGACCAACAAGAATAAGAATGCACTTCAAGTTGACAAATCTAATGAAATTAGAAATATGCCTAAATTTAGAGTACCCAATGATCACCTTATCTCTAATGTTATAGGTAACTTAGATGAATTCATGGTTACAAGGAGACAATCAAGACTAAATGAAATGCACTTTGTATGTTATATCTCCCGATTAGAGCCTAAAAATGTGGAGGAAGCTTTAGGAGCTGAATCTTAGACTACCACACTATAGGAAAGGTTAAATCATTTCATTAGGAATTATGTGTGGTACTTAATCCTTGGGCCTAAAGACAAGCATGTGATAGGTACTAAATGAATTCAAGAATAAATAAAATAAAAATGGGGTAATTGTAAGAAATAAAGCTAGGCCAGTAGTCCAAGGATATTCTCAAATAGAGGGGATTTACTTTGATGAAACCCTTGCACCTATAACTAGGTTAGAATCCATTAGAATACTCCCAACCATTGCATGTTCCTTGGGGATGAAACTTTTCCAAATGGAAGTCAAGAGTGTGTTTCTAAATGGGATTCTAAGTGAAGAAGTTTATATTGAGCAATCTAAGAGTTTTGAAGATCCAAAATTTCCCAATCACGTTTATAGATTAAAGAAAGCTCTCTATGGTTTAAGATAAGCTCCTAAAGCTTGGCATGAGAGACTCACTACTTATTGGAGAAAGATTTTGAGAGAGGGTTAGTTGATAGAACCTTATTTATTCATAGGTCCAATATTGAAGTGTTAGTGGCTTAAATTTATGTTAATGATATTGTTTTTGGAGGCACCTTAAGTGACCTTGCCCTTAGCTTTACTGAGGAGATGAAATTCGAATTTGAGATGAGTATAGTAAGCGAATTAAATTTCTTCCTAGGATTATAAGTCAGACAATCAAAATATGACATCTTTCTTTCACAGTCTAAATATGTTAGGGAGTTAGTAAAAATTCAATCTTGAATCCACAAAGCACTCTAGGACATCTATGAGCACTACCACTAAGCTTAACAATGACATATCTAGAAAGGATGTTGAGCATAAGCTTTATAGAAACATGATAGGAAGTTTGTTATACCTCACTGCGAGTCATCCAGACATATCCTTTAGTGTTGGAGCTTGTGCTATGTACCAAGCAAACCCCAAAGAGTCACACTTAACTTCAATTAAAAAAATTATAAATTATATTAGTGGGACTTTAGACTATAGATTGTCATATCCTTATGATTCTTTTATTATTGTTATTGGATATTTTAATGCTAACTAGACCGAAAATGTAGAAAATAAGAAAAACACTTCAAGTGTTTGTTTTTTCATTGGTGATTGTCTCGTGGTTTGGCTAAGAAAGAAACAGAATTCAATATCCTTATCCATTATTGAAATTGAATACATTGTGGTAGGAAGTTGTTGTACACAACTCCTTTGGGTGAAACAAATGCTAAGTGATTACGAAATTGAGCAAGGGACCATGACCATACATTGTAACAACTCTAGTGCTATCAATATTTTAAAAAATCATGTTATTCATTCCCATACTAAGCACATTGAAATTCGTCATCATTTCATTAATGATTTAGTTAAAGATAAGGTCGTCTCTCTAGAGTTTGTTCCTACCAAACAACAATTGGCAAACATCTTTAACAAACCTTTGGATTCTCTTAAGTTTGAATTCCTAAGGAAATCCCTAGGCATATGCCTAATCAATTAAATATTTTTTTATTTAGGCCTAAAAAGTTTTGTACTTTATTGCCTATATTTTTTTTTCCTTTGGCTTTATTTTATATCTTTTTTGGGCATATGATTTTTGTTTGTTTACTTGTCTTGTTAGCATGATTTGTAATATCTCAAGTTTTTCACTTAGAGAAATATAATAGATTTATAAGTTTTGATGTCAATTTTCCTCAGATATTTGTTAATCACTGTTGAGGCACATAATTCTTGATAATTAAAAATCTTTATATAGTGGAAAATCAACATTAGTTATACCTTGTGTTTGGTTAAAAAGGAAACTTCTTAAATTTAACTAATAAAGTAGATTTTGATTTCTTTAGAAATATCAATTGTCATGTCTACATCTTATTACCCACATACCTTGTTTGATTAAGATAATTACCATTATTTCCTAAAGTGAGTCAGTGTAAACTTTTGAATCCTTGGCTAAGAATAAACTTTCATATACTTTCCAAGATTCAATCTTTAAATATTTGTTACTCATTTGCAACATTTGGAAACACCCCCGAAGTGGAAACAAAGGCAAACATGAATTAAAAACAAAGAAAAATGAAATGAAATCATGGTGTACAATGCCTTCACTTTCAAAAGAAAAAAAAAAAAACACAAACAGATGATATCCAATTAAGGGGGAGTTAAGTTGTGCTATACGTAGATCAACAAGGCTATGTTAAATAAAAAACTGATGATCTTAGAACAAATTGATTGAATGTGTTCTTAATTTGACCAAATGCATGACTTGATTTATTCTAAGAGATCAATTTCAAAATATAGAACTAGACAGTAAATCGTATTCCCTTGAACATCAATGTTTATGTTTCTATGTTGATCTTCTTATACATTGATAGTTAAGTATTGAGTTTCTAAACTAAAATTGGGATTAACTTTGTTATTTAGAGTTGAAACTTTATTATTGTTTAATGGACTTATACTATTTGGAAATGCTACTTGATTTATTATTTTTCAATCTAATCTTGTGAGGTTCTACATTATGATTGTGCCCTAAGATGTTTACTTATTTGTTCCTTAGCTCTTTCTTATTTATACCTTATTTTATTTTGTTTCAAATTTCCTTTTTTAAGCTCTTTGTTTCAACCTGGAAGTTTCAATTATGCTTAAAGAACTCAAATGTTGTCACCAACGCTCAAGTGCTCTCTTCTAGCACTCCACATGCTCTAAGTTGTATCCAATGTCACCTCGAGCTCTTTTCCTCTTCTTCCACCCCTTGCATCTAATGTTTAGTTTATATTTTCTATGTTTTTTATTTATTTTGTTTGATTTGGATCATGCTTGTTATTTCATATATCCTTTTGTATTCAAAACATTGATTAAATAAATATAAAGAGAAAATTTTCATCTTAGGGGTAAAAAATTTTTTCCTTACAATATTGTTTTACTTCCTCAATAATATTCAATGCATTAATTGTACCTCCTCACTATCTTGCTTTACTTCCTTAATTAGTAAAATATGATTTCTAAATCGATTCAAATTCCTCTAGTTTTTTTTCCTATATATACCTTACCTAATTTTTATTTTTTTTTGGAACATATTGAGAGAGACTCAACCTAACTTGCCTTTCCATTCCCAATCTCTTAAGAAGGATTCATAGTGTTGAATTTTGGGTTGTTTGAAGATCTACATCTCTTCAACGAAGTTGAGGAGTATTTACTAGAGTAATTGAAGATTGTTGTATCACAAACATGGATCAAGTTATATGTTCTTGAGAGTAAGTCTCTAGGGTAAAGTAGTAAAACAATTTTGTGTGACTTGATCTCATATAGTGGATTTAGATTTGGGATCTTAGATCCCGTGGTTTTTTATCTCCATGGTTAGTATAAGGGTTTTCTATGTAAAAATTACTACATCCTTTGCATACTTATTTATTTATTTTGATTCTTTTATTTATAGTGATTATCCAATGTATCTTGTAGGCTAAAATTTGGTTAAATATTTAATTCCTTATTTAATAATTTTTTTTTGTACACCCATTCACCATTCTCTGAATGTTATCCTATTGAACAACAGTTTTTTAACCTCTATAAATTATCTTACAAAACATGTATTACTTCCTATCTATATGTTTTCTCTTTCGATGGTTTCTTGGTTTATTAGACTGTGCCATCATTCCATTTTTATTATAAAAAAAGGATCATGGACAATATAGCCAAGGGAACTATCCCTAGTCCCCTAAGAAACATATTAAGCTAAAAAACTTACAAAAACCACTTAGAGTATACACATGCCTAGAGACAGACCTATAAGAGCCCTCATTAGATTGAAAGTATGATTCCTCATATTGAAGAAGTACCAACTCATCACAAAGCCATAAAAACATACACCCCCTCATTCTCCTAAGATAATTGAGTATATACTTGACATCTATCTAAAACTCGAATCTTGGAATGGACTAATATCTACTCACCATCTCTACAGTAAAACAAATATTTGGTATAACACATAACTTTACATACATAAGGCTACCCATTGCAGAGGCATGAGGTGCCACTTTAATGTGATTTCTCTCCTTAAATGCCTTAAGACAACGATCCTAAGAAAAGAGGACTATAAAACTAAAAGGTTGCAAATCCTTTTTGGATTATGGCATCATGCACTTCACCAAATGCTTATCAATGTAAGAGGCTTGACATATTGCAATTTTCCTATTACTGTAGTCCCTAAGGACTTTAATTTCAAGCAAATATTATGTTCATTCTAGATTTTCATATAGAATTAAGCAAATAAATATATCTTGATTAGTAACTATATTCTTATATCATTCTTAATCAGTAGATTGTCATTTACTTACAAAATCTTAAAACACTACTCTGTTTTCTTGTACACACAAGACCCTTTGCTATGAAAATGTTTGGTTGCATAAAAAAAATGCTAACTTTTGAATATAATGTATTTATAGTGTACAATTTTTCTTTCATTTCTTAATATAGGTCACATATATGGTAGTTAGTTCAATCTAACCTTATATATATATTTCTCTATTGTAAGAAGTTAATCATATGAATGAGAATTAAGGTTTTATCTCTCTATCTCTCTCTTTCAACATGGTATCAGAGTCAAGAGAGAAAACTTTATTCTTTCTGGTTTACCCGTGTAATTAATTTTGGGAATCCGTCCAATGACCGTATTTCATTCTGGCCATCTTTTTCATCTCCCAAAGCTTTCCGGTCAACCATATCGTGGTCAGAAAACCCACATCACCGTCAACATTTTTCTGACGATATTTTTCGGAGACTTTTTCGGCGACTTTTTTTTTTCGGCGACATTTTCCAACATCGACCACATCATCAAGAGCGCAAAGAAGAGATCTGCAACTTTTCTCAAAGCACCGAAGCCAAAAACCCATCCATGCACCGTTTTTCTCTAGTGACCTAAATCCCACGCACCGGCGCGTGGCCCACTTTCTGGTGCCAAGCTTCTACCATCAGGCTCGTCCGGCGTCGTCTTGCACTTCTAAGCCTCCGTTCTTCTTCCACAACTATGATCTGTCTTCCCTTTAGGGTTCTCTTCGATCCAAACGTGATTTAATCTCAGCTGAAGTGGATATGGCGACTAAAAATCCTATTTTTACATCCGTCATCTCTGGATCTCCTACTATCACATTGGAAAAATTGATCAGTAGTGAGAATTATCTCTCCTGGTCAGCGTTTGTGGAACTCTGGTTTATGGGACAAGGTTATGAGGATCATCTTGTTACACCTGAGGATGCTATACCTGATGTTGACAAAATGCAATGGAAGAAAGTCGATGCACAATTATGCAGCGTATTATGGCAATCTGTTGATCCCAAAATTTTACATCATCCTCGTGCCTACAAAACCTGCTTTAAATTTTAGACTCAGGCTAAAAGATTATACACGAATGATATTCAATGATTTTATAAGGTGGTTTCTGATATTATTCATGTGAAACAGCAGGACATGGATCTGTCTACTTATATTGGTCAGATTGCGTCTCTTAAGGAGGAGTTCTTAACTTTGATGTCTTTCACTAATGATGTTGAAGCTCAACAAATACATATTGACAAGTTCTTTATGGTGTTAACCCTCATTGGCCTCCATCCAGATCTTGAGTCTGTCTGAGATCAAATTCTTGCTAGTCCATCAATACCATCATTGGATGATGTGTTCGCTCGTCTCTTACGCCTCTCCTTTACTCAGACCTTGTCGACTGATGGTCCTTCAAATTCATTTGTGTTAGCCTCTCAGACTAACTCTCGAGGAGGACGTAGTGGCAATCGGGGTCGAGGACAACGTCCTCAGTGCACCTATTGTAATAAGCTTGGTCACACTCGAGATCATTGCTAACAGTTACATGGACGGCCTCCTCGCACTACCCACATTGCTTAGTCATCTGATCCTCTGCTATCTCGACCTGACTCCGCTACAAGTTCCACATCTCAGAGTATCATCATTACTAGTAGTGATTATGATGCCTATCTCCGATATCAGGCAGTCATATCAGCTTTTGTTGCCCAAATTGGTAATGTCTCTGTCTGCTTTACTCAATCTCCTTTTTTTGGCCCATGGATTCTAGATTCTGGAGCATCTGATCATATCTCTAGTAATAAACACATTTTTTCCTTATTACTACTACTTCTGCCTTACCTACTGTTACTTTAGCTAATGGTTCCCAAACTATGGCTAAAGGTATTGGTTTGGCTCATCCTTTCCCTTCCTCACCTCTCCATTCTGTCATTTTTGCCCCTGAGTGTCATTTTAATCTTATTTCCATCAACAAAATAACTCGCACTCTTAACTGTTCTATCACTTTTTCTGATCAATTTGTGATACTGCAGGACTGGAGTATAAGGAAGACAATTGGCATAGGGCATGAGTCTCAAGGCCTCTATCACCTCACATCACCTTCATCTCCTACAGCTTACATTTCCACCGATGCTCCTCTTCTCATTCACAGTCGTCTGGGTCATCCTAGTCTCTCCAAGTTCCAGAAGATGGTCCCTCGTTTTTCCACTTTGTCGTTGCTTGTATGTGAGTCGTGTCAACTTGGGAAACATACTCGTGTCTTGTTCCCAAAGCGTTTGAATAATCGGGCAAAGTCTCTTTTTGAACTTGTCCACACTGATGTTTGGGGTCCATGTCGGACCGCGTCTACTTTAGGATTTTAGTATTTTGTCACTTTCATTGATGACTATTCAAGATGTGTTTGACTATTTTAAATGAAAAATTGAGCTGAGTTATTCTCTATTTTCCAAAAATTTTATGCTGAAATCCAAACACAATTCAATGTTTCTATTTGAGTGTTACGCAGTGACAATGCTCAGGAATATTTTTCTAAACCCTTTACTTCTTTTATGTCCCAACATGGGATCCTCCATCAGTCATCTTGTGCTCATATTTCTCAACAAAATGGGATTGCTGAACGTAAAAATCGACATCTTGTTGAGACAGCTCGTACCCTCCTTCTCCATAGTCATGTTCCTTTTCGTTTTTAGGGGGATATTGTTCTTATAGCCTTTTACTTGATTTATCGTATGTCATCATCTATATTACATGACCAAATCCCTTATTCCCTCATTTTTCCTACCCAACCTCTTTATTTCCTTCCTCCTCGTGTCTTTGGATGTACTTGTTTTGTTCATACTCTCACACCTGGACAAGACAAGCTCTCCTCCAAGGCTACGAAATGCATCTTCTTGGGATACTCTCAACTTCAGAAGGGTTATCGTTGTTATTCTCCTAACACTCATTGTTATTTTCTCTCCGCTGATGTCACCTTCTTTGAGGACTCTCCATTCTTCTCATCCTCTGAATCTCTTCCCATTTCTGAAGTATTGCCACTTTCCTATATACCCCCCCCTTCAGATGCGCTCTCTCGTCCTCTTCAGGTTTATTATCGTCGACATCGTGCTGTTGCTCCTCCTCTCTCTTCAAGTGAGGTACCTGATGACTCACCTCCTATCCCATCGATTTCTCCTGCCCCAGCCCCATCATCTACTGACCATTTGCCTATTGTTATTCGGAAAGGTAATCGATCTACTTGTAATCCTAATCGTATTTATAATTTTTTGAGCTATCATCGATTATCTTCATCCTATTCTGCCTTTGTCTCTACTTTATCCTTTATTTTTCTTCCTAAGAGCACTGATGAGGCACTTTCTCATCCTGGGTGGCGACAGGCAATGGTTGATGAAATGGCTGCTCTACACTCCAATGACACATGGGATCTTGTTTCTTTACCTCCTGGTAAATCTACAGTTGGATGTCGTTGGGTCTACACTGTTAAAGTTGGTCCTGATGGTCAAGTTGATCGCCTTAAGGCAGGCTTGGTTGCTAAAGGTTATACTCAGATTTATGGTTGTGACTATGGTGACACCTTCTCTCCTGTTGCCAAGATTGCTTCTATTCGCTTATTTCTCTCCATGGCAGCTATGTGTCATTGGCCTCTTTATTAGTTGGATATTAAGAATGCTTTCCTTCATGGTGAACTTCTCGAGGAAGTGTATATGGAGCAACTACCTGGTTTTGTTGCTTAGGGGGAGTCTGGTTTAGTGTGCAAGTTACGCCGCTCTCTATATGGTTTGAAACAGTCTCCTCGGGCATGGTTTGGGCGTTTTAGTTCAGTTGTTCAAGAGTTTGGGATGCTTCGAAGTGAAGCAAATCATTTAGTTTTCTATTATCATAACTCTTCGAGCTAGTGCATCTATTTGGTAGTTTATGTGGATGACATTGTCATTACAGGCAGTGATCAGGAGGGTATCCAAAGACTAAAGCAACACATTTTCAACCACTTTCAAACCAAAGACTTGGGCAAACTCAAGTACTTTCTGAGACTTGAAATAGCTCAATCCAGTTCAGGTGTGGTTATGTCACAAAGGAAGTATGCCTTAGACATCTTGGAATAAACAGGTATGTTAGAATGTAAACCTGTTGACACTCCTATGGATCCAAATGTCAAACTTGTACCAGGACAGGGGGAGCCTCTAAGAGATCCTAGGAGATATCGATGACTTGTAGGCAAACTGAACTACCTCACCATCACTTGGTCAGACATCTCTTTTCCTGTGAGTGTGGTTAGTCAATTTCTACAGTCACCATGTGACAACCATTGGGATGTTGTGATCCGCATTTTTCGATATATTAAAGGAACACCAGGCCAAGGTATGTTGTATGAAGACATGGGTCATACCCAAATTGTTGGTTACACAGATGCAGACTGGGCTGGTTCATCCTCAGATAGGCGTTCCACCTCAGGGTATTGTGTTTTTATTGGAGGTAATTTAATATCCTGGAAGAGTAAGAAACAAGATGTAGTGGTCAGATCAAGTGCCAAAATTGAGTATCGAGTTATGGCTTTGGCAACATGTGAACTCATATGGTTGAGGCAACTCCTTCAGGAATTGAGATTTAGAAAAGATGAACAGATAAAGCTAGTCTGTGATAATCTGGCCGCTTTATATATTGCATCCAATCCGGTCTTTCATGAAATGACCAAGCATATTGAAGTTGACTGTCACTTCATTGGAGAGAAGATCGCATTAGGGTGTGTTGTTACAAGTTTTGTTAATTCAAATGATCAACTAGTAGACATCTTCACTAAATCTCTCAGAAGTCCTAGAATTAAATACATTTGTAACAAGCTTGGTGCATATGACATATATGCTCCAGCTTGAGGGAGAGTGTTGAATATAATGTATTTATAGTGTACAATTTTTCTTTCCTTTCTTTTCTTAATATAGGTCACATATATGGTAGTTAGTTCAACCTAGCCTTGTATATATATTTCTCTGTTGTAAGAAGTTAATCATATGAATGAGAATTAAAGTTTTTTCTCTCTCTCTTTCAACACTAACATTGGGATAATTGTTAAAAAAATACTATCTTGATATCTAATTTTTATATGTCATAATTAAGATGCATTGCATTAGATAAGAGTACTTTGATAGAATTGAGCATGGTTACTAAAGAAAATGTTTCCCATAATCGAAAGAACTACAACCTTAGTCATGTAAGTCAAAGATTCTCTTTATATACCTAAGTCTAAAAAAAACCTTGTTGTAGTTTCTAGTTTAAATAGATGCAATTATTTAATATATTACAATAAAAGTGTTTTTATTAGAAAGAATGATTCATTTATTTGTCCAAACCTATTGGTTAATACTTGTGGAGGTGGAGTTAAAATTGAGGAATCTCAGTTATCCAAACTATTTGTTTGTAGTTAATTTATATTTTCATCTATCATACTTTACCTTGTATTTCCAATGTTCCTTGTATTTCTAGTGCTCTTTTAGTAGTGTTCTTTTCCTAAGTTTCCATAGACAAAGGAAGAAAGTGGGAAAATAAGAAACTTCATTGTCCATTATAAAATTTGAACCAAAAAGTGCTTCAAACCGATGATTGGACCATCGAATCGATGAATTGGTTACCTATTCTAGGTTGACAACTTTTTAAAAATTAAAAATTAAAAATTTGGAAAGCCCAATTGATTGGGCTGACTATTCCAAGACCCAATTTTGCAGCCAACTCACATGGGAGAAGAGCTCATAATGAAAGCTTGAACTGGGGTTTTTGAGTTTAAGAAATGACAAAAACACCACCACTTGACTTATGCTATATTATTTAAACTTACAAAGAATAAAAATAAAATAATTATGGAACTTGCATTTTTTGCATGCATTTCCACTCGATGACACAACTCAAATTTTATTTTAACAAATGATTTATTGGAAATTTGGTTTAGAGTCGCCACTTATTTTTGTTTTATTTTTAAAGGGAAAAACAAAATAAAAAATAAAAACCTCAAATATGACTCCTAAAGGAAAACTAGGTCTATAAAAAAAATCGAGTCAGGTTCGAGGGTCAGGTTACCTATCGGAAATGTACAGTAATACGGTGTAGCACTCCTCTAAGCCCCTAAAAAAAGGGAGTCTCTACTAAATAAGTTGGGGCAAGTATAGCAATTGATCGTGAAGTCAACAGATACCACAAGAATATAAATCTAAAAAAATCAAATGAACGAGAAAGACAAAAAGTATACCATGGAAAACATGGTTAGTAAACAAGTATAGAATAATCGCATGTTTATCACAAAGCAAGGCAAGAAAACAATTATTCAATTGTCATATCAATTCGAATCAACAATTGAATGACGGATGTCTCATATGTTGGGCCCTACCAATACGCGATTTATTTTTACATAAATTAATTATCTAAATTTCATTATTTTTGAAATTATAGAATTGTATTCATGCTTATTGAAAACATGAAAATCGAAAAATTTATTTAAAATCAAAGAAAATAAGAAAAGGTGCATGCTAGAAAGAAAATGGCAGCAAATAATTTATTAAAAATAGATTTCAATAAATTAGGAATACTAAGGATGAATTAAAAGAAGTTAAGGAATTAGACATTAAAATAGAATTTTAAAATTGATCTTTAAAGGCAAACAAAAGTCACCCGAACAATTTTCTATTAAAAGAAAAAGTGAGTGAAATTAATAAAAACAAACCAAAATTGTGCATTCGGAATCAAGAATATGGTACTAGATAGGAGGAAAGATAAACTCAAGAATTAAAGGAAGAAAAGCTTAGGATGACTCACGAAGGTGGCTATGCATGTGGGGATTTTCATCCATGGAATCTTTCATGCACATACACTTTGTTCCACAAATGCCTTGAATATTCAGCCTTGAATTAAAAACCAAAGAAATAGACACCAACCACCCACCACATGTACCCCACATTTGAACCATAGATTTCCATATAGAAATTCAACCAATGAAAGTTCCAATACATAATCACTTGAACCCTATGGAAATAACTTAGAATTTTTAGCCATTAACTTCTCCATATACAACCATTTGAACTTATTGATTTATCTTTAAATAAAATCAGCCATAGAATTAAGTTCTCACAACATTTTCTTGTCAAAGCCCATTTGACCTAAAAGTCTCAAAACCCTTTCCACATTCAGTTACGAATCAACAATCTGTATAACATCTGTAAGTTCAAAGTACGACCTCAAATCCTTTTCTAGTCCTTTCTGCATAATGACCCTCCACAACAAATACAGATGATGAGAATAGCTTACCAAGCAAGCTACTTAACACCGATGAAGGCACCCATAAAGCAATAGACGTAACCTCGATGTGCAAGCCCAGAAACAACCACTAGAAAACTAAGAGAAAGGCACAGGAATAGATATAGGGGAAAAACAGAGGGAAACAAGAAAAACAAGATATGAAAAACGAAAACTAAAGGAACTAACAAAAGCCACATTTCATGTTTCAATCCATAGACTTAGATGTAGGTGAATGAAATAATGAACAAAAGGTCTCAAATGTCAAGTTCGAAAACAAATCCTTGCATCAACTATATACAAGAGGAACCAAAGAAACTACAGTATAACCCAAAATAAAGCGGAAACAACACTCTCTCAACAATCTCAAGCCAAACCAAAGAAATAACATGAAAGACTAGCAGCAACAAGCATGAGCAATCCATAAATCAACAGAAACATTAAACAAAATAGTGTGAAAACATGAAGATGTGAAGCTCGACATACCTAGTGAGTCTCTCCTAAGCTCCCAAAAATGTCTCTTCAGAAGTCCTTCCCAGAAAATCTTGATTTCTCTACTCCTTTTTTTTTTTCTTCTCCTCCAAGCCTTTCTAAAATAGCTACCCCAAAAATAGCCTTCACACTCTTAAAAATGGCTCCCTCACAACCCATTCCTCTCATAGTTCAGCTTACTCAGATTTCTTGCTTTCCAAGCTCACTTTCTCTCCATACCCAACTCTTTTTGCTTAAGACATTTTGCCTACTTCACACCTCAACCTTCTTGTTCCAAAAATTGCCCTCTTACAGCCTGCTTACCATCTCACCATACTCTGTTCTTCTTCCCCTTAAACGTATCTTACTTAGCTCACCACCCTCTACAACTCCCTACTATTCTTCTTAGTTTTCTTCCTCTGCTCTACCTAGCTCACCCTCTCTGTTTTGCAACTTTTTTATCCTCTCCAAAAAATGGTCCTCTCTCTCTTAAGCTCTCAAACTTTTCCATAAAAAAAATACAGCTCACTCTCAACGGTCTCTCAATCCTCCTACTACATGTCACCTACTGATTCCCTCAAGAAAAAGTATTCCTGCTCCCATTAACAAACATGCTGCCATTTGCTAACAGCCTCTCCAAATACAACATGTGCTCCTAAAAAAAACCCCATCGTTTGGCAAAAAGAAATGTGAGAATCAGTAGTCCCAAATGGGGGTTTGCAATAATATAATTCATTTAATTTTTTAATATATATATATATATATATATATATATATAAATTTTTATAATTATTTTTAATTTTAATAATACAAAAATAATATATTTATGATGTCATCGATTTGACCACGAACTCTCAATGGTTTCTCAATCCTCTTGCCACGTGTCACCTATTGGTTCTCTCAAGAAAAAGTATTCCTACTCCCATTAATAAACACGCTGCCATTTGCTAGCAGCCTCTCCAAATACAACACGTGCTCCTAAAAAAACCCCATCGTTTGGCATAAAGAAATGCGAGAATCAATAGTCCCAAAATGGAGTCTACAATAATATAATTCATTTTATTTATTTATCTTTAATTTTAATATTATATTTTTGGATATTATTAGTTTGACCACGGTTGAACCATCTGTCTGAACATTAAATCGTGAATTAATAAATTTTTTGGTTTAAACAACGGTTTGGTTTTCAAAATATTGGTTTTAATTTTAATTATTTTCTAATTTTGAATATTTTTCTAATTCTTTGAAGATGACGAACAAATTCTATCTTGCTGAGAAGAAAAACAAGTTTATTTTTTGTGCATTTTTCCTCGTGGTTTTGAATTTTTTTTTTCTAATTTAAAATCTTAGCTAATTTTGTAAATTTTGTTTTGAATTTCCCTTTTTTTTTTTTTCATTTTTTCTTTCTTCCTAATTTTCTTTTACTCGAAATAATATTGACTTTTAATTTTTTTTTTAAATATACATTTGATGGAAGAAAAAATGTTTTATTTTTCTTATTTTGAGTTAATATTTATATATATATATATTTTGTATTTTTTTTAAAGAAAATGTTGGAATATTTATTTTGATATCAAATTAAGAATATCTCAAATTAGGTTTCCAATAAAGTCCTGCCCTGTAGTCACAGCAGCTGCGCCTTACCACACCTGATCTCTCTACAAAATACGGAGTTAATAGGAGAAAGGTCTGGAAAGGGCGACTGCTGTTGTGTGATTGATCTGAGAGTGATAGAAATGGCGGATTCATCACCTTCGTTCTTCAGGAGGCACTGGGAAGGCTGGAAAGATTACTGGGGCGAAAGGTTTGCCATCCTCGACAACTACGCCAAATTTGTCAATCGTGATAAACCCCTCCCCAAATGGTCTGATTCTGATGTTGAAGAGTTCATCGCTTCTGATCCCGTCTATGGTCCCACTGTATGTATATCTTAGATTCTGTTTAGCTTTTTGGATCATTTGGATTTTGTATTCCATTTGTGTCTTCATCTGGGTTTCCCTTGTTTCTGAGTGTGATTTCATCTGGTTTTCCTGGATCTGTTTTATTATTATTATTTTTTTATTTTCGTGGATTGTTGCTTTTGTTATCGATAGGGGCAATGCAAGTTTTTGGTGTATTTGGAGGAGTTCATCGGTTATCAATTGTTTTTTTCTTTTTTATAGGGTTGGTTATATTTGGGTTTTCTTTCTATTTGTGTTTCTTGGATTTTTATTTTTCTTATTAATCCAAAATATGTGTTTTTGTTCCATTTGGAGGACGGTCATCTTCCTTTTTTTTTTTTTTTTTTTTTTTTTTTTTCTGGGTTTGATTTCGTTTTCTAGTTGATTGATTCCATTTATTATATAATGTTAACCTGTGTGTTCTTTTGGTTCTGGATTTGATTCATATTTATAATTTCAGCATTTGGGTTTTATTTTCTGTTCTATAGCTTTGATGTAATTTAGTTTGTTATGAACTGTGTGTTTGATTTCAGAATTAGTTTTTGATTTGTTCAATGTTCAGTTCGACATGTTCTTTTTTTTATAGTTTTGTAGAGTGTTTTGGTGTCCTTTGGATTTTATTCTTTGTTCCTTTGAACTCTCATAGTTGGGACGCCATCCTAGGTTCTATCTAAGCTTATTCATTTGTTCCTTTGGGTTTCATCATTTGGACTTCATCCTAGGTTCTAAGTTTATTCTTAGTTCCTTCGGTTTCTCATCACGGGATACAATCCTAGTTTGTATCTATGTTTATTCTTAGTTTCTTTGGTTTTTGACGTCATCCTAGGTACTATTTAAGTTTATTGTCATTTTCTTTAGTTTCTTATCATTCGGACGCATCCTAGGTTCTAAGATTATTTCTAATGCATAATTTCAAACCAATTCCTTGTCGTAGAAAAGAAATGCTTCAATAGATTCACCGGAACAATGGGTTTATTTACTTCCATTAGTCACTGTACATGTAATGAGTATTGAGACTATAACATGGTTTGAGCAACTTCTATCCGTGAATCAGAACTTAGTCAAAAGTAATAGTCATGGCATGACAGCCAATCAAGATGACTGCATAGTCAGAGAGTTTCCCTTCAAACTCAAAGCAAGAAACAAGGGATGTCATTCGTTTTACCAAATATTTTGCCTAATGATATGGATTGAGAGCTCAAAGCTCTTTGATGATTTTTAGTGACCCTGGCAATATCTTTTAGTTACTTGCATATAACTGTTTTTTTTAGGCTTGATCATTTCAAATGTTACATAGTCCCATATGAATCATGGCTCTATAATGAGGTAGGAAATACTGCTGGTTCATAATCTGCCAGAAATTCATAGAAAAAAGCCAAATCAATGAACAATTTGCTTTTAATTTCATAATATTATTATTGTGATCATAAGCATCAACTTTATTTTATTAGGATTGAAGACTGGATAATAGATGAATTTCTGCTTTCAAGCTGCTGAAGCCCAGATGAGTACATTTTAATAGCCTGAAAAGCCTCTTTTATTGCTAGTGACATCAACCTCCACATTGCTGTCTAGCATGACTTATTTCCTACCAAAATTCTGTTTTGTTTGGTTGATTCCGGACATATAGACCTTAACCATTAAAAGGGAGGCAGGTGTTGGTTTTCTCAGGGATGTGGTTGGGGTTGGTTTCTGAATTATTCCATTGGTTATCCTTGTTTAACCAAAAAAATTGTTGGTTCTTTTTTTAATTTTTGGGAAATTTCTCCTTGGGAATCTATTCCTTGTCTGCTATTTTTGCACTTCTTTAATCCTCAGGGTTTCATCTATGATTATATTGCTGTATTATTTTGTGGCCCTAGGAAGATGTTCACCTGGTATTCATTTTCCTTTTCAGGGGTTCGATTTCATTTTCATCCTTTTTCCCCCTATTTGTGTCTGTAGTCTTGATGTTTATTTGGATTTTGTTTTTTTTGGGGGGGCTGGATTTGATTCATATTATACTCTTTAGCATTATATTTGGGTTTTCTGTTATATGTCCTTGATGCAAATTTTCTCTTCCTTTTGCGGTATTTGTAATGAATATGGTATTGTTATGGCCAGAGTTTCTGTTTTTTACTTTTGTTTTATCTTTTGGGTTTCAAACTGTTCATTGTTGGGTATGAACTATTTTGTTCTGATTCTCAGTGATTTTACTAGTTTTGTAAGTTGTTTAAACATGCCCTTTTTATTGGCCAAAATTAGAATAAAATCTACCAAATGGAAAAAAAATCTCAAATTTGGAGTTCACAAGAGATTAATCTCTATGTTGAAAAGGTCATCAAGATTTACTCTTTATTAAGTTAGGTTAAAGACCTTAAAATCTCACCTAAACTAATATTTGATTTAGTTTTAAATCTAGATCCAATTAAATTCTCAAATTAAGGATCATAATTGCATTGATCAATCATTACAATTTGGCTCAATTCATCTATAATCACTTTCTAATAAATCATATAATGAAACCATATGATCTCACGAAATCTAATATTAAGCATTTGGTGAATGTGTTAAGATTTCATTATATTCCTTATTCAAGGCAATTGCAAAATCATTGAAGTCTTTTAATAAAAATGTGCAATTGATATTTTTAGAAGTTTTAATTTTTTTTTCTTTTCTAATTTTTGAAAATTACTAAAGTTGATGGCACATATTTGTAGTTTTTGTTATTAAATATTTTAATAAAAATTTTGACTGATTTTTTAGAGCTCATTGAAATTTTGTTTCTTATTCAATTTTTTAAATTACTGAAATTAATAAGACTTGTATTTTGTTGGAAAATTAATGCTTTTTTAAAGAAAAAATCTAACTGATGTTATTCAACTCTTTTAGAAGGTTTTTTTTTTTCTTATTGATTTGCTTTTTAGAATTACTGACATTAATAAGATTTATATTCCTAATATTTGTTGTGACATGATTTTTGTGAAACTTTAAAATTCTGTCTACCAGAATTTTTGGGTATTTGACTTGACTTGCCATCTAATGTGACTAATGTGTGTTATATTACAAGTTTATTTTTCTTTAAATTGTTTTCCACCATTATCTAACCTTACTAATTTTATTTCATGGATAACTAGTGACATTAATATATTTAGCATTTCATAACTATATTTAAACAGTTTATTGATTGATAATGAGATCATAATTTGAAAAAGTTTCAAAGCAAGATAATTTGTTAAATTATTGTATAAATTTTAATTTTTGTTTGATTTGTCATCATTGAACTGGCCCCTCCTGAATTATATTCTTGTCTCTGCCATTGATGGTGGCAGTGGTTATAACAGTGATGGCAATGGTTTAGCTAGCCAGCACACTTTTCCATGAAGGGTGAGGACTTATGAAACTTGTGTCTGCCTTAAAAGATTTGAAGGATTAGGCAGCTCAAACCCTTCCATCCAAAATGTGTGGATGGTTATTTAAATCCATTCTAACTGTCAGCATTTGCATGCACATAAAGGAAATGGATTTCAGGAGCCCCAATTTTCCTTTTAGACTAAAAAATCCACGTTGCCTAAATGTACCCTAAGCTATAATTAAATTCATCAAGAAAATATTTTTCCATCATTCTACGTTATAGTGGTAGTGTTACATTACTTCATTTCTAGCATAATTTCCTAATCCTCTTTAAGCTATTGGCTTCACTTCAAATACAATTAGTTTTGTTCTCTTAGAAATATAAATAATTAGTACTATGCTGGATTGAATATAAATGATTAGTACATGTAATAGGTCTCATAAATAAAGAACTTCTACATTTATTGCTGGATTGAATTTTCATTCTTCTTTTTTTTTTTTTTTCCTGATTAAAATGGAAACAAATAGGGACTGGTACGTTTTGAAGCTAGTCTATTCATTCCAACAGTGGTATGAATGAACACACCTTATTTTTTCCATCTTCTGAATAAGGTAGATTATTGCATGCTGCTTTCATGCTTTGCGTCACATACCAGGGTGATTCATGTTTTGGTTATTTTGACAGGAGTATTAACATTAGAGATGTTTTATAATATCTGACAAAAAATTGAGCTACATTTCTTGTTCCTTGTTGCCCATACCTACAAAAATCATCAGTATAATTTCCCTAGGGAGTTGGATTGGGGGCCTTCATGTTTTCAGGTCTGGGAAAACCAAGTTAACTTGTGAGGAAGGAGGAAAGATTTACCAACTTGGGAGACGTAGAAAGAAGTAGACATGCCAGACTTGAAAAAATAGCACTAGGATCAGCAGCCTTCTGTCTTTATCACTATAGCCTTAATAAACTCGTGACAAGATGTATATGTTAAACTTTAATGGTGACACTCCTTCAATTTTAATCATTGAATTAGTATTGCTTGTTAAAATTTGAAACATTTGTATACTTTGGAAGGTAAACATCCTCCTAGATATAAATATGATATTCATTTCTTTATAGGTCTAGAATTTATGAGTCCACATGAATGCATTGACACACAAATAACACAAGATGTGTATGTGCTCATGGGTTGTTTTTGTACTTGTGTCTGTGTGTATGAATGCATCTATAGAATGTATATATTTGTGCCTCTGTGTGTGTTGAGGATTTTTTATTTGTTTCTCCTCTTCAGCTGAGAACTACTAGGGAAGCAGCGAAGTTTGCTGTTGCCGGAGCTGTTATTGGAGCAGTATCAACTGCTGCTGTTTCCTGGAAGTATTCAAGGAGCCCACATGGTAAATTTCCTTCCTCTTTCCCCATGTTAGTACACAAGTATCAAGAAAATTCAATATTATTTTTTGTAATATTTATCATTTTTGATCTTTTGCCCTTCTTGCTATGTTTCTGCATGTGCGAGTTTGAATTTTGGACATAAAAGCCAGATAAACTTGAAATAGTGAGCCTTAAACGACGCTTGAACAAAAGCTTCTTGTTTAAAGTCGGATGTATGCTTAGAATTTTTCCATTCATATTGTTAGGGTCACAAACATTTTAGTCTCCTTTCAGTTGCTAGACAACTCCTTAGCCGATTAGGGTTGAACTTGGTATATGCAGCATTGTGCAAACTGACCTGTGTAGCTGAACATGTGTGAACTGTGTCCATCTCCAAGAATCACGTTTGCTGAAAGAGAAAGGGAATATAATAAATCTTACTATTATATATGGTTGCAGGTGCGGCACTATCATTTGCTGCAGGGGGTGTGTTTGGTGTGACATTTGGACAGGAATTTGCAAACCACTGGCTGCAACTTTACAGGCTGGACACCTTGGGCGCAGAGGTGAAGTTTTTGGAGTGGTGGGAGCGCAAAATTGGAGGACGGTCTTGAATGCGAAAAAGAATGCTTGTTTCCGCCTTGTCTCAACAATAATAATAAAGAATTGAAGTGCCTAGTGTTGAAAGCACGGAAAGCTTTATTGGCATTCCTTCTTAGATTTTACATTATGTTGCCATTTGCCTCTGAGGGAGTCATATTTTCCTTTAGCTTAACTCATCTAATGAAGCGTCGTTGTCTATCTCTTTTCATGAGCATGATGTTTTTTGGTGCTTGCCTTGATGATAAGGAAACTGTTTTAAGCGATTGAGACGTGTGCAAGGAACGAGGGCTATGATGCCTGACCCAGCCTAGGTATGAGAGTGGAGGTTTCAGTTGGAATGGCTTGCCTTGATGACATGGGGCTAAGCAAAGCTTGACAAATGGTAGGATATCCTTGTCCCCATGTATGTGCAACCATCTAGATGATGGGCCAAGATATTTAAGAATACATTGATTTTTGGTGTAAGCTTCCAATGGAGGAGGTAATGAACCTCACTAGGGTACATACTAAGAGGCCGATTGGTTGTGATTATAGAAAGCATTTTTAATATTTGAAAATTTTTTTGATTCAAGTATTAAAGATGCTAGAAATGCTTTTTAGAATTACTCTCAAAAGTATATTCTAACTAATGAAAGAGAAAGAAAATTTTTGTATGAACTCAACTAATATGTTCAGGAAAAGGAAAAAAAAGGAAAGTGAATGCTAAAATGAAAATAGAAAATTAGAATTAGAAAACATTTTTCAAACCAAACACAATATCGTTATTAAAATTAATTTTCTAACATTAAATGATTGATTAATTTTAATTAATCTATTAACATAATCAAATATTATTTGTTTTATTTATTTACGATAATTAAATCAAATCTTTATAAATACTAATTACATTATCAAGTGCTACCTATATAATGCAAAAATAATTATAAAAAGGGATTTTAATATTTGCATTAAAAAAATTCATTTAATGACATATATTTAAAGAATATAATACTACAAATCATTACTAATTATTAAAAACCAATAATTAAAATTAAATTTCAAATATTAAATGACTTGATAACTAGAGTTGCTATAATAAATTTTATTTTAAATAATTTAATTTTCCATATATTTTATATTTTAGAATATTTCCAGAAAAAAATTGCTTGTAGGGGACAAAATAATAATAATAATAATAATGATAAAAAATATATAGTATATATACAGTGAAAAAATTAAATCCATTCCCT
Organism: Vitis rotundifolia; assembly: GCA_030254885.1. Classification (NCBI taxonomy): domain Eukaryota; kingdom Viridiplantae; phylum Streptophyta; class Magnoliopsida; order Vitales; family Vitaceae; genus Vitis; species Vitis rotundifolia. The sequence continues at coordinate 7,487,543 of CM058157.1, forward strand.
TCGGAGTAAAAGGATGATGTCAGTGGCAGCCGTTACCCAGTGCCACATGCAAGAGCTTCTCCATCGTCACCTCATCAGCTTCCTCGACAAGGTCCTTGTCCTTACTTCCATTTCTTCTTTTTTTTAATTATTTTCCCTTCAATTTTCAATTACATATACATACAAACACGGAGAGAAGGAATCTGATTGCAGCAGAATTTTGGAGAGAATTTCAGGACCAAAATGTCATCTTTGTCCCTTCCTCCTCTTCCGGATAATCTCACCGTGGTGGGTTCTTCCCCCTCCCTCTCTCCTTCCATTTGCGCACGTTAGCAAAGACGGCGCATGTTAGTTCTGTATCTCTCTGTGTGTGTCTCTGTTTTTTTTTTTTTTTTTTTTTTTGTGATTTATTGATGGATTCATATATGAAGTGGAGGCGTATGTTAGCGCAGCTAGGTTGCGGCGCTGCGGTGGTGGATTTGTTGGCGGCTGTGGCTGCCTACCCCAAGCCCGACGATAAAATCAGGACCACCAGCTTGAAGGTGCGTTTCTATGGATTTTGGGTATTGGTTTGTGCTATTGTGCACTCCTGTAGCGTAGTGTATGTAAAAATCTGTCTTCTGGAGTTTAATTTCAGAACATGAATTCAATTTGATGATGATTGCTTACTGTATTGGACTTCAAAACTTAACGGTTTTGTGATGAATTTGACTCAGTGAGTTGACTCGTTGCCTTGGATGAGTGGTGAATTTAATTTAACTTCTATAGTTTTTGGAAAATTGGCAATGTAATTGAGCTTCCGGGGAAGTTCTTAGCTTGTAATGAGCAAATCTGTTCAGTAAACTGAATTTTATTATGGCAAGTGGATTGGTTCAGTCAATTTTGATTCTAATGAGTCACTGAATCATTTAAAAGGAAAAAAAAATGTAAGTCTGGTGGATCACAAGATCTCTTAACTTAATATGGGTAGTGAATTTTTTCTAATTGAGTCCGCTTTTTCTTTTTTCCTTTTTATACTAGAACCATTTTCTTCATTCATACCAGCAATTGGAGTTACTTTCAACCAGTTATGTTTCAGTTCAGGAAAACCCATGTATTCTTTTTGCTAATAACTCTGATATGAACTAAAAGGATAGATCTTTATAATTAATTTCTTTAAGGAGTTCATAATCTTGTTCCAATATGCTTGTTTCTTAGGTTCAAGGAGGCGGGAATGCGGCAAATGCTTTAACTTGTGCAGCTCGTTTGGGCTTAAAACCAAGGCTGATTTCCAAGGTCTTTAAGTTATATTGCTTCCTTATTCTTGTTCAGCATGCTCGATTTCCAAATTTCATTTAATCAGGATATATGGAAGTTGAGACTGGGTAAGGTGTCTAGATTTTTTAATGTGCACATGTTTTGTGATCATTAGGTTGCAGATGATGCTCAGGGCAGAAGTATATTGGAGGAGCTACAAGCTGATGGTGTTGATACTTCCTTTTTCGTGGTAAGCTTCACATATACAGTATGTATTTATGTGATTATTAATTTTTTAGCTCACATTAGTACTAAAATAAGTAGTACTTAAGAAGTTGTATGGCAAGTATTCTTGTGTTTTTGGTCTTCAAGCTGCACTGGAAAAAAGTTCATTGAATAATGGTAGATAAATTTTGAAGCCTTAAGGGTGAAGCATGTGCTCTGAAGGAACTAAAAAAAATAAATTGTCATCATCAGAATACCATAGCTACAGCTTAGTTTGGATGCACAGAGGAACAGAGGTTGTCATAGTTTTTCAGTTGTGGGATAACATTGCCTTTCCTTTCCCCCTTTTAAATTTTTCTGTAAAGTAAATCTGGCTTCAATCCCCGAATCCTCATCATCCCCAGCCAACTTCTTTGAAGTTGTATACTTCAAGGTGTATTTCTAATTCATAATTTTCTAGAACTTGACAAATCTGCTCCCTCCTTCAAGGTCTTCTCTAGGTTCTTGCTCTCAGCCTCTAACCCATTTCAAGAGTTTCTCCTTAAAGTGCAAAGAAGTCCAGTTTGCTGTGATACCCTGTGACAACCACACCAACCCTGAAGTGCTTTTGCTGTGATGCACCATATGAATTGCATATTGCCATGCCATTTGAGCCCTTGGATTTATGGTTTAGAGTGGCTCAAGTGTTAAAGGTTGGGAAGGGCTTGTGGGAAGTTCAAGGTTTCCCCTAATGGGAAAAAAAATTTACCTATCAAGAAACAAAAATAGTGTCATACTATCCAAAACTTTGAATATTAATAACACATGTTCATTTTTGCTTATTGTTTTTGTCTAATGTTGCTTCTGCACATTTACAATTATTTTCTTAAATTTATTTATCTTCATTACGGCATGACTGGTAGCATTCCTTTGCAATCTTGCATGATGTCCTCAGTGTATTTTTAACTTGGTCTATCTTGGTTTTAGGTTTCCAAGGAGGGAAATTCACCGTTCACTTATATCATTGTCGACAACCAAACGTGAGGGTTTTGCCTTTTACTCCCCCACCCCCCTCTCACCTGGAATGTCTTATATGAATAATTTAGTGTTGTTTCTGAATGGATGTTTTAGAAGAATATTGTTTCTGAAAGGGATTTGAGGTGAACTATTTTTTTTTTCTCAAATATGAAGAAGTGTTAGATTGTTTCTGAATGATTATTTTTAGAAGAATATTGTTTCTGAAGGGCTTTGAGGTGTATTATTTTCATTTTCCTCAAATGTAAGGAAATTCTTATGCTATATGTTCTCTCTCTCTATGCCTCTATCTAATGTGTGTGTGCATGTGCATGTGTGCACCAGGAAATACACTGCTTTTTTTGACAATGTCAAATTAACACATGATTCAAGGCGTAGGATAAATGACATGTTCATGGAAACAATCATATTATGACAAGTTTAAAGAATAACCTTGTGTTAGAGGTTTGAGGATTGTGCTACAACAAAATTTTCCAATGTCAGTGGTTAAAGCTGATATAATACTTACGAATTAGTTCAATATCGATGATAATCCAAAAACAGTTTGCTTGTAGTTAAAAAATACAGGGTTGATGGTATATTTCGTACATATATTTTTTTCTTTTTGAATTTCCTCTATTTATTTTATTCTCCATTTGACTTTTCCCAAATGCTTTGGCTATATTTGGTTCCCGAAAAATTTGAAGGAAAATACAAAGGAAAGAAAATAGAGGAACGGTAGAAGGAAAGAAAAAGTGAAGAAAAAATAAAAAATAGATTTAAAATTAATAAATTATTTTTATTTGCTACTTTAGACTCATTTTACTTATTTTAACTCTTCGACATAAAGATGAAATAATTTGAAAATGCATAAATTTATAATTAATTTTAATTATATTTGATTTTCTTTGGTATTTTCCCTGTTATAATCAAATATGAGAAAATCATTTTCACAAGTTTTTTTTTTCGTTCCTTAGTACTTTCAAGAAACCAAACATAACCTTTAGGTATACTCATTTTTTCTTAGTATGAAATCTTGAGGTTTATTTGTATGCAAAATATAACATATGCTTTTTCTCTTTGGGCAACTTTATAGCTTGCAAGTGTATTAGAATGTAGATGGTGCCTACAATGCTCTTCCTTTGCTTCCATTTAGTTCCACTGATTCAATGCATGCTTTTGAGAAAGTCCAATTCTTGGGAATGCTTTTAGATCAATTAATTTTGATTTTTAGCTACAATATTCTATTTTTATCCTACTTGGTACATTATCTTTTGAGACTTATGATTGAAAGCAATATCTAAACATCAATAAGTATGTTTTGAAGTTTCATCTCCACTAGAATTATTTTAACTGATTTGCAGGAAAACACGTACTTGTATCCACACCCCAGGGTATCCTCCCATGAGACCAGAAGAGCTTTCTGAGTCGAGTTTGTCATCTGCATTAGATGGAACAAGACTTTTCTATTCTGATGTAAGATTACATGAAACTGCTTTAGTTGTTGCTGAAGAGGTAATTTTCATATTACTCTTCTAGTAATTTGGGTGTTTTACTCCTTGCATTGAACCTTTTTTAATTCCATACTCAAGTTAGGAGTGATTATTTCTGTTGAATATAATGAATTTATAGTGTACAATCTTTCCTTTTTTTTTTTTAATATAAGTCACATGTATGGTAGGTAGGACTCCTAGCCTTGTATATATATATTTTCTCAATTGTAAGTAGAAACTACATGAATGAGAATCAAGGTTTTCTTCTCTCTCTCTTAACATGGTATCAGAGCCAAGGGAGAAAACCTAATTCTTTCCAGTTTCCCTGTGTCATCAATTATGGGAAACCTTCTTGTGACCGTGTTTCATTCCAGTCACCTTCCCCAGACCCCAAAGCTTTCCGGTCGGTCGAATCGTCGTCAGAAAACATTCATCGCCAGCGACTTTTCCGGCGAACTTTTTCGGCGACGTCTTTTTCCGACCTCGCAAGGAGCGCCTGGAGGAGATCTCCAATTTTTCCCAAAGCACCGGAGCCAGAAAACCACCCAGGCGCCGGCCGCGCGTGTTTTTCCTGTTGGCGACTGCATTTCACGCGCCGGCGCGTGAGGGCACGTGAGCCACTTTCCGGCGACTTGCTTCCTCCTCCAGCCTCGCCTGATGCCGAGTAGCCACCCTTCATACCTGTTTCTGCCATCCGAGCCCTGCACGTGCCTTTTTGGGGTTCTTTTGCCTTCGCTGGCCCTCCGAACAATTTTCCCGGCATCCTCCGACTATTTTTTCTCAACCCCAATCCCTGCACGTGCCTTGGGAAGTATTCTTCTACCTTTCCGGTGGTGCCACGGTTGTTTTTCTTTTCTATTTGGTCTCTCACACGGGCGATTCTTCGGTTTTTCCTTCCTCAGCCGCATCTGAAGCCGTATTAGGGCTCTCTTCGATCCAAATATACTTCATTCTCCAGATAAGTGGATATGGCTACTAAAACTTCCATTTTTTCCTCTGTCATATCTAGATCTCCTATGATTACTTCGGAGAAATTGGTTGGCAGTGAAAATTATCTTTCTTGGTTTGCCTCTGTTGAACTTTGGTGTATGGGACAAGGATATGAGGATCACTTGGTTACACAGGAGGCAGATATCCCTGAGGTTGAGCGCGTACAGTGGAGAAAGATAGATGCCCAGTTATGTAGTGTATTATGGCAATCAGTTGATCCCAAGATCCTTCTTCATCTTCGGGCCTACAAAACTTGTTTTAAATTTTGGACTCAGGCCAAAGGATTATACACGAATGATATCCAGCGTCTTTATAAGGTGGCTTCTGCTATTGTCCATATCAGCCAACAGGACTTGGATCAATCTACTTATATTGGCCAGATTGCCTCTCTTAAGGAGGAGTTCTTGACTGTGATGCCTCTTACTCCTGATGTTGGGGCTCAACAAACACAGCTTGATAAGTTCTTCATGGTCCTTACTCTTATTGGCCTCCGTCCGGATCTTGAGCCTGTCCGCGATCAAATTCTTGGTAGTTCATTAGTTCCGTCCTTGGATGATGTGTTTGCTCGCCTCCTTCGTATCTCGTCCACTCAGACTTTGCCATCTGATAGCATTTCAGATTCTTCTGTGTTAGTTTCTCACACTACCTTTCGAGGAGGACGCAGTGGTAACCGAGGTAGAGGCCAACGTCCTCATTGCACTTATTGCAATAAACTTGGCAACACTCGCAATCGTTGCTATCAGTTACATGGACGGCCTCCTCGCACTGCCCATGTGGCCCAGTCCTTTGATTCTCAGCTTACTCAGCCTCCGAGCTCCTCCGCATCTCAGACATCTCAGGCTTCTGTTGCCTCTGTTACCCAACCTGGTAATGCTTCTGCCTGCCTTACCCACACATCTTCTCTTGGACCCTGGATTCTAGATTCTGGAACTTCTGATCACTTATCTGGTAATAAGGATCTTTTCTCCTTTATTACTACTACCTCTGCTTTACCTACTGTTACCTTAGCTAATGGTTCTCAAACTGTAGCTAAAGGTATTGGTTTGGCCCTTCCTCTACTTTCTCTACCTCTCACTTTTGTCCTTTATACTCCTAAATGTCCTTTTAATCTTATTTCCATCAGCAAAATCACTTGTACTCTTAATTGCTCTATTACCTTTTCTGATAAATTTGTGACCTTGCAGGACTGGAGTACGGGGAAGACGATTGGCATAGGACGTGAGTCTCAAGGCCTCTATCACCTCACCTCGGATTCATCTCCTGCAGTTTGCATTTCTACTGATGCTCCTCTCCTCATTCACAGTCGTTTGGGTCACCCTAGTCTCTCCAAGTTCCAGAAGATGGTCCCTCGTTTTTCCACTTTGTCGTCGCTTTCGTGTGAGTCATGTCAGCTTGGGAAACATACTCGTGTCTCGTTCCCAAAGCGTTTGAATAATCGGGCAAAGTCTCCTTTTGAGCTTATCCACACTAATGTTTAGGGTCCTTGTCGGACTGCGTCTACTTTAGGATTTCAGTATTTTGTCACTTTCATTGATGACTATTCTCGATGTACTTGGTTATTTTTAATGAAAAATCGAGCTGAGTTATTCTCTATTTTCCAGAAATTTTATGCTGAAATCTAGATCCAGTTCAATATTTCTATTCGTGTGTTACGCAGTGATAATGCCAGGGAATATTTTTCAGCCCCATTTACTTCATTTATGTTTCATCATGAGATTCTTCATCAGTCTTCTTGTGCTCATACTCCTCAACAAAATGGGGTAGCTGAACGCAAGCATCGACATCTTGTTGAGACAGCTCGTACTATCCTCCTCCATAGTAATGTTCCTTTTCGTTTTTGGGGGGACGCTGTTCTTACCGCTTGTTATTTGATTAATCGTATGCCCTCCTCTGTTTTACATGATCAGATTCCTCATTTCCTTCTCTTCCCTGACCAACCACTTTATTTCCTTCCTCCTCGTGTCTTTGGTTGTACTTGCTTTGTTCATATTCTCACTCCTGGACAGGACAAGCTTTCCGCCAAAGCCATGAAGTGCCTCTTCTTGGGATATTCCAGATTTCAGAAGGGTTATCGTTGTTATTCCTTTGAGACTCATCGATACTTTATCTCCACTGATGTCACTTTCTTTAAGGACTCACCATTCTTTTCCACCACTTCTGAGTCTCTTCCTGTTTTTGAAGTCTTGCCCCTTCCCATTGTCTCCCCATCTGATGTTGTGCCTCCTCGACCACTTCAGGTTTATCATCGTCGCCCTCGTGTCGGTGCTCCTCTCCCTTTTGCTGAGGCACCTGCTGACTCACTTCCTATCCCTTCGGCTTCTTCTGCCCCGGCTCTGCCTTCTCCTGATGATTTACCCATTGCTATTCGGAAAGGTACTCACTCTACTCGTAATCCTCATCCTATTTACAATTTTTTGAGTTATCATCGATTATCTTCACCCTATTCTGCTTTTGTTTCTGCTATATCCTCGGTTTCTCTTCCAAAGAGCACCCATGAAGCTCTTTCCCATCAGGCTGGCGACAGGCAATGGTGGATGAAATGGATGCTCTGCACTCTAATGGCACTTGGGATCTTGTTGTTTTACCCTCTGGTAAATCTGCAGTTGGCTGTCGTTGGGTCTATGCAGTTAAGGTTGGTCCTGATGGTCAGGTTGATCGCCTTAAGGCCCGCTTAGTTGCTAAAGGCTATACTCAGGTTTATGGTTCTGATTATGGTGACACATTCTCCCCTGTTGCCAAGGTTGCTTCTGTCCGCTTGCTTCTCTCCATGGCTGCTATGTGTTCTTGGCCTCTTTATCAGTTGGATATTAAAAATGCCTTCCTTCATGGTGATCTTTCTGAGGAAGTTTATATGGAGCAAACTCCTGGTTTTGTTGCTCAAGGGGAGTCTGGTTTAGTGTGCAGGTTACGCCGTTCTCTATATGGCTTGAAACAATCTCCTTGAGCATGGTTTGGCCGTTTTAGTTCTGTTGTTCAAGAGTTTGGCATGCTTCGCAATACAACAGACCATTCAGTTTTCTATCATCATAACTCCTTGGGGCAGTGTATTTATCTGGTTGTTTATGTGGACGACATCGTCATTACAGGCAGTGATCAGGATGGTATTCAGAAACTAAAGCAACATCTTTTTACCCACTTTCAGACCAAAGACTTGGGAAAACTCAAGTATTTCTTGGGAATTGAGATAGCTCAATCCAGTTCCGGTGTGGTCCTTTCCCAAAGGAAGTATGCTTTAGACATCCTGGAAGAAACTGGTATGTTAGACTGTAAACCAATAGACACACCTATGGATCCGAATGTCAAACTTGTACCAGGACAAGGGGAGCCTTTAGGAGACCCTGGGAGATATCGACGGCTCGTAGGTAAATTGAACTATCTCACCATTACTCGTCTAGACATTTCTTTTCCTGTGAGTGTTGTTAGTCAATTCCTACAGTCACCATGTGATAGCCATTGGGATGCCGTAATCCGCATTCTTCGATATATCAAAAGTACACCAGGCCAAGGTGTGTTGTACGAGAACAGAGGTCATACTCAGGTTTTTGGTTACACAGATGCAGATTGGGCTGGCTCACCCACAGATAGACGTTCCACTTCAGGGTACTGTGTTTTTATTGGAGGTAATCTAATATCTTGGAAGAGTAAAAAACAAGATGTAGTGGCCAGATCTAGTGCTGAAGCTGAGTATCGAGTTATGGCTTTGGCAACATGTGAACTCATATGGTTGAGACATCTTCTTCGAGAGTTGAGATTTGGAAAGGATGAACAGATGAAACTCATCTGTGATAACCAGGCCGCATTACATATTGCATCCAATCCAGTCTTTCATGAAATGACCAAACATATTGAAGTTGACTGTCACTTCATTAGAGAGAAGATCGCATCAGGATGTGTTGCTACAAGTTTTGTTAATTCAAATGATCAACTAGCAGACATCTTCACTAAATCTCTTAGAGGTCCTAGGATTAAATACATTTGTAACAAGCTTGGTGCATATGACGTATATGCTCCAGCTTGAGGGGGAGTGTTGAATATAATGAATTTATAGTGTACAATCTTTCCTTTTTTTTTTTAATATAGGTCACATGTATGGTAGTTAGGACTCCTAGCCTTGTATATATATATTTTCTCAATTGTAAGTAGAAACTACATGAATGAGAATCAAGGTTTTCTTCTCTCTCTCTCTTAACAATTTCGTCAATAAGTAGCAAATAGGAATAAGAATAAAAGAATTATCTCATTTTCTTCTGATGGGAGAGTAAGGTGGGTGGTTAATCAATAATGATCCCTACTGGTCTTTGTTTCCCGGATTGATGTGTTCAATGAGTTGAACCATGTTCATAGAGCTTGTTACCACTTACCATTCACACACAAGTGGGGAGAGTCAAACAAATAACATAGAAATATAAGAAACAAGTAGACAGAATGGTTCAGATTTAAGAGGCAAAGACCTTCATCAGCCAAAAGCTAAAATACCATGTAAAACTACTATTTATCCAAAAAGTTTTAAGTTGCCAGGAAATGAGCCAATATTGAGCTAAGAGAGCATTTTCTTTTTCATAAGGTTGTGGACCATTTAAGACAATACAACTTTGCTTCTGTCAAGAGCATGTCATCAACAGCAAGTCTATCTTTTGATGCCCCTTACTGCACTTGAAGTTCTGAAATTTAAATATCACATAACTTATGTCTCTAAGGGAATTATTGCTAATTTAACTGTTCATGAATCTAATGAAATACATTGATGTAAAAAAAATAAAATAAAATTATTTCACCATTGGATTGTTTTTTACTATTGTTATTATTATTATTTTTTTATTTCATTGTATTCCTTCATTTGCAGTTATGGGATGTTTGTTCATCTATTATTACTGGAACATGCATACATTAATGGGATTTTCTCCCCTCTTAACTTTTAGTTTCATGAGGAAAAATTACAAAACTTCTTTGATAGGAAATAGAAAATAATTTAATAAAGGAAAAGAAAATAAAAACAAGAAAGAGGGACCCTTGAAAGAAATAGGAGACAAGATATGAAAAAAATACAGCACTGAGATACTTTTTTTTGATAAATAAGCAAGATACTTATAAACCCAAGTTGAAAACCCTCAAAGGTGGGCAATGATTCTCTGTGAAACTGACAGCAAAAGAAGAAGCTCCACTCTTATAAGACCAGCAGCCTCCTTATTAGCCGATTTGAGTACCACAACCTGCTTCTTGGAGAAGAGAAGAAATGCCTTAGTGACCATTGAACCTACCCTATGTTAACATTGAGCTTAATGCAGCCTTCTGGAAAAGGAATCCCCTGAATTTTAATATCTGCTTTCCTCAAAATGGCTGAATAGACTGCATCCTAATTCAAAGCGCTAACTCTGAAAGAACCTGTCCTTTCTTCAGGAATCTTCACATTCCTTTTCATCCAAATAACCTGAAAGCATTGCGCACACACAGTCAAGTCATTTTTCCTCTAGTCCTCTTGTCAATTAGATATTTGATAGTCTAAGAAACTGCTCAATAGACTCCATTAAATGTGCATGTCACATCTATCAGGATTGATTGTTCTATAAGATCTTTCAAACTGGAGCATGTCATTGGTATTGACCTTGTTTTGAGCTGCTAACCAAGCAACAACTACCACTTTTTTGGATGCTCTATGAGGTCTCTTGATCTTGAACGTGTCATTGCCACTAATTGTCTAACATTGTTCCCACTGCTATTGCAATGACTTTTTCTTGTATTGTTATCTAGGACATCTTTCTAATGGTGAGCCTTGGTTGTTAATATACCGATATATACATTATAATGGGGCACATATTTGTTTTCTCAGTTGAGTTAAGAAGTTAGATATGCAGGAACTTTATTGTGAATTGTGGAATCTTCTATACAGTTTGTAACTCAAAATATTATTGTAACTTGTAATTCTTTTTCCTGTTTCAGAAAAGTGGAATATTTTGGAAAGCTAACAAATTTTATATTGTCCAAATGGTGAAAAATTTTAGTGTAGTGGTGGCATCATAGTTGATTGGACATGATTTTTTGTTTATATGGATTTTATGCATGTATGCATATATAGCTAACCTATTCAATCCAAATTTTTTTGCCTTTCTACTCTCTGTTTTAGCTGACCCTTTGAGTCAAGTGTTCTAGTTCCTGTATGCTTTTCTTCACGTATCCAGTTTTTTGCTCTCACTACATTCATGTTATAAACACATTTTTCTTTCAGTTGTATCTTATTCTCTCCTTTATTGTTTTCTTCTTGCTTTACATCAAAAAAGTAAAAGTATTGATAACTGGGTGGTGAACATCATCTACTGGATTCTTGCAGTACAGGCAGCTCGCAAGAATATACCTATTTTAGTTGATGCAGAAAAGAAAAGGGAAGGGTTGGATGATCTTCTGAATTTTTCAGATTATGTTGTATGCTCAGCAAATTTTCCACAAGTAAGATGATTATTTGTTCATAAGCTACTGTTAGTTGCTTATTTTTACTGTAATTTTTTTTTAATAAATCTTAAACTTCCTGAGGATTTTTGTCTTCCCAGTTATGTTATTATCTGATATCTATGATGTCTTGAATCCTTGTATCTGTCCTCCTCTTTTCCAAAAAATTCTCTTAGGAACTTTTTTGGCAACTAAATTAATTAAATCCAAATTTTGTAAAGATGAATAAACAGGATTATATAAAAGAGACGCTAAAAATATTCCAACATACAAAGATCTATGCATCCAATTTCCTTTCATTCCGCTGAATTTTTCACATGCAACCATGTAATCAATCTTAGTCCGGCTATACTTGCTCTATGCATAACACTAGTACAATTAGGTGCACTGGTAGTCGAAGTCTTTACATAAAGAAGTGACAAGTTGATGTTTTTCCTTCAAAAGAGTTCTTGTATATAATATGTATATTATTATATGCAATATATTATAATTAGTATTATGATATACACCATTGTTTTCATAACAGTATCCTCGGTCCAATTATATTCTTATGATTGCAAAGCAGCAGTAATATGATATGTATATACATACATACATACATACATACATACATATATATGTATATACATATACATATATCATACATACATACATACATACGTACATACATATACATATACATATATCATACATACATACATACATACGTACATACATATACATATACATATATCATACATGCATACATACATACATATACATATATATGTCAACAAAATTTGTTTTAGATGTTTAGCAAGTTTTTTGCTGTGAGATCTATTTAATTGACTAGTTTGTTTTCTTACTCTTAAACATGGTAAAGCATTTAACCATTTGTTGCAAACTTGCAGTTAGTGGGATTGGGAAGCTAATTAATAAGATCATTTTTTGAAGTTTTATTAGCTTTAGGGTGATATTTATCTTCATGCGTGTTTAGTACTTAATCTATTGGTGCTTTTATATGCATGATTGATTAAACATTCTTGTCTATTTCTAACTCTGAAGTGGGGCAATGTGCCAAAGCACCAGTGAAATTTCACCATTTAGAGGTTGGTTCCTATAAAAAAAAAAGGGTGGTGGTGGGGGGGTTGTGGAGACATCACCTTTTAGAGAGCTTCTCTCCTTTACAAACCAAAGTAATTTGAACCTTTTATATCTATAAAATTCTTCACAGTTTATCTTTTTTTTTTAATCAGAAACAAAGTAATTTATTGATATGAACTTTTAAGTACAAAGGCAGGAGAAGAAATCCCAAAATTCACCATATTGTACATTAGCTAATTTTACGCAAAGCTCAATATTATTGTTAAACTTTTGACCCTTGTAGAATAGTTGCAGAATCTAATCATGCTACAAAGTTTTGACAATATCTTAGTATGTTTCAAGCTACAAACAGTATTTCAATGATGAAGCAAATTCTTCTCTAATCTCACAAATCAAGGTCATGATGCTTCACGTACTTATATCCCCACTTTATGTTTGCCCAACCTATATGGTTGCCCTATCATAAACAAGGAAGGAGGTAGAAGCTCATGCATTGGTTATAACTGCAAAGACCACCAGCTTGAGACAACCCATCATCCATCTAATTCCTAAAGATTTCTTATTATTCACATGATTTTAAGAATCCCAATCAACATCTTGTCCATAGGCATTCTCAAAATTCATTCACTTTATGCAATGCTACATTTCTTTTCCATACAATCCTCCACGTCTTTATTGGTTACTACACTGTATCTGAAATTCTAGATAAAGGCTTCTTTTTATACAAGCAATAGTCTCATGAATAACATGTCTCAATCTCCTGGCAAGGACTCTTAATGATCTTACAAATACTGGCTACCGAGCTAGCTGGTCTAAACTACTGAGTTGAATTATCTCTCTTTTTAGGGGGATGGGAGCAATGAAAATAGAACAAGTGCTCTTGTTTGTTCTCTCTCTCTCTCTTTTTTGTTTTCTTTTGTTTCAGAGAATTAGTGCTCTAATTCCATATCTTTTCCAAAGAATCTAGCAAGCACCTTCTTGTGATCCCATTTCACCAAGTCCTAGCATTCATAATTAATAGTTAAAAGTAAAACCATTTTGACCATCTTTATCTCTATGGGTCAATTTCACTCACTTCTCTTAAGGTTTGGGTTAAATATATTTAGCCACCATTAATTTGAAATTTCGTTATATACCTACCTATTGAGTCAAAGGGGAGTTGAGTGAAATTAACCTATGAAAAAGGAAAGGGAGATATTTGACGAAATCTCAAACTAGTGGTGGCTGAGTATATTTAGCCCAAACCTCGGAGAAGGGGAGGGAAATTAACTCTTATCTCTGTCCAAGTCAAGATCAGCATCCACAATTTGCTCCTTTGAAAGGTTTTTGTAGCCAAGAGGCACTGCTTCCTCTATTGAACTTCAGCCCCTCCCTTCCTTCCTCAGACTCACATCGTTGGTTGAATGCTACCTGGAGAGTTGTCAGACAACCTCAACAGATATCCTATCAGCACCCTTTGTAATATTTTTTGACTTCAACTAAATCTTTTTCCATAATCCCATGAAAGAGCTTAGGGTTACAGTCTCTCAAGCATTCTAATGTCAATGTCTTACTTTGGGATTGGGTTTGGGTAGGGATAGGTGTTTCATCCCATTGTACTCTTTCTCCCTCTTTTTTTTTTTCTTTTGCCTCTTTGTGTTCCCTGTATACATTCTGTATACTTGAGTTGTACCCCATTTGTTGGGCGCTCTTTTAATATATTCTATTTGATCTTTCAAAAGAAAAATGTAAAAGTCTAAGTGCTATAATGCAATAGTTGGAATATGGTTTGCAAGACAAGGATTTTTTTCACCATCCTTATGAATTTCATTCCATGAATATGTTGACAATGGCATACTGAAATTAGATATTCTTATTCTGGTCTTGGTGTTTGTATCTGTTGAAAATTTCTGGATTTGGTCTCTGGTTGGGTTGCACTTTGAATCACCGTAGGAAAGTGAATTGAGGACAATTACAAATTGCCCATGCAAGCACACATTCTCATGTGCTGGGAACAGGTGGTGAAAGCAAATAAATAATTGACATGGGAGGGAAAAAAATCAGATTGGGAAACTGATTTAGGGAACTAATGGTGCAGTCTCCTTGATTAATATTGATACATGAATTAACAACATGGTTAACCCAAAATGAAATTCAAGAGTTTAATCATGTTCATGTAACATTTTGCTGTGAAGCAAGAAAATGCTTGGGCTGGGGTAAATTTTGATAAAAAGCTTGGTTTATGTTTGTTCCTACTTTTTTCAGCCATATCCAGACAATCTATAAAGGAACTGTCACTTATTAAAATGTGCCCTAGGAAACACATTTCTGGAATTTTCTGCTTCTAATATCACCTCTATATATCTATATACATATAATGTTTGGTCATGCTTTGAAGTTATTGAGTTGACATATCTGATTTTGACTTTCTTTGATTCTTCCATTAAATTGAAATGGGTCTTCTGCATCTGTACATCCATGTAATACTGTTTAGCTCTAGTTTCTTTGGTAATTTATATGGTATGCACCTGTGTATGACTTTGTTTGATTCTTCCATTAGATTGAAATGGGTCTTCTAATACTCTGGTCTTCTTCATTTGTACATCATCCACATAACACTGTTTAGCTCTAATTTCTTTGGTAATTTATATGGTATGTACCTGTGTATTTCTGGTGTGACAGGCATGGACAGAAGCCCCATCCATCACAAGTGCACTTGTTTCCATGCTTTTGAGATTGCCAAAGCTTAAATTTGTGATTGTGACCTTGGGTGAAGATGGATGCATAATGCTTGAGAGAAGTTTAAATGGTGCGTATACAATGTACTGTTTTTGGTTGGTAAGGATCTCTTCCAGTGAAGATTCAGATAGTGTGGATTTGAGGTGGATGGTTACCTTTTTATTTTCTTTAAACCTAATGGCTTTGTTGGAACTCTTCCTCAAATAGAGAGTCCTGAGACGGAAGAAAGGGATATAGACAGCCTAGTAGAATCACTGAAGCAAAGGAAGCACAATGACATAGCTATCCCAACATGTGTTTCATCGGTAACATTCTTTCTTTAGTGCCTTATTCAGTCCACTGCAAGGGTGGGCTGCAATTATCACCAATTAATATCATTAAGGTGTTAATATTATAGGGAAAGCTAATCTATGCTTGAGTCACAAGTAAACTTGCTGATAGGTATCGCTTATCACATGTTGCATGTTCTACCTTCCCAAGGAACACAATCTCATATGCATAACTTTTGTAAGATCAAACTAATCTTAGCCTTGGAAGTTTATTTGGGTGCAAGAATCAGGTCAGATATGCATGTCATTTGTCTTTCAGCAGCAACATGCAAAAGCAAGCTTGCCAGTGCATCAAGCACAGGCTGAAGTCATCCTAATGATGTTTACTAAATAATTTTTTTTTCTTTACTGTTTTGTTGACGTAATTGCCTCTGTAACCGAAACTCTTGTAGGGGAAAGAACAGGTAGAGAACTCTTCTACCAAACTGAATATTGATTGAAATCAGAACTAATTTGTTCAGACAACCATTCTCAATGAGTGCTGAAATGCAATTTGCCTCTCTTGGAGTGAAAGCTATTCTCTCAATTAACATTTTTCAAGCTCTAGAAGTAGGGTTATTGAATGAACATGACAGGGTTAGAAATCAAACATTTCGTTAAAAATAGAAGTGGGTCTATTTGATCACCCCTAAACCCTCTATTCCAATGGAGTTTTCCATTTGTTGGTTCCCCGTTGTGAATGCTGAAATGCGGGAGAGATTTAATAGTTTTTTTTTTTTTTTTTTTGTATGCATCTTTTCGACTTCAATCCTCCCAGTCAGCTACAAAAGTGAGAGCAAATGGGATAGGGACAGTGAATGCAAGGCTGTTTGTGGGAACAGCTGAGAAGATACCACCCTCAGAAGTTATTGATACAACTGGTGCTGGAGATGCATTTATTGGAGCAGTTCTTTACGGTATGTGAAACTGTTCAACCTATTATGTCCTTGTCTGTTACCTCTGTGGGTGTGCATTGCTCTTTACGATTTCTCCTGGAGCTTCTGCTTTTCCATGCTTTTGACCTGCCATATATTATTGACATTTACCACCAAGAGGTACCTCATTGTCCACCAGAAATTGAAGTGAGCAGCAGGCCATCCTTCCTCCATCAAAATGGATAAGGATGTTATATATGGCACTGATGTTTCAGAATCCTCAACTGCCTCGGGCTGTCCAGTTAGGATTGCCAGGAACTTGTAGTCTACTTTTTTTACATCTAATTATACTTATCGTATTTCTTGGGCCATAGTTATTACATTTAGAAATATGATCATTCCATAAACTAATCATTAGGGTAACTTTTCTGGTTTAGTTTTGCTAGATGGGGTTGATACTTAGTTTAGTTCTGTATTTTCTTGCAGCTATCTGCACCAACATGCCACCAGAGAAAATGTTGCCATTTGCTGCTCAAGTGGTGAGTAAACCATTTGTCCTATGCCAATCAGAAAATAATGTTGTTAATAACCTCTTATGTGCTGATAATTGCAGGCAGCTGCTGGCTGTAGAGCCTTGGGCGCCCGGACTGGTCTCCCACACCGCACCGATCCTAGATTGGCATCCTTTTTACACTAAACTTTCTGAGAGTGTTAGTGCTGCAACAAATGAGAAAAACATAACATTTTGTTTTTCTTCTTGAAGACACTGAAGAGCAAGGATTTGGCATGTAACAAGGAACAATGTTTAACATTGCAAAAGAAAAGATATTGTAATGTTTTCCATGTTGCAACGTTAATTTTGATGCATATTAAGAAAGAATACTTTTTTGATTGTTTCATGAAGGTTTTTGCTAGGGTTTAAAGCTACTAGGAGCGACAGTGTCATATGAAAAAAGGAAGTCTCAGAGAATGACCCAGACAAAAAAAAAGTGTTTTTATACTTTAGAATACCAAATGGACAAGGTAGTTTTTGTCATTTGTGGAGAAGAGGCCAGTGATAGTGAAGCCTCTGGGCATCCATTCAACCAACCAAAACTCAGAACTTTATGACACAATACTGTAGAATTTTCCATAAAACAGAACTATGAAAAACTTTGAATAAATTCCCAATAAATGGCAATACTTCAGAGCATAAACATGCCTGAGTATGCAGCTCACTAGCAATGGAAAAATATCCATACACTACTTTAATTCCTAATGCCACATATGACACAGACCCCACACAAAAACAACATAAAGTAATATCCCCAACTCTAAACATCAGGTTCCCCCCCTTCTCCCACTACATACAAAAGTAATGCATTTCCGTCTCCTGGTTCATAAGAAGCTATCAGCCTTTGTGGGTAACCTTCTAAAGAAACTCAATGCTCTGGATGGCAGCTTGCTTCTGAACTTTGGTGGCCTCAACACATACAGTCCCCACAATGCCACCACAGCCTTGGTGGGCACAAGGTAGAATCCGACCGCCGCAAACAGACACAAATTCACAAACAAGAATGTTGCTCTGGGGTCTCGCCAACTTAGCAGAGCTTGGAACCTTTCCCCCTGTGAAGCCATGTCTCCAACCACAGTTTGAATCCTCCCAGCCACACTCCTGAGGCGATCATACCTCATTCGAACAATCTCCGCACTTCGACTGGTTGGGAAAGAGTCGAATTCCTCATCCAATTCATCAGGGTACACGTTCTCCGCATAGGAGAGGCGCGTGTCCATGTGGGGTGGTTGGCGGGGCCGGGACCTATACCGCCATATCCCCACAAAAGCCATGTAGAGCAACAGAAGGGGGATAATCAGCTCTGGAAATGAAACCAGCACAAGGAAGATCATCATAAAAATGGTGGAGTAGACCGGCTTGTTCCAATTCCGCATGGACTCCACAAACCGGCCCATGGCAACAAAGCTAGAGAGCACGCTCATGAGCCGGAAGAAATTAGCCTTGCTTCTCCTCATGCTCCACATATGGGAGTCGTGATCAAGCATGTACTCAACCACCTCCCTCCCCAGCGGAGGCTCAGCCCTGCTCAGCCTGGATGCCACCACATTCATAGCCTGGTACCTCAAGCTATCCAATTGATTCACAGACAAGGGATGCACATAGTGCATCTTTGGTAGCAATGGCAATGTATAAATGCTGAGCATGTTGCCCATATTGGCACAAGAAAACCGCACTGCTAAATGAAGCTCCCCCATTTTCTTCACACCCGAGGTGTGCAACATGAGGAGTGGATAAGAGTGAGTATAAACCCGATCAGATTCAAGGGTAGACAACCGAATCCGGACTTTCCCAATGCGAGAGTCGCGATAACCACCCGCATTGGTGGTGTTCTTATCGACCCGGCTATTATCAAACACCCCAACTGTAATGACAGTACAGGGATCAAACACTTCCCATGTGTACTGCTCATTCCACTTGGGCGACAGGCTATCCACCACCGTCCTAGTCCGAATCCATTTGTGGCCATACTTGGCGACACAGTAGGAATCCGTAGACCCTCCTTTTCCTTCTTTGAGTTTTATGGGAATAAGGCCAGTGGCCCCCAGAATTCCAATTTCAAGCACACCAATGTGGGGCTTCCATAGCTGTTTGGCCGTGGGCCTAACATCACTGCTATACATTGTGGCCTCATCAAGCACATGGTAACCCCCTTCAAGGGATACCCGGAGGTGAATTCTAGAGCCAAACCTGCTCACTATTTTGGGTTCACCAGCGTTGCCAAAATGATTATCAAGGTTAAACCACCGAGAAGTCACAGGTTTATCATCGGTTCGCCTCTCAATTGCGGTCACCGGCAGAAGAACCCTTCCCACAACCTCGTCCCTGCCAGGGGCGACGCGGTCCTCGACCGAGACCAGCAGGTAATCCTCGAATGGCTCTGCAACCACAAACATCAAATCTTCATTCCAATAAGGATTTGACAAACTCCTGCTCGGACTGGCCTGAGCAATTCTAGTTCTGAACACCTGATTTCCAACTTGGGCTTTCACTGAAAGCTCGGGAAACTTCACCATTGAGGCTCCCTTTTCTCCTGGAACGATGTCCTGCGCTTCGATGATCGAAACCCGAAAATACCACAGTTTTGGGGATAGATAGACTTTGGACTTGATGGAGGACAATCCATCGAAATGCACATTGGCCGCCTTCGAGTGCCAGGCCTCGGCGAAGGCCTCGTCGGCCTGAGTTCCGAACCATATGGAGACCATGACCTCCCCTGCTTTCGATTTATCGCCTTTTTTGTCCTCCATTCGATGCCACTGAGACGCCAATTGGCTATCAGGAGGAACACGTCTGGGAACTTCGTTCAAATCAAACCAAACACGCCCCAAGAACTCATCCTTATCCTTCTCCTTAATGAAAATTTCAGCGACTGATGACTGTATACAGTCCTTTGAAAAGGCGAAGACTTGGTCCCACTGCGGGTTGTTGGCACTCACCCTCTTGGTGATTCCTCTGTAATTCCCGAGCTTCACTTCCGCCATTACTTCACCTCCACTAGACGCCGAAACATCGCGGCATTTCAGAATCCTGACATACAGATACTGCATTTGCTCCACCAGATCATAGGTCGAACTGGTCTTGTCCCTGTGCAGAAGACCCCCGCCCAGGTGTGGGCTCGTTTCTTTCAGCGAGAACTCGCTGGAACCCCCGGAGAAAACGTTCCTGAGGCCGCCTACGCCGGCAGGAACACCACCGCCAGGGCCGGGAATCGCCGGAGCATGTCCAGCTGTGATGACAACGGGCTTGATATCACCTGGCTTTGGATCCCCTGGCTTTGCATGTTGTTGGGTCTGCTGACTTGGCTTGTTGTTGTTGTTGTCCAGTGCCATCTGTTGCTGTTGCTGCCTTGCCATGGCTGGACCTTGCTGCTGCAACTTCTTGTTCTTCTTCGACGAAGACGACGACGATCCAGACACAGCTGCGTCACCACCGGTCACCTCTTTCACCGCTTCCTTCGTCGAAAGGTAAAACTTCAAGCTAATCTCGCCACGAATGTGAGAAAACAAGCTTCGCTTATCAAGAGTATACAACTGAGCAACCTCCTCCCCCTCCTTGGCAATGCTGGTGCCAGACACCCTGACTTTACCCAGAAAATTTCTGCTATTGCTGGACCTTTTCTCGTTGAAAACATTGATCTCAATGGTCCTATAAGGAAGATCAGCGACGTCCTTGACGTGAAAAACGAGCTTTTCGCTCCAAACGGGGTTGAGGTCCTTGTACTTGACTTGGGTCCTGAGCCTCTGGTTCTCAAACTCCACCTCCACAAAGGGGGAACACGAGCCTTCACCATCCTTGGGCATCAAGTTGTGGGCTGCAACCACTTCCACCACAAGCTTTTCTTTGTTGCTGTTGGCGTCGTCCATGGCCAGCTTGTCGACTGTTGCTTAACAGAGAAGAAGAAAAGGAGAGAGATAAAACAGATGAGAGAAGCGTGAATACAGAGAGAAAGAAAGAGATGAAGACAAAATGGGTGGCTCAAGAGATGGCGAAGAAACCATAAGAGCCTGCAGCAGAAACACAAATATAGAGAGAGAAAGCTAGAGATAGAAACCACTGATATGGATTGAGTTGAAAGAAGAAGAAGAAAGACCTTTCTTTATGGCCCCCACTCTTTTCCTTGGCGCGTGTCCTATCACCTCACCAACCATCTTCATATATTTTTCTTTTTCATAATTTCTAATTATAATTTTTTGTTGCCAAAATTATTTTTTCCATTTACTTTTTGAAATATACAAAATATTTAAAAAAACCCATATGCATTTTATTGAATTTTCCTAAATGATGTGTAGATGCTGTCTTGTAAAGGAAGATAAGATGACTTATTTTATGATTAATTATAAGATGTATTTTAAAATGGGTAGCATTTAATTTAAAATTTCAGGTCAAACAAAATTTATAATTTGCATATTTTTAATGAATTTAAAACTAAGGGTTTATTTTATAATTATTTTTTGAAACAGTTCTGAAAAATCATTTTTAATTTTTTTTTTTAATATTTTGTAAAAAAAAAAAAGTATGTTTAGAAACATAAATATTTTAAATCTATTTTTAATTTATATATAATATTTTATTTTTAATTATTTTTTAAAATAGTCTTAGAAAAATAGATGGATAAAACATAAAACAATTAAAAAATATTTTTTTTAAATACCATATTTTTTGTTTTTAAGAATAGAAAATAGAAAACTGTTTATGATTTTCAAATGTGTTTTTTTGTTTTTTTTTTTTAAGAAAATAGAAAATTATTTTTGAAAACAGTTATCAAATAGATCTAAATATCAATTTTTTGAAAAATAAGTATAATGATATCATCTTAAAATGGATCAAATAAGAGGTTGGCTTCTAGATATGAATTCTGTGAAGTAAATTTTGTGACTTTTCCATTATGAATTATTTATTTTTATTTTTACTTTATTTTAATCATATTATATGATTGCAAAATATTAAAAATGCTTTTGACAACTATTTTAAGTACTTCTAATATGCCTAATACTTTAAAAATAAAAATTTTCAAGTATTAGATATAGTAAAAACACTTTTTATAATCACTACCAAATGCACTCTAAATTATATGAAATATTTATTAGAAAAAAATAATTTGAGCACAAAATGAATGATTCTCAATTGTAAAAAAAAATAAAATAAAAATAAAAAAAAGTTAAATTAGCAAAATATTAATCTCCAACTTTACCACTTTAAAAAATAAATTATAAATAATTTAGATAATTTGACCCTTAAGTATCCATTGAGATACATTTTCTATTTTTTATTTTAAAAAATATCTTATTTTTAAGTAAAATTATAAGATATTAAACACAAATTTATCTTATTAAATCAACAAAATTTTAATCTCCAACTTTACCATTTAAGAAAATAAATTATAAATAATTTAGATAATTTAACCATTAAGTGTCCGTTGAGATATATTTTCTATTTTTCATTTTTTAAATATGAAAATTTTAAGTAAAATATAACATATTAAATGAAAATTTATTTTATATTTTTTAAAATTATTTTCAAAAATTTGTATTTCACTTTGCAATCTTTTAATAAAATTAATTCGATATCATTTTATAAATTTATATTTTTGTCAAAAAATATTATTAAGAGCGTGTTAAACACGCGCTGAGAGAGGAAGTACAGGTTGGTGAACTAGCGAAGCGAGCGTGCCAGAATCTACAGAGAATCCGATATTTTTTAAGCAAAAAAAAAAAAAACCCAAGAAACTCGCAGTCCGAGGTTTTGAATTTGCTTCCAATCTTTTTTCCTTTCTTTGAGAATGTCTTGTCGCCACGCGCTCCGTGCGACTGGGACACGACACCCCCATTTTGGTACTGTAACTGTTGTCACAACGGAGCAGTCATAGCTGGGGATGTGGGCCCACAGCCTCTGTACTTGGAATTTGAAACAGCCACCTGACAAATATTGGTAGGTCCCGCTGCATTTAAATCACTGCTCAAATTCTTTTTGGCGCGTGGCCTCTGACTCCTCTCTCCCTCCCTAGGGTTTAAAGAAGACTTCCGCCTTGAACTGGGTTGTACCTTTTACACGCTGCTTTTGTATTGTACTTTTTTTTTTGTTGTTTTTTGTGCATGGGGTTTGAAAATCAATCAATTTTGAGATGATTTCTTCATTATAAGACTTTTAGTTTCTCTTGCATTTTAATCATTTATTAATATATTAAATAAAAATTTATTTATGTGGAATTTTTTTAATATGGATTTTGAATTTATTTGGAGTCTAAAAAAATTCCATTTAAACTGAACAAAAATTAAAATTTTTAACTTTTATACTTAAATAAAATTTAATAATTTAAAATTAAACTCTTGAACTTACAAAAACCCAAATAGGATCTTATCTTCTTTTCTTTTTAATATGAATATACTTAAAATAATTTTATTTTTTATTTTTGAGGTTTTGTATGTTCTTTAAAAAATTAAGACATGTTTGAGGGCTGTTTTCGAAAATAATTCTAAAAAATGGTTTTTAAAAATTGTTCTTTAATTTTTACAGAATAAAAGGCTATTTGAAAACGTAAAATGTTTTTAACTTATTTTTAATATTTTTAAATATATTTGAAAAATAATTTTTATACCTAGTATTCTATTTTTAATCATTCCATATGTTTATATAATTATTTTTTAAAAACAGTTCTAAAAAATAAATGAAAATAATAAAAAATAACTAAAAATATTTTTTTAAAACATTATATTTTCTATTATTAATAAAATAAAAATTAAAAAATTATTGTCAAACATATTTTTTATATTTTTATTTTAAAAAATAAAAAATTATTTTAAAAAACACTTTTCAAACTGTCCCTTAGTCTTTTATTTTCCAAGTAGAGGTTTTTTTTGTTTTTATTTTTTTAAATATATGGATGTCCCATTTTCCTTAGCCCCAATAATGGATTAAAAGCCAAAATCCCCCAAACAAGTACTATAATATATCAAATTTCATAGGCATATAATAAAGAGCCATCAATGACCCACCAAAAGAGAATAGATTTGGACAACTCAATTAAACTTTTCTTCATATGTACTACACTCTTGAGTATATTAATTCATAGATATTTTTGGGGATTTTCACAATCAGTCATTTATTATTCCATGGTCATGGAGAACACAAAAGAAATGTGACAATTGGGAAGGTGATTTATTGTTTCCCCATAATCTTTTACTAAATTATAAAGTATATTATATAGAGTATCTAACTCTTATATCATAAATTATAATTTTGGCCAAAAATGGATATTTTATGAAATATATAGATATTTTTAAATTAGGAAAAAATATTTGGAAATGGAAATTGGAATCACTCTTATTTTCTAAAAATAGAAAAAAAAAAAAAGAGGTGAAAATGGTATAATTTAAAAAAAAAATGCATAAAATTTTGCAAGCATTTGAATTAATTTTTATCTTGAAAACAAATAATTAAAATTATTTTTTAATAATATTTTATGATTTAGTGTTGAGAGACCCAAAGACATAAAAAGTGACATGTTAAAAGAGACTAGTAGAGACTAGAGAAGGGAGGGTTGTCTTGTAGTGGAGCCTAAAAAGGCTATTTTGGGTATTTGGCAAAGTGTCTTGAAAGGATGGGGATATTACACATTTGGTTATTCAACTGAAAATAAATGTCCCAAAACTGAACCCATTCTCTTGGGTCTCTCAAACACTCAACCCCCAAAATACCCACTTGGGTATCTATACTCTCACTACTCTCCACACCCATAATGCCATGTGTCCATGTTTAGGGCACTAGTGCACTCCAAATTGTACACTTGTTGGTGGTGTTTGTGTTGGGATATGTAGTGCAGGGATTTTGAGAGTTGGTTTGGTCAGGGTACAAGAAAGGAACAAAAGGGGGGGAAATGGGTGGGCAAAAGAAGGGGCTTGTCTGGGGTTGTGGGTGAGACCTTGAGAGGTCCCTTTTAAGGGGTCTTTGGGTTGTCCCTTTCCAAGGGGAGTTTATTGGAAAGCTTATCTGGGTGTGGGCAAAAAGTGGAGTTATGGTCCTAGGGGGAAGGGACACTATAGTGTGGTCTGGCTTTAACGTTTAACCCAAGGGGACATGTCATTTGGCATGTGTATATAAAATACTAAAATAGTTAAAGCTTGTTTTGGTTTAAAATGTGGTTCTAAATGTGGCATTTTGTTAGTGATCCTTCCAGGCCTTGGCTTGTCGGGCCTAAATTTCATATTTTTGTATGCAAAAGAAGTATAAATATCTCCATATATCAAACGCTAGCTAATGAGTATCATATCTTCAGAATTGTAACTTTTCCATAACATATAGACCACCAATATATTTTTTCCCAAAGGTAATTCTTAGTCAACTACAACGCCCCATCCGCTAAAATTTGTCCCTTTTTTAACACATTTACCTCATTGAATATGAGTATTTTGATGCATACAAATATTTTTGTCGTAACATTGATACATAATTAATGGAATACTTAGAGTGTTTTCATTATCTAATAATACGATCTTTCCTTTCTGTTTGATTATAATGGGAACCCCTAAATTTAGGGTCGCTTCACATACTAATCCAATTCCAACAATGCACTTCTTGTGAGAAAACGGAATTGCTTAGCATCGCATATTAGAACTTATTAAAGTCTAATTCACATCATTATGCTCAATAAAAGGAATAAGGAAAGTTCCGATAAGAAAAAATTGGAAAAGAAAAATATTTTGAAGATGAACTTGTTCTCATGCAATAGTAAGAACTTTTTAACGTTATCAAGTTGAACAATGTATTCATCCTGAATACCTTGATTTGATGCTAAATAAATTTTCTACCATTATCATATAGTATTCATCTCTACTTGGTGATTAATAAAGCATTCGTAGCTTTTTTTTTTTTTTTTTTTTAGAGTAGTGTGCCGATTGTCACTCATGAGTGTCAAATTTTTTTATTTTTTTATTTTTTTGGTCATCACCAAACCGTGAGAGTATACAATTTCTAAAATTTATAAATATTTTATTGTCTAATTCGATGCCATATTTGCCTTTTGTTTTTAAAATTTTAAAAAATAGTATCAACTTTGATATAAATGACAAGAATTCCAAGACACTTATATTGAAAAAAATAATTATTTTAAAAATTGAGGTATAAAAATGATTTTACTACCTCAAATTTAAAATTTTAAAAAATAAATTTAAAGATATAAAATAAACTTATATTTATTATAATTTTATATATAAAAAAATTATTTTAAAAATAAAAAGTAAAAAGTGTATCTAAAATGGATACGACCCAAAATTTTCAAACTTTATCTTATTGCAAATGTTTAGCATGCGTGAGTAAAGATTGTGAATGGACATTTCATTCATTTTTTTCTTCGTTCCAATATTTGGATAATTCAAGTAATAATGAATGAAAATGAATTTGAAAACATTTTGACTACCTCCATACAAATTATTTTTAAAACCACTTCTCAAAAACACAAAAAAACAAAAAACTTGTTTTGATAAGTTATTTTTTAAAATAATTTTTTTATTTTAATTTTATAAAAAAATATAAATTCAATTTATATAATATAAATTTCATTTCATTCAAGTTTGATTAAAAATAGAAATAATATTATAATTACAAATAAATTAAAAATAAATAGTTTTTAATAAAATATTAACAATAATATTATAATAAAATCATAAATTATCTTTTTATAAATATTAACATCTTTAAAAAAGCATAATTGGTTTACTTTGTTAAAAATAAATAATAGTAATTCAAAATTATAAGAATTTAAAAATGAATAAAATTTGTAAAGTATAAATGAGTCAAATTTTTCATTAAATATGTACATGTAGTATTTAATTAGTGATTGAGTATTCTTTTTTTTTTTTTTTTTTATCTAATCTATAATTAGTTAACCAGTTTTTTTTATAAAAAAAATTAAAAATTAACATATTTATTAAAAAATTTAAAATATCAGTTATGCCTTAATTATTCTTAAGTTTTTTTTCCTTACTTCTCTATATTTTCCTTCTATTTTTAAAAGCTAATGAATTAAGTTTGAAAACAAATAATCATTCTCATTCATCGTTCTTATATACCAAACATGAGCAACATATAGCTTAAAATATTAACGAATTAGAGACGATATCCAAGATAGCTCTTAAATAGTAAAAGTAGTTTTTGAAGGTATAATGTATTATGTAACTTTGTATATATTTTAAAAAATATGTATTTCCTTGAAAGTGAAGGCTATATTTGGTTCCCGGGAAATTTGAGAGAAAATACAAAGAAAAGAAAATGAAGAGGAAAAGTAGAAGGAAAGAAAAAATCAAACAAAACAAAAAATAAGTTTAAATTTAATAAATTATTTTTATATGTTTCTTTAAACTCATTTTACTTATTTATCTTTATTATAAATTAATTTTAATTATATATATATATATATTTTTAGTGAAACCAAACATAAGAAAATTAGACTTATTTTTTTATAGTGAAAATAATTATATATATATTTTAAAAATATCTTAATTTAATTAAAAATCTCAAAATATCAAAATTAGACTTATTTTTAATATACATATTTTTTTCTCAAATACAAAATTAGCCTAGCTCTTATTTAATAAAAATGAGTTTATAATTATATTTCTTTATTTCAAACCCATGTAGAAATGCTGGGTGGGCTTCGTAAATGGGCTTAATCAACCAAATCCAGCAGATATGGGCCTACTTCCTGTGGGCCTAGGCCATGCTCTCAGATTGGGTAGCCCAATATCCAAGGCCCATGCTGTCATATTCGCACGTTTAGCATTTTCTTTTAGATAAAATTTCATTATTTATTTATTACAAAAGCCACATCTTTTTTATTGTGAAATCATAAATAAAAATAAGGTAACATAAATTTATATATATATATATATATATATATATATATATATATTATTTGTCATACTTTTTTTTTCGAGGTTATAATGCTTTAAGGGTCTATGAGATTGATAATTAGTGTGAAGGGGCTACACTCTGCATAATTGATGAGAATAATATGTTATAATAAGCGTAGCGGGAGATTTCAATAGAAATGAAGAAAGGGAGATTGACTAGTCCATAAAAAACCAGTGATATGTATACTTATTCTTAAAATTAGTTTTTGCATAAACAATTATAATCAAAGTTGTTTACATGTGTTTTTTTTCCCTTTTCACCTGTCTATTCTTTTTCACTAGAAAAATAAATAAATAAAAAAATAAATTTGGACTAAATCATAATTTTTAACATATCTTTTATTTATTTATTTATGGTTAAATAAACTTTTATTTGTTTTTTCTTCTTCACAAAAAAATAAAAAAAAATGAAATAAATAAATAATTTTGGGGTAGTTTATGTTTTTTAACATATTTTATATTTATATTTTTTATAGTTAAATAAATTTTTATTCTTTTTTTCTTCATAACAGAAAATAAAATGAAATAAGTAAATAAATTTGAGCTAAAGTCTATTTTAATATACCTTTTATTTATATTTTTTTATGGTTAAATAAACTTCTCTATCTCAATATTTAAGCCATTTTGCAATTAGTTTCTATATAATTAGAATTGAATAATTTACCTTTTAAAATTATTTAATAGTATGATTTAAACATTTTTTTTAAACAAAATTTATAAATATAAAATGAAAGAATATTTTTATTTGCTTTAATTCTTTTAAATGTCAAATCATTGAAACATGATTGACACATGTGGACATGATTTATACATGTG
Source organism: Vitis rotundifolia (assembly GCA_030254885.1). Taxonomy (NCBI): domain Eukaryota; kingdom Viridiplantae; phylum Streptophyta; class Magnoliopsida; order Vitales; family Vitaceae; genus Vitis; species Vitis rotundifolia. The sequence continues at coordinate 7,516,160 of CM058157.1, forward strand.
TATAAAATTTGCTACAAAAGTGTTACATTAACTATACAAGACAAATATACTAATTGTATAAAAGGTGTACAAGATTGTCCATCGTAAAGGATATTAATCGATTTTAAACAACTATGTTTTTCTCTTATCATCCAAGGATTGCACACTCTCATGCTACACATTCCTCTATTACATATTCATCTCATGCACTTTATTTAACTAGTATATGACAATTCGAATATTTACTCCATTAATGATATTTGAGATTTTTTTTTTAAGGTGGTATTTGGTTTTTTTACTTAATTCTAAATATAACTTTAATGCTTAATAGTGTTAAGTATTAAATTATTTGTTTTTTTAATATATTTTATTTCTATTAAACATTTAAAAAAAAAAAAAAAAAACCAACATGCAATTTTTTCTATTTAGAAAAAATTAAATATTTTGTCTTTTTTTATTCGATAAAAAGTTTATAATAAGTCATAAAAAAAAAATAATCTAAAGTTTCAAAGTAAATTGCTTTAAGCAAAAAGTTAAAAAAACAAATGTCTTCTAAGTCTTCTGTATTTTCTTAACTAAACCATTGGAAACATGATTTACACATACTATATAGGCACATAATACATGCATGTGGATGAAATTTGTACTACTATACAAAAGTGTCATATTAACTATATAAGACAAATGTACTAACTGTATAAGAAGTATATGATGTTATCATTTGTGAAAAATTTCAATTGACTTTGAATAATTTTATTTTCTTGTCATCCAAGGACTGCACACTCTTATGTCACACATTCCTCCATTACACATCCATGTCATGTACTTTATTTAACTCACATATGATAATTTGAATACTTACCCCACTAATGATGTTTGAGGAAAAATTTGTTTTTACGTCTTCCATCATTTGATGAATCAAACCAATGGAAACATAGTTAATCCATATATGAGCACACATTAAGTAGGAGGTCAATAAAATTTGCACCACTGTATAAGGTATTTATATTAAGTGTAAAAGGAAAATATACTAACCATACAAGGAGTATACAAGACTTCTATTTGTGAAAGATATCAAGTGATTCTAAAAAACTTGTTTGTTTATTTCCTTCGGCCAATGATGAGAGAAATTCTTCATATACATTGGTAATCACATACCCATCCTATACACTTTGTTTAACTTGCACATGATCATTCGAATACTTATCGTATTAATGATAATTATGGAACAAAATTATATAGTAATTTTCTACTTTTTTAAACCAAATCAAAGCAAACATGATTAATTAACTTATGGGTAAACATTCACAAGGAGAAATTTGAGTTACTGTACAAGGGTGTTACATTAACAGTATAAAACAAACATATTAACTATACAAATGGTACAAGTCAAAGAAATATTTAATATTAATGATACATGAATATAATAACATAATAAATATTAATATTATGTAAATTATTGAGAATCATAAATTCAAAATGAATTTATTATCAATTAATTTACTATAAAATTATATTTTTATTAATTTATTGTTATACAAAATACATGAATATGAATTTTTTTTATATTCATAATTTATTAATATTGAAAGCTACTTGTTTAATTATAACTTTTTTATTTAAAATTTTTCTTTATAAGTTATTAGAAAATTATATTCTATAATTTATATTAATTTATTTATTATAAAAGAATATATCAATATTAATTTATTAATCTTCTTTATATCAAACAAGTATTAATATTATGTAAATAAATATAATATAATTGTAAGTATTATTATTATATAAACAAATATACATCCTAAATTTAAAATATAATATATATTTTTTAACCATTCAATATCTATGAAAATCATGCAAAGATATATAAATATAAATTTATTATTAATTTATTTGTAAACTCTTTTATTTAATTTATTCATTATATTTTTTAAATGCTAAAAAAATTATATTTTATTACCACATGCAATGCACGTGTTTTTGGACTAGTACTCGTAAAAATACAACCCTAAAACCATAAATCACAAAGTAAAAAAAATATTTATTTATGAAAATTAAAACAAAAAGAAGACAAAAAAAATAAAAAATAAATAAATAAATAAAACCTAACAAAAAAATGTAATTGCTTGTTGTAGTTCACCCAATTCCCAATATTCCATGAGAAAGAATAAATATTTTTCCTCATTACATAAAAATATTTCATATAAAAAATGAATTATTTTGTTATTAATATAAAAGTCCTTATAAAAAATATATATGAAAATAAAAAGATAATATAAAGAGCAAAATATAAGCAAATATATCATTTGTAATAATAAAAAAAATGCCTTTATAAAAAATATGTAGTAGAATAAATTTTACATATTGATAATATTGAAAACATCATATTTTTTATTCTTAAGAACAGAAAACAAAAAACAAAAAACAATTTTTTATTACCAAATGTGTTTTTTATGTCGGAGAACAAAAAACTATTATAAAAAACAGTTCCCAAATAGGCGCTTAGTTTCTTGTCTTTTGATTTGGTTAAAAAATAAAAATGAAGTCAAAATTATAATTTTTAAAAGAGTATTATTGGTATTATAAAAGTTTTACTAAATATGAAATAACTCCTTACATTGGTCAAGATAGTGTTTCAACAAAAAACAATATTTTCATAACTTAGATGTTAAGTTATCTTTAAAATCATAAGTATTTTTAACAAAACTAACCAAACAAGTATGTAAGCTCTTATTGAACCTAAAAAGGGCTTTTACTTTCTTAAAAGTCCAAAGCATTAATATTATAACATTTTAGAGTTATATTAAATAACTTTAATATAATACGTGTATATAAATTGGTAAGGAAATTAATCACTAGTAAGCTTAGGAAAAAAATTTAAATGTACCAAATTTTAATATTTTTATTTAGAATTAATTTTTCTTACTCTCCCAAATAAACATTATCAAATTATGCTTTAATATCTTGTTCAATAGATAATGTAGTTAATAAGCTTAACAAAATATGTTTTTCTACCATTGATAGGTTTCTATATCTATTTAAGAAATATGAGTTTTTATAAAAACCTACTTTCAATTATGCGGATATTATTTACTCTAGACCTAAAAGGCATTCACGGCTTTAAAATTAGTTTACATGATTAAAAGGATACTATGCATATAAATTGTCATGAAAATTTTCTTCTATCTGATGCGGGCCGGGTTATTCCAATCATCCCTCATGTACCATGATGTGCTCATTGTACCTCATAGGATTCTGGTGTAAAAAGGATAGACACCTTTTGGCCCAAAGTAGATAAATCTATACAGTTGAAAGTGAGTTGTTACATATTATACCCAATAATACCCCTTAGGAAAAAGACTCATGCCTTCACCCTCTTCACACTTTTGATGCCATTTATGTAGAAAGGCATCTATGGCCAAGTGTTTGTTTATAATACCTCAAGGATATTTGCATTTCATATATAGGCTTCTAGTGTAGTTTGCAGAGAATAAAACCGGCAGGGGAAAATGTTTCCCCCACCCCACTCTAAAAGAGAAAAAAACTAATGGAAAGTAGCAAGAAAAGCACTGGATCAAAGCCAGAAAGCTGTAAACAAGCAATCAAAGTAGTAAAGTGAGCCCATATTGAATTATCGACAATTCCCCCCACTCAAATTTCCCCATCCCGAATTCCAGCAGATATTGTGCAAGAGAAGTGTTTGGCTTCCTTTTATAAAGCAGACAAAGTGCAAGTTTGCATTCGGTGGTCCGACTGCACTAACTAGCCTAAGTGATGTGTCCACGTATGGAGTTTTAATGAGGATAAGCCCACCAAAAACCTAACTTATTAATTGCCTTAAAAGGCTTCTTCACGGAAAAGGTCAAATCTTAACAATTCCCATCTTTTGTATGTTAAGTGGGACATGGTTTATAGTGGGTAATGGGCTCCGTATTAATGAAAAGTGCAAACACTTACTTACCACCAGACATAAGTAACCAATTCGTCTTATGAGTGACACTCATTTTCTAGAAAGAGGATGAGATGGATCTAAAGCAATCTTACATAAGATAAAAAAAATGAAAAAGTTCCAACTATTATATATGGATAAACCTCTCTTAACCACGTAAACATATTTTAAAATCATAAGAGTTCTTTTAGGTCAAGAGAGGGTTATACCTACATGGTTGGGAGTGAATCGTAACAAATGATATCAGAGTCCATTTTTGACCTTGATGTGGGATTCTATATGTTGGGTTCATAAGGTGTATTTGTTTATTTGACCTTATAATCTTGTGAGACATTAAGAGAATTTTGTGTTTAAATGAAGGAGGAGGTGGTGATTGTGATATATGGTGTCTCACATAGGATATGAGAACTCATCTTATCTAAGTTGATATATACTAAAGTTGTGACAGCTTATTGGGATAAGAGTAAACAACATCCACAGAATTAGAAATAGGTCATTACAAATAATAATATAGTCAATTCTTGACCATGTTGTAGGGTTTTTTTGACCCCATAACCTTATGAGACAACAAGGACGTTATGTCTGTATGAACGGTAATTATGATATTTCATATGGGATAAAAAAAAAAGTTTTTGGTGCTATATATGTATCAACTTTTATTAATCATATAAAAATGTATTTTAAAAATGTGAAAATTCCTTAAAAGTAAAACAAATAATATCTACATGATTAGAAGTGAGTCATTATAGTTTTCATCTTTAATAAAAGTTAGATTATTTTATGTTATCGAATGTTATTTCATAGAAAACCTCTTAAACTATGTTTAGTTTTTTAAATGTAATTAGAAAAAAAAAAGCTAAAAATAATTATTGGAATGACATAAGAAAGTAAGAAAAGACCAAAGGTGAAAAAAATGGGAAAGTGCATAATTTTTTTCTCTCTATATTTTCATTAAAAAGAGATGAAAGTGTTTTTTAAAAAACACGTTTAAAGTTTTAAGACCATTTATGGGGGTTGATGTCTACCTAGTGCTAGAAAGTCTAAGGAAATCAATGACGTGAAGATAAGAGAGTTGATGATTTCAGCCTTGGTGAACAACGATCTTAACTATAATAGTCATAAGATAGCAAAATTCTTTTCAAGTAAGTTTTGATTCACACAAAAGTTGTAACAATCTGGACATTGTCTTGATGAGAGACTCGATGAAATAGACATACTTGTGAAGATTAAGACACCCACACAAAAATACCTATGAAGCTTCATTGTTCCATGAGATTGACTTTGGGGTTTTTGTAGGTAGCTCAAGTGGAGGGCAAAAAAAACCACTTTACGAAGGGGTTGAGCCATTAATGAGACACTTTGAAAGATAAAATATATTCTTACAATATTAAAAGTGTGTTTGGGAGTAATTCTAGAAAGCGTTTCCTAATACTTGAATGATAAAAATTTTCAAGTATTAAAAATATTAAAAATACTTCTTAAAATCACTATCAAACGAGTTATAAATATCTTTTAAAAATAACTTTTATAATTTTCTTTTATAATTCTCAATATCTAGAAAACAAATAAAAGTATTTATAAATAATTAAAATATATTCTCAAAAAACATTTTGTTTTCAATACATTTCTCAAAAACTTATAACTTGTTAGAGAACAATTGACAGTCAAATATGATTTTTTTTCCCTCTCAAAAAAAAGTTCTTAAATCATAATTTATATATTGGTTAATGATGAAAATTTTGGCCTCTTTCCTATTCTTTTTAAATCTATAGTAAATAAATAAATAAATTTATCTCGAATTAATTGATAAATATCTAATTGATGACATAATAAATTGGAGGGCAATGCCTCGTACATGGTATTCATCAATGTTAAGGTTTTGTTTGGAATTAATTTTCGCATTCAAATATGTACTGCAACAATGCAACTATGATTTTAAATTGGTATCTTAATATTGCAAAAGTTTTATTAATGCTCCTGTGGATCCAAACAAGGCTTAAAATCAATGCCAACTAGGATTCAACTACAACTGAAATTCCTCGGACATGTCAATCAATGTTTAAGGTTTTGTTTGGAATTAATTTTTGCTTTCAAATTAAGTCTACTACAACAGTGTAACTATGATTTTAAATGGTTATCATAATATTGTAAAAGTATTATTAATGGTCCAATGGATCCAAACAAGGCTTAAAGTCAAAGGAAAATAGAATTCAACTAAAATTGAAAAATAAAAGTAATTCTTTTAAAAATAAAAATAAAAGTGAAAAGACTAAAAATTAGATTCAACCTAAATTCAACTTGATATTTGGACGGATTTGAGCAAACATTTTCATTACTTGGGTTAAGTTTAAGTTAAGTTTTCTCAACCCAAACTCATTTTGGATTGGGTTCGGGTTGAGGTTTAGAGAACCAGAGCCCAATAGAACCTGGTTTAATATTTTTTATAATATTTATAATGTTCATTATCTTATATGATAATATTAGTTTCTTTTTACATTTTAAAGAAAAAACATTAAATTATAATTATATTATATACTTTTTATTTTTACATTTTTATTATTATTTTGAAATTTTGTGTTATTTATTATTTAAATTTTGATACAAATATATAGATTTTTTTTAAAACCATTATAGATGAATGTTAAATCTTGTAACCCAACAAACTCAAACAACTCGAGCCTAATCTGATTTAGCTAAATTAAACCTGATCAATTTAAGTTTAACTTAATCAACCTAAATCAAACTCGAATTTAGAAAAATGAGGTTGAGTTGGGTTTAGGTTAAGTACCTCAAGTTAGAGGTTAGGTTGGGTTGATTGTTTTATGAGTTGCACTTGAGGTTAATTGTTTTCTGGGTTGGACTTGAGTTAGCCATTAATCCAACCATCCCGTCGAAGTTGCAATCCCAATAATGCTTTATCTCATCAAAGGTTTATTTTTAAAGAGAAATAAAACATATTAGTTAAATTGTAAATATCTCTCTTCATTACTAAATTGTTAATTTTTTATTTTTAAAATTAAAAATTAATAATAACTTTTATATAAAAAGCATATCTCATCTTATGTTTTTAAATTTACCTTTAAAATCATAAATTTCTATAAACAACTAGAATATCTTACACAAAAAACATAAATAAACTTTAAAATTTGAGATAATAAATTTTTCTTATTTCTTAATTTTGATTTTAAAAATAGAAAAAAGAAAATCCCAACAATAACTTAAATTACCTTTAAAATTCATAAAATTTGAAGTACCACATATCCGGAAAAGTTTATATTTTTTTTCTTTTAAAATCATAAACTTACAATACCTTGAACAAAAAAAAAAAAAAAAAAAAAAAAAAAAAAAAAAAACTTAAAATTTGAGATAATATATATTTTTAATTTCTTAATAACATGTATAAAATTATTATTTTTTAACATGTTAATATTTTATGATTTTAAAAACAAAAACCAATAAAAATTTTAATATATATTTTTAAAATTTTAAAAGTCATTATCTTTTAGGAGCTGTAAACCAAAGTCATAAATTTTTAAATAATAATATTGATATTATAAAAATTTTATTTAAATATTAAATAACTTAATACATAAGTTATAATAAAGCTTCTTGAAGAAGTAGTCTTTTTTAATTTTAATATTAATTTTTTAAAATAAAATTAGTGAAAGAGATGGATAACCCTTTTATTAAACTTGAAGGGGACTTTTGAGGTTTGACTAATTTGAATCCATCCAAACAGGCCCCAAGTCAAACCAATGGGAACCAATGAACCCTGGACTGGGCCTAAGCATGCCCCAAATTGCGGGCCCACAATACGACTCAGCCCAAAAAACTGGGAAAGATCACGTGACCTCAATCCGAACAGCTGACTCCGTCTGTCAAGGCGGTGAACGTTGGAGACATCCTCCCACGATCCTTTCCTCATCATTCCCATCCAACGGCCCCCATTGCACCGAACACCACTCCTGTCATCTCCACCGTCACTCAGATTCTCCCTCAATATGGTATCATTCTCCGACCATGTATTTAAAAAAAGAAAAAATGTATACGCAAAAAATATGAATTTAAATTTAAATTATTTGAATTATTTTTAAAAATATTTATTTATTTATTAAAATTATAAAAAAAATCAAAATTCATTTTATTTCCTTTTTTATGTAGATTTTTATTTTTATTTCTATTTTTAAGATATTATAATTTTAATAAAATTTCCATTTTATTATTTAAATTAAATTATTTTAAAATAGTGACGTGGCACAGAAAAGGGTCAAAACGCGTGAGAAGATGTGTAAAGTATCTTCCATCTAATCTAAAAAATTAAAAAGATACATCGATGAAACGACGTCGTGTTGGGGTGGGCAGTCATTGAATCCGATGAGACCGCTTTGACAGTTCAATATTGTAGGCAGTGAAAGCTCGACAAGCTTGGGATTGTGTCTGTCTGAGCTGTAATCTAGGCAAACCTCATTTTTATCGGAAAAATAAAAATAAAAATAAAAATAAAATTGAAATTGAAATTAAAGTAATTTATGGATGAAAACGCTTTAATTTTCATTTAATTAATAAAATCTAATAAATTAAACTCGACCCAAGAAGGCTAGAGACAAGAGAAGGGGAGGAGGGAAGCAGAAGAGGAAAGAGAAAAACAAAGAAAACAATAGCAAAGAAACAAGGGAAGCAAAAGGGTTGTGGGGTGTTTTTACTTTGAAAAGCGGAAGGGGGGGTTTTTGTTTTGAAATCTTGTTGGGAATCAGAGCAAAAAGACTGGAGCTTTGAAGGGGGGGTTTGAGCTTCTGCTGCTCTTCTTCAAGCTCTGATCTCGAGTGTTGAGTTTCGTTTAGACAGGCCCCCCTCAAAAGAAGGAATCAAAAAGTTGTAGTGGGGGAAAAGTTGGGTGGTTTTTGAACAGAGTGGGAGGTATTGTAGTGGGCGTGGGGCAAGAAAAGGAGGGGGAGTTGTGGGATAGGATTGGGATTTTGCTGACTTGAATTGGGTCAATCAGTTTCTGGGTTGGGTTGGACTGGATTGGATTGAATTGGGTGATCTTTGTTGTGGCATTTGGGAGTAGATCGCGAGGCGGCCCCAGTTCCTGATCCGATTAATAGCAGCAGAAATGGTATTGGGATTTTGTTTTTCTGGTCATTTGAAGTTGGGATTTTTTGGGTTTGGGAGATTTGTTGATAATTTGATTGGTTCTTGTTGTTTTGATGTACTGATTGGCTGATCTGTGCTTAATTTGAGGCTTCTTGCCCAAAGAATGTATGAGCAACTATGATCAGAAGCAGTGGAATTTGATCTTTTGCTTGTTTGTTTATTTTATATGTTTTCTTTTGCTTTAGTTGCCATTGCAATTAAATATCATCTCAATGTACTGCTTCTTGAGATCCCATTGGTTTAGTTAGGGATATTTAGGGAACTGAACTTATGGGTTTCTTAATAAATTTGAAAATTTTAACCTAGACAATTCTGATAAAGCAGCTTATCATTGGTGAGTTATAGCATTGGATGTGATAGTTCATATGCCTTCTATTTTTTGTGGGTTTATGGCAATGCTGGCCTCTCAAGTTCAAAACCCAATTCCACTTGAAAATTGTGATATTTTAGAAATGGTTGCTCTAGATTTTATGTTTTATGTTCTATGGCATTTCTTATCTGATGGCCTCGGATTGTGTCTATTCTCCTTTCCCTAACCATGCTGTTTATTTTTAGCAATTCCTTTGATGAGTGTTTTCTTTCATAGGAGAAACTGGTTCCCTTAGTTGTGTTGATCTAATCATTGGAAAAAACGTACACAAAATTTGAACTGTGCTTATGGCATGAGATCTTGGGTATATTTCTGCCAGGCTAATAAGTGATTCTTGATTACATTTCTAGCATACTAATAAGTAATATCTGATTGGATTTGAAGTAAGTTTAAATCCAAAATAAAAGTCTTGATTATTTTTGTCATATTCTAAGAAATTATAAGAAAGATTCTAAAAGTGGTGGCACTAATATTAACTTTTGTGCCTTTGTGTTTGGCCTAACTTAAGTTTTAACTTATGTACCTTTAGCACTGATATAAATTTTTGTATCTTTTGACCTTTAAATTTACTGCCTTTTATTATAAACAAAAAACGTTTTTGGTCATAGTCAATAATTGCTGTCAAGATATCTTAGCTACGTTTCCTGCACTGATGGCTTACACATTTGATTTAGTGGGATTCTAGAATGTTTTTTTTGAGGTGGTATCTAGATAAAAAGTTTGAAGTATCTTAAACCAACGAAAAATATAAAGTCAGTCTGATCTATATATTATTGGCATCTGATACCAGGAATTGGGATCTAGCTAATAAAAGTGATACAGCCATGTTAGCACAAGCATTAAATTTTTATCATGGTTGTTTCTTGCATGCATATGTTGCATTTTATGATGCCTGAACCTTAACAAAAAGAACATGCAATGGAGCTGAAATAGCGAGCTAATGACATTCTTTGACTTGCAGGCTGCTTCAGTTAGTCTGGGGGTTGGCTCTCTTGTTTGGGTGGAAGATCCTGAACTTGCTTGGCTAGATGGGGAAGTGGTGGAGGTTAATGGCGACACAATAAAAGTTGCCTGTACTTCAGGGAAGACGGTCAGTGGTTCATATGGCATTCACTTGTGGGCTTTTTTAATGCACACCTTCTTTTATTGATCATTTTTTGTCAACTACCTCATAATTACTTTCTTTATGTTCACTTGTTTTGAGTTTATTTTGCTTGATGAATGCTCAATAATGAAAGTCTTCATTTTAATGGTACTGATTTTCTAACAATGCCTTCCTGCTCTTCTTTGCTAGGTTGATAACATAGATCTAAAAAATTAGGTGTTTTCTGAATTTGGAATCGTTTTCTTACTTTATATCTTTGTTGTTTAAATAAATTGCAGGTTGTTGTTAAGGGTTCTAATGTCTATCCCAAAGATGCTGAAGCCCCACCATGTGGAGTGGATGATATGACAAAGTTGGCTTATTTGCATGAACCGGGGGTTCTACAAAATTTAAGATCCAGATATGATATGAATGAAATATATGTGAGTATTTATTAGAGAAAGTTACACTTACAAAGTTTCTTTTTGCATTTTTGTAATGTATTCTTTATTTCTGTTCTTTTCATCTTCAGTACCTTTGATATAGCAAGACTAATCTCCTTAATGGCCCCTCCAGACTTACACAGGGAGTATATTGATTGCTGTGAACCCTTTCACAAGATTACCTCATCTATATGATAACCACATGATGGCACAATATAAAGGGGCAGCTTTTGGTGAGCTGAGTCCACACCCTTTTGCTGTTGCTGATGCTGCATATAGGTATTAAACATTTTTATTTTAAGGTGCTTGCTTGAAAATCTTAATTTTGTGTCGTAATGAAAAATATCACTATGTGGTTGCAGACTTATGATGAATGAGAAAATCAGTCAGTCAATTTTGGTTAGTGGCGAAAGTGGGGCAGGTAAAACAGAAAGCACAAAATTGCTTATGCGTTATCTTGCCTACATGGGAGGGAGATCTGTAGCTGAGGGAAGGACTGTTGAGCAGCAAGTTCTTGAGGTACCATGTCTTACAATTTCATTTGTCTCAAGAGAACTTATTAGCCACCCCCATCTTACGCATTTTGTGCATGTGTATTATTCTGTGTTTGGCAGTCCAATCCAGTTCTAGAAGCATTTGGTAATGCAAAGACTGTCAGAAACAATAATTCAAGGTGCAAAGATCTATTATTTAAAAAGTTTTGTCTGTATACACTGTGAAGTTATATGGTTCCTTATGTTTTATTAGTTTTCTATTTTTTACCTGCATTTTTCATGAATGTTGCAGTCGGTTTGGTAAGTTTGTGGAGATTCAATTTGACCAGAGGGGAAGGATTTCAGGAGCAGCTATCAGGACTTATTTGCTGGAAAGATCCCGTGTTTGTCAAGTGTCTGATCCTGAGAGAAATTATCATTGCTTCTACATGCTTTGTGCTGCACCAGCAGAGGTAAGGGGTCTCTGAATGCTACACCAAAATTTTCTTCATGGAGATTGAGCGCAATACATGAAGAGTGATATTTTCTTTCTATTTTTGTGTACTTGAATTGAAATTTTTTTTGCTGAGCGTCTTATTATACTTAGAATTATTAGAAGATCCATAAATGAGTCACTATGCTCCAACATGCTTTTGCTTTCAAGATTTATTTTATCATGTTTCATTCTAAGATTTAGTATGATGTTGAGGGCATTAAGAGATGTTTGCAACATTGTGTACTGTTGGTGTTCTAAAGCTTGGAGCCTGACCGCATGCATTTAGTTATTTATTGAACTGCTTTGTGCTAATTTTATTTTATCTTTGGATCATGAAGTTCAATTTTGTTATTGTTGAACAAAACAAAACCAAAAAAAAAAAAAAAAAAGGAAAAAGAAAAGAAAAGAGAGAGAGGGAGAGAGAAGAAGAAGGAAGTTTTGTGTATATGAAGTAGGCCATTCATGCCAACAACTCTTTCAGCGTGATTGCCAAAATATGGTGACATGTATTAGGTTACATATTTTTGGCTGACAGTCTTCTCCTTGGTTCATGCTGAGAAATTAACTTTTTGATGATTCACCAAAGTCTCCAATTTTTTTATTCTCTCATTTCCAGATGTCTCTCATTTTTTTTTTCCTCATACTGTCAGGATGTTAAAAGGTTCAAATTGGGAAATGCAAGAGCTTTCCACTATCTGAATCAATCAAATTGCTATGAGTTGGAAGGGGTTGATGATTCCAAGGAATACCTTGCAACAAGGAAGGCAATGGACATTGTTGGAATAAGTTCTGATGAGCAGGTATTATTATCAGACAACAGGAGAATGGGTTATTTTCTGGCATTGAAATGTCCAACAAAACTTCATTTACCTACATTTTCCTTTTCTTTTTCAGGAAGGAATTTTTCGAGTTGTTGCTGCAATTCTCCATCTTGGAAACATTGAATTCAAAAAGGGAAAGGAAACAGACTCATCTGAACCCAAAGACGAAAAATCTCGGTTCCATCTGAGAACTGCAGCTGAACTTTTCAAGTGAATAATAATCTTTTTTCACATATTTGCATTTACACAAAAAGTTACCATCTACACTTGTATTCTCTCATGAGAAGTACATGCAACTTGACATTTAACTTCCATTCAGGTGTGATGAGAAGGCACTAGAAGATTCCCTCTGCAAACGTATAATTGTAACCCGTGATGAGACCATCACAAAATGTCTGGACCCACATTCTGCAACTCTGAGTAGAGATGCGTTAGCTAAGATTGTCTACTCAAGGTTGTTTGACTGGTAAGCTTCTATCTCATTTCCAGAGGAGTTGCAATCTAGAGATTTGTCAATTCCTTATATTATTTTGTTCAGTTTTAGACTTTAGTCAAAAAATGGATTTTGATTTTCACTTTAACTTTGTATTTAACTTGTTTTGCAGGCTTGTGGATAAGATTAATAGTTCAATTGGTCAAGACCCTGACTCAAAGTGTTTGATTGGGGTGCTGGATATTTATGGATTTGAGAGTTTCAACACAAACAGGTTGTTAACTGGTATGCCTTTTGTTTTCATTATGGATAGAGATTGGTTTCTCACAATTGCAATGAACTGCTAAAAATTGTGTCCATGTGTTTGAGAGAGAATTTTTACTCATGAGTAATGTGTTGGGGCTCTTTGCAAACTTAATATAGACTGGTTCATGTGTTGGTTTCTTTGTTACTTCATCTGTGAGATAGAGCTAAAATGACTTATCAGCATTAGGATACTCGGTTTTTAGATTTTTGGCCTTTCTGCATTTGCTAAGGAATTGTCCCTGATTCTTTGGAATCTATGGGTTGGCCTGATGTTCTTTTCTTAGTTCTAGATGCTTTCCATGTGGTTTTGTTGCGTTGCATGCTATTGTGCAAATCGTTTGACTTGAGCTATAAAAGAGACTATTCTATTTGTCCAAGATAATACACGCATTTTTCTTTATGCCCACTATGCCCACTGAGCACATGTCATGCTTATATGATATGGATCAATTTGATAATCAGAAGAAGTCAGTTTCATTTGGGTGTTCATCCAACACCCATCAAAAAAAAAAAAAAAAATTTGGGTGTTCATCCAACTGAATACCTCTTTTCTTGTGAAAATTCCAAGGGGATGTAGAAGCAATGTCTTTTGGAGGTTTACATCTACACTGCAGGTGGACACATTATTTTTCTTAATTGATAAACTCCATATTGGATTGGGATGCTTAGCATGAAAAGGACAAAGTGAACAATCATGACTGGTTTGAGTGAAGTTGTCTGAATTATTCTGAAATCCTGTAGATCTTACACAATGTATTTGAATAATCATCATTTTCATTTTTTGATCAGAAACAAGGTAATTCATTGCATTGAATTTGGTAAATTCAATAAAAGATGAGAAATCCTTCCAAGATTTACAGAAGAGTTATAAAAAAGGAAAAGTATGCCTATAAGTTTGAATGTATCAAAACAAAAATAAAAAACAAACTACAGCCTGTGGCCGGACTACACATGTCAAGGGGATACAAAGTCCCCGACGGTGGAGACCAAACGTTTAGTCTCTTGCTTTGCATAAATGATCTGCTTCTTGGTCAGCAACATATAAAGCCTCAGAAAAAGAACATCTAAAATTGCTCGCAACATTAACAATTTGATGGATCCATCCATCATACTTCCATGGAACTCTTTCCCTCTTGGACACCCAGGAAATAACAATTGGTGGAGTCACCCTCAAAACTCTGAAAATATTAAAGCTTTAGCCTGTAACTAAAAGAGCTGGAATCTCTTCCTCAATGGCTATGTCTTCTACCGGTTTGAAAATCTCAATTTGGATGTGGAGGTAATTAATGGACAAGTTGTATCCATTTATCACATCTTCATTTGGTGCTGGCCTAGCCATGAGTTGGCTGGGGAATTCACTGTATAGTAGCTGCCCACTGGGGCACTACTGTTTAGAATCTGAAATAGTTGAAGTTGTCCAGTTTGATATAAGATCTTATCATGATTGAAATGGCTGTTGCAGAAACCTGCTTTTTTGATTGTTTGATCTGATGTCCAGTGGACTGTGGATTTGTGCAGCTTTGAGCAATTTTGCATCAATTTGACAAATGAGAAACTTCAGCAACATTTTAATCAGGTGACTGAAAAGAATCTCATTCTTTTCTGCATCTTTTAACCTTCCAGTATCTACGTGACATATTTTTCTAATGCATTAATATCTTCTTGGACAGCACGTTTTCAAAATGGAGCAAGAAGAATATACGAAAGAGGAAATTGATTGGAGTTACATTGATTTTGTCGATAATAAGGATGTTCTAGAACTTATTGAAAAGGTTTGTAGTATCTATCTCTACTTAAATTTTTTATCTATCATTCTGTGGATTACTTTCATTAATTCTAACATCTTCTCCATTCACATTTAGTCCAGTTATGGGAAAAGTCAATTTGTGCTTGCTGCTATGAGCCTATGAGTACTTTCATTGTTCATTTTTTGTCAAAAAGTGGATAACAGACATGTCCTCAAATTGTACTACAATCTTGATCATAGAATATCTTGTTTGAATCTTATTCTTGCCTTTGTTTTCATTCTAGATTCAACCCATTTAGGACTTCTTGGTGTTAGAAGAAATTTCCTTCAACTGATTTTCTTTTTCCCTATTTCATTTCTTTATGTTTCCCCCTTTTTTTTATTTGTGTAAATTTTAATTTTATATATAACTGAATCCTGCACTGTGTTGATTTCTAGTGAAAGATGAAAAAAAATTGAATGAGAACAAACCATGAAAACTACTTAGATTTTCAAAAGCCGAAACATTTCAGTTCTGGAAAAAATGATATGGCTTTTTTCTCCTTGAGCTATTCTCTATTTAAACTTTGAGGCTGAATAGCTAAATGAATGGCAATTGAATCAGGATCCGAGATTATAAAAAGCATACTGTGAGTAATTGGGAATGAAGTTGTTTCGATGTGAGAAAAGTTAAACCTTAAGATGAAGCAATGATGAAATTGGGGGCTGATAATTTAAAGTTTGTGAATATTCCTCTCACCAAGAAAAACAAAAAAAGTTGTGAAGAAGTGACTATATTTGAGGAATTCTAGAATGGGGGATATGTACAGAAAAATGCTAAATAATTAGGGGCAAGGATCTGTTGTGCTGAGATGAGTGTGGTAACTTGACTTAAACAGCAGTCATATTGTAGTGTACAACATGGCATTCCAGTTCTTTGAGTTAAGGAAGTTGGTATTAAGAAACATATTTCACTTAATGGTGGATCTCAAGCAGGGAAAGTTGTTTGCTTATTCTGATTACTGGAATTTTCTCAATAACTGTGCCCTTAGATAGCAGTAAGGACCAATGAACAACTGATGTTAACAACTTTAAGTTGGTTGCTACAACTTAAAGTTAACAGAAATCAAATCAGAGATATATTTCAATCAAAGTCTACTTTGACAGAACTTCAGAAGTTATTGGTTTTCTCTTTATTTTTTATTTTTATTTTCTATGTTTGGAGGGAATAGTGTTGTGTTAACTGGAAGATTTTCTATCATGTGTGCTGCTTCATTTTTGTTGTAACATTGAGTCACTGATTCTGATATATTTGTAGTTCCTTAACTTTACAATCAATGAATTTTAGACCTGATTCATGTGTCAGGTTAAGGTTTTCAGTGGAATACATGATAATTGGGATCATCTATTTATTTCAGAAGATCTCTTTGAATTTTTTTGTTTTAGGCATTGTTTTTGCTCCTCTGATAATACCAAACCTTTTTTAGGTAGTCATGAAGATATCGTGATTAGTAGGAAATGATCTCCTTCAAAACATGTGAATGAAGTATTTTTCAGTTATTCTGTTGGTTTTCTTAACAATTTAATCATATGCTTTATCCTGTAATTAATTTGTTTTAGGATGTAGGCAGAAATATCATTTGAACAGGTGTACTGATGCATCTTCCCAAAAAAAGTGCATTCATGTTGCCCTTTTCTAATCTCATCTTGTTTTTCTAATATGTCCTATTTATGTTCAGAAACCTGGTGGCATAATTGCTCTGCTGGATGAAGCTTGGTGAGTACGATAAAGCAAAATTGTTGTAATTGTTTCCTTAAATTTTGTGCAGATAATAACTCCCAATTCTTCAGTTATGTCACTATACTTTTGTTATCATGTTTGACTGTTCTGGTAATAACATAGCTGAGGCTTTTGTTTGGTAGCATGTTCCCAAGATCAACGCATGAAACATTTTCCCAAAAGCTGTACCAGACATTTAAAAACCATAAGCGCTTCAGCAAGCCAAAGTTATCACGCACTGACTTCACCATTTGCCATTATGCTGGTGATGTAAGTGTTTTTTGTTTGTCCTTTTCAGTGGTATCAAGAGTACATTCAAGTCAAAGAATCCAGATCTCAGAAGCAGGAGTGCTGGTTTTTTACCCCAATTTGAATATGAAATAATTTGATGATTTCAGGTGACTTATCAAACGGATTTGTTCCTGGACAAAAACAAAGACTATGTTGTTGCTGAACACCAATCTCTCCTGAGTGCTTCCAATTGTTCCTTTGTGGCGGGCTTGTTTCCACCTTTATCTGAGGATTCCTCCAAATCATCGAAGTTCTCTTCGATAGGTTCCCGGTTCAAGGTATTAGTAGTTTTCTAGTCTTTCTAGTAGAAATTTTCTGCTTCTTATACAGACTATTGAGTTTTGAAGTTCTATTTTTTTTTTTTCTCCTTATTTTATGTAGCAACAATTGCAAGCACTGCTTGAAACTCTAAGTGTTACCGAGCCTCATTACATTCGCTGTGTGAAGCCCAATAATCTTCTTAAGCCAGCTATCTTTGAGAATAAGAATGTCCTACAGCAACTACGGTGCGGGGTAAGAATGTCAATATTTTATTTGTGGGTTTTTTGTATATGTTGGTGTTGTTACTGAAGCTTCCTGCGATTGGTAACAGTTTATACACATTAGTTTAAATTTTTCATTATTTCAGGGAGTCATGGAGGCCATTAGGATAAGTTGTGCTGGATATCCTACTAAGAAACCTTTTGATGAATTTGTTGACCGATTTGGCATCCTTGCACCTGAAGTTTTGGATGGCAGGTAGTTTGGTTGTTCTTTATTGTTACTTTTTGTGCCATACCATTGAATCACCCGACTTATTTCTTGAATAAATTTATGGCAGTTCTGATGAGGTTGCTGCTTGTAAGAGGCTGCTAGAGAAGGTTGGACTTAAAGGCTATCAGGTAATTGTAATAAACTAATGGATCTATAAGAATGAGATCCAATCTGAGCCTTCTCTGGTGTTTTTTCCACTTCTCCACCCCCCCTTGTTAAGGAAAGTATGCCATAATCTACTTCTGCTCCACATTGTGTAAATGTGTTATTTAAGTGTAGCTTTAGCCAGATCTTCAAGAGAGTAAGGTATATCCTGTTTGTGCCCCCTATTCTCAAGGGGTACTCACTCATATGTCACCTATCGACAGGACATTAATATTGATTTGCATCTTCATCATCTTTACTGCCTGTTTCTTCTTCTTTTTTATTTTTATTGTTCTTTTTTTAAATTTTCATTTTCGTTTCACTTGGTCCTCTTCATATGCACCTTTATTAGCTGCTGGGGTTGGTTTCTGTTTATGAGTGGAACACAAAAGACACCCTTAATTCTGGTGTTAACTATGATGTATGAAAATGGTGCCAACACCTTTGGTATGAGAAGAATTACTAACAGGAATTACATTCTATTTGTTGCATGATCACCTCTGTCAGTACTTCTGTCATAAACTTGTAAGTTGTTATGGTTGCTCATCAAGAAAGCCCTGAAAGTGCTGCTTGATCAGTTTCTTTTTCACCAAAATCAGTAATTCTGGTATCATGCATCTTTTTCATGGACAGGTTTTGGGGAACTATTCTTACTATCCACTTCATTTTTGCAGATTGGTAAAACAAAGGTCTTTCTTAGGGCTGGTCAGATGGCTGACCTAGATGCCCGAAGAAGTGAGGTCTTAGGAAGATCCGCTAGCATTATCCAGAGGAAAGTTCGTTCTTATTTGTCTCGCCGAAGTTTCATCTCACTGCGTCATTCTGCAATACAGCTCCAAGCTGCTTGCAGAGGTATTTAATTGTGTTCTGGATTCTTGTTTCTGCATCCCAATCTTTTGAGTCAAGGTTTTAGTGCTATTCAGTTATCCAGTGAGAAGTGTATATAGCTTTTTAGCTTTTGCCTTTGCTAATTGCAGGACAACTTGCTCGCAAAGTTTATGAGAGTATGCGGAGAGAAGCTTCTGCTCTAAGGATCCAGAAAGATTTGCGTATGTTCCTTGCTAGGAAAGCTTATAAAGAATTGTGCTCCTCTGCTCTTTGCATTCAGAGAGGTATGCGTGGCTTGGCTGCTCGTAATGAGCTTCGCTTCAGAAGGCAGACAAGAGCAGCAATTGTTATCCAGGTGAGATCTGTGTTTTGACAAGATGATTGGTTAGTATTTAAAAATTCTTAAGCACCTTTTGTTGTTAGTTTTTTTTCTTCTTCTTTCTCGTCATTGTGGAAATGTTTCTTTGAGATGCTGTTCATATTGTTTGTATTTTGTCAATGCCTTGCAATATGCTGTTGGTGCAATTTTTTTTTTCGAACTTTTTTTCTTTGTTTAGTGCTTTTTTCCTTTGAATTATAAATAACTTTAACTGTTCATCCCAGAGTCAATGTCGCAAATACTTAGCTCAGTTGCACTACATGAGATTAAAGAAAGCGGCAATCACCACACAGTGTGCATGGAGAGGAAGAGTTGCTCGTAAGGAACTGCGGAACCTCAAGATGGTGACTATCTCTTTCTTTTTTTCGTGTTTTGTTTTTTCTTTCCTTTTCCTCACATTTTATGCTACAATCTTGTCTTGAGATGGAACACTTCTTACTATCTTCTGGAAGAAATTCTCTTGGGGTTTGGAAGGAACCTATAATTCAGTGATGCATGTCATGAGTTTTGATACAAGTCCTCTGTGCCTTAGTTTTGGACTTAATTTTCTTCCTTACATATCTGACCTGAAGGGTGAAGTTTTTTGACCCCCAAACAAATGCATATACTGTCTAAAGCTATAAGTGCTTATTCTTATTTTGTTATTGGTTACTTCATATATAATTAGAGATTTTTGTACTTCCTGTTTTTATTTACAGGCTGCAAAAGAAACTGGTGCTCTTCAAGCTGCCAAAAATAAACTAGAAAAGCAAGTTGAAGAACTGACATGGCGATTACAACTGGAGAAACGCATGAGGGTAAGTATATGTAATTATTTGTGTAAACTTCATGCAACCACACCCCCATCAATTAAACTATGGATTATAGTTTTTTCAATTTAACCGATTCTCCATAAATATGGTTTTTTTAATAACATGGATGAGGAGAATTGTAGTAGACTTCCTTTGTAGATTTTAAAATGAGTGATAGACTTCTAACCTGGTAGGTCTTCCTAAAGGTCCTCACTACTGGGACCTTGTTGTTGGAAAATTATCTAGAAGGCTGGCTGGTCAGAAGATGGCTTTCTTGTTTCTTGGAGAAAGAAGGACTTCATCAGGCCTTTCCCATAGAAATTTCTTTGTATTGCATTTCCATTTTTAGGAGTTGCATCTAGGATAGAATTCAAAGAGATTGGGTGCTGGCATAGGGAGGAGAGACCATTTGATAGTTTAAAGTCATGTATGTATGCCTAATTTTGAAGAGATGTTCGGGCCCTTTGGTTTTTCTTTTCCTTTCTTCCTTTTTTTAGTGTTATCAGAAGCACTGTGGGATGCCAACTTTGTGATCAGGGTGGTCTGACTCACGTCCTTGGAAGCTATTTCCAAAGATACCTTGGCTTTTGCTTGTTCTATTGTTGACAATGGCTTGAAAATCTGTTTTTAGGAGAATTTGTGATGTGGAGAGGAAATATTTTCTGCTCTTTATCCGTCTCTAAGCTCCTCTCTAGGAATGAAGACATTACCATTTGTCATGTTATTTTCTCATGCACTATGTGCAGCATGTCTGCATTTCTTTTTCTTTTCCTGATGGTTGATGTTTGACTCTTTCTTCCAGCCTTTTCTCCTCTAAGTCAAAGAGTATTTGCCCATTTACCTTCCCCCAGAGTAATTTGATTTGGGAACCTAAAGTTAGTAGAAAATTCATAGCCTTTGCATAGTTGGTGGCTAATAAGAAGTTTAATATTAAAGATATGTAATGCAGTAGTAGGCCTTAAGGTAAATTGTGGAGACATGGCTAAAAAATCTCTTCCTGCATTGTCCTGTGGCTTTGACTTTGCGGTAGAGATTGTTTGGATGGTAGATATGCCTTGTGCTCATTCAGAGACATAATAGATATGATAGTTATAGCACTTCAAGGTTCTAGAGAGTTTCATTGGTGCCTATAAATAGGTAAGGGCCTCATTTGGCCAAGGCACCACCCAAATCACTTCCTAACCAAGCAAGTAAACTCTCAAAGCACTTGTAAAGGCTTCCTTGAGTAATAAAAGCTTCCATTCTTTAAAGAGTTGCCTATTACGCCTTCCAAGCTTCCAAGTCGTGAGCACCTTAGCCTAGCGAGCTAAGTATTGGGAGTCAGGCTGACTTAGCAAGATCAAGCGCCTTGACTTGTCTAAGTGCCGCACGAGCTTAGAAAACGACTAAGTCCGTGACACTATGCTAGCTTTTAATTGGGGTGTTTGAAATAAGAGGAACACTACGATCATTGAAGAATACAGGAAGATCCTAGGTGCCTTGTGGGATTTTCCTCCTTACATTCTCTCTATATAGGGGACTGTGATTGGAGAGTCTTTGGTTGTTCTCATCAGTATGGTTTGCTTGGATCGGAGAGAGTGTGCATGATTGGAGGAGTCATTCAGGGTTAATGTTAAGCAAAAATCTTCCTCCTTTGAGAGTTCATTCATTGGGGGATGTGTGGATAATAGAAATTTGTGGTATAATAAGGGAGCGGAGAAGTTGGGGGTTGAGAGCCTTCTCCGAACCTGCTGGTTGAGGTTTAGCCATAAAGGCAGACTCATGCTCCATTGGAAGGTTTGATGGAGGCATTCTCGTTGGGTTTTAGTAACCTCTTGGTGGGGGTGAACAAATATAGTTGTATCATGGGTTATTTGGGGAATGTGGGTCCTGTGGAAATTGGATTGATGATATGTCAGATTATCAACTTTTATTGTAGTTTGGATGCTCCTTTCTTTGGAAAACTAGGTTGTTCAAAATGAGAAGCCTTTTTCTCTGGAGTTTTGGCCAGAGTTTTCCTTTCTCATGTTTGCTGTGTTGTTGGGGGGTAACAGTTGTAGACATATGTGGGGTGTTGTTATCCTGTGGTACAGATGCTTGTACTTTTCTCTTTCTTTTTGAATCTTTGGTTGAAGTATTACTCATCCTTTACTTTTTCTATCTTTGTTTCTATTAGTGTAATTTTCTCATGTTTATGATAAATAGGAGAAATATGATGTAATGGGCACTAAACCATTTAAAATAAACATTTGTATTGTGTGTCATTTTTAGAACCTTCCTTGTGTTTGTGTCTATTAAATATGGACAAGAACAAGGATAACAATTTGATATGTTCTATGGGAGAACAATAGACACAAAAACAAGCTGACTGAGGAAGATAAAGGTTCGTTCATCATATCATTGTGATGATCAACCATTTGTTATATGATTAAGTTAAACTGACTCTCAGTAACCTTCTTTGATGCTTCTTCTATGAATGAAAATCAGGCTTAGCTTGTAAATTGACTGGCTCTCTTCCTTAGATCCCATGAAAATGCATCTATTCCAAACTTTCTAGATTGCCAACTGTTGTTAAAGGAAAAAGAATGATATTGTTTGCATATTGGGTGGAAAGTGATGCAACAGTGGGAGGAACCTAAAAAGTGTGGCTGGTGGAACTCAATGCGTCAGAAGGGGCCCAAAAAACTAAGTGAAGAGGTGCTCCATATGTCTGGGAACTCGCAATATGTATTTCAGTTTTGATGTTCAATTTTATTATGCACTACAGTTTATCTTAACAATCTCTTAATGGTTTGACCTCGAATGAACTCATGAAATTAGCCATATAAGCTAGGTTCCTTGTTTACATAAGCATTCATCCCTTGAAAACTTATATTAGCTGCTTTAGATGGATCTCTTTTCGGTCTTTTCGCTTTCCTTGTAAATTGTGGCAGAAATTAGTAAGGAACATCAGATTATATATTACACGCTTCTTATGTTATGCCTCACCAGGAATGCAGTTGTTTTTTCTGATATGTGTTCTTTCCCAATCACACATTCATCTTCTGTGATTGTAGGCTGATTTGGAAGAAGCTAAAACACAGGAAAATGCAAAATTACAATCTGCTTTGCAAGAAGTGCAACTTGAATTTAAAGAAACTAAGGAATTGCTCATGAAAGAACGTGAGGTAGCCAAAAGGGCAGCAGAGCAGGTCCCTGTCATACAGGAGGTGTCAGTCATTGACCATGCAATGCTGGATAAGCTTACTGCTGAAAATGAAAAACTGAAGGTAAGGAGGATGAAGCTCTATGATATATGTTTTGCTTAAGGATGCTGTCTCATATTCTTCAGAGGCATTTCAAGAATGTTTTTAAGTTGGGGCACCATCTTGTGCATTTCTAGTTGCTGATATATAGCATCTTGTAATTAATTTCAGTCCTTGGTGAGCTCCCTGGAAAAGAGAATTGATGAAACACAGAAAAAATATGAGGAGACAAACAAACTTAGTGAAGAAAGGCTGAAGCAGGCATTGGATGCAGACCAAAAAATAGTTCAGTTGAAGACTGCTATGCAGAGGTTGTGGTTAGATTTTGTATAAAGATTCAAGTTGGGTTTATGAACATAATGTTGAATTTGGATATTCCTGCATACTTATTGATTGCCTTTTGTCATGTTATTTGTCTTTGGTTATTTACTTCATAATAACCCTTAGTTTTTTTATTCCAGGCTTGAAGAAAAGTTTTCTGATGTCGAATCTGAGAATCAAATTCTTCGGCAGCAAGCCTTGTTAAAGACACCCGTAAAACGCATTGCAGATATTCTTTCAACTCCAGAAAAGAATCAGGTATACATGTGCTATTACATGTACTCTCCTTCCTCCTGTCCTCCTCCTTTCTCGTGTAATTTATATGTGATTTTTGCCTTGCAGGGTTTGGAAAATGGTCATCACTTGAGTGAAGAGAATGGAGCTAATGTAACTTAATTTTTTTTTCCTACCAAACCTAATTTACCTCTATTATTTATGTCAATGTTATCAGGCTCTTCTTTCTGTTTCATGTCTAAGTAAAAGAGCTCTCCAATGCAGGAACCGATGAGTGCAATGCCTATTAAGGAGGTTGAGACAGACTCAGAGAGCAAGATGAGGAAATCCCATATTGAACGCCAATATGTGAGTATTTACATGAACTGCAATCTGCTTTATCTTTCTTGGTTTTCCTCTTTCTTTTAGGATCTTGATTAACTAATCCTAAAGTCCTGGGTTCCATGCTTTTGCTGCAGGATGATATTGATGCTCTGATTAAATGTGTTTCAAAAGACATTGGCTTCAGTCAAGGAAAGCCTGTTGCAGCATTTACAATCTATAAATGTCTTCTTCAGTGGAAATCTTTTGAGGCTGAAAGGACTAGTGTATTTGATCGCCTCATTCAGATGATTGGTTCTGCAATTGAGGTAATTAGATTATGTTATCCAGCATTTATTTGTTTAGTTTAGGAATAAGTTGTAAGTTTCCACATATCTTTGTGGACTGTGGAAGATGATTATGCTTACTTGTTATTGCTCCTTGCAATTATTATCTCAACTAATGGGCTCAGCAAGGGATTCAGCTGATGTACATGGCAAGAATTTGAATTAATTGGGTTGAAAACATAAATCACTTGTTATTTTTCCCTCAACTTTCTGACTGAAATTAGAAAGACCCTGTTGTTTTGTGATGCTCCTCTAGTTTCAACATGAAATTAGAACTCCTATAATGTTGCACCACAAAGGTAGTATCACATATGTTTAATATTATATAATGAGGGCAACGTCCATGTAGATATACAACAAAAAAGTGTCCTTTAAATGAATACGTACGAAAAGAATGATCTTGAAGTACATCCAACCCCTCCCCTCAATGGCGGATCCAGCATTGGACGAAGGTGGCCACATGGCCCCCTCCCCTCATAACACGCCTTTTTTTTTTTTTTTTTGAAAACCTTAAGAATAATTAAGTTTGTATGTGTCTGTGTGTGAGACAGAGAGAGAGGTGCACGTTTGTTGAAAAATTTGTTTTATATTAAGCTGTGGCCAAGACCTTATAATTCAAGTGTTCTGGATATTAAGCTTTTCTGGATTTATAAAATTGTTAGGCTTTCTTTAAGAATATGCTGTCTTGGTTTTAGAAAGTTAAGATGGTGTCCTGCTACTCTGGCTATGGATTGGGATGGGATATACTTACTGTCTCCCTTTTGGAGAATGGTTTCTTTTCGGTGTTATTTATCCAAGATCATTGATTTTTGTGTTTTGCTTGGAGGATTGATGTGTATGACTATATAAGCATGTAATTTATTTGAACACTTAGTAACAATAATAATGATTTCTTGATAAAATCTAGTACTAGGTTTAATACCATCTTTAGTTTTTCCAGTCTTTAATGTTGTATCATATTAAACCTCATTTTGTGCCCTTTTTTTTTTTTTTTTCATTTGTACTTTGGGTTTATTTATTGCTCCAAGGTATGATAAGAATGTGGGGTTCCCTCTTTTTAATGTAACTGCTAGGATTTCTAAAACAAGGATCTCTTATTTTCCCAGAATTTTATAATCTGTCTGATGTTATTGGACATGGTACTTAGTGCTTCTCATTGACTTCTATGAAATCTCTGCCAGTTTCAATTGCTTTTGGACTGTTAAGTAAGCCTAACAAACATTTATGTGTGTGTGATGCTAATTGTTTTTCTTTCTATTTTTTTGGTTGGGTCACTGTATTTACAAATTTACAAATAAATATCTGTTTGTTCTCATGGAAATTGAATGATTTCAATTGGTCCTTTGTTTTTCCTTTTGCTTGGTTACCATACGCTTTTTTCTATGATGAACACACGTCTCTGTCATCATATCATTTGGGAAATCATGGTGTTGACTCAATTTTACTGACAATTGTGTCCAAAAGCTATAAAAACATCATGGAGTTATTTATTTTTATGGGAAATCCAAATGGATCCTTATTTATTTTTTTCCATATGTTTTTTATTGTGCTCCTCCTAGATTTAAAATGTGAGTACACACCGTATGCCATTCTTAAAAACCAAAGTTTGAGTAATCTTCTATTGACTGCAGAATCAAGATAGCAATGATCATATGGCTTATTGGCTATCAAATACATCTACATTATTGTTCTTGCTCCAAAAAAGTTTAACATCTACTGGGGCAGCTGGTGCAGCTCCACGTCGAAAACCCCCACCCACATCTCTGTTTGGGAGGATGGCCATGGTATTGGGACATTATGATTTTTCGCTGTTTCTTTTCTTAGACCAATTTTGATTGTGATGCAAACTATGATGATCCTTACAATTCTTTTCCTGCATTTTTATATTTTTATTCTCAGGGATTCCGATCATCCCCTTCTTCTGCTTTTCTTGCTGCACCTCTATTTGAGGTAGTACGCCAAGTTGAGGCAAAATACCCAGCTTTGCTTTTTAAGCAGCAGCTCACAGCATATGTGGAGAAAATTTATGGAATTGTTAGAGACAATCTGAAGAAGGAGTTGACACCATTGCTTTCCTTATGCATCCAGGTATGTCAAACTTTATTTATTCATTTATTTATTTAAAAAATTGATTGGTTTTTTCTCCTTTGTTTTAAACTTGTGCCCTTGGGGCTTTTGGCTCATGTGGTAAAGGGATGGTGAGGGTTTGTGGGAGGTTCCAGGTTCAAGTCCCAATAGGACAAAAAATTATCTATCAAAAAAAAAAAAAAAAAAAAAATGTAGATGTGTGACTTTATTTTAGAATGATAAACATAAAGCCTGGCTCAAAGGAAAAAATATGTTTGTGGTTGAGATGTAATAATTTGAATTTCATTGAATAGCCAAATGATGCTCCTGGAACTTTGTAGATGCAAGAGGGTAAAATAAAATCCATATGGGTTCTGTGCTAAGTAAGGTCTCAACTGAACATCTGCACCTCTACAAACTTTTTCTTTTCCTTTTTAGGATCAGGATAAGCTTTGTGTGTTCACTCAGTTGTTGCTTGATTATTGACAAGCTCGATTTCTTAGGCTATGTTTGGTTCTCGGAAAATTTGAGGGAAAATGTAAAGGAAAGAAATAGTGAAGGAAAATAAAAAATATATTTAAAGTCAATAAATTATCTTTATATTCTACTTCAAACTTATTTCACTAATTTTAATTCTTCAATTTAAAGATGAAACAATTTGAAAATGCATAAATTTTAAGTAACTTTTATTGTATTTGATTTTCTTTGACATTTTCTATAGTATAACTAAACATGAGAAAATAATTTTTCTTAATATTTTTTTCTTTCCTTAATATAACCTTAGTGAAATTTTTTTTTACTTCATTTTTTTTTTTTTTTTTTAAATTTAAAGCAAGGAATTTACTCTTTTTGGTGGAAAGACAGCTTCTGATGTGGTGGAACATGCACTAGTTATGGTTATTCTGCTAGTTTTTTGTTCAGAATCATTTAATGACAAGAGCCTTATGAATTTTTATGAGATTTTGTTGTACTGTTGTTTATAAGTTTCCTTTTTTTTCTTTTTTTTTTCTGAAGCATGTCTGGATTTTATGGTGAAACATTTTATTTTCTCATAATTGAATTATTTCAAATGCCAAATTCATCATTTAAAGAAATTAGTAACAAAATTCATTTCCTGAACTTTCTGGAGTGAGTTTTTTGGCATGATTCCATTATCTCTCAAAGTTGTAACGATGCAGTAATTGTGATTTGTATTGCCGATATTTTAGGCACCAAGAACGTCCAAGGGAACTGCGCTAAGATCTGGACGGTCCTTTGGCAAAGATTCTCCATCAAGTCACTGGCAGAGTATCATTGAATGCCTCAACACCCTTCTCTGTACATTTAAAGAAAATTTTGTATGCAACTTCCTTCCCTTCAAAAAAATTCTTGTGACATTGTCTGTTTTCTACCTTCAAATGCACTGAAATGCTTATCATTGTTGGGGTTTCAGGTGCCTCCAATTCTTGTGGAGAAGATCTTTACTCAAACCTTCTCATATATCAACGTGCAACTCTTTAATAGGTAATTAGTTATTTTCTTCTTCCTTTTTTCTTTTTGTCATGTTATGCTGAAGTAGAGGTATTTGGTTATATGAGAATTTGCCATGATGTTGCAGTCTTCTTCTGCGTCGTGAATGTTGTACATTCAGCAATGGAGAATATGTGAAATCTGGGTTAGCCGAGTTAGAGCTATGGTGTGCGCAAGCAAAAGAAGAGGTAACTTTCTTGCATGCTCCATGTAGTTTTATCTTCATGTGCTTTATTGTTGCTCTATTATCTAGCCATGAGTAATTGTTGTTTCTCTATTACCATACTTAAAACTCTAGACACATTTATCTTTTTCGTACTTTAATCTCCATGGATTGAATTGCAGTATGCAGGCTCATCTTGGGATGAACTTAAGCACATACGGCAAGCTGTTGGGTTCTTGGTATGTTCATCTTGTTTCAACGTCGAAGCATCATTTTGTGATATACTCAGTTTCATTGCAGTTAGCAATTTTCATTTTCGTTGTTGTGATTTTTAATAACTGGTATATCTGAGTGATTGATAATTATCACTCAGATATGTCATTTATCTCTGAATTTTCCTATTTTCCTACACATCGTCCAATAATAATTTCTGAATACAATTTTTTCCTGCCAGAAAATCCTACAATCATTCTCTTTTTTTTTCCCCTCTGTGTTGAGATGAAAGTGGAGAACATCCTATAATCCTAAATGTTTCCACTTTCTTAAATCAATTTACATTATTTATTTATATTTATGCTACTCTTGACCTACAGGTTATACATCAGAAGTACAGAATTTCCTATGATGAAATTACCAATGATCTATGCCCCGTAAGCCTCTCTCTGTTACCGACATTCTCATCTACTCACATCAAGCTTTCTCTTATCCACATTCTCATTTACTCACATCAATCTTGATCTCTTCAGATTCTGAGTGTCCAGCAGCTGTATAGAATATGTACATTGTACTGGGATAGCAATTATAATACTCGAAGTGTATCCCCAGATGTAAGTTTGCTTTAGTTGAGTGGGATTCATGTTCATGTTCTTGTCAAGTGAGTTTAAGTTAGTGATTTTCGTGTCGTCTTTCTACAGGTCATTTCCAGCATGAGGGTACTAATGACAGAGGATTCAAACAATGCCGTCAGCAGTTCCTTTTTGTTGGACGAAAATTCCAGGTGAACATTTCATCTTTTGCATATCTGGAAATATGCATATCTTTCAGAAAGTTCAAACTAACTTATGCCTCTGAATGCAGCATTCCTTTCTCGGTTGATGACCTCTCTAATTCCCTGCAAGAGAAGGACTTCACAGATGTGAAACCAGCTGAGGAACTTCTCGACAACCCAGCCTTCCAATTTTTACAAGAGTAAGGCTCTTGGCTCTCTCATTTTTCATCAACCTAGGCAGTAGTACATTCAAATTTCTCCTGTCCATGAAAACAATATATTGTAAATCCATTCCCATTTTTCTCTACTCCCATGCCCCTGCTGTAAAATTATTTATTTGTTAATTTTTTTTTCGAAATTAAGTTTGTAAAATCTTTATAGCTAAATGGGGCAGGGATACATCTTCTTGGCCAAGTGTGCATTTATTTTTATTTTTATTTTTTGGTTTCAATCTTTTGGTCAGTGTGTTAGAAATGTTTCAGAGCTTTAGGAATTTGATACTGTTATTGTAGTGGTGTGGTGGAACCATTTCTCCACTTCCACCCAATTTTCACTGTATAAACAAACAAGATATATGAACACAAACATCCATTTCTTATACAAGAATTTCTTTGTTGATTGGTTTGTATCATTCTGCAGTTGGGTTCAGTTTTCCACACTCTTAATAGAGAGTAGTAGTGAATGAGATTGAATTTCTTTTGTGGATTTGTGGGTCTTTGAGATTAACATTCTTTTGATAGATAATTGGTTTAGAATCATTAGGTGAGAGTCCAATGACACAAATGCAATGTAGTTTTTTTTACTTATACCACCATCCTTGTAGTTCATTTAACAAGGGTGAGAGAGTTTAAATACAAGTAGAAAGAATATGTTTTCATCTTTAAATATTCCAAGAGAGTAGAAAAAAAAGCCTTATATCATATGAGAATCAATTAATTTTGACTTCGTGTGGGACAAATGGTGCAAAAATTAATTTCAAGGTGAAGATTGGGTGCAACTTGGGTAGGTTGATCTCTCGCAAGCCCAACTTCGAGTTGTTTTGGATAATATTTTTAATACTTAGGTTAGGTTTGAATTAAGTTTTTTTAACTTGAATTTAACTCGGGTTGGATTCAAGCAAATGTTCAGATAATTTGAGTCTAACTTGATATTTATACGATATATTACCATATATAAGAATATTTTTAAGGAAAATATGTCAAATTATAATTATGTCATAAAATTTTTCATTTTGTTTGAAAGACACAAATTTGCTTTTATTTTATTTTTTTTATTATCTTGAAATATTAACACATTCACTATTTAAATTTTGGTATAAATACATTAAAAGGAGTTTTTAAAAAACATTGTAGGTAGATTTTAAATCATGCCACTTAACCAACTTTAACCAACTTGAGTAGAATATGATCAACAAGGGTTCAATTTGAGTATAAAAAAATGAGGTTGGATTGGACTTAAGTTGAGTACAATTGCTTAGACGTCGGGTTGAATTAAACTCAATTTGATTGTTTTTTTAAATTGTGAGTAGTTGACAATTGAATCCAATTTTTTCCATTATTTTCATATCCGTAGGTAGTGTGAAAAGAAGACCGACTCCAAGTTGTTTAAAAATAGTGACGTTGAGTTTCTTGACCTTTTGCCTTACTTAGGATTAGTCAGTTCTATTTCTTGATAGGAGCATGAAAGAGATATAACTCAGCAGTAGAGTGTCACATTGACGTGGTAGAAGTGATTAGTTCGAGCCTAATTATCCCTAAACCCAATGTGAGTTTTTCTCTTTTGACTTGCTCCTCGCCATGATTGTGGATAAGAGGCTCGTGGAATTGACATGAGGGGGTAAGAATGACTATATTTCTAGGAGTGAACTCCAGGCGAATATGAAGCGCATGAATACAAGTTATGCCTTGGAATGAAAGACAATTCCGAATCCCATCCGATGCAAGTTATGCCTTGGAATGAAAGATAATATTCCAAATCCCATTTGATGCAATCAGTCAAGTTGTAAAGACCGAACAAAAGAATTGTTAAATTACATTGATTTGCTTCTTAATTTGGGTTGAGTCTAGGTTTGTCATTAATTCGATCCAATTAGTCAAGTTGTAAATCCTAAAAACAAACTCGGTTTGCTTGTTTTTTAATTTGAGTTGGGTTTAAATTACTTATCAATTCAATTCAACCAATTAAGTCGTAGTCCCATATATGATTGAAGAAAAGATATAGTCGACATAGTATATAGTAAAATTTAATTTTTTTTTTTTTTGTTTATGCCAAACGAAGAAATGCATAAAACTAAATATCTTTTAGGTGACGACCAATGGAGGGAATGCGTGAGCGGATTTATTCAAGAAGCAGCTTCTACACTTTGACTTGCAAAAGACAATAAATGAACAGTGACAAGTATCTGAAAATCACTGGAATTGGGCCAGAAAAATAAAAACCCTTTTGCCAGCCCATGAGGAATTCACATGGGACTACCTTCCAACCTTCACCATGAACACAAGGCTCTTCATCACCACCACCAATATACTCATAAGCCTAGTTGGGACCATCCATACGCCCCCTGTTGAATTTAGGACCCCTACAGGACCACTCTATAATCCCCTCATTTATATGCCCCTAATCCCCCACCCCTACTATTTCCCCGTCGGCAATGTTCCCTCCACCGTATCCACCACTGATCGATTTTCATCCGCGTATAACGGATAACGGGCCCACCTGGGTCAACCCGAGGATTCACCTGACTCACCCATCCTTTGAACACCCTGTAAATGGTCCATAGGTCCCCCTCCTTAGGACTCAACCTCTAGGCTAAATTCCTCATGCCCGCACCATCTCATCCACCATCGACCAATCTTTTGATCACGACTTACTAGCCACACCATCACATTTATCACCCCAATTTTTCTTTGCCGACTTCTTTTTTTAAAAAGGCCAAAGAATAGTCTACGTACAAAACTATGCTTTTGGTCTCGATCCAAACTCAACCCGAATTAAGTCATGCACGTTTTTTAATTAAAAAAAAAGAATATCGCTATCATCCCAATTGTGATAGGATATCGATTTTTTTTCTTTTTAATTTTAAAATTTGTATTGCTTGGTGAGCTCTAGATGATGTGGACCAACTTACAAAGAGTCGACATGGGTCATTTTCATTACTATATGGCATATGTCAGGTGTATAAACATATTACTCGAAGTGGCTTAGAGTGTGTTTAGTAGTGATTTTAGGAAGTGTTTCTAACATTTTTAATATATGAAAGAAATTTTTTTTTAAGTGTTAGAAAGATTAGAAATACTTTCTAAAATCACTACCAAATGCACTCTCACTGTAGTCGTGAAAATTTGTGGTCATTATTAAAAAATTTTGAGTCTAAGGTATCCAAGAATTGAGCCTCATAAATGAGAAGAGAAGTCTACTCTTATCAATTTGATAAGCTCAACTTTCTCCTCCATTGCTATGGACCATTTGATCTTTGAAGAAGTTATACCAAGATTTTGGTTTTTCTCTTACCATTTAATTGGGGCCCATGTGAAACTTGATGATGATGGGCCCATGGGCCCGTCGACATAGTGGTGAGTTGCAAGCTCAGCCCAAATGTATTGGGCGGGGGTTTCAAATGGACCATTTTGACCCGAACCTAGTGACTACAACAACTATTAAATTATTAATGGAGGCACAGATCAAATTTGTAGCAAGTCGCTATCAAGTATATTTTGTGAAAGTGGCACATGTTTGAGTGCGATTGGGCCATGGCCCAATGTCATTGTCCAATTCATTGGAAAACCCACGTCAAAAGCCCAATCAACATTTCATTGGCTTTGAGATAAATGTCGTTTCATTGTTCAATCGATGTCGCTTTCACTTCAATACAGGCATTTTGCCCCGTCTATCTCCAATGGTAGGTAGCCTTTATATAAAATATTTATATATATATTTTTAAAAATGGTAAAATAATCTTATTCATACTGCGTTTCAAAGTAATTTTTAGTAACCATTACTCTTCAATTCGAATTAACAAAAGAAATGTTTCCTTACACAATATGGATTCCAAACATTCATAATTTGGATGTAAATGAGTTGAATTATTTGACAAAATTATCGTTTTAAAAAATATTTATTAAAATATGACAATTTTAAAATTATTTTCAAATTTACAGTACTTTGTATGACATCAATTTAAAAATTTCTTTTGAGAAAACAATTTTATTTGAATTTTAAAGTCAGTCTTTCACATTTAATTGACAAAGCATCACAAATTTAGAAATAAATTTTGAATTGCCCTATTTAAATATATATATATATATTTCAAAATTCATAACCTTTTTATTAAAATCACTACAAAAATTGTTTGGATAGTGATTTTGATAATATATTATATAATTAGAAATAAATTTTGAAAGAATTGTCAATTCAATTGTTGACAAATCATTTCAAGTGATGCTTTAAAATTTTAAAAATTTATTAAATATCTAATTTATGTACGAATGTGTTCTTAACATTAGGAAATCCTTTTAAAATTATTTTCAGACAACATTTTAATTGGAATAAAATTTCAAAAATTAGATGATGTGAATAAATTGATAGAAGAAAAGTTGGGCATGATGAGTTTGATAATTAAGATGGTACGATCGTACAAGTGAATTCAATAAAGTTGGGAGATAAGTGAAGTGACCCACATTGAATTATTGTGAGCCAACTTTGAATCACAAATTTGTGTGAAGGGAGCATATGAATGATGAAACATTTCATCAATATACCAATTTAATCAAGCTTTTGGATGCATCTTTGTGGAATTTTTATGTGTCCTTATTTTCATAGTGATGTAACAAGTCTCTTTGATTGTACACACATATGCAATCATATTCAAAACTTAATAGGACAACAAAAAATTGTTTTAGAATAAGGTCAATTTACCTGAATTATCAGATGGGTCTCCACATGGATAAGCTTTGATTAAATTCACCAAATCTTGATTGCACTTTGAACACAAAAAATTCCAAAAATGATACTCATAGCTTGCTTGGACCCTCACAAATCAGACATGGCATCTATGCACATCTTTTCTTTTCACAACTCCTGTTGCAGATATTGTACCACAAATTATTAGCACTTAGCTCATTGGGAGTGTAACACTTTTGGGAAAATGCCCTCATGCATTTTAGTTTTTTGAAGATATGGATGGATGGAGGGTTCATGCATGCATAAGGGTTTCAATGTACTTGATTTCTTGTCTTCATATTTTGGAAAATCCTAAAATCTATTTTTTTTCTTACTTTTAATATTGTATTAGGGTTTTTTCGCTTCTAATTAGGCGTTGTCTTGAACAATATTTTGTTTTTTTATATTTTTAATTAGAAGTTATAGTCGAAGTCAAAATTACAATAACAAACATGAATATTATTTTTACTAAATATGAAATAATAGTTTCTTTTATAAGTTAAAAAGCGTTAACATTGTCATTTTTTTTAAAATATTTTTGAATAGTAGGGCCTTGGGGCTAAGGTAACTAAAGTGGGAGAGCTGTGTTATGGGTGACCTTATTATGCAGTTCAGAGAGCATTCGTGTATGTGATGCAAGTGAATGTGTACGAAAAAGATTTAGTGGGCTCCGAGAGGGGAATTATGAATCCTATTGAAATGCTTTCTCTCCCTCAAAAGGTGACCAACTTTCAATACTAGTTGTTATTAACCTTTTTTTTTAAGCCATAAATTCTTTGAATAAAATTACTTAGATAGACAGAAAAGGGTTTTAAACTTGTAAAAAGTCAGCAAAACAAATTTAGGTTTTTGATTTTATCTAAAACTTTAAGTTGAAACCTAAATTAAAATAGAGTTACGACAACAAATAATATTTTTTCGACTTCCATATTAAACTTTTTTAAAATATAATTTTCGATATAAGAGCTTTTATTGAATTTAAAAAAGATTTTTCGATTTCTCAAAAATAAATCAAAATAAGTCCTTGTTATTATTTGGTCATGGTAAAAAGAAAATGCAACTATTAGACAAAATATGAAATGTAAGCAAGACACCAATGCATGATACACACCAAAGCATTAATAATGTTAACAAAATAAGCATAATCCCCATAATATATTGGAGAATCAACTGCAGGTTAGGTTGGTTGGTGAAGAACATCATTGTTTATAAGTATGATTATTTGTTGCCACATGTTAGTTTGGTTAATCAAAATTTTAGCCCACAAATTGTATTTGACTAATTTCTTTGATTCTTTGATAACGGTCTGATTAATTAAGGTCTTAATATTCCAAACTTTAATTTAATTTGAACGGCGCATTACATGTGGTCTCATGTGTTTCCACATCTCTAACTTCTCTCAAATATCCTTTGGTCAAACTGGTTTCATGGCACACATGAAAGCATCTACAAACCCTAGAGCTTGGTCATGTTCTTCAGGATAATATATATAGTATTCCCTAGTTGGGAAAATATTCTTGTGGTCTTAGTGTTTAATAATACTTGCAGTTATTATAGTAGTTAAGTTAGTTGGACTCACCCTATTATTATTTACATTAAAGATTAGCATCATTGAGCACTAGTTGATTAATCTTAGAAAATTTCGTGGTCAAAATGTTCGTTATCAAGATATTGACTAGATCGAGTTTTTAAGCATATCATCCATTGTTTAACTGTCAACTCATGTAAGCCAACTTAAGTATAAATATTTATGATTTATTTTATCTAAATTTTGTCTCGTATAAACTTAATGAGTTTTACTCTAGTATCGATACCTATCAAAAAGTGAGATAAATCATAATAGGTCATATGTTTTCGTATCTTCGTGTTGATCACATTTTTTTGTATTTGGTTCCCTAGTTTTATGCATTTATATCATCATTCAAGGATCTAGATTTGATCATATATTTTCAATGATCTGGATTTTATCATATATTTTCAATGGTCAAGATTGTAAGTTCGACCAATACAGAATTGATAATCCTAATTATAGACTTTTTTTGTAATGGAAATGACTCAAGGGTTTGACCTTCTAGAATGGCTTAATATTAAAATAGATTGACTTTCTCTTTTGGGAAAATAAGAGGGTGATGAGGAATTTAAGATGGGTCACATGGAATAGAAAGGCAGTTGATGGGCGGTTTCTCTCTTCATGTCTTGGTTAAGCTCAAACGCCGTAACCGGCCTGGCCATACACAATGGAAGCCATGTGCAGCAAAAACATATCGTAAGCGCGTTAGAGACATTCATAAAATAATAATAATATTTCATGGGAAAATAACCAAGCTTTAAATATTGATTTTGTAAATTAAATTAATAATGTAGCATTTCAAGGAATGGGGGAGAGTAAATTAAAGGGGGGGAAGGGGAGATAATTTGGGTAGAATGATTCTTACCATCTTGGGAGGGATCAAAGCATGAGAGTGTAGCAGTGGGTGGACGTGGTGCAATGCATGAACCCTATCCCACCAAAAACATCCACGTACACCTTTTTTGAAGTACCAAAAACTTGGCCTTGGCCTCTGAAAAACAGCCTTGGAATTCTTAAATTAATGGAGCATTTACAGACTTAGATCATGCCTCCCTCCCTTCAACTTTGTGTGATTGGAGATGGAAGAAAACATTCATGTGAGATGCCTAGGAAATTGGTGTAGATAAATGTGAGGAACTCTATAAACCACACTCGTTAAGAACAACCACATGCCCTAAACCCTAACTCCTATTCTTTTCTTTTCTTTTTGATGAGGGTTTATTAATTTAATCAAACCCATTTGTTATCTCTCTCTCTCTCTTTTGGGAGACTAAATCTATGTGTTGGGTTCACAGTTTTTTTAGCTATAACTATGGAGAGGGGCGGCACCTAGAATGGGGAGAAGGCTTACATGAGAATTCAAATATAAAAAATACATAACTCTATGCCACATGCAAGGCTTTGGTTGTGCCAGGTGCAATGCTCCTAAGCTAACACATGCAAGAGAGAGAGGGAGAGGGAGAGAGAGAGAGAGAGAGAGAGAGAGAGAGAGAGAGAGAGAGAGAGAGAGAGAGAGAGAGAGAGAGAGATGGATAAATGAACTGAATTAGGGTTCATTCAAACTGTTTTACCGACCTTATCAACTGAATATTATTGTTGGGAAGAGAGGGGCGTCAGAAGAGAATGATGTCACCCACATTAAAGCTCAATGATTTAAAATCAATACACAACACCCTAAACACACACCCCCTCCACTTCATTGATGGGCTTCTCCATTATTGCCATTTTGACATGCTTTTTTTTATTTCTATGCTGCTCCATGTTCTCTACCATGTGATTTACAAATAAATACTCGCCATTTCTTTATAGGGCAATCCCTGGTTTTGGGTGATTTCCCTTTTTTTTTTCCTTCTTTCACAAAGTTCTGA
The DNA here is from genome assembly GCA_030254885.1 of Vitis rotundifolia. Taxonomy (NCBI): domain Eukaryota; kingdom Viridiplantae; phylum Streptophyta; class Magnoliopsida; order Vitales; family Vitaceae; genus Vitis; species Vitis rotundifolia. Next base: position 7,553,889 of record CM058157.1, read on the forward strand.
TTTTTTCCTCAAAATAATATTAATAATTTCTTAATTATTGGTGGCTTCTTAATGGCCATATTTATACATACACATTACATTATTGAAATAATGTAACCTTGTTTCATGAAGGTAAGTATTATTATTTTATTTTTTTGTCTTTCTTCAATGGTGGGAAAAAGCTACTTTTTGGAATCATGTACAAAAGTTGCTAATGTAATAAAAAAGATTTTATTCCTTTGTATTTTGGAAATAATTTTATTTATTTGTGTATAATACTTTGATTTTATCGATTGTTGATATTATATGAGTGACAATTTATTTAAATTTTAAGCTTAATTAAAACCGTGAATATAGAGAGATTTGTAACCCTAATTTTTATTATAACATATTAAAAGAGACAAACACGTTATCGAATCATGTAATTTTGTTAAGTTTATATGCTTTTTTTTGTGGTTATTTTTTTTTTTAACCTTTTTGAGTCTTATTGAACTTAAAATCTATTTTGCTTAAAAACTCTACCTATAAACTTGAGTTAGGTTATATTTAAATGAAAATTATACACACATAGATTATAAGTTGTTGAAAATGTATTAATTCACGAACATGAAAATATGTTGACCAAGTATTGACTATTGAATCACCAACCCCCTTGACAATAATCTCAAAACTACAAATTATTAAAATTAATCTTAACACCAATCATAGTTGGATCTATGTTCTCATGCATATGGGGGCAAATCAAAACACACAAACAAGAAAATATTCTAAACCCTAATTACTAAATGGTTTAATTTAGTTGTTTATATGCAAATAAGAGACTTGGTCACATGAGATAACACGACAGGAGATTTTGGAGCAAATGATCAAGATTTTCCAAATCTTTCTAAGGTTCTAATATGCCCATATAAATTTGTTGTGATTTCCTTCATATTTTTTTTTAAATTTTTTTTTGGTCGGTTTAGTCTTTTATTCTCCAAAAGTTCTTATGTTGCAATGTGATACATCTTTACCATGAGATCTATACAAATTAAAGGAGGAGATTCAAGGGTTTGATCTCTCTCTTTCTCTCTCTCTCTCTCTCTCTAAGCTAGCCATTTGAATATAGTTTCCTATGAAATTCTTAGTTAATCATTTACTTAATTATATATTGTATAGCCATTTACACATATATTATTCCTTTCTCTTCAAGTCTTTGGATCGATCCAACGGTTGAGAATCGATATTGTCTCATAAGATGCTTCTAGAGCGGTTGATTTGCAAAGAAGGGGAGGTGTATGAGCATTTAGCTTTATGTGGTTTAATGATTGAGTGGGCAATTAGGAGAGATTTTTTAAGGGTGATTCAATAATGAGAGTAATAAAGCTATTAAACATTTGAAGTTGTGGGTGGAATGAGTATGTATCTATAGTTTATATATGGTACTTTGAGAGTGATAAAGCCCTTGTGATCTTATGGGCCCCCTCTAATAATCATGAATTTAACCTAACTCCACATTTAATATGTTGTGCAACTCCACTTTAAGGTGTATATTCCCCTAGCTAGTTGTAGTTGACCAAGAATAAATCAATGTGCAGAGAAATTGATGACAAAAAATATTTGTACACAAAAGTAAAAGCAAGGAAATTAGAAGAACATGCAAAGATGCAAAATGAAGCACATTTCTTGAAGATTAATGGAAGAGTTTCATCACTATGTGACATTGTGACCTGTATGTAGGAGTATGCCAAGCCAAAATTATTAGATTTGATATTAGAAGGGCGATATGTTAGGTGGAATAATGTTGGGACTAACATCCTAATTCATGCATCCAAATTCACGCCATTGCCAACTCTTATAAGTTGTTCAGCGATTAGCCATGCATTATGATGACAACAAAAAGGACAACATTGATATTATATATCTTGACTGGTTTGCAATACATTTGGATGTGTTTGGTAGCTAGGAAATATTGGTTGGACATCTTACCAGTTATTTAATTTGTTTTGAAATTGAAAAATTAAAGTAAAACTTAAATACAAACTTGTATTCAACTCATTTGAACAGAAGTACGATTGATATTACTCAGCAGTCTAAAAAGGTATGTATTCAATCAAATGACATTGAACATGTTTTCCATCTCTTTTCAAGAAACAAGTGAGTTATTTCTTTACAAAATTGTGCTCAATTTCATATGTGGCAATTCCACCAAGATCTGTTCATTGGTTGGAGGCAAAATCCGCATGAATCAGATTTTTTGAGGATGGTATTGAGAGAGATTAGATTTAGTTAGATAATGTGTGTTGGTAGACAAGGATTGGATTTTTAGCAAGATACAAAGAAGGAAAAATTAGTGAAATCAATTTAATTGGTTTATGCTTGAATCAAAATTGAATTGATTTTTTATTAATAAAAACACCAAAATCAAATAAGCTTAATTAAGGTCAGTTTAGTTTAGTTTAGTTATATGATCTACTTGAATACGAGTTAATTTAGGTTTTAAGTTAATTTCTTTTTAGAGCAATTGAACCAATTTGGGCTTGAGGTTTAGAATATATTTAAAATTTTTAGCTCAAAAGTATAACAAATGCATTTAAAAATTATTTTGAATATAGTTTAAGAATAATAAATTAGAGTCTAATATAAGAAAACTCACTGAATATCAAGCAATTATATATATGTCTTAAAATGCTAGTTTAGTTTGGTTTTCGTCGATCAGGAGACAAAGAAGTGAAAACTAGATGGACAAAGTTGGTTTTAAACTTTTCAAATTGAACCGACTTTTATGTTTATTAAAAAACCAAAACGATATGATCAGTTTTAATTGAGTTGAATCGTTTTAATCGAATTTTCGATTTTACTTATGATATTGCAACTATGAACAATGTCAATTACCAACAAATCAAAGACATTGCAGTTGTTTTTGTGAATAGGGTTAAATATTTTACTAGCTATAACAACTAGCTAAGGTGGTGCACTATTCACCACCTCCTCGCCTACGCGCATGCTCTTACCTCATGATGCTGTATTATTTGATATTGGCTCCATCCAAAATAATGCTTGATATTTTTCATATTGTATGCCTCAATTGTTTGTTTTTACCTTGATTTAAGTTCCAAAAACACCCTGGAAGAAGAGGAGGATTCATGAAAAACAAAAACATCCCATTAACCAGCCATACTGACCTCCTTTTTGGGGTATGGCAGCATGCATCAACTTCCAAAATTAATAGTACTAGTACTGCTGCTACTTCATCAACCATCCTTCTCAGAAGCAGCCTCACTCATTACCAGCCAAGAGGATAGAGCAGTAGTGCAAGTTGTTACCAGGGCCTCTTCTTCCTCCCTTCCTTCCATTATTCTTATTCTTATTCTCATTCTACCATTATTAATTATAATAATTATAATGACGGTAGTGGCGCACCGCCACTGCCATACCCGAGGGTTTAACTTTCTGCAGTATGATCAAGTTGGCAACAGACGAGCAAGCTTCCAGGAAATTTGAAGCAGCCAGTCCAAAGAGGGCAGTGATATCCTAATCATTTCATAATATTTCTCGAACTTCTCTTTCCGCGTGCGACCCCAAGTACTCATTGTAGATTTTGTGGAAACTTTTACATAATTTAGTTAGCCCATCACCATTACCACTACTAAAGAGATATTCTGTCAAAGAGAAAAAAAAAAAAAACCGATGATCATAGCTTGAGGCCAAATGCCGCCGACCCAGAGAAAGAAATAAGAAAGCATCTAATAAGAAAAGACCTAGCTAGGGTTTGTGCATAAAAGAATGGAGAGAATAGAAAAACGGTTGCATCTCATCCTAAAAGCAGAAAGGGGGTGGGGGTCTCCAGCAAGCTGGCTGTGGAGCAGTGCAAGGCTGGTGGGTGGGAATGACTAAGGAATGTATAGGGATGAGAAAAAGAAAGGAAAAAAAAACACATATCCCTATCAGATATCATGCATGGGATATGAGTTATGAGTAAGCTAAAGCTAATAAGCTATTCTTTCTCTCATATCCTCTTTGTAGGGTTTCATTTGGAGCTTTGTTTATAATATTGCATTGGTGTGGGCAGGCTCATTCTAAACCCCCTTTTCTAACTCTTCCTACCTTTTCATGAAAAGGAGAGTCTCTATGAAATCAAGGTTTCATGCACATGCCCTCCTCTTCTTCCCAATGAATTTTTACTCAACAAATTCCAAGTGGGTGTGTGGGCCATCTTCCATGATTTTCCCAACTCACTTCTCTTCATCATCTCTACTTAATTACTACCCTACAATATTACATTCCATATATATACTACTTATACTTTCACAATCCCTAACTAGCTATATATCTACCAACCTTCATATGCATCTATATCTATTCCTAAGTACATTTTCTAATCACCATAATTATATCTATATATAACCCCACTTTACTTGTTAATCATTAGGACGCGTGTCGAGCTAGAGATTATTATATGTACTTTAATCAAAAAGCAAAATTAATTATTTATTAGCCTTACTATATTTGAACAAAGACTAGGGTTTAGTCAATTGCATTAGCGCATGATTTATAAAGCAAAATCATACTTTGAAAGTACTAAATGATCATTGTTACTAGCTAGCTAGCTAGTGTTATTTACTTAAGGGAAATACCCACATTCAAATTCAAACAAAAATCGACATAGAATAATTACTTTTTTTTTATCAAAACCATCTCCTTTCCTCGAGTTTAATAGTCAAAGAAAAAAAAAAAACAAATAGAATGCATACGCTCTTAAAATATTATAGCTCGTGGATTATATGATATGAAAGAACAATTAATGTAATCTCAAACCTAATTGTTTTCATATAAGAAATATTTTAATTATGTTTGTCGATATTATGTATTTATTTAGTTTCTCTTTTTTCTTTTGAGCCTGTCGGAGCGATTTTGATATGAAGAAGAAATATATGAATACGATGTTAATCTTTGACTATTTATTTAGTTATGTATAGATAGGGCTTGAAGTGGGCAGACTAGAAGGGATAAACTCGCATTAATGAATGAGAGTTAAGGTTAGAAATTAGGTATGAAAACTAATACAAGTGGAGTGGATTTTTTGTGTGTTGGGGGGGAAGCTAGTAAACAAAAGCTAGGACAAAAATAGTGGGTCCAACACACGCCACTAATGTGGTGTGAAAGATGGTTGGCAGAATGGGCTTTGTGGGCCGAAACAGCCTTACAAGTCGCAATCCCAATGCTTGCAGGCTTGTGTGTGGGGGCCCAACAGTGTGTGCCATGGGCCCCCACCTCTATGTACAGTACAGCTTCGCTCATCCACTCCACGTGGGGGCATGGTTCCAGTCCTACTCACCCGCCACCTTGGCATTTGAGTCTGACTTGTTCAGATTTTTCTTTTATTTATTTTTTATTATTTTTATCTTTCTGAAATACTCTCTTTGTGGGCTCACCAGGATCAACTGTTATGACACGTCACTTTCTTTGCTCCCTAAGTCTCCCTCTGCTCCTCTAGGTTTTATAATTTTTTTTAAAAATCTTTTGTGGGATACTATTAATGTAAGATAGTATATATTGTATTAATGTAAGATACTTTTAATTTACAAATATTGTACTTTGTTAAATAAAGATAATTAACTTGTTTCTAATGATCGATAATTTCGCTACTTTAGAACGGTTGTCATTCAATAGAGTTTCGATGGCAGGTTCCTAATCATTAGTAATTAACTTCCAAGACCTTCTAACACTAGATTGATAACATACTATTTTGTGGATATCTATGTGTTTGGCAAAACTGCTCATTGGGCTTGGTCATTATGACCCTCTTTATTAGGTAAAAAGAAAAATTTTCTCCTAAAGTTTCGACTAGAAGGATAAGAAAAATTTTCTCCTAAAATTTCGACTAGAAGGATACTTCATTCATACTGGATTAATAATTGAAAACCATTATTAAAATCCGCAAAACTTATTTTGCACATAATGAGATCGTATAATTCCTTCAAAATGTATAGAAGCGGAGACGGTTCCCCTCCCAAGAAGAAGGATATAAAAACAAATGACGGAGCTTAACATAAACAAATAGTTTGAAGCAAAATGTAAGAATAAAATAATAAAAGAAAGGCCAAGAGTTAACGATTTGAGACTGACCCCTTAGAAGCATCAGCCTCCCTCTGCCCCCTCAACATGCATTCCCGAGCCAACACCCCCTATTTAAGCCCCCCTCCCCCCCCGTCTTCTCCCTCAAACCAACTAGCATCTCTTTTCTCGAAACTCATACAGAACAAAAACAACACCTACTTTCTTCTCTTCCCTTCTCGCAAACACCACCTTATTCATCACTACTTCAAAATTTGAACCAATCCTCCATTTGATCATGGAAAAAACGTTGAGGATTTCTGATCATGATGACTTTTTCTCTCGCCACTGCGTGTGGGTGAACGGGCCCGTGATAGTTGGAGCGGGGCCGTCGGGGCTGGCTGTTGGGGCATGCCTGAAGGAGCAGGGGGTGCCCTTTGTAGTCCTTGAGAGAGCTGAGTGCATTGCTTCGCTGTGGCAGCAGAGGACTTATGACAGGCTTAAGCTTCATCTTCCCAAGCAGTTCTGCCAGCTCCCCAAGATGCCATTCCCAGAGGCTTTTCCTGAGTACCCCACCAAGAAGCAGTTCATTGAGTACCTTGAATCATATGCCAAGCGCTTTGAGATCAATCCACGGTTCAATGAGTGCGTGCAGTCAGCCAAGTACGATGAGACTTGTGGGCTGTGGCGCGTCAGAACTGTTTCCACCAACGCCGCCGCCGGCGCCCACTCTGAGGTTGAGTACATTTGCAGGTGGCTTGTGGTGGCCACAGGCGAGAATGCTGAGCGTGTGGTGCCTGACATTGAAGGATTGGGAGCGTTCGGTGGCAATGTCATGCACGCCTGTGAGTACAAGAGTGGGGAAACCTTCCGCGGAAAGCGGGTTCTAGTCGTTGGTTGCGGGAATTCAGGCATGGAGGTCTCTCTCGACCTCTGCAACCACAATGCAACACCAGCCATGGTGGTTCGCAGCTCGGTAAGTCATTGACACAGGGATTTATTTCCATTGAAAAATGATGAACATGAGGTTGGATTCTAATGGGGTTGTGTTTCTTTTTTCCCATTTCCAGGTCCATGTCTTGCCCAGGGAAGTTTTCCGCAAATCAACATTTGAATTGGCCACGTTGATGATGAAATGGCTGCCCCTCTGGCTGGTTGACAAGGTGATGCTCATCCTGGCATGGTTGGTGCTCGGGGACATCGAAAAATACGGGCTGAAGAGGCCATCCATGGGGCCATTGGAACTCAAGAACACTCAAGGAAAGACCCCTGTTCTAGACATTGGTGCATTGGAAAAGATCAGATCTGGAGACATCAAGGTGGTTCCAGGCATTAAGAGATTTTTCCCTGATAGTGTTGAACTCGTCAATGGGGAAAAGCTTGATATCGATTCAGTTGTGCTTGCCACCGGATACCGCAGCAATGTCCCTTTTTGGCTAAAGGTTAGAAAATGTTTCATTCCCTTTCTTCCATCTCTTCAATTCTAACCTTTTCCCCATTTCTTTTTTGGATTCAAATGACAGTTTTGGCAGTTAAAGAGTTTCCTTTTTTTTCTTTAAAATAGTTTTGATACCATGATCAGAAAGTCAGACTCTGAGCGCAGAGTTAGGCTTTGTTTGGCAGTTCTGATTTTGTCCCATTTCCTTAAACAGTTTTGGCAGCTTCCCCTCTGAGTTTCTATAATTAGTACTTGTTCTTCTGACAAAAAAGATTGATTTGGATAAATGGGCTGACCTTTTTTTGGTTTGAAAATGTGCAGGAAAGCCAATTCTTCTGCAAGAATGGATTCCCAAAGTCATCATTCCCAAATGGGTGGAAAGGAAAGGCTGGGCTTTATGCAGTTGGGTTCTCAAGGAGAGGGCTCTCAGGTGCATCCCTGGATGCCACAAGAATAGCACAAGACATAGGCAAGGTCTGGAAGGAGGAAACAGCTCAGAAACCTAGAACAACCGCTTGCCATCGCCGCTGCATTTCACAGTTCTAGGCCATCAAAGCTGCAAATAATCCATAAAATTCCTTCGTTTTTTTCCCTTTTTGTTTTCAACATGGTAGTAGTAAGTCATGAGGATCATTATGTTAAGAAAAAAAAAATAGATATGTAAAAACAGAAAAGAACAGGCTGAACAGCGTAGCACAGAGACCCAGCCCTCTCCAAAGGCCCAAGTTTTGAATTGTTTGGGCATTTTGTAGCACCCAGGATGACGAGGCTTTTTCCCTTTTCCCACCATGTTTCATATATTTGTGCAGAATAATTCAGTGATCAAGTAAATGATAAAAAGTTCTCCTCTCAGTTCTCTGTCCACCCATCTCTTTTCATTAGTTTTCTGCAATAATTCAGTGATCAAGAGAGTTTTCTCCAAGTTCCATATACAGTAATTCAAATGAATGAGAAAGTACCTCTCATTCTTAACCTGAAAGCTACTACTTCTATGCTCCTACATTATTTTGCTTCCCATACCCATCAAAGTTTTATGGATGAATGCCCCAATGATTCAATGTTTTCAGATAGGTGATTCAAGGATAGGGCTCAATCATCAGATGGGGGTAGGGACACCATGGCCAATACAGGACCCCATCTCCATTGCTTTGAGGATGGCCAAATCCAAGGTGGCTGCACGTCACTATTCCCCCCTTTAACAATTATTATCTTGAGTTTGACCAACTCTCATAATGAATACTATACGCATACAAGTTTGTTGCCTTGCACATGGACTCAGCAGCTAGTCTCCCAATGGGAATTACAGTTAAATCTTCTCTGTAAAGCATCTATCAATGCTTACCAACATACAGTTCATATCAGGGAATTGCTGTTCATTCTTCTGTGTAAAGCATACAAAATAACAAATAGAAATCAGTACAATTCACAACAAATAGAAAACCAAGATCAACAAATGAAAGCTAGGGGAAAAAAATGGGTAAAAAACAAGAACCAAGATCAATAAATGACAGCTAGGGGAAAAAAACAAGAACCAGGATCAATAAATGACAGCTAGGGGAAAAAAAAGGGAAAAAAAACAAGATAGAATGGCGTCGCCCGGACTTGAACCGGAGACCTTCAGTGTGTTAGACTGACGTGATAACCAACTACACCACGACACCAATGTGGCCTAAAGTGTTAACCAAAATCAATTTATTAATATGATCACAAAAATAGCTCCTAGTGATAATGTTACCATATTTTTTCCTGGTAGATGACTCTTGGAAGTGATGAAGGCAAACAGGAAGGTACCATTCAATAAATTTTCAGTGGAATAAGGTCAGAAATAAGCCACTGTTTTCTCAAGCTTCATTCATCCAAGTCCTGTACACCATGTCAGAAACATTTGAAATTTTGATCTCAATGACAGCAAATGAAGCAGTCCACCATGGCCCATCAAAGGTTCCCATTTCAGCATTCCAGGAAAGAGAGAGTTTCCCTTAGTTTTACTCTTATTATTGCCACTATTATTGTAGCAGCTGGTTGTTGAGCTTGTTATTGAAACAACAATATATGACAAGAGGGGAAAAATAATACAACCCAATAACTGTTGCAATAAACCGAGGTTGTCTAAGAAATTTTGGAACAGAAACTACACCATGGATGCTTCAAGACCAATAATTGTATCAATAGCTCAACTACCCTTCAGCCCAAGATTTTGAAAATTAAAAGAAAATTAGATATGGGGACTGGTTTTTCCCCTGAAAAATGCACGGAGAAAGTGACAGTTTGGGACAGAGATTCAGGTAGAGAAATCCAGAAAGTAGTTTGGCCTGTTTCTGAGTCTTAACTGAGATTTTTGTAGGCAAGTTCATGGACACAAAGTGGAAGAATGGATGTAAAGAAGTGCAGTCCAGAAGGCATGAAAGGTATATGAAGCGCGTACATTGAGTTGAGACTCAAAAGCCAAGGGCACTCACCACTCCTTCCCTTAGTGTACAGCTCTGGGAAACAGACACTAAAAACAACTCACATGAGTCCCCATGCCACTGATTTTTAAAAAACCAGAATGACTTCTTACCTAATGGCCCATTCTATTCTCTTCACCACCACACACCTTATACCTGCAACTCAGTTTTCCTCTTAACTTGAGTGCAGACTGTCCTTTTCTATTTGGTTTCTTTACTTGATTTTCTACCCTACTCTTCCAACTCTTTCTCATTTGGATGGTACCTGTAACAACAGTAAGTTAACACATGGGGGGCTCCTGGAATCCTTTCCTATACAATTCCATCACAGGCCCCCCTGGCATTTTTTTCTGCTACGTCAAATTACAGATCATAGTATGCAAAAAATAAATAATAAAAAAATAAATTTTTAGTCTTAACACGGCTTTGCCGACTTGGGCTTGGACTGGTAAAAGTTGAATTGATTACTCGTAGGGAATGTACTACTAACCCAAGAACTACATTTTATACGGATGCTACAGCTAATAAATCAGCTTGTCGTTTGGCTGATCTACTTGTTGGCAGGTCAACAATGAAGCCTACCGACCATCCCCCCCTGGGCCAGTAACCCCCCACAGGTATAAAAGCGTAGGTTCATACCTGGAAAATGAAATGCCAATTCTAAGAAGATACATGAAGCTACTTCCCATTTTGCTGGTGTTTCCACTATGGACACCTGTAACCGTGTACTAATCAATACATACGACTATCATAGTAAACTGCTGGACAAAGAAATTGACAACAGGACTATACATTAAAACCATGGGTCACATATTGATTCTCAGGGGGAGACTTCCTGATGATGTTTACATGTTTTTGCCCTTTATAAACTGCTCCAGTGACCATGTGTAACCGTGTCCTCATGAGTACGAAATATGCAAAGACAGAGACAGGAGCCTGTGATAGAAATACGGAAAATCTCATAAGAAACTGATCTTACAGTATTACAGAAATCATAACCTCTTAAGCACTTGGCTTGGTTAAACACATGGGGCAGTGAGTGTAGGGTGCATGGTCCTCTTAAATGGTGAATTTCACTTAGGAAAAACAGAAAGCTGCAAAATAGATTGAGAACAAACAGTTGATAAAACTACATTGCATGAGAAAGAGAGCTTCTATCTTCTAAAATCATGGTTCAAACAGGCACAACATAGCCAAGTTCTTAACAAAATCTACAGAAGAATCAAACCAAGATATAGAAGGAATGTTTAACACAGAAAAACCAGCCTGAACACATGATGAAGACATCACTTTTGGCTAGCTAAGCAAATCTGCCTTCCCTCGTTAGACACAGCTGTTAGCATTTCTCTCCAGTCCATATCCTTCAAAATTTTAAATGCCTTCAAATAAATGTTTTCATCAATACCTTCCGTAGCCCCCAAGCACCACATGCAGTATTTAAGGAAAAACAGAGACAGTTTGAAGCTCCATGATTTGCTTTCATTTCTTTTAACCCTGACTCCTTGTTTCAGTCCACACCTTCAAAGGTTCACTCCTCTCAGTAACCCAGGCCTCCCCATCAGTATAGACGATGTTAATATTCATAAAGCATCATTTACATCAGCAAGTCCACAGCTTCATCATTCGTCTTTGTTGCCTCAAACACTCATTTAAGCTTTGTACATTGCCTTCAATGCTTTGGTGCTCAATTTTGTCACGTCAGTCCATATGCTCAGAGCTTCATCAAATTAAGATACCCAAGCTTCACTGATCTCACCATCAGAGTCTGCATCTGATGAACGTAGGTCCATCCCAGTAAATGGTACAAGCAGGCAACGTTTTTTGCAAGAATTCAAAATTAAAAACAGAAAGAAAGAAAGAAAGAAAATCATATGAAAAAAAAATGGAATACAGTAATTACATATTCAACCATTTCCTTGTAACAGAAGAAACTGCTAAATCAATACAACAATGGCCCTCAAGGCCAGAATTTTCAATTGCATTATTAAAACAATTAACTAAAGTGGAAAATGGAGAAGGGGATGTCAAGAGTCCATATAACATGTAACTGAATTTAACCCCATGGAAAATGGGCAAGAAAAGCAAGTGAAAGAAAGTCAAATACATATAACATATCTGTACAGTTCAGATTAGCTAACCAAAATCCTCTTCACCTTGGACATCCTCACAAAACAATTTCTTTCACTCTGCATTGTTAAATGTCTGACTGCCTTCAAGTAAGTGCTTCTGTCAACAACCTCCACAGCCTCCAGGTACGATCTTCTGTCCCTCCAACTAAAAGCTTTCTGTAACACCCTCCATAGTTTTGGAGCACTAAATTGTTTTATGTTACACCTTCAACTGCTTTAATCCTCAACCATTCAGTCCATATCCTTCAAGCCAAAATTCAATGTCTCATTTAGCTTTGTACTTGCACCATCGTTGCTTTCATCCTGAACCATTTAGTCCACATCCTTCAGACCAAGTTTCAAGCATCTCATTTATCCTAGCCTCTCTCCTCCCTCAACTGAGAGCATGCCCAATTGTGGAAACACTGTTGGCACTCCTCTTGGAGTTGGATCTTCATCCCTAGAATACAGCAAGTGCAGTTGGATCTTACATTTACCATATCATCCTCTAGGCATACTGCATTATCAATAATGATGCGTTGTGGGCATGTAGGCACATGTTTAGTTATGACAAAAAGTGGCATCATCTAGAGCTGGTTGATTTTTTTAGAAAATACCAAGGAAGAGGCATCTAAAGGCTTTTCGAATCCAATGAATGCCAAGAACAATAGGTAACCAGAAAGAACATCATCTTCTTTGAATAGAGTACTCGAGAAATTCTTTAAAAAAAACTAATTTTATTGATCAATAATAACAATTTCCTTCCAAACCCTAGCTATACTCAAGTATCTATGCACCTCATAATCCTGAAGATAAGAGAAAAAAATATAATTATAATTGTATTCATTACTCAAGTATCTACAGACCTCATAATCCTCAAACTAAGAGAAAAGAAAAATATAATTATAATTGTCTTCATTATCCCAAGATAATAGGAAAACAAATTGGGAAATCTAAAAACACAAGAAACCTAAAAAATAGGAATTACCCAAAGAAAAAAAATACTTATCTTCATGCATCAGTCCCTCTAGGTTGGAAAGAATCTGTGCTCGAATTTGCAAGACTTTTGTTCGTCTATTGGAATCTTAAGTAATTTTATGCATTCTTTATTTGCTATCCCACATGAATGAACTGATTATGCATCATATAAATCTTGCAAAAGGAATACATATTTTCAGTTGTTTCTTCATAAGAGTGGTGTTAATTGTAGAATAAATTTGCATCATGATTTGTTAAGGTTGTATAGCATTGTTTAAGGCACTAATGTAGTTCAATCCTCACACCTTCATACTCTCTTTGAACTAATTCCCTTTCCATAAACTTTTCCCAAATGTTATCAAGGTTTACCTTCTTATTGTAAGAACAATCTTTATGCATAAAAGAAGCCATTAATTATGTCTAAACTTCTTGTCTCTAGAAATTGATCAAATATTGGCAAGACTTTACACCCAATCAACAAGTGGGTTGCAACCACTAATTCTCACATTATTATCCCTGGGGTATTATCATAGATTGGAGGAAAAATTCGATATCATGGTGGGCTTTGGAACTGTCCCTATTCTCTACTAGTCTATAACCTTAATTCAAGGTTTTGGCTCTTATACCACTTGATCTAGGGTTCACTGATGCAACCCCAGCACATGAAGATAGTTCTATCTTTCAATAATTCCTATTTGCTTTAGATATCTCCTTTTTAGATTTCCCATTTTTTATGTCTTATCTTTTTAGGTTTCTTCATTTGTTTACTTGTTACCTTTTAGTAACAAAACCACTTATACTTACAACTAATTTCCTATTATTTTAAGGATGATAAGGTCTATACATACTTTATTACAGCTAAAGCCAAAAGAAAGATTCTGAAATGTGGCAGCACGGGTATAATGGTTAGGAAAGATGAGATGGCTGTTTGGTCACATGCAAGAGAGGAAGAGAGGGAGATGAACTTGCAGGTAAAAAAGAAATCAAATTATGTGTCTAATGCTAGCCAAAAGTGTTAGTATGCTAGTATAGCTGGATTACATTGGCAATTTTAGTCTAAAACACTGGTTCAAATGCTACTTACTTCTAAAGGTACTTATCAGCTTTAGAATGAGGTTGAATACACAAGTTAGTGAAGTAAAGTGAGGTAAGTATGCAGTTTGGACAGTGGTTACTAATAAATTAATAATTGAATTTTGGTTGAGAGCCTAAATGCGTTTTAAGGCCACTTGAGTGCTCAAAGAAGTTCTTGATCTAAATTAAAACACGAGAAAAAGTGAAAGTGAGGAGAATTGCTCAAATGCCCAAATGGGTCATTGGAACGTCCATGAGCGCGCCCTAATTCCTTCTTCCTCTACAAGGATTCTAGATTTTTTAAGGCGGTCATAGGTAGCTTCCATTTCCATAAGAGAACCAAAAATGCTATGACATCTAATAAATGCATTTCCAGTGGCAGAGTTCACTAAAAAACCCATTGAGACCATTTCCTTTAATGCATTTTCCATCACTTCAAGCTTCATGATCACACTAGGCTTCTGCAAAGTACTCCTTAGGGACTGAGCATCCCTCATAATTTGAGACAAAATAATTTTTAAAATTCCGTTCTTTTGTTGGTTCTTACTTTCCAAGTTTGTTATACTTCCCTTCCTAGTCTACCTAGGGTTTTCTGCCTAAAAAGGAAAATATTTTTAATAAAATAAAGGAGAGAATATTTGATTATCTACCATTACTTTACCAAGGTTCTATAACTCACAGAACCCTTTAGGTAAATTCCTAGAATTCCTTTAGGAAAAAAGGCAAGGTTGTTGAATTGCTTACCTCAAAAAGACTTAGGTGAAGATTACTAAGAAGCATAGGGATGCTGGTTTGAGGATGTAAAGAAGAGCGCAAGTGTTGATTAGTAAAGTTCCTTAGAAGAAGATTGCATTTGGTCTAGGCAAAACCATATAATTTCTTGAGATTTAGTGAATTTAGAGGGAGTTTCCGTGTATTTTATGTCTCTCATCTTATTACTCTTCCCATTTATTTTTATAATTACATATAATTAACTTGATGTGGTTGATAAAACTAAAATTTGTCTTAAAACTACTTATTCACCCTCTACAGGTAGTTTCTTGTATCAAGAACAAAGTTTCGATAATGTCAAAGCAGGTTAAAATTAAAAATAATTATTTTAATTCCTACTTTCGTCCTTGAAAACATGAAACCCCACAGAGTGGAATTTGCTATAAACTTTCCTATGTTTTTTTATGGAAGCAAATATTTCCTTGAAAAGTTAAGACGATTTTTTTTTTCCTTACAATGCAAGTGAGCTATTTTAGAACAAAATGGAACATGGGTGGTTGCTTCCATTAAAAAGGGGACAAACTAGAAGGATATCTTGGTGATGTTAAGCCCAAACAAGAATAGGACAAGGTTGACAATTAAATAGTGAAGCTAATGCAAGGATCTTTGCTGTATTTTCAGTACAATTAATCTTCACAAATTTCAGAGGATTGCAACTTGAAAATATGCTAGAGAAGTTTAAGAAGAATTATCTATTACATGAGGGAACTTCTACTATGAAGTTGTCCAAGTTACAAATGCTCACTGCTAGGTTTGAAAGTACTAGAATGGATGAAAATAAGACCTTTTCTAATTTCTATGTTGAATGAAGGACCATTTTAAATTCTACCTTTAACCTAGATGAAAACTTTCCAAACCCTAAAGTGATTAAACAAATTTTAAGATCCCTCCCTATGAGAGATTTAAGCCTAAGCTGACAGTCATAAAAGAGAATAAAGATGTTGACTATCTTCTTGTGGATGACTTTAGATCTTTAAGATGTCCCTACCTTCTTCTAAAAAGCCTAGGGGTGTTGCCTTGAAACCTTCCCAAAATAAACCTAAGAAATTTGACAAAGTGATAAAATTACGGCTAAAGTTGAATTGAGGTCTCTTTATTTGATAACAGACTTAGGAAGCATCTTTGCTTTCAAAAGAAAAATAAGTCAAAAGAGGACCTCTAGGAAAGGGAAGAAAAATGTCACAAAAGATAAAGGTTCATCTAAAAGCAATTTGAATGTTTTAAATGTGGAGACAAAACAGACATTGCTAAGAAATGTCCTTGTCCCGAGAAAAATAAGAAAGTCATGCACTCAAATGGCTTGAGCAAGAGTCAAGATGGCTCAAGCTATGTTGTTTTTGCATTGTTTCTTTGCATGCTGAAAAATCTTATTTGCTTAATAAAATAAGTTTCCTTGTGAAAGAACATCATTCTTTGCTTCAAAGTAAAGAGTTCTTGACTCTTGAAATTGAGATACTAAAAAGGGTGCAAGGCTGCTAGCTTGTTGAAGGGAAGTGACACACACTAGTACTAAAATTTTAAATAGATTAATTAGAAAAGGTAAATCTTTCAAAGAAAAGCATGGTCTTGGTTACATAGAAGGGTCCACCTCTTCTAGTAGTGGGAAGACTTCTTTTTGGAGGCTTATGGAGATGTCTGCTCACTTGAAAACACCACCTAAAACCATTACGGCCTGCACCTTTCGTTATAAATATGGACACATGCAAAGTCGATGCTATAACAAGCTACTTGATAGGTTAGGGTCCCAAGTGAGTAGGCTAGTTTAATGAGTCACACACTCTTAGAAATTAAATCCTGAATGTTAAGAAGAACTGTAGTTTACACACTGGTTATAGGAAAATGAAAGGTAAATAGGTACCTCCCTTAACTATAGACAACTTTGGGTTAGGAAGAGTGATCTAAAGTGTAGCAACTGGAATCCCTTGTGTTGGTACTTTGACAGTGGGTGTTTAAGGCATATGTCTGAAGAAAAGTCATTCTTCACCACTTCTGAGGCTTTCCCTGGTGGTAACATGATATAATGTTGCTTGTCTCAAGGGCAAGGGATCTAATTGCCGCACTAGTTTGTTCTAGGCCTAATGATGTCCTTTTGAAGGATTCAGAGCCAATTTGATACACTATCAGAAAAATTTATGAAAACAATTTTGGAGTAAAGTTTTCCTAGGACAAGTGTGAAGATCTAGATGAGAATGAAGATTGCATCATCATTGGTCCTAGGATTACAAATAATTGTGATTTAGTGTGTTGCCATACTAAACTTCATTTCATTGAGTAATGGAACAAAAGGATGGGACATATAAATTATAAGGAGTTAATCAAAGTTGCAAATAAAAAGCTCATTACAGAAGTTCCTAAGTTAAGCCAAGTAATCCCATATATGGTGATTGTTTAAAAAGGAAGTAAATTAGAGGTTCACATAAGAGTTAAGAACTTAAGATTGTATCCACACCTCTAGGCCACGGGATTTGATGCAGATGGATCTTGAAGTCTAATGAGGAAAGAAGTATGCCCAAGTCATAGATGATTTCTCTAGGTTCACATGAAGGGTTAGATGCATTAGAGCTCAGAATGTAAAAAGGGTTCTCAATTGTGAGGATTAGGAGTAGTGGGGGGAGATTTTAATGAGCTTTTTGAAATTCGAGGAATTAAACATTAATTTTCTACTCCTAGAACCCATCAACAGAATGGTGTTTTTGAGGGGAAAAATCAACTGCTACATGAGCCACTAATAAGGAGAAAATCTTGATAAATTTCCCTCGCGTTTTTTTTTTTTCCTTATACATTTTTTTCTCCATTTTATTTCCCTCAAATTCTATGAAACCAAACATCGCGACAGTTTTTGATACATTTCCTTCTTTAAAGACAGAAAATGACATTCCTTAAGACTTTCTTTCCTCTACCCGATAGATGGAAGAATCAAACACTACCAACCCACTAAAAAAAAAAAAGAAAAAAGAAAATCTGAACCAAACCCTAGAAAAGAAAGGAGGATAAATATGTACCAAGCAAATTTATGACATTGGGGTTTTCTGTTCACGATTTGAAGCTGCAAGGAGGCGCCATAGCCACCGAACTCTGCTTTTTCGACTTGGGAATGGAAGGACGTCGTTCCCATGATCAAACCCCAGTCCCCTCCCCTCCCCTCCCCTCCCGGGAAATGCAGAAAATGTTGATTTCAAAAATTTTGAATTCAACAGAAATTGAGAATTTGCCTTGAAGTAATGAAATGATCCTAATTCGTATAATATACATATATAATAAGATTTAAATATAATAATTTTATAAATTTTAAATAAAATTAACAACCATAAAAGAATTTTTTTTAATAAAATCTATTTAATATTATACTTATTATTATTATGTTTTTTTACTTTTTTATCTTAACATATTTTACATTCTTTCACTTTCAAATGTAATTTTTTTAAGAAATGTTTTGTTTTTCATAACATTTTTCTAGTAAATTAGATTTTTTAAAAAAAAAATTATATTTGATATTTTATCAAATAATTTTTTTTACTCATGGATTTTTTTTTTTTTTTTAAAGATTTTGGATTTTTTTATATTTAATTAAATAATATAAATTCAAAATTGTCCCAACTAAAAAAATTCTCCTCATGGTAAATAGAAATATAAAATAGAGAAAAGACAAATAATATATCAAAAAATATTTCCTTTACAATTATATAATCATAAAATGTTAGGAAGCTAGAATTTGTAGAACCCTTGAAAATATGACTATGGTGTAAAGATGAGCTATTCTTTTCATCTTTTATTGTATTTATATTAGATGGTTATTGGATACATGGATTGTTTGTGTGATCCAACTTCTCATTTATTCATGTGATCACAAAGTTAAGTATATGGATTATTGATGGTGCTTGTTTTCTTTAAATTAAAAGTAACTTTTTAATATCAATCAACATAATTAAACTGAACCTATTAATAATAAGTTTATTGAACTAAATATTTTGACTTTTTTTATTCAACCAAAAAATAAATACTACTTAAGGTGTTTATGTTATGTGTACTCTTAAGATGTAGTAGTTATATAACTATTGTTCATATCTCTCATCACAGTTCTTTATCGTCCTCTCATTTCTAGTGTTTTATTTTGCAATATCCTTTTTCTTGTTCTTATTGCTAGGAGATTTTTTTTGTTATTAATTTTCTTGGATCAATCTTCCCAAAGTTGGAGTTTTAGTCTTTGCATTTAAATAGATAATTACTTGTTGGATTCTGGGCTGAAATGTCACATGGGGATCAATGAAAGCCTTGGGCATGGTAATGAAGCTCCACTAAAGTTGGACCATAATCATTCAAAAATGGTGGAGATCAACTCTGCTATAGAAACATGACCCAACATTCCTCAAATTCTTCATTTGGTATGGCCATGTGAAATTGAAAATTTTTAGTTTCTTTCATGATAATCTAAAGTTGTTTACTTCTCTGTCTTTTTAGTGTAATGATAAGAAAATTTTGAGATAACATCATAAGCATGAGGTTTCCATCCTTTTCTTTGTAGATTTGCAATGGAAATGATGAAAACCTTACAACAAGCAAGAGTGGTGTCGTTCAACAATTCATTGCAACTTCATGGTTAATGATCACTCCATTTAGACCAAGGTATGATTAGTTTCTATGTTTGTTCTTCTTTCTACGAGGTGAGGAAAATTGGATTGAAGAAAATTTTAACTTCTAAATATGTTTTGGTTATTTGGAGTTTATCCATCATCTTGTGACATTTTTTGTGCTATCCTACATCGAATAGAGAGAAAAGTTCATAGTTCATAGCGTTATATAAATATGAGTTCCTTTTAATACTGTAGACATGTTTTAAAGTTGTAGGGGTCCTTTTAGGCCCAAAGTAAATAATATCCACACAGTTGAGGGTAGGTCATTACAAATGGTATCAAAGTTGATCATCGACCTTAGTGTGAGAAATTGTTTGGCCTGTGAGGGGTGCTTATCTATTTGGCCTCGCAATCTCATGGGACACAATGAGGATGTTGTGTTTGCATTGAGGGTAATTGTGATGTCTCACATTAGATAAAGGAAAAAGTTCTTGAGACTATATAGGTATGAGCTCCTTTTAACTTGGTAGACGCGTTTTAAAGCTATGAAGACTACTTGTGCCTAGAGTAGACAATATCTACATGGTTGAGTGTGGTTTGTTATAAATGGTATTAAAGTTGATCCTCGACTCGGGTGTGGGGGTTTGTTTAGTCTCGTGAGGAGTGTTTGTTTGTTTGGTATTGCAATCTTGTGGGACACAACAAAGACATTGTGTTTGCATGAGATTTTTTATTTTATTTTATAATATCCCACATCGGATAGAGGAGAAAGTTTTTAGCATTATATAAGTATGAACTTCTCTTAATCTTGTAGATACAATTTAAAGTTATGAGGGTCTCTTTGAACACAAAGTTGACAATATCTACATGGTTGGGGACTAGTCATTACATTTTTCTCATTTCAAATTTTAAAAACATTTTTGAGATTTTATTATAATTCTACTGCAACGAGAACTTAACCATATTTATTTGTAGGATCTCTCTCTCTCTTTCTTTCTCTCTCTACCTAGTACTTAGTTCACTTTTTCTTAATTAAGTACAACCAAGTTTAAGTTGGTTGCTCCTATGGTTGAAGCTTTATTAGGGATGAAAATTAAATTGGATGAGAGTGAGTTGATGCCTATTGGTAGGATGGAACACGTTGAGGAGTTGGTCTTAGAGTTAGGTGCTACGAATGCAAGCTTCCCTTTATTGACATAGGTCTTCCTTTGGGTGTTCATTTTAGATTAGTTGTGGTTTGGGATGGGGTCGAAGAGAGGTTTTATAAAAGGCTCTCAATGTGAAAAAAACTATTTCTAAAGGGGGGAGGCTTATGTTGATCAAGAGTACTTATCTAGTCCTTCTCTTATATGTTTTTGTCTTCATTTAGTATTCTAAGGAGAGTTAGATTAAGGTTAGAGAAAATTCAAAGGGATTTCCTTTAGGGAGGTGAGACGTTGGAGAAAAAAATGCATCCCATGAAGTGGCCAAGAGTGTGCATGGAAATAAGAAAGGTTTTAGGTAGGGGGGTTTGGTTGTGAATAAGGCGTCTTTCTTTGTTGAATAAAACACTTTTATGCAAACAGAATTGACATTATGCAATGGAAAGAGAAGCGTTTTGAGTCAAGTCATTAGTGATAAATATGGGGAGGATGACGCTCCCATGAAGGGAGAGATGGGTAAATGTTTGGGCTTTGAAAATCTATTAAGAAGGATTTGAACAACTTCTATAGTAGATATTCATTTGTGGTGGGTGATGAGAAGAGAGTGAAGCTTTGGAAAGATAAATGATGTGGGGATGAATTGTTATGGGTTTCTTCTCTTCTTTATATGTGTTAGTCATTTCAGAAAGGGCTTAGGTTGTGGATTTCAAGGTAAGATAAAAGAAAGGGGTCATTAGAACCCTTGTTTCTTTGGACTTTTAAATGATTTGAAAATGGACAATGTGAAGGATTTATTTTCAAATGCTGCAAGGAGTGGTGGTAGATAGTGAGGGGAAGGCAAGGAGTTGTGGATGAACTTAAGAAACAATAAGTTCTCAGTTAAATCTTTATATGTCACCTTGGGATCAGGGGAATCGATTTTCCAATGAGCATAATTTGGAATTCATGGGTGTCTTCTAAAGTTAGTTTTTTCACTTGAGAAGCTAGTTGAGGAAAGGTATTGACCCTAGATCTGCTTTAGAGAAAAGTGTGATCTTTGGTTAATAGATATTCTCTTTGTAAAGTCAAGTAAAAATCCATAGATCACATCTTTCTTCACCGAGCCAAGGTAAGGTCCTTCGGTAGTTGCTTTTCACTCTATTTGGTATTCATTGGGTGGAAGTTACTACCATTAAAGAGACTCTCTTACAATAACATGAATCCTTTGTGGGTAAAAGACACAATAAGGTTTGGAGAGTAGTGAGGTAAGTCCATTGTGCACCTTTTGGACTACACGAAAAGAAAAGAATCAAAGGCCATTTGATAATGAGGAGCAATCAAATCAAACTTTGAAAAACTTGGTTATCTTGCACTTGGAACTTATAATCATGTAATTTAGTGCTTGTTATTGAATGTCCCTTAATTAATTTGCACGGTATTAAATTATTGTATAGTTATTTTAAAAAGATATCCATTTTGTATAATTTGTTAAGAACCATGATATTCATTATTAAGTTAAAGAAAACTACAATGTGATATTTCAATTTTTCTTTAGTTTTTCCTTTGTAGTGATAGCTAAGTGGTATATATGCAGTACTTCAATCAGATTTTGACAGCCATGCTTGAGGTTTTGTATGATTCTGATTCTTCAATCCGGGGGCTTGCTCTTTCATTGATAGTTGAAATGCCAAGTAATCAGGTTTGTTGTATTTATTCATTGTGCACCTTGTGGTTCATTTATACTTGACTACTTCATCTCGACACCCAAGTTACCAAATATTATTCCCCAAATTTGGGCCTTCATTTAGAGCATGAAGTAGATTCAATGTGCAGTACCTCCTGCCTTATCATTTAAATGGCCAGCTCATGATAGTAAATCCAAAGTCGGGTGCCATGCTCTCTCTCTCTCTCTCTCTCTCTCGGGCAGAAATTAGTGAAAAAAAAGGCGGAGCTCATGATAGTAAATCCCAAAGTCGGGTGTCCTTGTTACCATGCTCTCTGTCTCACCCTCCCCCCCCCCCCCTGTCTCTCTCTCTCTCTCTCTCTCTCTGAGAGAAAGTGAAAAAGAAATAGCGGGAAAGAAAACTAGGGTTATCGGGCAGAAATTAGTGAAAAAAAAGGCGGAGCTCATGATAGAATATCCCAAAGTCGGGCCATGCTCTCTGTCTCACCCTCCCCCCCTGTCTGTCTCTCTGTCTCTCTGTCTCTCTGTCTCTCAGAAAGTGAAAAAGAAAAAGCGGGAAAGAAAACTAGGGTTATCGGGCAGAAATTAGTGAAAAAAAAAGGCGGAGCTCATGCTAGTAAATCCCAAAGTCGGGAGTGGCCAGCTCATGATGGTAAACCCAAAGTCGGGTGTCCTTGTTACCAGGCTCTCTGTCTCACCCTCCCCCCCTGTCTGTCTGTCTCTCTCTCTCTCTCTCTCTCTCTCTCTCTCTCTCTCTCTCTCTCTCTCAGAAAGTGAAAAAGAAAAAGCGGGAAAGAAAACTAGGGTTATTAGGGAAATCCTCCAGCTGGAAATGAGAACTCCCAGTCTAGGGTTTTTAGGGTTCTTGAACGATTCAGCTGTTATTAAATTGAAATTTCAAATGCAAACTCTCTATCAATCTAACCAGAAAAGGCGGGATTTTCAGCCTCTAACGGTCACACAAGGCGGGGAGTTTCTGTCTCCCACCGGCCTTACCAACACCCGCCTTTCTCAGACCGTTGGAGCCGCCTCCACTTCAAAATAATGTATATGTTTGAAAATTAACTTGCTATATACTTTGAATTTTTTTTTAAAAAAAAAAACATTTATTTAACAATTATAATTTTAGACCAGGATTCAAGCCAATTTGTTGGGAAAAAAATGGAGATATAAAGTTAATTTGTCAACATTTAAAAAAAAAAAAAATTAAATAGGTTTTGAAAATAGTTTTTTCTTTTTTGGAAAAATAAAATTTTGTTTGAAAACAGAAATATGGAAAACAATTTTATTGAGTATTTCTCCATAAATATTAAATATACTATACGCTTGTATATAATGCAAAAATTTTCAAAATATTTTTAATATTCTTGATTGTTGCTTAAAATAACATACAAAATATAATTTCATTTTCT
Source organism: Vitis rotundifolia (assembly GCA_030254885.1). NCBI lineage: Eukaryota > Viridiplantae > Streptophyta > Magnoliopsida > Vitales > Vitaceae > Vitis > Vitis rotundifolia. The sequence goes on from CM058157.1 coordinate 7,577,508, forward strand.
ACTAATGATAACTAATACTACAAGGGTGTTTTGCATCCAACAAAGTAGAAAAGAAAATGCTTGAAAAGAATGTTTGGTTACCAAGAAAGTAAAAAAAAAAAAAATTATATTAAAGGTGTTTCTTCAAGAGACATTTTTCACGATTTTTTTTATCCGTCATACATGTTAAAAAAAATTGAATTTATGTTAAAAGTGTTTTTTTAAGAGATACATTTCCATAATTTTATAAAATTAAATTTATACTAAAGGTGTTTTTTGAAGAGATATCTTTAACAATTTTCATATTAATCACACAATGAAAAATATTGAATTTAGATTAAAAGTGTCTCTTTAAGAGACAACTTTCACAATTTTATAAAATTGAATTTATACAAAAGATGTTTTTAAAAAAGAGACCTTCTACAATTTTTATATCAACCACCCATCGAAAAAACTAAATTCAATTTTGTGAAATTGTAGAAAATGTCTCTTTAATTTTATTTATTTATTTTTAATATGTATCCTTGATATAAAAATTATGGAAGACATTTTTTTAAAACACACATTTCAATGTGATAAAAAGTACCATAAATTTAAAAATATTTTCCAATCTGATGTATTTTTTAAAAAATAAATTTAAATGCACCATACTTTTATAAAAAAATCCCCCATTTAAAATTGCCCTAATTATCATCCTTATTAAAACAAGAGTGGAGTACAAAGTTCTTATATTTGTCACGGTGTTTAGTTTGCATGGAAATAAGAATGAAAACTTAAGTGGACATTCAATAATGTCTTTGTTCTTGAATATGTAGATGAGAAAAGAACCCAATGATTTTGATATTATGATTTTGATAATTTTTGTTCAAAATTACATGTTATACCTAGATTAATTGAAATGTCAACCACTCGTTAATCGAATTTGGTACTAAGTAAATTAATATCAATAAACAATAACTTGAAAGCCTTTGTTGTAGGAAAAAACTAAAAGAATCATATTTAGCCCATAATAGAACGAAGAGTGACTTTATTTACTAATATCTTTATTATTAAGCATATGTAAAAGGTCATCGATAATAAGCAAGAAAATGAAAATTAAATGAGAAAGCAAACATAAGAAAATACGAGATTTAATGTGATTCAACTCTATGCCTTAACGATAGGGGGGAAAGAAGATTAATTATTTGCTTGGTTAAAAAGAGTAGTTACAATTTTAAAACTTTTAGATCCAAAAATCTTAATTGCACTTAAAAGTAATCTTTTTCAATCAAAATTTCTTCTTACACGTTTTTGTTAATTACGTAGAATTAAAATATTTAAATCAAAAAAAAAAAAAAAGTAATGTGATTGACTTGTTTTCCTATCAAATCGACTAATTAAATTAGTCAACCCATCGAACCTTAGGAGCAAATTCAATTTTTGAAACACCAAAGACAACCAATCACATCAAACAATGCATCAATTCATTGATGTATGAAAATGAAGTATCATCAAAGATCACTAGGGAGAGTTTTTGCACACATTCACCAAATTTGCTAGCCACCCACCCCAACCCTTTTTCCTAGTGTTTCTATTTGTTCCTTGAACTAATCCCCTGTATTTTTGGTTCAATGCTTCCTAGTCTGAAATTAACTCAATCAGGATTGAGTATTTGCACCATAAGTCTATCACATCCCATCTGAAATTAAGAAACATGAGCATCAAATATTCTCATCATCCTACCTCTGTGGAACCTATGAAGTAGAGGGAAGGGAATGCAGACTGAACAGGAACATTGAAAGTTAGATAATCACCATAGATGTAGGTAGATGATGAAGTTGGAGTTCATCCCAAACCTCAATATTGGTCTGCAAACTTCTATAACATGTCACAGTATAATCTCTGAAATTGCTAGCAAGGGGAGACTCTGGACAGGGGGTGAGTCCTTTTCTCCCAAAGAGTGATTCAACAATTCAGTCTAATAGATTAATTATAGCATACGAAACATGAAGAATATTCCTATTTGATTTAGTAGATTTGGGGTCTCATTAATGGAAGAAACATCTATAGATTCCTGATTGTCTTAACCCGATGTTGATTTCCTAGTTAAAATCAAGGATGAAAATATTGGTAATCATGGATATATCGGTAATTCAATTTTATGGATATATCGGATATATCAAAGACATATCGATGAATATTTCGATATAAAATATTTATGAAAATATTTTTAAAAAAATTAAGAAGTAAAAATAGATATTTTAAAATTATTTTTAAAATATATATATATATATATATATATATATATAATTTGTCATATTTGATAAGAATATCCTTTAAATAGATAAAAAATATAAATTTTATAAATGTACATTTATTATTAAGTTGCATTATAGATTATTTTATAATATTATTATAATAATATGTCTAATTTTTAAATATATTTAATATTAAAATTATGATCCATTTTAATTTAAATATATTCAATGATATCAAATAAATAATAATATATGCATAATTTTTTTAATATTTATTTTTAATATATTTAATAAATATATAGATTATATAAAAAAGATGTATTAAGAAAATTATGTTTTCATATTTTTGGTAATAAATTAAATCAAATATAAAAATAAAATAATTATAATTTGTTTATTTAATAATAAAAAATCAAAATATCAATAAAATATTGATAAAATATCTAGAAATATCGGTTGAAACAGGAAAAAAATCAAAAAATTGATAAAATATCAATAAAATATCGGTATCCACGGATATCGGATATATTGTGGATATATCGACTTAGATATGTTAATCCTTGGTTGAAATGCAGGCTTGTGCTCGAGAGTTGAACAATGGGATGAAAACACCTCATTATCTTTTTGTATGGATACTTCGAGTGTGTTTGACAGTGATTTTGAGAAGTGTTTCTAGCATTTTTTATGTTTGAAAATAAATATTTTCAAGTGTTAGAAAGCTTAAAAACACTTCTAAAAATCACTACCAAATGCACTCTGCTTTTTTGAAATTAATTATTCGACAATTATTCCAATTCCCGAATGGGAAAATTTCCCAAATTCACTCAAATCAGCCCACCTCATGTAATCTCTCTTGAAATTAAATACTCTTATTACACTTTAGGAGCTATGGAGAGAAGTATTCCTCTTGTTGCTTCAATCCATATTCAATTACCATGAACACCCTTGGATGATTGTTGATCTATTTTCAATGAATAACATTTTGGAAAATGTTATGATACCATATAGGTTGTATACCAAACGTATAATTTGGACCATTCAAATATATGGTTAAATTTGGATTGATAATAAAAATGCTAAGATAAAAAAAATAAAATTTAGATATATAAAACTGAAACCATTTATAAAATACAAAACAAAAGAACCATTTTCATGGGATGATTTGTGATTAGGTGACAATTTTTGGTATAGAAAGCGCCCATCCAAAGAACACTCAAAACCTATAATTTAGTTTCTCAGCTGGTACATGTGGAACTACAAAGACACATTGCATTCTTTTTTGCACATTATTATGCTAAACAAATCCATTGTAATCGTCAAACAAATCAATTTGAATTTAGTACAAAACTCAAAGAGAGATTCAAGTTGTTTGAAGAAACCTAGACACCATGAGCACAAAGATGCACCCCTGTCCCTCAAACACACTCCCATCTCAACCACATGCAACCCAAGGAAAAACTTTGGCAAAATAAATTGATGACTTCCAAGGAAATTCATTGGAAACCAAAAAGGCAGATTCAAGTTCAGTTTCTACTTGTTACACAAATTGGGGTTGAGGAAAAAAAGGGATGAATCTTCCTGCTCTGTAAAATGCTTTCTAGTGCTTCATAAATGTTCTCCAACATTCCTACAATGCTTCTGACAAATTCTCAAAAGACCCATCTACAAGTGCTTCTTAAATGTTCTCCAACATTTCTACAATGCTTCTCACAGATTCTCAAAAGACCCTGCTACAAGCGCTTCATAAATGTTCTCCAACATTCGTACCATGCTTCTCACAAATTCTCAAAAGACCAAGCTATAAATTATCCAATTGTTAATGTCATTCTAGAGCCTCATGCTTGCTAGGGGAATTCATTGATTTAAGGTGCACCAACTAACATCTCATTTAGTTGTTGGCAAGGCATATAAATTAGTAACACCCATGCTTCCAAGGTCACACATTCCAAGAGATGATGTCTAGTGTAGAAAGAAACCATTTAAAGATTTATAGGAAGTACAAAGACTTTAATAGGTTGGCCGTGATTTAAGTAAGGGCAGAGAGAATAAGAATGCAAGAAGAACAAGGGCCGGAATTTGAACCATGCAGAATTGTTATACATAATTTCTGCAGTTGAAACAGAGGAATACACATTTGACTCTCTAATTAATGCTCTACAAGTAAAACTAATGAAGCAAGAACCTAGTTGTATTGCACATTCTCGAAACAAATGGGCCACATTTCTTACTATTCACCTAATTATTACCAACCTCTCCCAACCCTGACTAATTTTCTCTATGAAGGCATATGCCAACCATGCATGAATCCTCCAGTCCTGCTTTAAAAGTGGCTAATAATTATCTCTTCAACACTCAAACCAAATTGTTTTCCTCTTCTTGGCCTGTGGTTGCCTTTTAGTCTCCCATCTCTTTTCCAGAAGCTGAAGCTGTCGCTGTCACTGCCACTGCCGCCACCACAAGAAGAGCAGTATTCTTAGAGTAGTTGTATGTTCTTGTTGCTTTTATAACTGCAAGGTTTTGAGGCACACCATCTAATTCAAAAATCTGGAATGCCACTTGACCTTGATGAGTACTCGGTGACCAACTTCAGGAACATGGATGATTTGTCCTCTAATAGTCGTGCTGGCGTATCAAACTCTGCAACTTGACCTGCCAAGTTTCCCAAAATCAAGTTCCATTAGCACTCACAAGGGGAGTCTGTCCATCAACATAAATGGTAGAGTACTTCAAATGACCTTTTATACACCATAAAATGCTCAGAAGTTTGATTTAGCAGATCTCAAGTTTCATCATTTAATCCCAAATTCTCTTGAATACATCATGGATTTTCTTTTTCAAACATTGAAACTCAAGCAGCAATACAAAATAGAAGCAGAAGCAACTCTGATTTTCAAGAGTACACCAAAAAAAGCAATGAAACAAGAAGGGTATGCAACAAACTAACAGTGGAATATAAATGATTAAAAAAAAAAAACAAAACACAACCATGAAATCCCCAATGTTGTATCTTGTTTCCAAGGGAGAGAACGGATGAAAAACAAGATGCAGAACCATGTAGTGAGCATCACAACCTAAATTAGTTACCAAGATTTCAATTTTCTTTTTATTATGATTTGTCTTCTCTGCTGAAGATTGCAGCCATGAAGAACTATGTCCTTTTTCTTTGTTTTTTTTTTTTTTCAGTTTAATTTTTCTGACTAGGAAAAAATTTTACTCCCATATTGGTGCTGTATACAGCTTCATGGATGGGACAAAAGGGACTCCCATGACTTTGAAAGACATAAAACTAGTTCCAAAAATTGGACCCTTCACCAATGCATCTGTCAATTCAAGTTCCCTAAAGACAACAATATAAATATTCTCATCTTCTCCTAGTCTAATTAAAATACCGGTGAATGACGAAGGAGCTGTTTCCAACTATACCTAATGCTAACGATAAGTTCAGAGCATGATCATACAATAATCTCGAAATTGCAAAATAAAAGGATAGTCAAGATTGTAATGATCTTAAAATCTTTCCAACCATGTGGTTTAGGTTGAAATTGTTGAATCCTATCTTAATAGCCCAACAACATTCTCAATAGAACCAGTTTTAAAAACATCTTGCAATCAAAATGGAAAAAAATTTAAAAATCTGGTTCAGACATATAACTTTGCCTACCATCACTTACCAAAACTATTAGCTACTAATTATGTTTGGCACTGGCACAAAATTTTATCTTTTGAACTAAAGAAGTGGGATCATGGCAAACACCATCACTGAGGACCAGAACAAGATCGCTATCGATAATGGTTGGGATCGATGCGCAATAGTGCATACAGTGCAGTTCTGGAATTCAGTTCGGATAATCTTCTGGATAAGATTATCTGTGGCTGTATCAACTGAAGCAGTCGCTTCATCAAGCACCAAAATTCTTGCCTGTTTAAGCAAAGCCTGGCCCAGGGAAACCAGTTGCCTTTGCCCAACACTCCAATTATCTCCATTCTCCAGCACTGTCAATTTCACATACAATACAACTGACTAATTAGCTACAAACAACCTCAAAAAGCTTCTACAAACCTTGTTGATGGTAGGCAAAGTTGATGTTCAAAATGTGTATGTACCTGGCGCATCAAGCTTCTGCTCTTTTTGGCGGATTACATCCCCAAGCTGAGACTTATCAAGTGCCTGTACCACATCAAGACAAAGTATTTAGTGGGAGCATTTTGTTATTGTGGGCATATTAACAAATTCAGGACCTTTGGAACAATTATATATCAATGAAAAAGACAAATAAAATAAAATAAAATAAAATAAAAAATAAAAAAAGTGAAATGGCTTGGAAGCCAGTGGTTAATGGCAATTTTACCTGCCAAATTTCCTGGTCTGAGTGCTCTTCAAGGGGATCAAGATTGCCTCTAATTGTCCCTTCAAACAAGGTAGGATCTTGAGGTATTATACTCAGACGGCTACGAATGTCATGAAGGCCAATTGTTGAAATATCAATGTTGTCAATTATGATCTTCCCACCTGCTGGTTCAATCAATCGGAATAGTGCCTCGATCAAAGTCTATTTACCACTTCCAGTACGCCCAACAATTCCAATTTTATTACCACCAGGAAATTTGCAGGTTACACTATGAAGCACAACAGGAAGACTTTCCTTGTAGCGGACCTATAAGAACAGATTAATCAGCAGGAAATTCTGTGAACAAATTTGCATTGACTGAACTTTTCACTCCAACTATAAGAAAAAAATTTTAAGCTATAAAATATTCTTTCTATTAGGTTTTAATCCTAAATAAATAAATAAATATTGCAACCAGAAACCAACTTTTTTTTTTATCCTAAAAAATTCTGGCAACCTGAATCCAGCTTATTAAACTGAAGTCAGGTTCTATTCTAAAGAAAGACGGTCATAGGAAGAGTAAAAAATAAAGTGCCATGACACTATTCCCTGCTTATATTATGCATCTGAAACAACAACAAAACAAAATATACACTGTTAACTGGAATTTATCCAAACAAAAATATTATATCTGCAAAATTCCAAATTTGAATTTCATTCTTTTCCCACACTTCTCTTTCAGGAGAAAAAAAAAATACAAAAATAAAAATCAGAATAACCAAGACCCAAGTTTTCCGGTGAGGCTGTAGTTTGAGCAAACTAGCAAATCAAGTCCATTTCTCTCTTTAATTGACCAAATTTTGAACAATAACTGATTAATAAAAAAATAAAAAGTAATTACTAGAAAGAAAGAAAGAAAACATGGGGGTGCTGATGGCTAAATGATGAAGAAACAACTGAAAGTGTGAAAGGAATGCATGATGTGAGTTTAGGGTATGCCATCCAGACCTGTCTCAAGTGGCAAGGGTTTGGGGAGGGGATATGGGGGGGGGTTCCAAGTTTGGGTCTTGGCACGACCATTTAAAAAAAAAAAAAAAAAAAAAAAGGTTATGCAAGTATGGTCTATACTACTACAAGACCTTTTGCTTCTGAATGGTAACGACACCATAACTTATTAGGCCTGAGAAGCACTCAACTTAGTTCAACATGTGTATGGAGCACATTATGACACTTTTTTTTTTTTATTTATAACCAATGATATTATAAGTTCCATCAATTCAAGAACTACGCATTACTAAGCTTGGTGACTCGAGGTTTGGGATTTTAGGATTAGTCTTATATAAGATGTCAAGGATTCCAAAGTTAAAGTTGCAGTGCTGCTATCTCACTTGCATAGCACTTCACACTGCAATTGTGTCCCTTAAAAACTAGTCAGTTGTGTTAGAGCTTGGCTGAGTTCTCACATATGGAAAGCCTTATAATTAAATATTTTATATTCCAATGTGTGTCATAATCTTATTTAAGAAATGGTAAAAATAAAAATGAAAAATCCCATGAAGAGGAAAAGTGCCATTAGTAGAATTGTTTCTCTGAAAGCGTTTTTTGAAAGAATCACCTATCAAGTGCTCCCCAGGAAGCACCACAAGTGATTTTTAACATTTTAAAAGTGCTTTCTAAATTTTTCCAAACACTTTTTAAGCTAGAAGTGTTTTCTAAATGTACCGTCAAATGGACTCTAAATAATAATAGCTACTTGAACCAAGAAGCTAACTTAACTAGGTGACTCATGAATGATGAATGGTCAACTCTAACATACTAAGAACATATTTGGGCACCTTTAGAATGCATGAAAGCTCGAACTGTATCAGGGCTTAAGGAAATTTACAAACACATGCATGCACACCCACCATATAAAAACAAACAGCTGCACTTGGAGCCAAGCCACCAAGTATAAATAGATATGGCACCTTGTCAAGAAGTAGAATGAATGCATACAGGAGGTAAGATGAAACTGCAGCACATGCCTTTAGATCAATCAGTTCAATTGTTCCATTCTCTGGCCACAAGGATGGAGGGGGAGAGTTCTCAATGATCGGTGGAGCTTCTCCTGGGATTTGGCAGTATTGGTGAATCCTTTCAATGGAAATAATTTTGTTTTCAAGCTTGCAGAAACTAAGTATCCACCATGATAGTCAAGCATTCAAATTAAGGCCATAAGTAACAGCAAGGCCTGCCATGCCTGTAAAGAACCAGCAGCCACTATTAGCAATAGTATACCAAAATTAGAAGTTATCAAAATTCACTATTTCTAGTTACCTTCACTAAAAGCCCCATATGCACATAAGCGTGGTTCCCATAGTAACATGAGATGAGGTATACAAATCCAGTTAAGATACTAAATGCATGCATTGAGACAGACACAGAAACAGAGCCAGAAACACACACACAAATATAGGAGATATTTTTATATTTTAGCCCATGCAACTGGGCCATGGAAGTGTGTGCGTAGCAATAAAAGTATCACCAGTTCAGTTGTAAAGGATAAGTTCATCCCCCCATTTCCCCAAACAAATAGTGTATGAGCTTCTGTTATCTAAAGTCTCATAGAACATATGTACAGATCAAGTAAGATTCATAATTAGAATAAGCTGATTCACTTAGCAAAAAGCAAAACTCACTTGGGTCGATACTTCCATGTGGGAAGCTCACTAGCAAAATCATGCAAAAGGCAAACACGAAGGTTGAGAGTAACTCCATGCGCAGGCAGAGCCATTCAATAGCAGCAAGACTATAGAAGGGGCGACCAAAGCAATCAAGAAGATAAAGATTCCTCTTCATGAACCTCTTCTCCAGTCCAAATCCTCTAATTGTAAACAAATCGTTTACACTCGTTTAGACATTTTATATCTCCCACTGGAAAGAGGCAAAAGCAGGGCAACATGCATGGAGAAAGGACATGAAAGATCTTTTGTGCTGCTGTTCACCTAGTTAGCATCAATGTATAGGAGACTTCTCCACAAACAGAAGTGTGCCACTAGGAACACTAATAAGACTAATAACATATTAGGAAAACAACCTTTTGATTCTCCTTGTCAAAAGAGAATGAATGTGTCTGGGAGGGAAAATAGGAATGAGTTCTGTTTTTGTTTTTTCTTTCTGGTTGGATTGGCCATCACAGCAGGTGAATCCTAATTCCATGCCCATGAAAGGATTCCTAAAAAGGATTTATAATAGACCAGTTCACTATTGGATGAAGCACATACCAGGAAGGCGGGAAATCTTGTTTGATATGTAAACGTTATGCATGTTGTTCTGCCCCATGAAAAGTTTCATGTTCAAAGGAAGTCAAACCCTTCAAATAACATGGTTTTATTATATGATAAAGAAGAAGAAAAGACTCCTTAACATGTATTTATGGCACTCAAGTAAACTCTATCATGGTCATATGTAAACAAAATTTAGAGGACACTACTTAAAATCATTTTTTTCCTCTAACTCTTTTTCAAGTTAATAGCTAGTACTTTGTCCTAAGTTCAGGTCAGCAAATGGTTTTTATTTCATTTTTATTATTTTTGCTCTTTTTAGGGGATTAGGAGGAGGTCTTAGATGTGTGTTTATCTGTGTGTTGTCTATTTTTTGTTCTTGATACCTCCAAAGCAGAGAATGAAACAATGTCAAACATAAATAAAGAGTGGAACATTTTGAAAATTGAGAAATTTAAGATTAGAGATTCAGTCATTATTTACCTGCATCCACAAGCAAGCAATGGCCATTGGAATGACAAGGAGTAAAACTTGCCAGGTAACTTTTGTCATTACACCAACAATACCAAGAAGCTATATAGTCATCGAAGCAAACCCACCAAGTCTAAAAGGAATGTCAAGATCCACAACACTTTGATCAATAGACACCTGGCAAATCACAAATGATCCACATGACAATAAATAATGTGAAAGAAGGAAAACGATTTGAAAATAAGCATCACATAGATTGTAATATAAAAAGGACGAGCATATTTTAAGAGGGTATAATCAGTCAACAGAAAACTTACACGATTCAGTATACGTCCAGCTAGAGTAGAGTCAAAGAAACACATTGGTGCTCAAAACACACTTCTAAGCATCTTTACAAACAATTTCTGCGCAGCTTCTAGACCAAATGTGGCAACCAGAACAGCCCTAACAAATAAGAAACAAGAGCTCCCAAAAGCAAGGGACATAAAAACACCAAGAAGGACCATAGGACTTGTCTTTGGTAGTCCGCCTTCAGTCTGTGGATTTGCCAAAGCCATCCACCAATTACTAGCTATTTGAAGCACCTGAAACAGTGCCTGTGCAAGGATAATCAGTGGGATCAATAGGCCTTTACATGCTGCAGCCATATATGACAAATAGATCTTCATGCTGACCCTTCCCCGTTCTCTTTCCTCTTCCTGAACAAGCTGCTTTTTCCTTGCACGTTTTGCTTTCGTTTTTTCCTTAATTTCTTTTTGGTCTGAAGTTGATACACCCTCTTGCACTTCCTTTGCTAAACTTTCAATATTATTTGCCTGCGTGTCACATTTTAACACAACAGATCCATTAGGAGGCATAATTTCATCTGAATCCTCAGATGAGTGATGGGAATATCTATAGCTTCAATTGCTTCATGATGAGCTGAGACTAAAGTTTTAAAATCAGTTCCAGCTTGTAAAAGATCATCATATTTTCCTGCTTGGATGATATGGCCTTCCTTGAGAACCTGCACAGAATGGAGATGAACATCGGAGATTTCAAGACCATAGCACCACAATCTAACCTCTTCCTCTATGGATTTCCTTCTTTCAGCTAAAGAAAGACAATTTTATATAAAACCCGATGAAAATATTAATTCTAGAAATAAAAGCATGAAGTTGAAGGAAAAAAATAATAGTAAATAAATATGTCCCCTCTTTAAGTCAAGCAATCTGAAAAAACCAGATGCTACTTTCTTTAAGGAAAACAGAAAGATACACATAAACTCTTTACGTCTGAGATGATCAGCTTCAAACATGGGTCCAATTCTGATTAAATATCAAAGCTCAATGTTCTAGTGAAGACTGAAACAGGCACTCTGTTTTGGTCAAACAATCAATCTAACTTCTCAACTGAAATTTCAGATTAGAAAAATCATCTAAGTTGCCACTGCATGATTTCTTGAACTTTCACTAAAATTTCATTATGTTTAGAGGAAACATCCATAAAATGTTAAAATTAGTGTATGGTAATATTTTGATTCCCCAACCTTTTTGTTTTCAAGAAAAAAAGCACAGCCTTTAAGCTTTTCTATTTTATTGATTATTACATCATTTCTAGATGCAAGGAACAATACATGAATGTCATTGTGCACATTAATATATTACATATGAGTGTCAGAACTAGCAATATATAGAATTAAAGTCAAAAGACAATCCCATACCAGTATCATATCAGCAGCTGGCAGAAATTCAACTTGGTGGGTCACAGAAATCAGAGTCTTAGTAGCTAGTGCAGTCATTATGTACTCCTGCAGTTTCATGTAAGAGCTTTAGCCAAAATCCATTCATTTTAATTGCAATATCAACAATTCCATGAGTCTCTAACCTTAAATAATTCCGAACCAGTGTGTGCATCGACAGCACTGAAGGGATCATCAAGTAAATAAATATCCGCATCTTGAGAGAGTGCCCTTGCAAGCTGCACTCATTGCTTCTGGCCACCACTCAAATTTATGCCTCTGTCAGCAATAATGGTTTGATCTCTATGCGAGAGTAGTTCCAAATCCTTCTTCAGTGAACAAGCATGGAGAACTTTCTTGTACTTTGCCCTATCCATTGGCCTGCCAAAAAGAATATTTTCTTCAATATTTCCAGACTGTATCCCAGATGACTGAGAGACATAAGCAGCAGAACCACATATTCTAACCTGAACATATAAGCAAAATAACAATACAAATTTTCAACTGTTGGCCAGCAAAAAGGTCTTCACTAACCAATAGAAAGGGAATTTGATGTAAGGAAAAAGATAGTTCAGTCAAAACCAGCTTACTTCACCAGAGATTTTTGGAATCTCTCGAGGATACAAGAGAGAAAGCTCGACTTCCCAGAACCAACCATCCCACATACAGCCACACGCATCCCCCTCTCCACTTTCATTCGTATTCCTGATAATGTCAGCTTTCTAGTAGGGTCCCAGCAGAACTCTCCATTTTTTTATTTCTATGGCCATGTTTGTGATGCCTCGTGGCAGAACAATGGTTGCATCTTCCTGCAACTCTTCCTCCTGCAAGAATCCAGAAATTCGATCAAGAGAAACCTTTGTCTGAGCCATCATTGAGACCAAGTCGGGGAAATTCCTAAGCGGTTCTTGAAGGATTATGAAAGTGGCCAGAGCAGAAAGAACACCTCCTGCTGTGAGCTGACTACCCAACAAAATTGAAGTAGCAAAGGTGATGGCAGCAACAAAAATGGGTGAGCTCCAGAAAATGAATGTAACAAAAGCCTGCGAGTAGACAGCTTTCCGGAGCCATTGGAACTCCACATGATGCATTTCCTCCAGCTTCATTCGATACCTGTCCTCCCAAGCATGCAACTTGAGAATCCTCATGTTCCTCAGGCACTCTGAAGTCTTCCTCATCCTATCATCCTTGGCAGCCATTAATTTGTCCTGATAATCTTCTTGCAGTTTTGCAACTGGAACAGTAACAACAATCGATATAATGGTGGCAATGAATGTAGCAACAGAAGCAATTCCAACATTTTTATGTAGAATCGCGGAGCAAGAATTATTTGCAGAGGAAGCATCCAAATGTCATGAAGATACCAAGAGTAGTCCCCTACTCTCTGAACATCAACAGCCATATAGTTCACAATCTCCCCACTGGTATGGCTTTGCTTGGCTGAGCTCGAGAGCCTTAGTCCTTTGCGATAAACCATTGCAGTTAGAGCCGATCTCACATGCATGCCCAAAATATCGACCCCAAGATACGACTGCCTTGTAGTTAAGGTGTCCACCAATTTTGCTGAGAAGAATATTCCAGCAAGAATATATCCCTCATGAGGAAAGGTCTCATTTCCTCCTAAGTAATCCACAAAATAGCTAATCATGTAAGGACCCACATAGGAAACAAGAGTATTCAGACCAGCAAAGACGGCATTACAAGCTGCCTCCCTCCAAAATGACTTGAGAATTGCCCAAGCTAAAGAAGGCTGCTTTGATGTATTCTCGGCCTTCAATTTCTCCCAATTCGAATTCAAAGCCTTATAATTAGTTTTGGCACGATCTTTCGGTGCAAGAAGGGGAATGTCCTTTAGCTCAAGTGGTCTCTTTGCCCCAACTGAAAGCAGTGGGTTCAGCCACGAAAGTGTGGCCAAACTAAAGAGCCCAGCTTCACTATAAGGTGTGACCTTAAGACACCCTGCTTCTTCTTCAGGCAGCAATGGCTCCTGAAGATCAGAGTTTCTGCGCACTTGTATACCAGTAACACCCCAAATTGCAACAAAAAACAGAAAAGCAAGGGCAGGGGAAGCAGCAAAATTTGCCAAAACATGTGCACTCAAATGGTTTAAACCTTCTCTGAAGAACCCTTTGGCATCAACATAAACTGAACACAACCAAATGATAAATGAAACAAACCACCACACCCTCAACAGCAAAGGGAACTTCTCAGACACCTTAAATTTACAATGAAGAGCCGAAACGCTCAACACGAACCAAGCTAAGAATTGAGCTGCAGGTAAGCAAAGAAGCGACCAATTTGCAGTTTTCCCATTCAAAGCCCCTCTGATTAGGCCAATCCCATCAGTGGCTAACACCAAAACTTGCAATAACAAAACATAGAAACAGCTGGACACCGTAGCTATGAAACCCTTACCAATCTCAATATCGCGAATCTCCCTATCAATACTACGCTGAATTGGGTTAGAATTCGCCCCAGAATCATCCTTAATTATTCGAACTCGACCTATACATACGAAAAATTGACGAGCAGATACGATGAAGAGAAACACAAGGAATAATGTCAAATTGATGCAAATTGATGACAGCTCCAATATGGGCAACCCGTTAATTGCTCTCAACAGGGTATGAGATGAGGAGATGAGGGAAGATGACGATATGAATTTACTCAGCAGAAGGTCGAAAACACTGAGACGGTGGTGAGTTAAGCAAGAGAGATCGAATCGTGAGAGGGGCATTTCACCGTCTGGAAATGGCAGGGAAAAACTGGGTATTTGGAGAGAAAATCTGCAGACACATTGCACATGGAAACAAACAGATTTGCATCATCAACGCAGAAAATGGAGAGAGACAGAGCCACGAAGACAGAGAGAGAGAGAGAGAAACAAAATTGTTTTTTTCCTCTCTCTGAGAGCTCCAGCCTTCTCTCTCTATGTTATCTTGAGAGTACAGAAGCTGACAAGAAGAGGTCCTGAAATTGAAATCGGAGGAAAACCCAGGATAGAAGATCCAAGGCACTGACCTGGGCTTTTCCTGTAAAATCGTTTGGCGAGCCCTGTACAGATTGCCGAGGCAAACAGTCCCCTTTGATAAAGAGAACGTAGCAGAAGCTGCTAGACAGAGAAAGCCCACACCACCATGCAAAGCTACACTCTCATTCTAAGGAATGCAGAACCCATTCTAGAGAGAAAAAATAACATTACAAGTTTTCAACTGTTGCCCATCAAAAAGGTCTTCACTAACCAATAGAAAGGGAATTTGATGTATGGTAATATTTTAACTCCCCAACCATTTTTTTTTCAAGAAAAAAGGCACAGCCTTTAAGCTTTTCTATTTTATTGATTATTACATCATGTCTAGGCGCAAGGAACAATACATGAATGTCATTGTGCACATTAACATATTACATATGAGTTTCGGAACTAGCAATATATAGAATTAAAGTCAAAAGACAATCCCATACCAGAATCATTTCAGCAGCTGGCAGAAATTCAACTTGGTGGGTCATAAAAATCAGAGTCTTAGTAGCTAGTGCAGTCAATATGTACTCTTGCAGCTTACTTCACCAGAAATTTTTGGAATCTCTCCGAGGATACAAGAGAGAAAGCTGGATTTCAGAACCAACCATTCCACATACAGCCACACGCATCCCCCTCTCCACTTTCATTTGTATTCCCGATAATGTCAGCTTTGAAGAAGTAGGGTCCCAGCCTTCGGTGCGCCTTGCGCCTCAGGCTGCAGGACTACTTTGCGCCTTGGTGCGCTTGGGCCTTTCCCTTTATGTGACCGTTGGCAATCCCGCGTTCTTTCTGTGACCGTTTGAAAGCCCGCGTTCTGTGACCGTTGCAAATCCCGCGTTCTTTCTGTGACCGTTCGAGTTTGAAAATCCCGCCTTTTTCATTTGGGATTTCAATTTCTATAAACCCAAGACTTCCCTCTCCTATAAACCCAAGACTCAGAAAAAGAACTTCATCTGCGATCACGGAGATAAACATGGGGACGACAAAAAGACGCAGAGATGAGGATGACGACGATTACGAATGGATGATTAGAAGGTGCTTCCCCTTTAAATTTGCGAGGAGGATCTTCTCTCATGGAGGAGGCGTGGACAATTCTGATGGTCTGACTTGGATTCGCACCCACAAGCTGGGGCAAGGAAGTTTTGCGTCTGTATACTCTGCAAAATTGAGATCAAAATCTCCGGTTGTTTTCATTGATGATAATGGCGGCAGTTGCATCATGCCCTCTGAATTGGCGGTGAAATCAGCGGAAACCTCCAAAGCGTCATCCCTCCGCAGCGAAATGGAGATTCTTGGTGTTCTGAATTCCAGTTCGTATGTGGTGCGCTGTTATGGGGATGAAATCACAAGGTCGGGTGACGGAAAACTTTACTACAATATATTGCTGGAGAAGTGTTGTGGGGGTAGTTTGGGTAGTCGGATCAAGAATTCTGGTGGGGTGGGATTGCCGGAGAATGAGGTGAGGTGCTATACTCGGGATATAGTTCGAGGACTCTGTTATATTCACGGCCATGGTTATGTCCACTGCGACATAAAACCCGATAATATTCTACTAGTGCCGACTTGTTGCAATGGTTTCAGAGCAAAGATTGGTGATTTTGGGTTGGCCAAGGAAGCCTATTATGACCCTGCGGATGAGGATGATAAGGGATGCTGTGGGGTGAGAGGTACTTTCCGATACATGTCCCCTGAATTATTGACACATAACATGCAGTGTTGGCTTTCAGATATTTGGGCCCTTGGGTGTGTGGTGATAGAAATGATGACCGGGAAGCAGGTCTGGAGTTGTGAACAATTTGAAGGGTCCGACATGAGAGATCTTTTGAGGCGCATAGCTTACAGCCCTGAACTCCCAGAATTTCCAAGCAACATTTCAGCGCAAGGGAGGCATTTCTTGGAAAGTTGTCTTCATAGAGACATTGACGAGCGGTGGTCCGCCCTTATGCTATTGCGGCACCCTTTTCTATCAGAGGATGGCCAGAGATCGGTAACTGTAAGCAACCTCTTAATGGAAGAAGGCGGGTCAGAACATCGAGCTTCAAGTTTTGAAGGCCCTTTTCTATCAGAGGATGGCCAGAGATCTGTATATAAGGGAAGCAGCCTATCAATTTGTAACAGCAGCATAGCATCCTTACCATGCATAGCTTCTCAATCTTTAACTGTCATTCAATCTGTAATAGTAGCATAGCATCCCTACCATGTATGGCTTCTCAATCATCTTTGACTGTCATTCAATTTGTAACAGCTTACCATGTATAGCTTCTCCCTTACCGTGTACATAACATAGAGTTTCTATCAATAAAGGGTGTGGAAAAATTCTTCGGCAATATTTGTTTCTCTATATGGTATCAGAGCACTGATCTCAAACGAGCCATCGATCCAAGTTATCACCATGTCTTCCTCGTCTGATCAAACTCCAAACTTTAATCTCCATACTCAACCTCCATCTGCAGCCGATAAACCCCTAATTGCTCTCAATATCACAGCCCAAATCAATGAAAAATTAACTCCTTCCACCTTTCCTCAATGGCGTGCTCAATTTGAAGCACTCCTTATTGGTTACGATTTACTCGACTATGTCGAAGGCACCCTTCGGTGCCCCTCCTCCGCTGCAATGAGTGGTGTGATTGAAGGAGATGTGGAAGCTAGAATAGCACTCAAAATAAGTTTATCCTATCGGACCAGTGGGTTTTGTGCTTTGAGGAATAATATTTGTTAAACTCAAGATCAAGCTTGGTATGAAGTGTGTCAATTTGTTTGGTCTTACGATACTGCGAAACATGATAAAAGTAATTATGATGTTTCACATTGATAAGAAAAATTTTTTTCGATTTTATATATTTAAAGACTCTTTTTAATTTTATAGACGTGTTTTAAAATATTAAATTATTGGACTAAGAACATATAATGTCTACATGATTACAGGTCTGAAAGCCGAATTAAAATAATTTTGTATAAGATTGCCTTTTGTGTTATAATTAAAATTCTATATGACATTTTTAAGAATAATCAAATATCGATTAAATAAAATACCTTTAAATACATATAATTCAAAGAAAATGTTAAAAAAATATAATTACCTTTATTCCATCTTACAACACTTTCTCAATGCACATGCATTAAGAAAATAGACTTGTAGATTTGTAGACATTAATGAAGTAATTAATGAGGGGATTTGTGAAAAATATCCATTAACAAGAAAAAGTTAAAACAAAATAATATAAATTTGGATGATGTACATAATTTTAAGTTTTTTTTAGCCACTACTTTTCAACAAATTTTCATATATACTATATATTAAGTAACTCCCTTATTCTCTTTTAGTCATCCTTTTCTACTTTTCTCATTTTTGTGTCTATTTATTTATCTAAGTGTTGTTAATAATAGTTATTTTTATTAAAAAAAATTAATATTTTATCTAGAAAAAAAAAAAAAAAAAAAAAAACTTCTAAATCATGTTCAATGATATGACTTATTGAAGGGATGTTCTCACTTTTGAAGAAAAAAAAAATGAAGAATAATGTTTACAATAATAATAATAAGCATTTCATAAAAATGACATATTTTGTGGGATTTTTTTTTTTAAATCTTTCATGTCATTTTTTTCATTTAATTATTTACCCTTCCTTCAAATTGTTCATAATAATTGCTCATATATTTTAAAACAGTAATATATAGGTCGTCAAATGATGGTATAAATATATAAGATCAAGGTAAAAATAAATGAGATCACATATAAACAAACGAGATTAAAGTATAAAAAAATAATATTAAGTTACGAAGTAATGAAATTGTATTTTAGTGTAAAGCAATGAGACCTAAAGTTCGAATATTATATGATCTTAGTAGTCCTACTTTTCAATGACTCCATAATAAGATTTCAATTAGGGTAAAATTGTATAGGTAGTTCCGACGAGTCTCTTTTTTTGGGGAAGCAAGAACAAAGCAAAGTGATTTGTCATGAAAAAAAATTTACTTGTACTCTATGGGAATCCAACGCCTGATGATTTTGACTTTATAATAAATGATAGTAAGAGTTTATCTTTCTCGACAAGTATCTTTTTAATTAGGTCAAACACACAAAGCGCTCCACCCGAATGTGAGTGATATATGATAAACTCTGTGATAAATACACAAAGTTAAGTAAATTTAATAATCATTTAAAATTCAATTTATTAGTTCCAACATGATATAAATTCCATTTTTAGTCACATAATCTTCAAGGCAACACAACAAGTACAGCACTTTCAAAAATTTCGCCCCTCGAATGTTTGACCAAACTCCCAATTGGTTGGGACAATATTATCCGACTGCACCATCTTGCCATCACTAGTAGTCACCTGAAAAGATAGGCCTTGGCCTACCAATTGAACCCCCGTTAGCCAATTCTGGCCCCAGTTCCGTTGCATCTGTATCCAGTCAGTCCTTGAACCCTTGACCTTCACATTAGAAACATCCCCCAGACCTCCTACATTGTACACCAACACTAGAATCCAATATGGGTTTCCTTTGATCTCGAACTTCATTCCTCCCTTCTTGTAACAATACACCCTCCGGAACTTCACGGGCACGACTCCGCCTTGGTATATGGCGAACTTTAGAAACATGTATTGCGACAAATCGAAGTGCTTTTGTGGTGGATTGCACCAGGGGTTTGGGGATGTAGAGCTAGGCGGGCAAAAATTTGTTGCTGTCACTCGAATGCCTCCGGCCCCCTTTATGCACCATTTTGAGTGCACACAATATAGCTCAAAACAGGCTCCACATGTTGCCCCGTTGTTGAACAGCGCTGTGCTTAGCGCAGTTGTCTCGAGACCGTACCCTTGTTCAAATAAATTTCCATAGCCACATGCTCCATCTATAATAAAACTAACGTTAAACTTTCTGATAAAGCATAATACATAAATCTAATAAACCAATAATGAGACTTACACATGGTTTCGTTCCCATGAATATCACCATAAAATGTTGCACGTCCGTCACCCCATGCATTGAGGGGGTCTTCAACTTGACCTAAAGCTCCGACGACAAGAGCCATGGCCATGAAACTCGAAACTAGAAAGCTAAGACTAGTCATGGCTAGAGATCAGAGGAAACTCACTTTAATGAACTAAGATTAGAGGGACATGAATTTATAGGAAAAGAGAAGTAATGGAGTTTACTTTGACTATCTAATATGGGAAGGACGTTAAAAGATATATTGGAGTAAAGGGTAATTTAATTATAATGGAAATAGAGATCCAAAAAATTAATGTGAATTCTATATATGGTAAAGCTTATGCTACAAAGAAGACGCAATTATGACATTTTAAGTATAAAAGACACTTGATATTTAATGACAATAGTAATTATTTTTCTAAATGAGACGAAGAAAATTGATATAGGGTTTACTTAAATGGAACTTTAGTGAAACTCATCAACTAAGTGCAATTAAAGCCATGGAGTGACTTCTATATTGTATTTAATGTAGTGGCAATAAATGATTTATGATACAATCAAAGGGTGGTTTTTTTTTTTTTTTTTTTTATTTGGGTCAATGGTGGAATTAGAGTAAAACTATACAACCAATGTGTGGTGTTTTCTTTTCTTTTCTATTCTTTTCTTTTCTTTTTCTCCTTCTTTTTTTTTTTTTTGGGTCAATGGTGGGATGAAAGGAAAACTAAGTCAAATTAGGTTTATTTGATTAAAAAGATACAATGAACTTGACCCTCAAAAATATTTTTGGATTTCAAAAAATATTATATTGAACAAAAATATCTTCATCAATTTTTGCTTTTGTACTCATTCATGTATGAGTAAATAAAAGCAATTTTACATATTTTATTATTTATTTTTTTCTTTCTTTTCTCTTTCGCAAACTTTCTAACATCAAAATATATTAAAGTTATGTTTGATTTTCGACAAATTTGAAGAAAAATGTGAGGGAAAGAAATAAAGAAGAAAATTGAGACGAAGAAAAAATGAAGGAAAATAAAATAATAGGTTCAAAGTCAATAAATTATTTTTGTATATTCTTCATACTTATTTCACTTATTTTCCTCCATTATATAAGGATTAAATAATTTTTAAATGCATAAATTTCTAAATAATTTTAATTATATTTAATTTTTTTTCATGTTTTTCATAGTAAAACCTAACATAAGAAAACTATTTTCTGAACATTTTTTTCTTTCCCTCATTTTGAGGATCCAAAAATGGAAGGATTGGACTGGAAAAGCTTCATTTCTTAATTTTCCTTTTCCTCCCAGAAAAGTTAAAAGCACTCTAGTAGTTAGGTTCATTTAAAGAAGTTTATGATTTTCTTTATCAATTTATTTATTTTTTCATTATTTCTTGTGAAATTAAAACATGTACTAAAAAAAAAAAAAAAACCAAATAATGGGTACTGGGAGAAATTAAGGTAAAGTTATGTTTGGTTCCTATAAAATTTAAGAGAAAATGCAAATGAGAGAAAATAAAGAAGAAAAGATTCAATAAATTATTTTTATATATTTCTTGAGACTCATTTTATTTATATATATATATATTCACTTATTTCTCTTTCATATTGTAAGATTAAATAATTTTAAATATATAAATTTTAACTAATTTTAATTATATATATATATATATATATATATATATATATATATATATATATATATATATATATATATATATATATATATTGTATTTTCCATAATAAAACCAAACATGAGAAAACTATTTTTTTTTTAGTATTTTTTAAAAATGTTTTCAACTATATAAGGTAGGTAATTATTTTTTATATAAGAATTTCTACATTTTGTATAAAAAATTTTATTTTAAAAATAAAAGTAGAAAATTATCCAAATGTGCATTTAATTAATACAAAATGTATAGTGTTGACCCAACTTGGGTTGGGTTTCAAATTTTATGTCATTTTTCAAAATAATAATTTAAAAAGTGATGGTTGAAAAATATTTCCAAACTTACACGCTTCTTGTCATGTAAAATAATTTTGTTAAGACATGCTTTGAAAAAACGATGAATTAAATGATTTTTTCAAAAGACATTTAATTCAAAATTATAAATCAATCTAAAACTACATAATCCAAAAATTATAGAAACTTGGTCTAATATTTATCAAATCCATCTTAAAGACTTGATCACAAAAACATGTGTCCTAACAAAAACCATGTATAATGTTAGAAAATTGTATCAAATTCTTAATTGGTATATATTTTTCCTATAAAAAAATATTATATAAAATATTTCTTAAGTTCAAATATCATTGTCATTAGGTTCCTTAAGAAAAGGTACTAAAGATTTCTCTATAAATATTATACGTCGGGAAAGAAAAATTTTAGTTTATTAAGATTATACATAGTAGATAAAAATGTGAGAAAAAGTAGGAGACACTCAATGGAGTAAGAGGGCCTACAGTTCAGGGTGAGAAACGGAAGATGCGTGGGGACTCAATAGTTGTATATATTTTTTTATCCTATCTAATATTCTTTATAGTATCTTTTGTACAATTTTTTTTTCTTTGTAACCTTGCATTAACATGTTTACATTGAAACTTTCATTCACATAACACATCATACTCAAATAATCAAGTATCTCCATGACACGAGTTAATCAATATACTAGGTTAGACTTAGTTTGTT
The DNA here is from genome assembly GCA_030254885.1 of Vitis rotundifolia. NCBI lineage: Eukaryota > Viridiplantae > Streptophyta > Magnoliopsida > Vitales > Vitaceae > Vitis > Vitis rotundifolia. The sequence continues at coordinate 7,600,153 of CM058157.1, forward strand.
GCACCTTAAGACTTTCACAAATATATAAAGTGACACATCCATTGTCTTGATGAACACTTATTTTCTTTCATTATATAATGATCAAATAATTTTAAAATGTATAAATTTGTAACTAATTTTAATTATATATATATATATATATATATATATATATATTCATATTTTTTATTGTGAAATCAAACATAAAAAAAGTCATTTTTCTAACCATTTTTATTCTTTCCTTAATACTTCTTGGAAACCAAAAATAGTCTTCAAAATTACCTCTTTAATCCTTGAATTTAGATCCATTTTGACCACGATCAATTGATATATTTTTATGTATAAATGATATAATATCAAACTTTATAAAAAGAATTACTACAACCATAAATTTTAGGATTATAAATGTTTAAGCTTATGTTTGGTTTCCAAAAAATTTAAAGAAAAGTGTAAAAGAAAGAAAATAGAAAGGAAAAATAGATAATTATTTTTATATACTACTTCAATTTTTTTTTTTCACTTATTTAACTCTTTATATAAAGATTAAATGATTTTAAAATATAAATTTTTTTAATAATTTTAATTACATTTATCTTTCTTTCTGCATTTTGCATGGTAAAGTCAAACATGAGAGAATTATTTTTCTTAATTATTTTTTTTTCTTAATACTTTTTGAAACCGGACATAACCTTAAGATTATCTAAAAGATACCGTCTCAATTATTCAAAATTCCATTATGCATCTCTTAAAAATATTATATTTTGGATTTTATAAATGAATTATCATGGTGTATTTATTGAAAATATGTTCTTTGGAAAGTCATCAAAATAAAATATTTTTCATTATGTGGATTTTTAATAATAAAACTATTTTTCTAATAATAATTTTTTTTAAAAAAATAATAATAATAACAATAAAAAAAATCTAACGGTGGATGCAATGGCAGTAACAATATCCCTTACCAAACAGGGACAAGGGAGTCAACATCCCACCAGCCAGGACCGCTCCCAAAAGGAAGAAACTGGGAAAAGGTTACCGACAGGGGAAAGCAGAAGTTCGTTGCATTACAGCAATGGCAGCATCCATTTCCCATTTCGCACCCTTCAATTCTTCTCGAGGCTTCTCTCCTTCTTCTTCTTCTTCTTCTTCTCCTCTTTTGCTTTCTTATCTTCTTACTCCTTCAGTACATTTTCACCACAATCACATCCCCAGAAGCTTCGGCATCGGCCATGCCGGCAATAGAAGATACGGGCCTGTGCTGGTTCGGGCTATGGCTTCCTCGTTTGGGTCTCGCTTGGAAGAGACCGTGAAGAAGACAGTGGAGGAGAACCCAGTTGTTGTCTACTCCAAAACCTGGTGTTCGTGAGTTCAACTTTATCTACTTCTTTGTATTTTTGGTTTCTTTTCTTCTTTTACGCCGTTTGGTTGCTGGGAAAATTGAGGACAAGGAAGGAAAATGGGGTTGGGGGTGGTGTTGCTGAATGATTGGAAATCAAAAGTTCAAGATTGAGTTTCGATTTTCCTCCTCCTTTCGCAGCGATCAAACGAAGGGTTGATGTTTTTTCTTCTTTACTTTCACACCACTATGATGTATTTGTGGCGGATTTTGCTTTTAATTTTGTTTTGACTTTGAGAATTTGAAATTATCCTACGAAGGTATTCTTCTGAGGTCAAATCTTTGTTCAAGCGACTTGGTGTAGAACCTTTTGTGATTGAATTGGACGAGATGGGTGAGTATTCTTCTTTCTCTATACTTCACTTGTTATATGTGTTATTTGAATGATATGAATTTGTGATTGATTTTTGATTGATTTCGCTTAGTTTGTTTATTAAGTTAATGCAAGGTATTGCTCTAATAGTATTGAACCTTTATTGGACTCAACTGTGATTAGTAAAGTCACTTTGTATGAAGGTAATCAATCTAGGAGCTTATGGCTTTCCAGCTAAGGAGATTTAGTGTCCAAGATCCCATGAAGTTGGCATTCTTGGGTTGTTTAGTGGTGTAGTAAAAAATCTTGGCCATCAATCAGTAAGTGAAGAGAGGTAGAATCATCCCAAATTGGCACTGCGTGTTCAAGATGGACATGGATACAGCCATCACTTGATGCCTCATTGGTTGGTCTCCCTAGATCTTTTGTCATTGTTCATGTGGTGTAATAAACACGTTAGAAAACACAGGATGGATGATACCCAGCTGGCCTAGGGAGGTTAAGGGAGAGGGTTTGAAGATTGGTGCTTTTGAGTTTAGCTTGGGGTTTGTGGAAGGAGTGGAGATGGAGGATGTTCGGAAGTGTGTAAATGATGGACTAAAAGCTCAAGGAAATTGAGAAGTAGACTTTAGGTAGATTTGTTTTTTGTTGTTTCATTGATTTCTTTTCCCCCTTGTTCTTCTTGTGTGCATGTTTTATGCTTAATATCTACTTGGGTTGTGGCCCCCTTTTGCTACTTTCTATCCATCTTATAGACATCTACACACACATACATACATATGTATATAATATTCTTGTAAGAAAATTGGTGGGTTTAACTTTGTATGAGTTTTTATGGAAGGGCCTACATGGTGTTATAGAGGACTTTGTAGCTTAATTGAACCTGCTAGCTACAATAGTGTGTGTGCCTTGGAAGTGTTTGCAAGCCTGCCTTTGATGAATGAGGCTTTATTAAGAAAATTTCTTGAGAATTGGTAGGAGTTGATGGTTACCTATCAATGGAGCAAGTTGAAATCATAGGATTATATTTGCTGCTAAGATACTTCTCTTAGAATGGATCTTTTGGTTAACTAGGTAACTTTTATTGATCAGCGATGATGGTAGGTCTTTGTTAAGGAAGTTAGCTATGGAGATAATGTGTTTTCAAGGTTTAAATAAAGAAGGGAACAAAATGCGAGAAGAGAGAGGATGAGGTGAATTGATAGCAAGCTCAGGGGGGTAGGAGTTCTCAAGAGTGCTTGGTGAGAACTCAAAGTGAGCTTAAGGGATTCTTGGGTCCCTTGTATGAGCTTAAGAGTGCAACCATTTGTTGGAACCAATTGGAGGCTTACAACTCATGATGGATGCTCATCAATCCAAGCTTGTATTAGGGGCAACCAAAACTGATAGGAGGCTTCTTAGGTCTGCTAAAGCTTGGGACTTAGTCCTAGTAGTGGATCAACCCTTTGAGGGTGGGGGGGTGAAGGGGCTTGTAATTGACACAACCTTTGGGAGGGTTAATCTTGCAAAATTGAAGGAAGATGTCTTTTTAATCATGCATAAAATAAAACCCCTTATGAGAGGCATGTTGCTGCTAAGTATCACCCTCTCAAAATATAGCCCATTTAGGAAAGTGGCTGTGGAGGTTCCTCAAAGAGAGTTATGCATTATGATGACACAAGGTCATTGTAGGTATTTATAGGGTACACTCTAATTGATGGGATGTCAGTTTTTGGGAAGATCTACAAACTTTAGCGTATGTTGTTCAAACTTGCTGGGAGTCTGGTATTGAGTTTCTTTCTTCCATAAAAGTAGAGGAGGTGTTGATTATATCCTTTAAGGGTTTAGGAGGATTTCCTCAAGGTAGACTCTTGGGCATATTTCTAGCCTCACTTTGATTTAGATTGTTTGATGAGAAAGGAATGTGATGATTTTTTAGGTTAGTTGGTGACCTTAAAAGAAGTTTGGGACTTGTTTTAGTTCTCTTCTTCCTTTTGGACTTCTACTAGTGAAGCCTTTCTAGGCATCCTTTTGAGCCTCATTTCTTTAGATTAGAACCTTTTGTGTAGGACCACAAGGTTGATTAAGGAGACACTTGTTTAATGATTATTGACTTAAATGAGTTTTGCTAAACTAAACTTTGATTGGTATTCTTTGAGTAACCTAAAGCATTTTCAAGATCAACAGCATCCATGAATCATTTCTTTGAGTAACCTAAATTATACATGATTTCTTATAATTTGGGGCTTCATGGGCTTGGACCCCTCACCCTGCTTGGTGTCATGCATGCTATGTTGGCAGTGTCTGTTCCGTCGATGCTGGAAACTTAATGTCATCAGCAACTCCCTGGCTGAATTGTCATCTCTTGGGAATTCATCGAAACTTAATGTCATCACCAACTTAATGTCTTCTTCTTCTTAACTGATTTTCTATTGCAGTGTCATCTCTTGGGAATTCATTGAAACTTAATGTCATCACCAACTTGCTATGTGAATTGCTTCTTTTCTTAAATCACAGGAGAGACAGAATTTTTATTTTTTCCTTTTTTTTCCTTGGAGATGATTTCTGTTGCAATGTATTTTCTGATGAACACTTCAAATTTAGTCCTTGGAAAAATATTTGTTCTTTCACATTTGTTATTTTCTAGATTCTGTTTGTAAAATAAGCATTATATTATAGATTTTTAATTAATATATACTCTTCCTCCATAGAATTGGAAACATTATGAAATCAATCCTGACCATTAGTTGGCCCTTTGCATTATATAATATTTTAAATTGATCAGATCTTGTGTATGTTCAAGAATTTCTCCTCTCTTTCAGGTCCCCAAGGGCCACAGCTGCAGAAGGTGCTGGAAAGGCTTACTGGACAACATACTGTTCCAAATGTTTTTATTGGTAAGAAGTGCATATATTTATTGTGATATAGTTTCGATGTACTTGACTTGGAAGATGCCTTGTAGTTTATCTAGGCCTCATTCAATTCCTTCACTGAAGGCGATCTATAAGTTATAATTCTTTTAATAGGAGAAGTAAAAAATATGTATGACATGTATAAAATATGTATGAAAGGGCTCCCAAAAAGGAAAATAGAAATAGGTAAAAAAATGCATAAAGTTGTGCAAAAGCATGCTTCAACTCTGATTATATTCTGTTTTCTAACTGTTTTGGCACAAATGCTTAAATCATGAATAGTACAAAACCTTCAAGACTCAGCCTCCTTTTGTTGCCTGAGACTTGATGTATGAGCCTTCATGAAAGATCATGTCCTTAGTATTGTCAAATGTGAACTCCATAGCATATATTATTTTCATGACTGAGTATAATACTCATACTCTTGTTATTTATTTCCCCAGCCCTCTTTTATGTTAGTGCAATGTGCCCAGATATTATTGCTTATTTCTTATCCACTTTGCTTAAGTCATGGTTGAAATGGTTTTTTTTTTTGAGAAAAAAAAAATGGATAGTTGAGTGTGCAATATACAAAAAAATATGTCAGGGGGCATAATGGGGAGTGTGCAATTTACAGGTGAGGAGAAGAAAAGAAATGGAGAAGGTGCTGAGCGAGAAAGGGCATGCCACTCCCCACTAAGCCAATGTGGTTCACTAGTGTAAAGGATAATCTCCTTCCTCCCCCCTCACCATGCCCTCTTAAAAATTTCTTCTGCTTAGCCTCTGGAAGGTGATTGATAGACTCCTCATTTTACCTCATACAACCAGTTAAATGAGACTTCCTTACTTTCTCTTCATAAGATGATCAATGAACTAAAGCCACTACCCATAGGCAGTAGAGAAATAGCTGACTGTCTCTTCCTCCATTGTCTCACTGCACTAGCATTGGCAAAGATTGTTCCATCTGATGAATATCTCCTCAGTTTCACCTAGAGACATTGCAAACTTCATGGTGGATTTTGGGAGAATGTTTAGTGGTTGAGTGTTGTGGTAGGGTGCAACTCATGTCATTTGCATATTATTTCCTTAGGTGATATGGACAGAGAGAGTGAAAAGTAATAGAGGATCATAGAAATCCTGTGGGATTCTACTTGCTATCGTACGTTACTATGGGTATCTGTTACTGAGGAGTTTCAGGGAATTTCCATCAGCTTGATTGTGTTAAATTAGAGGGGTGTGCAATGACTTGACAAAGATAGCTACACCTAGAGTTGAGCAACTCCACACCTTTAGTATGCGTTGAAATTCATTTTGATACCCAAACTGTGCCTATTCTTTGCATGGCACACGATCTTCCACGTGGGCAAATGCAAAACCTTTTCCTCCTATAGCAACCCATAAAAAATCCTTTTGCAGCTTCCCAACCCTGTTTCTCATTGAATATGGAATGGTGAGTGTGGACAAAGTGCTTTTTGGAAGCATTAACCTCTCACTTTTTTGAAAGGTATCATGGGTGTTTTTTTTTTTTTTTTGTTTTTGGGGCCTATCTCCTTAAAAAGATTTCTGAAACAGGGTCCCAAACAACCTCAGATTTGAAGGAGGCACCTAAGGGTAATCAAATAAGAGGATGGCAAGGATCTAACCTTGCATCATAGTATTGCTGCCAACCTCAGAACACCCTGTACCTAAGACAACAGGAAGAAATTTGCTCTTATCCAAGTGCACTTGAACACTTGACACCACCTCAGACTAGAACAGAAGAGCCTAGGATATTCCAAGTTGTCAAAATGTGCCTTGCAGAAGAAAATTGTATCATGTAAAGTGGGTAAAAGATGGTCTGTCTTTCCCTCTTGTTTTTCACCCCCATCAAGAAGCCCTTCATGGAGCCACCATTAACAGTTCTAGTACACGCTTGCTAAGATCCTTCCATTGGTATAATGAAAAGGAACAGAGAAGGCAATCCCCTTGGTGCAATCCTTTAGAGCTCTCTAAGAAAACAAACAAGGTGCTTTTGACTAGAAGTAAAAGTCTGACCATGAAAAATTCTGCTCTTAATCCAACTCACCCATATCTCCCAAAACTGCAATCCAGCTAGCATATACACAAGAAAATCTCAGTCAATGTGATACAAAGCCTTTTTAATGTTGAATTTGAAAACCTTTGCTATTGTGCTCTTCAATCTCCTGTCTTACATTTGTTGGTAACTGCAGTTGTCCATGATTTGATGACCCTCCAAAAGATTGTTTTGAGCTGCAAAAACATCTATGCTAACGATTGCCTGAGGTACCACCCTAATGACTTCACAGCAATTTATAAATCAACTATAAGGCTAATGGGTGTGAAATCCCTTAGTACCTTTTTAAACCATTTTCTTGGAACCAGAAAATGGATTATGGTATCTAGACTCTTCTCTAACTTCCCTGTTGTGTAAGGCACATTCAACTTTCCTGTCTTGTTCCCCCTGACAGTCTCTCAGTTATGCTGCCAAAATACCATTGTCAAACCATCTAGGCCAGGCCTTTGTTCTCCCTAAACCTTTGAGAGTCATTTCCATCTCATCATATTCAGCTACTTTTGGTCGTCTAAACCAATATTTGTTGAAGAAAATCCTGTCAACTCTGTCTTCGGTGTCCATGATCCGACTACAAGCTCTTGAAGAATTAAGACACTCAATATTTATTGCCTTCCTCTTTGGTTTTTCTACCCCCATCACAGCTTCCCAATATGGTTGGCTTGGCCCTCTGGTTTCTGTCCTGTAGAACCTTGTGTTCCATCTCTTTCTATTGTCTTTCCTTCTCTTTATGAGATATGCTTTCCTACATCGAAGGGTGAGTCATTCTCCTTGAGCATTTTAACTGCATAGTTTAGAGCTTTTTTCAGAGCCAAGCACTAGGGAGATCTATGCAGTGATCAGGTCAGGTCTGATATTCATACACATGCCCTTGCACCGCTCAGCTTTCACTTGTGAGCGGTATCCATAGACCATTTGGCACTTGGCAGCAGTATCCATGGGGCATTTGATACCTGACTGTTGGCCCATATCCTGTATCTGTAACAGCAGCTTCTCTTTTTTAAAAACAGTGGATTTGGTTCCAGAAATTGGCAATTCATTTGATAGGTTTTTTTTTGCTTCTGTATTTCAACTGTCTTGGTTTAAATAAACTAAAAATAACAGTGCTGGCTTTGTACATCTTTCAACTCTGCTAACCTTTATGTTCCTCCTTTTCCTTAATCCTCTTCCTGCATATTCTGCTTTGAGCCTCTTCTCTCCCTTGCATCCCCAAAACTGACTTCTTCTAGTGCCCTTGCTTTTATTAATGAAAATGCTTCCAAAATTTCTTAACTTCACTTTGAGTTTTATTTTAGATCTTTCATCTTCTTTTCCAATTTGAAGCTCATAATACTAGAAAATCATGGATATTCCACTACAACTTGGTCCAGTGTCCCCCTATGCACCAGCATCCTCCTAAGATCCCCTAATGCTCAGTTCCTCCCAAAGCTTGTTTCTCTCCCTTTCATGCACTTGCCTGTAAACCCCAGAAAATAACCACTTGAAATAATCCTTCGTGTTTCTAAATTGATGAGACCCAAAAAAGCCCAAACTTAGCATCCTGCTCTAAGACCACCTTTGAACTTATTTAGGGTCCATTTTCGCAGAGGTGGCAACCAATCAAGTAAATGTGATGTCAGAAAGTAAAATTTTGGTATATATAGTGAACAAGTATTGAGTTATAGTAATGTAGAGAAATATATATATAATATCTTCTTGAACTGATGTAGAGAAATGGTTAGGAACAAGTATTGAATTATAGTGAACCAAGTTGCTACTGGTTTCTACATGATAGAGGTGAACAAACGGTTCAACTGGGTTCATGTTATAGAAAAGACAAATCATATGAGTAGTGCATGATGAACAAGAAACTAAAGGACATTTGGATCTGTATTGGGTAAACAATATTTGAGCCAATGCTTCCGATTATAAAAATATATCTGGAATTTTAATTGTAGAGTACTTGGAATAACTTCATCTTAAAGGTTTATTGTTTCTCAATAAGAGGAACACTAAAATAACTCGCAATTTAGGATTTTATGAGAGACTGCCTTTCTAAAAATAAAGATTTTATGAAAAACCAGCTGTTCTACAATCTACAGTCTGATTCTCGTTGGAATTTTGTTTTTGTCTTCAAAAAAAATACCTTATGGTTAAATTCACAAATAAAAACAAGATAAACAATGCTATTTTTACAGTAATTTATAGATAAATAGCATTCCAGGGATTCCATATGCATTATCTATACTGCTCCATTCTGCATAAACAGTACCGCAGATTTTTTTTTGAAAATCATGCAGTTATTTTAATGCTGTGTTTAAGATTTGCATGCTTGTGTACGTACTTTGATGATACTAGGTCTTGAAGTATGTTAAGGTTTGCACACTAGTTGACAGCTCAGAAATAAAAAATAATTATGAGACGAATTCATCAACAGTGTGAAAATAGTGATCGATAAGATTGCACATTTATCTTGTATGGGAATAGGTTATTTTTGAAGACCATCCTTTTCATTCGATGGGAAAATGGCCAGAGCCTGTATTCAGAAAAAGTCTCTCACATTTCATTATGCTGTGAACTATGTATTTTAATTATTTGTATAAAGATATTCTATATTTTAATTATGTGGACGTTGACTGAGAATAATTACCCAAATTTTATTCCCTTCTGTGATCAGGGGGCAAACACATTGGTGGTTGTACAGGTGCGTTGTCTATGTGTTTTTTCCTTCTTAATAATAAATGCCCCTTTATAAGATTTCTATTTCGAAGGCCTCACTTATCTTAATACTTTTCCATTAAGTTGTTTTTCATTTTCCCTCTTTTGCTCACATATAATTCGGTATTCCTTGAGATAATCAAAACAAGAAGATGCATTTTTGCCTTCTTAAATCCTTGCTATTATTCCTCTTAATTTCTTAAATTTTGTTGTATGCCTTTTCTTCACAATCTTTTATTAGATTTTCCTTAATATTCCCCCTGCCGAAATTACTCCCAGACAGAAGTACTCATAAATCCTGGACTTGTACCATGGTTGTATGATATTATGAGTTTTTAAATGAACTTGAACTCTCTGCCTTTTTTTCAGCTAGGGTTTACAACACCTTAAATCCTTCATTTTGCTCAATTCACCTTGCATGGGGGCCTAGAAACTCAGTCACTTGTATAAAATAACAACCGTCAATAAGAACATCAAAATTGGAAGGTAAAAAGTAACTGGAACTCTTTATGCTTAATGATGTGCAGATACTGTGAAGCTATACCGGAAAGGAGAACTTGAACCTTTGCTATCAGAAGCCAGCACCAGAAAGACAGAGAGCTAGCCTCTCTAGCAAATTATACTGGAGGATCTATCCCCCATTGCTGACCTTGGATTTCATGACAAGATGTGCTCTATTTCTGCATCTTCAAAATAGCACAATTCATTTTATTTGACAAATCTTTCTGTATTTCTCCAATCAAATTGTACATTAAACTCGTGAAACTGTTAATTTTACTTGTTGAATGTGTTGGATTTGCTCCTTATGCTTCTCATGCCTTCATTCTTTATCCCTTTTCTGGTTACTTTGATCTTGGATTTCTTCTCCACTCTTTCATTTCATGTGCATTGTGCTTGGAAACAGTGGCCTTTGTTTTTAAACAGGAACATGATGAAGCTTACTTAGATATATCTATATATATATATGGAAAATTTTATTTTGAACAAAGCATATGCTCAGTTGCATTACAGAAACCCAATTACTACTAGTTCTTATGATGCTGCCTCATAAGATGCTGCCTCTCCGATAAATGTTGACCTCCTATATCGGAAATAGGCCAACATTCCCTTACGATCAGGAAGGGTCTCCTTAATCACCGGGACTTCCTTAAAATCTTCAATCCATCTCTGTAATCTAGGGAAGCCATCAGCTTCCAGCAGCTTCACCCCAGCTACTTCCCCCAGGACTTCAAGCCAGCAAGCTATCCATCCAAAAGCCAAGTCCGTCAGTCCAATCTCATTGCCTCCAAAAAACTTCCGGTCTCCAAGGCCATGCTCTTCTAAGATCCTCAGCTGTTCTCTAGCTTCTTTTGTTGCTTTCTCTTGTTCTTCTCCAACAGTCCCAAAGAATGCCCAAAAGACTGGTATCTACATCACTCAAAAGATCTTGTCAGAGGAGAAAAAGGGTTTTGATTTCTTTTACTTTTTCTATCTTACATTAGTGTGAAGAAAGAACATAAAAGAAAAGATTTCCCATGTGTGTTTTCTCCAGGTTTATACAGACAACAACATGGAATAAACATAAAGATTATTAGTAAGGTTACCTTGTCCTCTCCAAACTTCATCCAGAACCTGGCCACAGCCCTCTCATACGGATCATGTGGAAGCAAGGGGTTCTGTGGCCATGTCTCTTCAATATACTCAAGAATAACAATGGATTCTGCAAGGGGTTTTCCACCATGAATAAGGACTGGGACCTTCTGATGAACCGGGTTAGACTGTAGAAGAAGATGACTCTTGTTAAAGATGTTCTCTTCAACATAATCATATTTCACACCCTTGAGTTTCAAAGCCCATATAACTCTGTGAGTAAATGGACTTGGAAATGCCCCTAGTAGCTTTACTTCTTCCATCTTTGTGTTGTGTTCTTCTTCCTCTCCAACTGGGAAGTTTTATATACTCACATTGCTGAAATGGGGTTGCCTAAATCTTAGTTGGGTCCTAGGATTGTAGCTTGGAACCTGTTTATGGCGGAGGAAGATTCATTTTGATCTTATCTATGATTTCCATTCATTGTTTTTAACCTTTTTAAGTGCTATCTGACAGGTGATGTAGACTAAGAATTCTTTAAATATGAAGTCGGGGTGCAGTAGGAGCACTCAGAAAGGGGAGCTGGAGAATGGATGAATCTGATATAGCATGAAGAATGGCTCAAATCATAATAGAGAGCACTCAGAAAGGGGAGCTGGAGAATGGAAGAATGGCTCAAATCATAATAGAGAGCACTCAGAAAGTGGAGCTGGAGAATGGATGAATCTGATATTCCATGAAGAATTGCTCGAATCATAATTCAAGAAGTTGGGAACCATTATGCACTTCTGCTTTCAAATTCAAGCCACATTTGTTAAATGATGTAAAAGTTGAATGGAATTCACAACTTTTAAATGGGGTTCTATTGTTTTAACCGAAGCTGGAACTTGTAAATGCAGTCAATAGGGCTATTTTGAATATAAGTTTGGAATGATACCTCCCGGCTAGCAACTATCCATCCAACAGCTAAGCCTGTGAATTATACAATCTTCCTTCCTCCAAAAAAATTCTGAATTCTCCTCAAGACATTCTTCTTCTAAGGTTCTCACAAGTTCTTTAGCTTCTTTTTTCACTCCCCCCTCCTGTTCTTCTTCCAAGAAATTATCCTATAGCTAGTTTGATCTGTTATTGCATTCAGGGCCAAACACCAGGATAATTTCTTCTTACAGTGATGAGAAGAAAATGCAGGAGAGGAAAGATATTTTTTCCAAGGCAAAAGACAAGATTTTCCCATCTGTGTTTTCCCTAACTACAGCACAGAAGAAAACACAAAGATTAGAAAGGTACCATTACCTTGTCCTCTGTGAACTTCAACCAGAACCAGTCTGCAGCCCTACAATCATGTGGAAGCAAGCAGTTTCATTGCCTTGTCTCTCTGATATTCTCAAGAATAACAATGTCCTCTAAATTGGTTTTGCAATATCCTGCATCAGATTTGGTAAAACATGTCTGACAATATATATGTATAGACTCTTTTTAACCATGTAAACATGTTTGATCTAAAACCAACAATATCCCATGATCTTTTTCTTACATGAATGTATATGAGACTACAGTGAAGTACATTATGTGAAACAAAGCAAACATGTCATTGAAATGCAGAAACAAAAATCAGTACAAATGATTATGATGTTGCCAATGCAATAAACATCTCCCGTCTCTGTTTGAAGTAGGCTAGCATTTCATTATGGTCAGGAAGGTTCTCTTTGATCATAGGAACTGCCTTAAAGTTCTCAATCCATGCCTGCAAGCGAGGGAACCTATCATCCTCCATCAGCATTACACCAACTGCTTCTTCCATGGTTCTCAGCCATCCAGCTATCCATCCAAAGGCTATGTCTGCCAATCCAATCTCCTCCCCACCAAAAAACTTCTTCTCCCCAAGGCCTTGCTCCTCTATGATTCTCAGCAGTTCTTTGGCTTCTTTTACTGCCCTCTTTTGTTCTTCTCCAACAGTTTGGAAGAAAGAGAAAAATGTTGGGCTCTGCATCATCCAACACATTAGACCAAGTGAGGGAAAGGCATGAAGTTTCTCTGATTCAAATTTCTTATCTGAATTTAGACTAGCTAGTAAGGTATACTTACAGTGTGTTCCTCAAACTTAGTCCAGAACCGGGCCACAGCCCTCTCATAGGGATCCTTTGGAAGCAAGGGATTCTGTGGCCAGATCTCTTCAACATACTCAAGAATAACAATGGACTCTGCAATTGGTTTTCCACCATGAACAAGCACCGGGATCTTCTTGTAGATTGGATTATACCGTAGAAGCAAATCACTCTTGTTGAAAAGATTCTCTTCTACATACTCATATTTCACACCCTTGAGTTTCAGAGCCCATATAACTCTGTAACTAAATGAACTGGGCCAAGCTCCCAACAGCTTAACATCCTCCATAGTTGTTGACAGTACTATTTCTTCTTGCTAACCAGGTACTTACTTTCACATACAGATATATGAGCAAATGGGGGTTATCTTGCTTGGGCTCCAAGCTTTCAGACTGGAAGATTAGAACAGATTTAATTTTTTATAGGCTACTCTTGACTAACTTTAGCCATCACCAAGACTCGGTTTTGTTTTTTAAATACAGCATGGAGTTTGACTGGACACCTAGAAATGCATGTATAATAATGGGGCATAAGCCTTTAGTTCTGAAGATTAGGAGAAAGTCAGAAAAATAGCATCATAAAGGGCTGCTAGAATGAAGCCATTTCAGCATCACAAACTGATGAATTTGTCAATGGTAAGGACAGACAGATCATGGTCATAAAACACACAAGAAAAAGCAGGTTTGTTCAAATTGAATTCCAGTACCGGTCTCTGGTTTTCCCTGTGTTATCATATACCTTTGGATTAGAAGTAGGTGACTGATATCAACATTTAGTGATTTATTAACCGGCTATTGACTTACACAAAAACCCAAGGTCTAGGCAGCAGATGAAGGAACTAAAACCTCCAGCAGAGATAATATTGAATCATCAAATCATGAGCATACATGAAGAAAAGCGGGAACATGTTACTGCATCATACACATTAATCAACACATTGTTGGCAAGCTGAAACACAAGGGAATGAAGCAAGTAAACCATAATATAGAATAAGAGCCATGTTCATATTCTTAGCTGAAAATCAGCCTGCAGATTGCAAATCGACATAATAGTAATGGGAGTCTTTGGAATATCAGGATTATCCATGAGATAATGAAGTCAATCCATGAAATGAAGAGAAGATCTAGAGCTTCATTTGCTAACAACAGCACTAGCTAAAGCTTAAGGAGAGAGAGCAGACATGCCATTGAAATGCAGATAGCTCAAAGCTAGTTTCTAAGGTGTTACTGATGCAATAAGCATCTCCCTTTTTTGCTTGTAATAGACCAACATCTCGTCGCGATCGGGGAGTTGCTCTTTGATCCCAGGGACTTCCTTAAACCTCTGAACCCAAGCATGCAAGCGTGGGAAGGTTTCAGCTTCCAGCAGTTTTAGGCCAGCTGCTTCTTCAATGACATCAAGCCAGCCAGCTAGCCACCCCAAGACTATGTCCGTCAGTCCAATTTTGTCCCCTCCAAAAAACCTCTTCTCCCCAAGCGCTTGCTCTTCTAAGATTGTCAGCTGTTCTTTGGCTTCTTTTGCTGCCTTCTCTTGTTCTTCTCCCACAGTTATAAAGATTGCCATAAAAATTGGGCTCTGCAGAATCCATACCATGTGATTGTTTGTCATAGAAATCAATCGATTGGAAGCTAGAAAATATGCTTGTTTGTCAGTATTTCTCCTTCAAACAAACCACATAAAGGAAGAAAACACTACTAAAACTAACACAAACTGAAAAACATGGATGAATTTGCGATATATAGTCACCTTGTCCTCCCCAAACTTTGCCCAGAACCGAGCCATGGCCCTGTCATAAGGGTCCTGTGGGAGCAAAGGATTCTGAGGCCAAGTCTCCTCCATGTACTCAAGTATAACAAGGGACTCAGAGATGGGTTTTCCACCATGAACAAGCACTGGGATCTTCTTGTAAACAGGATTATACTTCAACAGCAAGTCACTCTTGTTGGAAAGATCCTCTTCCACATACTCATATTTGATATCCTTGAGGCTGAGAGCCCAAAGCACTCTGTAACTATACGGACTAGGCCAAGCTCCAAGCAGCTTCACTTCTTCTTCCATCGTTGATGAAGTCATGTGCTTCCTTCTCTTCTGCTGATGGGGTTTGATTTCAAGAAGAGGTGGACTATAATTTAGACGAGATCATCCTGGTAGGATAGCCATCGCTAGTTCCGTGAAGGTGAGATGAGTTGTATAGTTTTGACTTGTGGACCGTGGTCGAACATTTCGGTAAAATTCGTCTCTCCTATGGAATACGCTACCGTACCCATGGATTAAAATATCGTGTTTCATAATTTATCGTTACTTTTATCTATTTTTCGGCTATTTATCGCGATATTTTCGCTCGGTCAACGTGGATGTGCGGTCAAAGTTAAAACTCACCTGAAACCAACCAAAAGACTCACCTGGTAGCTGGGCCAGCCGCTAGGGTAAACTTGCTTCCTGTAACATGTTTCGCACCAAACGTATATAACCTAAAACTCATTATATAAACATAATATTAAAATAATATTTTAATGAACAAATTAATTATAATTATTTTATAATTAAATAAAAAATTTCATTTAATTAATTACCAAAAATATAAAAATTATCATGATAATTTTTTTTAATGTTTTTAATATCATTAATATATTAATTAAATATTAAAAACTATACATATATTAAATAAATTATAATTTTAATATTAAATATATTTTTAAATTAGACAAAGTATAATCTAATAAAATAATATTATTATCGAATAATATTTGATATAATTTAATAATAAATGTATATTTATGAAATTTATATTTTTTTTATCCAAGTATACAATGTTATTATGAAATATGATAAATTATATTATACATATATCAATTTTTTGAATAAAATAACTTTAAAATATCTATTATACTTTTAATTTTATTTTTAAGAGTTTTTTTTTTACATTTCTATATAAATTTTGATCAATTTTAAGTGCATAGATATTTTGTGTCAAAATATCTGTCGATATATCTATAAAATTGAAGTACCAATATATCCGTAATTACCGATATTTTTACCCTTAACCATACACAAGTCGTACAAACTATTGAATAAAGGTAAAAATGAAAGAAATTGGTTATAAAAATATAAGTAAATAAGATTAAGGTATAAATAGTGAGATCCAAAAAAAATAAATACATGACATTATCTCATTAGTGGTATCTTTTTTATAACTAAAGGAAAAAGTATACTTTAATATTATAATTAAACCAGTAAAAACTTTTTTTTTCACTACTAAGATGATACGTTTAATTTACATAATAAATATGCTAAGTTGGATTATCGTAAATTAGATTATATATGAATTGGCATGGATGAATTATTAATACAATTCCAATCCCTTATACACGTTAACACGATTTTTATCTGTGAAACTCGTTAACACAATTATAACATGATTAACCTATTTAAAAATTTAAATTTATAAGTATATTATTTTAAATTGCTTTTAAATTTTTTAATCTTTCAAGTTAATTTTTAAAAATTTTTAACTAATTTAATTATTTAATTTTATTTATAATATAGTTATAATATAAAAATTAAATTAAAACTTTAATTTATACTTATTTATTTAATGTTTTAATTATATAAAATTTATTAGGTTAGTTATTTAATTTTTTTAATTATATAATATTTATAATGTAAAAAATATTTTAAATTTTTTAATACTAAATGGTTAATTTAACCCAATTAATTAAACGGATAGATAAATTAAGCAATCAAACAAAGATATGACGTATTTATTAAACATATTATATATGTTGATATGATTATAACATAAACCTGATATTTTAAGATTAATTTAGACCCGTTAAAATTCATATTAGGAGAAAAAAATTTATTTGCTCAAAATAATAAGTCAAATTTAAGTCCTAACCTAAGTAATAATTTTCAAATAAAATATTTTGTGATATAAAAAATGTAGTAAAATATAAAATTAATATCAAACAAAATCAAACTAATTAGATTGAATTTGGTTGGAAATTTTAAGAGAGAGAAACCCAAACCCGGTGAATTGGTCCGGGTCAGAACGTGGGCCTTAATTACGTTTAGTTTTGAATAGCAGGCCTGAGCCCAGACCATTTCCATGAACGGAGAATGGAGGCGCCACCGTGGCATCACCAGGATCATCCATGATCCAACAAACCAACCCCGTACGCTGCGTGCGCATGTTAGCGATCTGCAACGCCAACAGTGTGTGTAATTCCAGAACTACCCCTAGGATTTCAGTGAGAGAGAGGAGAAGAGAGAGAAAGTGGAGTTTCCATGGCTGTTGCTTCTATTTCCTACGTTACAACAACAACAACAACAGTTATTGCTATAAGATGCCCGAATTACAATATCCATCAGAAGAAGAACAAGTTCGGATTTTGCAGTCAAAGAAACTCTCAGTTTTCTTCAATCAACAATGGAAAAACATCAACAACATTGTCCATCATAACCTGTTCTGCCTCCAACAAGCCCTCCTCATCTTCTCCTTCTCCAATCAGGCATCTCTCTCTCTCTCTCTCTCTCTCTCGAAATCTTTATGTATCTATATTTGTATATGAACAGTTTTAATTGTATTATTAAGGCTGTGTTTGGTTCTCGATTCAAATTCCACTCTTCTGTTTGTTTGCTTGCTTGCTTGAATTCATTTTGCATTGAATACAAAGTTCTGGGAAGTTGCTTATGTTAAGAGAGTTACAAGTACACTAGACCAAAATTTGTGGGATGTAAAAGGAAAAGAAATGGAAATGCAGTGTTTTATAGCAGGAAAATGGATAAGAAATGGCAAGAGTAGATTACTTCTATGACTGAGGATTGTTGTTTATTAAAAATGGAGTAGGGGGTTGAGAGAATTATTCTTATGGAAATTGAATGGGATGGATGAAGGAGAGAGGTATTGGGTTCTTTTTATTAATTGGGATGGATGCACCAGCTGGAATGAAACATTGTTTGTGATTTCTTTAATACAAGCTTTGAATGCAATATGTAACTTTGTATGGTTACAGTGATAAGGATGTGGGGATCAACAGTCTCGAGTCCAGAAAGGAATTTTGGAATGAATACAATCATGAGAACTGAGAGGTAGCACTAATAGGTCACAAGATGAGGAAAGTTAATTTAGGTGATCTGGTTTTGTACAATGAGGAATATATCTAGGTGAGGCATGATTTCTTGCAATAACACAGTTTGGAGCATTGAGTGTTCTACAAGAAATGAGAATAAACTCAATGATTTATGATTTAAAAATAAAAAGGTCATGGATGGAGTGGAATAGTGGAGCAGAGAGTAAGGTCTTTATTGAGAAGGGGTAGGAGGAATTTGGGAGTAAACCACTTGAATGAACTGTTAATGATTGGAAACTGCCTAAAAATTAAGTTAATGATTGGAACTGTTAATGAACTGTTAATGATTGAATGAACTGTTGATTTGGTGACCTTCAATTTGTCAAGGTGAATTCACTCTGTAGTTCTAAGTACAGTTGCAGCTTCCCAGAGGGTATATATTTCAGATTTCTAGCTATACAGCATGGTATAGATGAAGTACTGGAAGATGGGAGATTGCTTATTTAATGGATAAAGGATGTGACATCTTATTGTTAACAATTCATTCCATGCTGCCAATTCACAATATTTCATTGAAAATTTACAATGGATTGCCAAACAAGGCTAAGAAGCACAGTTCTGACAGGAATAACTGCTACAAGTGGATTCAAAGAAGCATAGGCATCCAGCAATTTGGTTAAGAAAAGCAACATCTTTTAATTTAACCGTTTGCTCAAACAAACATATGGTTTTATATGGCTGAAACCTCAAGGGATCTGTAACTTACAAAAATTTTCCTAGTGATATAATTTCATTCTTACAATATAGCTTGGAGAAAAAGGTGTTATAGCTTGATGTCTGCCTTGGAAGCTTTAAACTGCTGAAATGAACTTCCATGCATAGGGAAAATGTAGGTGAAACTACCAGTTGCTTGATATATGGACTTTGCATCATGTGATTGAAGCCCATTTCTTGGGAAATCAATTTAAGGCCAAAGTGGTTTAGACTGTAAACTCAATTGGTTGACACCTTAGATCAATCAATCAAGGTGTTTCAATTATGCAGATTCCTTTTTTCAAATCAAATTCCATGGGCTTATCAGTTTAAAAGTAGGTTTCAGGAAGCCTATTTTACTTTTTTTTTTATTATTATTTGTTTAAAAAAGTGGGTTTTAGGAAGCCTACATAAGCTGGGTTTTTGTCAGATTGAAGACAAAATTGTTCATCCTAACATCAAGGAGATTCCAAGAATTGATCAGTATCCTCTAAAAACCTCATTCTTGAGTGAGGAAAACTATGATAATCTAACCATCAACAACCCACACAACAATTTTCTCCTGGATTTGCTGAGTAGTTTAATGTTTGTTGGAGGATTCCATTGTGGAAACAGCGAATGTTGTTAGCAAATCACAGGATTTGGTTCACAAGGGGATATAGGATTCAGTTTGTCGATTGTTTTGAGTTTGTGATGACAGTGGCTGAGATTTGAGGAAAAGCAAATTGATCAATCAGTTTGAATGCTTAGCTTGATCTCCTTTAATGTTGATTATTCACTTTGGCATTGTTGACACCTAGATTAGGTTCCACAAGTTTTCTTGCAGAGCTTGTCCTCATAAAAATCACATGAGGAAACTAATTATGTGTGCTGGCTAGAGTTAGATTAAACAAATGTTGCCCAAATATTTTTTTGATACATATTTCTTAAATTGATTAATTCAGGTGTCGTTTGGATATACTTCTTGTTTTTTGTTTTTAAAAACATAAAATGATAGTAACTTCTATATAAAATGTAAAACTTTTTAAAATTTACTTTAAAAAGATAATGACTATTAAGAACTGTTTAAAAAAATTGAGGTATTAAAAAAATTAAATTTTAAAAATAATTCTTAAAGACATAAGATAAGTCCATATTTTTTATATAAGAGTTACCATATTTTTTTTTTTTTAGAAGTTATTCCTATTTTCCATTAAAAAACACACACACACAAAGTGTATTCAAATGAGTACTTAGTTTGGTTATTTATCATTGAGATTAATTGCACCATTGATTGAATTGGTCTAATCCATTAATTGAATCAGTTTTATTGGAAATGGTTAATAGGTTACTTTGTTTTGATAGTTGTTTGAATTTTGATTGGACATTTTCATCCCCCTCTAGATCCTTTGAGTCATATTAACCTAGAAAATTTCAGTTATTGTAGATATCCATAATCAAACTCCATATCTAACAAAATAATGAGACCTGGTAATCAGTGCAATATTGCAATTAAACTACAGCAATAATCATTATAGTGTAGCATCATATATGAATGTTATGTTTGATGTTGTTTAATTGACAGCTTCATCATGGGGTGGGAAACTTTACACTATGTTTGGTTTCAAGAAAGTATTAAGGAAAGAAAAAAAAAATACTAATAAACATGGTTTTCTCATCTTTGATTTTTCTATAGAAAATATGAAAGAAAATCTAATATAATTAAAATTAGTTAGATATTTATGCATTTCCAAATTATTTAATCTTTATATAGAAGAGTTAAAATAAGTGACAAAGGGGTCCAGCTTGCAAGGTCTCCATCTGCTTATAGAGACTCTTTCTCCAACCTTTGAAGGAAAATGAGGAGATCCGACATCAAGTGCAGGAATTCCCTACCATCAGCATCTGGAAGATATTGGCCTAAAGTTCAGACGGAGGTACTAGGGTCCAGTTACAAGTCTTGATAAGAGGGCTTAGGCTGCAATAACTATAAGAAAAATTAATCAGACCATAAAATTGAAATCTAAAGCAATTATTGACTTTAAATCTATTTTTATTTTCCTATTTTCCTTCGCTTTTTCTTTCCTTTTTTTCTCTCTATGTTCTTTCCCTTGTGTTTCCCTCAAATTTTCTGAAAGCCAAACTTCACCTTAGTGTGTTAGATTATTAATTTATGCCTAGCATGACAGGGTCCCACATTTTGGCACCATAAAATGCAAATTTTGCATGCAAACTTGTATTTGCATCTTTATATTTTTTTTCATGGAAATGCATTAGAAACAGAAGTAAATGAACATCTTAGAAACTGTTGGTTGCATGTATTTTTTTCTCTTAGTTTCTTTTTATCCAGTGCATGTGCTACCAGATTCTGTTTTACAAGTGAACTTCCTTGTAATCATAATTGTACTTGTCCCTCAGTTCTACAGCCAAGATACGAAGTGAAGTTCTGTCTCCCTTTCGATCCGTACGGATGTTCTTTTATCTTGCTTTCATTGCCAGTGGTGCTCTTGGAGGATTAATAGCCACCACACAATTGATTGCTGCACTAACAAATTCATCAAGAGCACCCATAGTCCCTAACATTTTGGAGGGTCTTGGCATAGACATTGGAGCAGTGGCAATTTTTGCATTCCTATATTCTAGGGAAAGTAGTGCTAAGAATGCACAATTGGCTAGGCTCGCAAGAGAGGAAAGCTTATCAAATCTCAAGCTCCGTGTGGATGAAAAGAAGGTTATTTCTGTCAATGATTTGAGAGGTATTGCTCGTCTTGTCATCTGTGCTGGCCCTGCACCCTTCATTGCTGAGTCTTTCAAACTTAGTCAACCTTTCACTCAGGGTCTTTTGGATCGAGGGGTGCTTGTGGTGCCTTTTGTTACAGATGGCGAATTACCCAGTTTTGAGTATGAAGAAAGTGAAGAGATGAAGGATATAACCACCAAAAGGAAGAGACTGTGGCAGCTAGTTCCTGTTTATGTGTCTGAATGGTCCAAGTAAGAGATTATTTTAGACAAAAGATTAGGATAAATTTGTTGCCTCCCCCTCTTTATCACTTTATTCTATTGTTTTATTTTATCTTTTCAACAACAGGTGGTTAGATGAACAAAAGAAGCTGGCTGGTGTCTCCCCTGAATCTCCAGTGTAAGTGTTCTACCATGTTAGTTGTCTCTTTCTAATGCAAGGAAGCTCTAGGATTTTATGTGCATGCATACACATTTTGTTTCATCTCATGCCATGTATATGCTTTCTCTTTCTTTTCTTTCTTAAAGTTGGTTATTAAACAATAAACACCTTGAAATCAGTGTCCACTTTCAGATAATTTGGAGATGAGTTCATTAAATCTTTCATCAAATGTGAAAATGTGGGAAAAATGCTGTTGATTGTCTGCAAGTTTGTTGAAGGTTATCATGAAAACTCTTGCATCAAGAGATTTTACTTATTTGTGTTTATTCTGAAGGTATTTATCCCTACGAATGGATGGCCGGGTACGTGGCAGTGGCGTTGGTTACCCTCCTTGGAACGCCTTTGTTGCACAACTACCACCAATAAAGGGAATGTGGACAGGTCTTCTTGATGGCATGGATGGAAGAGTTCTTTGAATAAGATCTCCTTTTTCCTGTTTTACAAAGGTTAGTTTCTCCTTCAACTAATGGCTCTCTCGATTTCCTTGTTGTAATAAAGATTAGCTTCCTTCATGTGAGTTGAGATCTTTTAGGGCTTTTTCATGAGTTCTATTATATGTGTCTTCTCTTCTCTTTTCCCTTTTATTTTGAATTCACCAATATATTCATTGTATTGAAACAAGTCTTTCCAGCTTATTCCTAAAACAACTATTAGGCCCCATTTATTTCTTGGAAACAATTGCTTACACCCTATTCCCAGCCTTTTCAGTTTATTGCCAAAACAACTGTCATGTCCCATTTGTTACTTGGAAACAATTGCTTACACCCCACTCCCAGCCTTTTCAGTTTGTTGCTATAACAACTGTTAGGCCCCATTTGTTGCTTGGAAATAATTGCTTGCTCCCCCACCCCCAGCCTTTTCATGCCAAACTTATACCTCTTTTAATTCTAGATGAAAATGGTGAATGTGTAAACTGTAAACTCTATAGAAAAATCAATTGAAATAGCTGACGGTGACATTTGGAATTTTGGAAAAAGGTTATAATCAGGATTTTCTTCTTTGTTTTTCAATAGATTCAATTAGAACCTTAAGGACTTAAGAGGTAAGACTCTTCAGATTAGGAATGGTCATTGTTAGGTCAGATTCAAGAGAAGGCCTCACAATGAAGATTTCTTCTTTTGAATTAGAAACAAAGATTCTGTTAAGAGAAGAGAAAAAGAAGCCTCAATCCTGTGTCACACATTTAATATGGATTTCTGGTGCTTTCTTATGGTGGTGGAATTGGTTTATCCCTTACAGATTTACCATGGAAGAACTCACTATGTCATGCAACTTATACCAGCAACTTTGCTGTAGTCCAAGGTAGACTCTTCCAGTTTTGTTTCTCACAGGACTAATTCATGACATGTCGGAATATTTCAGCTACTTCTTTTTTCAAAAAGATCTAAGATGCTTAATTTGTTACTCATGATCTTCAGATGTGGTTCAACGGTTCATGTGAAGCCTGCAGAAACTGAATTACAAGTTCCATGGGATATGCAAACATTGATCTAGTAACTATCACATATATCACCATACTGATTAAGGTGTTTCAGAAAACTCTTTACTCCAGGAAATTTTTGCTTCTTGTGACCAATGCAATTTGTGTATTGTTGTAAAGCCAGCAAGTTAGATCCAAGTTCCCATAAATTTTGCAACAGACAATTCCAAATTTGGATACTCTGTTCTTGGTTTGTGTTTGCTTGTTTCTTCATTTCATAATTCATATGGTGGATATGAACCATTAGCATAGTCATTATCGAATATCCAACTTTGACATAAAAATAGTTGTTAATTTGTTATGTACACAAGTGTCACTCATTTAGTTGTTGTATCTTCTGCATTTTGAATGTTGTTTTCTAGATTGTAAGGGCAAATATTAAGGCATTTTTTTTCAATAAGAGGTGAACTTTATTTAAAGATGAAAAAAGAGAAATGCAAGATTTAAGGGCCCTTTAAAGAAGATAATGAGTAAAAAGTATAGGTTACATTTGATTAGTGGAAAGTATCAAGGAAAGAAAAAAAAAATGCTAAGAAAAATTATTTTCTTATGTTTGGTTGTATTATGAAAAATACTAAGGAAAATTAAATATAATTAAAATTAGTTAAAAAAATTTGTATTTTCAAATTATTTCATCTTCGTGTTAAAAAATAAAAATGAGTAAAATGAGTTTGAAATGAAGTATAAAAATAATTTAATGACTATTTTTTATTTTGCTTCATTTTTTCTTTCGTTTTATTTTTCTCTTTTATTTTCTTTCCCTCAAATTTTCTAGAAGCCAAACATCACCTTAAAGAAATGAAAGCAAACTAAACAAAATGAGAATCCAAACCACCAAGTAGGGTAGAAATCTTCTGTAGGAGCCCCCAAGCCCTGTGTCCTCCTCTTAGCCAAGAAGCCATTTTCCTGATTAGCCAAAATATTGCTCCATCTATCAAGATTCCCAGGGAAAGATGATTGAGCGGGCATGCTGTTATGGTTTCCTAGTCCCTTAAAAACCTAAGAAATCACTATCAAAGCATCACCCACAAGAATGAAGATACTCAACCCCTGAGCAGATGTTTCTCCCAAACTCAAATAGCCCCAACTATTCCCTCTCGGTTCCAGAATAGCCAACAAATTGTCACTCTAATTTCCGAGGATGCTCCCACCATACCAGCAAAACAATGTCTCCAAAACCAAGAAATGTACTTCCAAAATGCCTATGGAAGGATCTGTGTTTTAGTTTCATTTTTCCTTTCACTAAAACTTAAGCAGTTGCAGTGTTGGACAATGCTAAATTGCCCACTTCCTTTATATGGCTTCTGGCCTAACAAAGCAGGGGCTATTCTGACGTGCAAATCTTTCTTGTGTTTCTATGAAACCCTTGCAACATTTTTGGCATCAAAGGTGCCTATCAAGCAGTACACAAATATCAAACTCCATCTCATAGGTTTTGAATCTATCAAATTCTTACAGTGAATTTCTTGTTGCATCTCCATTATCTTCATCATGCATTCCTTTAATTATAGATATAGTAAAAGTTTACAGTTTCTGACGTCTAAAGTTCAGATTATTTCCTCAAACTTGCTTTTAACATTTTCAATTGTATTGTCAGGTCCTGACTCTGATAGAAAAGGGAACAAAATGGAGAATTTGAAGAAATAGCCAGCACAAAGCTTTATATTCTAACAAATCCTATGGTGTTTTTGCCATATGAAAACTCATCTTTTGCCTCACCAGTCCTGTAAATTTTTGTTTTTCTATTTGATAATACAGGGCCTGCAGATCAGAAGTTATTGCTGATTACTTTTGCAGGATTCCCAATTTTTTTTCCTGGAGAGCGCAGAGGACATCCACAGGAAGAGGTTAAACATCGCCCCCAATTGCGATGAACGATGATTGGTGGCGGCCATTATGTTGGTAGAAAAAGAAAAGGTATTGGATTTACAGACTGCATTATGGGCATTTTAAATGGAGATTTCAGGAGCAGTAATAAAAAACATAGATAGGAAAAGGGCAAGAGAAGAAGAAATCATTAAGAGTAGATATGATACATTCTCAACACAGACAAACTATTTAGCTGGAGATTGGAATGATAGGAGAAAACTACAAATTACAATGCCAGCATCACTCAATTAACTTCTTGAATCTCATCCAAAGCATAATTGTTTGTAGACACATTTGCATAGTTAACTTTGTTGAACCTCACCACAACTGGGTAGCGTGTCTTTGGGTCCTGCCCAGCACAAACCAATGAGTCATTGGTTAAGACTTAAGGGTGAGTTTTAGGTAAAGACCCAAAAAAGGAGAGGGAGAGAACTGACCTGGTCAACAGCTACAACTGATCCAATGCCATTGAACCAGTAGGATTCCTTCCTTAGAATCTTCACCTGTGCAGTCAAAGGTAGATGTAAGTTATTTGACCCTGCATTGCATGTGCTTAATCCTCTGCTTGGTTGCTAAGAAAAATTTTGAATCTAATGAAACCAGGACTCAACAAAACTCAGAATCAGTAACTTCAGTCAGCCTGCTACAACCTTGTAATACCATACCCTTAGCTTTCTTATGAATTTCTATTTCTTTTCCCATATTCTTACTCTAAATCATTAAATTGGCTTAGTATATAGGAGAGGACTACATGTAAAGAAATTTATGAAGTGAATGAAAATTTGATTGAAGTGAAGCCTTGTGAAATAGAAATGGAAAATTGGAAGAATATTAGAATTACTGCTAATAGCAAACTTGCTAGTTTTTTGCCAGCGAACTTAAACTGTTCAACACCCTCTTATTGAATTGAATATGAATTATATTATTAATGATAAATAATTCACTTGCTTTCATCCTATGTGAGTGTGAATGATATTTACTTCTACTGGGAACACAAAAAAATAAATAAAATTAAAAATTAAAAAAAGCAAAAACAAAAACAAAATTCACATCAGCTGTCAGTTTGTATTAGTTGTATCATCTTTATTGCTGCAAACAGAGATATAACAGCTCCTAACAACTGAAGCGATGATGACTGACCTTGGCGCCTCTTTTGGGTCCAATCGGAGGTGGCTTAGGGGGAGGAGGACCACCCTCTGCCACAGGCGTGGCAGCAGGGGGTGGGGGAGGGGGAGGGGGCGGCGGCCCGCTCTCAGAAGCCCTGACAACAAGCCTTGAATTTTTATAGTTCTTGGGGGAGAAGATGAGCATGGAGGGGGTGGAGGTGGGCTTGGTGGTGGAGTTAGGAGTGGGGGTGAGGACAAACCCAGAAGCAGCAGATGCCATGCTGCAGCTAGCCATTACCCTTTCTGCTTCAAACACTTCTCTCTTCCTCCTTTCTGCTTGGTGGGTGGTGTTATCTCTCTGTGAACAATAAAGAGATTGGAAATTGTGGGGGAAAAAACCAGAGTTTTGAGAGGTTTAGACTGGTGGGCATGGGGCTTATAATTTTTTGTGGGAATTATCTGATCATGATTCATTTGGAGGGTGGCATCAATTGGTGCCACCACTGGGGTGCTGCCACATCTGCACCATATCTCATTCCTTCGGATAATGTGATCCACCTCATCTCTCTCTCTCTCTCTCTCTCTCTCTCTCTTCACCTATATAAATAACATGTGCTCATTAAATGTATTAAAATTTTGTTAAATTTGTTAATATACACTAAATGTAAAAAATTTTAGCTTGCAATTATAAGAAACTTTTTACATTAAAGGGTATTAACAATATTTTGCTACTTTACTTATTAATTACTAGTCATGTAAGATAAGTAGATGACAAAAATATTGAAAAAATTTTGTATTAAGTTTTTGCTTATCCAAACTATGATACTTAGGAGTGGGCAAAAAACCAAGTAAATTGATGAACCAAAAAAATTAAGTAGGATTATGTAATTTAATATTTTTTAATAGAAAATAAATTTGTGGGCTATCATTTTTGAAAAATTAAAATGTATCAACCTATTTTTAGCCTAAATTGAGTAAATCAAAACCGACTAAATCAAATCAATTTTAAGTCGTGTTGGTTGGAGTTAATAAATTAGCTTTAATTAAAGTCAACTAACTCAATTTGATTCTTGAATTCATTAAAAATCAGCCTAAATTGAATTGCATCAACTCCTATTAATGTTATTCATTGCAAATAATTGAAAAACTCAATTAAAAATGAGGTACATGAGAAATTATTTGAAAGAGTCGATTGAACGTGGTAAAGACAATAAAGAGACACCTATTTTTTTAAATCCTTTATAAAATGGAAGAAAAAAAGTAAGAAGTCTCTCAAAGGTCATTTGATTAAATAATAGGCAATAATTCTTAAAATGTTTTGTTATTTCCCGTAAGAGCTAGTATATTGAGTTGACTTATTTTATTGGATTTCATTTTCTTTTTTTTTTTTTCTTTTTTTTTTGTCGATTAGGTATGATAAGGAATGTGGTGTTTTGAATTTTAAACGAAGACCTCATGTTATAGATCATACTCTTCTCATCTAGCACTTCCCCAAACCAAGTCACATTTGTTGAACATAGGATGCCAAGTCTAAGGTGGTGTTTGTTTTTTTATTGAACAGAAAAAATCAAAATATTTAATTTTTTTATATTCAGTTAAAAATAATTTGTTGACATCATCCAATTTAACTAAACTGAACTTGTTATCAATAAGTTTAATTTAGGTATGTTGGTTGATATCAACAAGTTAGTTTTAACTGAATGAAAAAAGTAAAATATTTTGATTTTTTCTATTCAGGTAAAGAACAAATACCACCTAAGACTTTAGTCACTCCATTTCCACTTACAATCCCATGTCGAGATCAAAGGTCACAAATAATCAAAATTTTTCCATTTCATTTTCACTAATCTAAAATTATAAAAGAAAAGAAAATCTTAAAAATATCATTTTTTTTTAAAAAAACAAAAATAAAATGAAGCAAGAGCTTGAGAAAAATGTATTTCAAATAATTTGGGTTTTTTATAATCAAATAAGAAAAAAAAATTATATAATTTTTTTCTTTTTCATTTGAATGATTTTTTCTTCATTTTTCTTATTTATTTTCTTTCCTTCAACCTTGAGACAATATAGCTTATACTACTCTTTACGTTTGAACTGCATTCAAATTATTAATTAAGAAGGTTTGAAACTTTTACATCAAAAGAACCCGGAAAATACCATGAGGCATATGTTGAGACCAAGGATGAAAATATCGGTAATCACGGATATATCGGTATTTCAATTTTACGGATATATCGGATATATCGGACGACGAATATTTTGAAAAAAAAATATCAATAAACTTAAAATTGATCAAAATTCATGAAATGTAAAAAAAAAACCTCATAAAAATATAATTAGAAGTAAAACAAACATTTTAAAGTTACTTTATTAAAGAATTTAATATATGTATAATATGATTTATTATATTTGATAATAATATTATATGCATCAATAAAAAATATGTATTTTATAAGTGTATGTTTATTATTAAATTATATTAAATATTATTTCATAATAATATTATAATATTTAATTATAATATATTTAATTTTAAAATATATTTAATATTAAATTTATCATCTATTTAATTTAATTATATTAAATGATATTAAAAATACTATGAAAAAAATTATGATGATAATTTTTATTTTTATTTTTAATAATTATAATTAATTAATTTAAAAAATATTTTTTGTGTTGACTTTTAATATATCTATATATATATATATATACACGTTTGGTTCAAATTAACAAAGGGCATAATTGCCCTAGTGGAGATAGGCTCTAGAAGGTCTTATATATGGGCAAAGTGGAGAATGGAGCATGGGCAGGAGACTGGAGAAGGAGGAGCCTAGGTAGAGGGGCAGGTGACTGGGGTAACTAGGCAAGTAGTCTAGGGTAGAGGGTGGGCGTTTTTTTTTTTTTTTTTTTGCATAAATATCGCCAAAAAATCGGAGATAAATTGAAGAAATATCGGCAATTTTTTTCCCGTGACAACTGATTAATGAAAAAAAATCGACAATTTATCGCCTCCAACCGATATATTGGCGATTTTTTTACCCATTTTCAGCAATTTTTCTCCTCTCCGATTTTTCTCCAGTGATAATCTGTAGATCCCTTTTGTAACATTATCATTATGCAAATAATTAGTGTAATTTCATGAGATGTTTTTCAATAAAAATCCTAATCATTACTAAGGATTAATCTTCATTGCATCTCAATTGAAAAAAAAAAAAACCTGACTCAGGTTTTTCTGTCCTAAAAATCATCTATTCACTTAACCCTCTAAGAAAATACTCTCATTTGCCTCTGATGGCAACCTATCAGATTTGTGGTGTTCATAGAACAGCTTTGTGACAGCTTCCCAATTGTGTGAATCTTTGAGGATATTGTTTGTAGAATTGTGTTGACAACTCCCAATACACGATATATCGCCGATATATCTTGACATTTTCCTCCTTGGTTGAGACTACATTAATTCTATTTGATTTATTTATCTATATTATTTAAATATGTTGTCATCTTAATATAAGAAGTTAAAACTTAGACAATTCTATGAAAGAAGCCAAAGAGTAGGTGGAAACAAGAAATAGCAGCTTCTTTGGAGGAAAAAGAAAAACAACATGATTGGAATGCATCTTGTGTACAATGCTAATGCACGAATACAATATTTAAAAAATAATAATGGTGGGTAGAATAAGACACCTCTAAGGCTATTAGGTTTGTCTCATTGGATTTGATTGACAAGGTTCTTAATGAGATAGTCCTAACAGACCAAAACCATAATGTATACTTTTTTCTTTGCTAAAATTTTTTTATTAGATTTTTTTATTAACAGGGTTTCAATAAGACATTCTTTTAATGTGGTAGACATCAACAAAGAGTGTTGTAAATGGAGTGGTGAATGACCACCACATTAACTAAGTGTTAAATTAAAGAGTGTTGTAAATGGAGTGGTGAATGACCACCACATTAACTTAGTGTTAAATTAAAGTTCATTTATAAAAGATGAGTAAATGGAAGTCATTTATATCATACATATAAAAAGCTACTCATACCTTATATTGGTTACACCTCGAGTAAGAAGTTCTCTCATTCTTTTATGATTTTCTCTTCCCCTTTATACATTTATAACGGTATTATATATATATTTTTTATTTTTTTCCCCACTTACAATATGTTTATTCTTGTTTTATAACATATTTAATGTTTTTCTATAAATATTTTAAATAGATATTTCTAAAAAAAGAAAAAAAAAAAAAAGGGCTCTAAAATCATATTATTGAACGTGTGTAATTTTTGTTTTTGAAAATCGGAATTGTTGCAATTTCCCGCGTGCGCCGTTAATCAGACCCCTGTCACGTGCCGTTCTCGCTCTTCAATCTCTCTCGGAGCTAGGGTTTCGGACTTCACCATTGACAATGAAGAGAAGAATTTTCCAAACCAGTTCTACAGCACCATTGCACATTTCCACCGGTCTTCGTGGACCTCAAGGTTTCTTCCTCATTTCACAGTTAACCTTCTATTAATTTATTAGCATTTTTTTTTTTTTTTAAGTTCTCAATTATTTTCGGAGATTGAATTGCTTCAAATTATATTATTTGGTGATTTATCGAACCAATTCCCGGCAGATTTTCTGAAATTTCTTAGTTTTACATATCTTTCGATGCTTAATCGTTTGATATTAGCGACTAGTGTAGCATGTCTTGTTTTGGTTCGCATTTGATCTGGTTTGCAGTTTCGATCTGAGGATATTGTTCTACAAAATTGCAGTTAAATAAATATAGTTGAATTTGGATCTGAATTTATGTGCATTTGGATAGGTAATTCCGCCAAAAAAAACCTGAAAATTTTCTATTAGAAGGGAAAATTGGCGGTTTTATTTCTAGCCTATAACTATTGGAAAAAAAAAATCTGTGAAATTGGACAAAGCCGAGGGAGATTTGAATTATTTTTAAAAATTTGGGTAACCACTCCAAACTACTTTTCTCAACAATACCGGTTTGTAATTCCCTATTCCCCATTCAATCAATAATCATGAAACTATCATTAGGGATAGGACAATTGGAAAAATGGATGAGTTCAACATCCTGAGCATTTCTTACTATTAACATTTCTCCTAAACTTTCTAGACGTTCGGTAGCTCACATGTGCATTTTGTGCGTGGCCAACTCTTAGTTGCTGTTTTTTTTTTTTTTGTTTTTTAACTTTTTGCTTAAAGCAATTTGCTTTCAGATTTCTAAGAATTTGTTTTCAATTTTTGTTGACTTATGACTTATTTCTAAAATTTTTTTGACTGAATAGGAAAAATTAAAATATTTTACTTTTTGTGAATACTAAAAGTGAACTACTGTAACTAAAGTGAACCTATTGGTTTTTTTTAACTTTCTTAATACTTCATAGAAATAAAATATTAAAGGAAACCAATAACTTAATATTTAACTCTATTAAGCACTATTTGGTCTTAAGTTTTATTTAGAATTAACTCAAAAACCAAACGCCACCTTAGTGAGGTTCAAGTCAAATGGTCCTTGGCAAATGTGGGTAGTTTAGATAATTGATTTTTTTTTTTCAAAATTAACTTGCTTGGTGAATGAGTGATTTTGTGGTGTTGAATGCTTGTCTGGAATCTGGATGCTCGCTCCATGGGTTTTGGTATGGCACTTGTGAGGACTTTATCTTCAATAATCCCATCATTCATTGGTAGAAACTGAAGCATTCATGCATCTTTGATCAGCTGACTTGTGGCTTCATTTGGGATAGCTTCTTCCTTGTGCTTTTTTTAGAAGTAGAAGCACAACAAAAGCCTTGATTTTTATTTGGCTTATTAGTTGATGTTTGGAATTATATTTTAAAAGATTTTCTTAGTGCTAATTTTTTTTTTTTTATTTGTCCGGTTGGCAAAAACATTCCTTAAATCTCCTATTGCTTTGTAATGACCATTTTATCCTCTGAAAAACATTTTCTTAACCGGTTTGAATACATGTAAAATATTTAAATTTCATTTTATACCTAATAAATATTTATCCAATAATAAATTCATTGCACCCAAAATTCCCATATTCATATTTTATAATTTAACTATAATAAATAATCATAGAAAATAGATTAAATCTTACAAACTATATTAGTTTTTAAACTAGCATAGATAAATAACCATTAATATGAAATAAGTTTTTTTCAAAAAGTATAGATAGAAAAAAAAAAATAGAATTGATGTTATCTCATGTCAGAATATTTATCCAAGCATAAATGAATTAAAAGAGGATATATTTGGAATTTTAATTTTTTCTTTTAAAAGTAAAGGGGCAAAAGTGGTAGTATAAAAGTTTTATTAAAGTCTATAGAGCTTCTTGCATAAATCAAAAAACTTCTTCTAAAAGAAGCTACCTTATCCTTTCTTTTATTTTAAACTGTTTTAAAATTCATAACACTATGATCATAACTTCCCAAACATTACTAAGAGCTCGTTTGGGAAATCATCCTGTTTTTTGCCTTAGTTGGAAGTTGAAACTTAAACCAAAATCATAAATTTTAAAGCTTAATAATTTTATTGTAAAATTTTTATTAAAAATGAAAGAACTACTTGCATGAGCTAAAATAGAGTTTCTTCAAGAAGTAATATTTGTAAGACTTCCATATTGACCTCTTTTATAAGTCATAAACTCTTTGAACAAAATTAGTCAAATAGACATCAAATCTCTTATTGAACTTTTAAAAAAAGCTTTTGGCTTCTCATAAGTCAATCCAAATAGGGCCTAAAACGTTCATATTTGGCTTAAAAAATTCTCAAAGCCAATCCAAATTGGGCATGTCTCTTACAATGAAGTATGGACCAAACACAACACACAACCACAATACTTTGATACACTTATGACATGAGAAATCTTGAAAAAGTGGGATGCTGACATGACAAAGACAATGATCTACAAAGATGTGTTTCTTCTATAATTGTATTACAAATAATATGTACATAAGTTTAATTTATGTAAATTTTTTTACCACAATGTATAACCTGGAAGAAGCTCCAAAACATAACTTTTTTTTGAGATGTATTGGTAATTTTCTGCTACTTGTTTCATATTTTTTCCTTGAAATTCTTGTTCTTTTTCTATATTATAGCTATATACTTGTGTCTTGATGCCTCCAAGGCATGTATCTAGTCATGGGAAAAAATTATGATGAAGCTCTGGGCACATTTGGGAAATGTTTGAGTTGTGTCTGGGACTTTAATATCCAACACTGTCCCTGATGTGGATATAGATCCACTTTGGAAGTTTTCTTGGTATGAAATATCACAAGTCTGGAAGAGTTATTTGTTTCTTTGTTTGTTTTTTCCCCCTGAAAGGCAGGATCTGTAGGAAATAATTCATGCAAATGACTTGTGGCCTCTATTGCAGTAATCAAGACAAATGAATCTTTAGCTGCATTCCATGCCTTTTTTCTTTTCTTCCTAACAAAGGAGCCATGCCAACTAAGTATGGTTTCCTTGATAGGGTAGGGCATAACCCACTGAACACCAAAAAGATAAAAAATAAGCTGCCAAATCATGGCTACCTTGGGACAGTGAAGAAACAAATGATTTGTTGATTCCTCTTCCGCTTTACACAAAAAACACCTGTTTGGTAAAAACCAACCCCTCCTTTTGAGTTGATCCATAGTTAGGATTCTCCCCTAAATAGCTTCCCAAGCAAAGAAAGCTACCCTCCTTGGTGCCCCAGGGTTCCAAACTATGCTTGAAGGGAACTCTCTAGCATTGCAAGGAACTAGGGAATAAAAGGACTTGACAGTAAAGAGGTTTTTCTTTGAAACCCACCAAGACATGACATCCTCATCGTCCCTTCTAAGCACCTATTTGTGTAACCCTCTGAAAAAAGCTTCCAGCACTCTCATTTCCCAATCCTTGTTAAGTCTTGTGAATACAGGGTTCTAGTGACCCACTTCCCTTGTATGTTCCCACAACTGAGCTACCAAGCATCTTTGGAGGAGGCAAAAGATTACAAGCTTGGAAAAGCCTCTTCCAAGGACTCCTCTCCACACCACCTGTCCTTCTAGAACCACACTCTTCTACCATTCCCCACCTTTTTTTTTTTTTTTTATAAGTAAATAAAGGGCTTGCATTAGAAGTGCCAAAAGATGAAGAAAAAAGTACATACGAAGTATACAAACAACGCCCCAAAAAAACCTAAGTAGTGAGGAGACAAAAAAAAGTCATCCCCTTACTTGACAAACAACCAATCTATGAAATTATTCAAGGACAAAGTGTGATCCTCTATGTACACTCTAGCCCAATTCACAAAAGTATACCGGAAAAAAGATTTAATTGCTTGGTCGGACCACTCGACATCGTTGAAAGCTCTTCCATTCCTTTTCTTCCATAAGGTCCACATTAAACACAAGGGGGTAGCCCTCTATGCCTTCTCCTTTGTTTTACTCACAAAAGAGTCGTGTCATCCTAGTAAATTCCTTCTAACTGAAGAATGCAAAACTTACTGCACACTGAAAAGGGAAAAGATCAAAATCCATAACATTCTAACCTTGCCACAAAATAGGAGTAGGTGGTCGGTAGTTTCCTCCTCTTCTTTGCACAAGTAGCATCTATTCAGGATATTCCAACCCCTCTTTTTCAGCTGGTCTATGGTCAGAATTTTGCCCAAAGATGCCTCCCAAGCAAAAAAACTCATCCTCATAGGAGCCTAGGACTTCCAAATGATACTCTGTAGGAATGGTTTTCTTAAAGCCCTCGTGTAGAAGCAGTATAGGGACTTAACTCAGAATTTGTCGTTCTTATTATCTCTCCAACCCATAACGTCTTCCACTTCTCTTCTCACAACCAAGGGTTGTAGTTTGCGAAACAAAGCCTCCACCTTCCCCAACTGCCAATTGTTAAGATGTCTTGAAGAATGGGGACTCCAACTACCCAAATCCCCACCCTCCTCCCAAGCTTCTAACACCCAACCATCTTTATTAATTGCCAAATGAAATAAGTTAGGGAAAGCTTCTTTCAAGGTTAACTGAGAATTTGTCGTTCTTATTATCTCTCCAGCTCATAACATCCTCCACTTCTCTTCTCACAACCAAGGGTTGTAGTTTGCGAAACAAAGCCTCCACCCCCCCCAACTCCCAATTGTTAAGATGTCTTGAAAAGTAGGGACTCCAGCTACCCAAATCCCCCCTCTCCTCCCAAGCTTCTAACACCCAACCATCTTTGTTGATTGCCAAACGAAATAAGTTAGGGAAAGCTTCTTTCAAGGTTAATTGAGAATTTGTCGTTCTTATTATCTCTCTAGCTCATAACTAGAGAGATAATAAGAACGACAAATATTTATCAAAAAAAATTATCTCTCTAGCTCATAACGTCCTCCACTTCTTTTCTCACAACTAAGAGTTGTAGTTTACAAAACGAAGCCTCCACCTCCCCTAACTCCCAATCGTTAAGATGTCTTGAAAAGCATGGACTCCAGCTACCCAAATCCTCATCCTCCTCCCAAGCTTCTAACACCCAATCATCTTTATTAACTGCCAAATGAAATAAGTTAGGGAAAACTTCTTTTGAGGTTAGTTCCTCAAACCACAAATCTTTCCAAAATTTAACCCTTCTCCCATTCCCTACCATGAAGTGGAATCTACATCTTAATTGCATCCATTTATTTCTAATAGCTTTCCACACCCCCACACCATAACCTTCTCTTACTTCTCTCAAACACCACCCCCATCCTCTACTCCATACTTCCCGATGATAATTTGTTTCCAAAGGGACTCCCCTTTTGTTGCAAATCTCTAACTCCACTTCCCGAGCAAGGCTTTGTTTAGGACCACAAAACTACGGATTCCTAGGCCACCCTTCTTCTTATCCGCACAAACTAAATTCCAATTCACCCAATGGGGTCTTTTTTCAAGGGCACCACCTTCCTATAAAAAATCCCTTTGAATCTTTATGAGTCTAGCACACACCTTTCTAGGAATAACGAGAAGGGACATGAAGTAGATCAGAAGACTTGACAGGGTACTATTGATCAATGTAAGCTTCCCACCCTTAGAGAGGTATTCCCTACCTTAAAAGCCTCCCTTTTGCTAAACTCCATTAACCCATTCCTAATTGCCTTCCAAAACCCACTCCATAACCTTCCCTTGAGGCACTAGAACACCATTCTCTCTCTTCCTCTCCATATTTCCCTACAATCACCTATTTCCATAATGTCAGCAAATCTCCAACACCATTTTTCAAGAAGAACCTGAATCAGCATAGAAAGATTTATGATACCTAAGTGCCCATCATTTTTCTCCATGCAAACAATAGACTAATTCACCAAATGTGGCCTAATTTGGGACTCTCCTCCCCTAAAGGAAATCTCTTTGAATCTTTTCCAACCTTAAGCTCACATTGTAAGGGATGACAAACAAGGACATATAGTAGATTGGGAGGTTAGAGAGAATGCTCTTTACCAAAGTCAATCTCCCTCTTTTTGACAAGTACTGTCTCTTCCACAAAGCGAGTCGTTTTTGAAATCTCTCCTTCATTGCACCCCAAACACGAGGGGATTTGAAAGTGACTCTTAAAGGAAGGCCAACAAGATGGGAGAGAGCCCACTTTGCAACCCAACACCCTAGCCAAATCCTTAAAATTAGGAACCACCCCACTGGAATCAACTCGCTTTTGTCTAAGTTGATTTTTATAGATGCTGCTTCAAACCACATGAACGCCCAACTCAAGAGCTCCACATGCTCCTTACTTGCACCATAAAAAATTAGGGTATCGTTAGCAAATAAAAGATGAGACACTACCAAGCTATCGCCTCTCCCACTAGCTAGGAAACCCTCTAGAAAGCCTCCTTGTAAAGCTCTCTTCAATATACAGGAAAGCGCCTCCATTGCCAAAACGAAGAGGAAAGGAGAAAGAGGATTTCCCTATCTTAGGCCTCTAGAACTTTGGAAAAAATCCTATCGGGGAACCATTAAACAAAATCAAGAAACTAGTTAAAGAAATACACCACCTCATCCAATTTACACACTTAGCCCCAAACCCCATCTTTTACATATATACATACATATAGATGTGTGCGTGTGTGTGTGTGTGTGTGTGTGTGTGTGTGTGTGTGTGTGTGATTAGAAGAATGAACATGCCATGAATGATGAAGTTCTTGGATTTGATACTACTCAATAGTTAATAATGAACCTTGTGTTGAGCTTCATGCTTGGCTACATTTCTTCCACATGGACATTTGGACTTGTTTTTTTCTTTTATTTTAATTATTATGTTGCCTTCTGTCTCAAAGATATTAGCAGGGCGAAAAGAGGGAAGTTTATGGATTGGGAAAATGCTCATCCTCCAAGTTGCAGAGCAGATGCAGATGCATCTTCTATAACTATTGGAGGAACCCAGGGTACAAGATGTAAGTGCTATTCATTCTTGCACTTAGCTTTAGTTTTCTGGAGCTGGGTAAAGTACCTTTGGCTTATGCTTCTCTGGCTTATTCTTTCTAATATTTGCACTTTTTCATTTGTCTTTAAGTTATTTTAATATTGTTGTTATATTATAATCCTGAATGATGCAAGGTCATCAGTATGTAGTACCATTAGGCAAAATGTTATTCTTCTGATGCAAAGGTAAAATGCAGGTGATGATCCAAAAACTTCTGAGTATGCATACTTTAAGAAATTGAAGAAAGATGCGAGCAAAAGTTTCTGTCCACTGCTTAAAGAGGATGATCAATTGAAGAAATTCAAATCAATTAACTGTAGTAGAGGTAGGGTCAAGCAGTAATGCTTCTTCGTTGTTGTGTAGGCGTTACGCCATAATGCTTCTTGATTGTAATGTCAGTATTGAGCAGTACTGTTTATTAATTTTTATGTAGGTAGGTATTGGGTGGTACTGGTTCTTAATTGTTATGTGGGTGTTACCAAAATTTCTCATAGTTGCTGAAGTTTTTATTTAGTACATGTCACATGATCCAATTTGGAATCATTAAGACTGTAACATTTTACTTTTATAACATGCAGAGACAAAGAACATGGTAAAAGACAGCAGTAAGGACCTCAAGTCCTCATTGCACATTAAAGAATTTACACCTGTTAACTTCAATTCATTCCTCTCACCACATGGAGGTGCATCAAAGAATTCAGGTATGCACTGTATTAGGGCATTTAAGAATATTCTGAACGCTACACTTGTCATTAAATGGCTCAATTCATTCCTCTCACCATTTGGGGTGCTTCAAAGAACTCAGGTATGCACTGTACTGGGTCATGTAAGAATATTTTGAACACTGCTCTTTTGATTAGATGGCTCTTTCTCTCTCACACACGCACACACAAAAGAGATGCCTATTATTAAAGAAAAAGGAAGGGGATATGTAAAAGAAACAATAGTAGCTATTTTTTTATGCCATGTTACATGCATCTTCCCTATAATTAAATAAATTTTCTTTCCTCTAATATATTCCGAGTCTTTTTCTATCCTATTTTTATCATGAAAATTTTTAATCGTGTACCAACAACCAAATGAAGGGTGCTCATTACACATGTCTAGATGCATTGTATGATTGTAAAATTGGCAACAACATGGCAGATGTAAGTTCAATTTTACCATCCTGAGACCTTGTTTAATCACATATTGGCTGGTGTTGCTAAGTTGAACAAATCTCTTCTGATGCTTAACAAGGGGTACAAAGTGTTGATGTCATCTTCTGTTTAGGTTTTTCAGTTAAGTTTGCCATGAAAATTGATTTTGCTGCTGCACATACAATATGACACTTGTGTGAGGCAACCATCTTCTTTGTTTCTCTTGTACATCTGTTTTCATATAAAATTTGTGGTCCCCTCTTGGTCATCTCCCAATAACTATGAATAAGTGAATCTATTCCCCACTTAGCTATCAGCATGTCAGACTTGGTGAGATATTCATGTCAACTAATGTCCAGCACATATTTCTTGTTTGGGCACTTACAGAAGTATCCATCTTTATTTACTCCAGAACATATATGTAGAAGAATGAGTGAATTATGCCCTTATGTGTTGGAATCTATTTTAAAGTCATCGGTTTCTTTACCATTTTAGTCTCTGAAGTCTGTACATATGTATATGCAAACTCAAGCAAAGATAAGTAAACACAAACAAACAAGCACAACTACACAGACTAACTTGTAAAGTCAGAAATGGGCAGATATGGCTCTGTACCCATGTCCAGGTGAGGTGCCCAACCCTGTCCAGCATGTTAGATCAGTTGGTAGATTGAAAATTAAGGTTCCATAATTTTCAAAATTTTTCCCAATTCTGTCTAGAGTATGACATGAGACTAGTTTATGAAATTTCTCACTTCCTCAAATGTGGATTACCTATAGAATCAAATTTATACTCTTGATTCTACTTCTGCAAGTAATGGCATTTGACGAATTTGTAGATGTAGATTTGAAGGGAGCTAGCACACTGTTGGGTGATACATGCAGCATACTCAAAAACACAGGGGAATGTAGTAATGCATCCAAAACTAGGGGTATATTTATACTAAGCCCTAATTATTCTCAAAGATGCTCCATTTTGTGGCCAAGAAGATGGAGGTGAAAAAAGATATATGGAAGTTTACAAAGGGTTGCTATGAGATTGAAGATGTTCTTCTTTTCCCCGTCTTCTTGGCTGCCAAAAATAGAACTAATTTTTGTATATTAGTGTGGATATGTAAATCTTCTGAAATTATGTATCATTTCCAAATCTCAAAATTGATGTTGCTGGCAGATGCATTTTTGAGCATCAATCTAACCATGTAGGTGTCTCCACTTAAAAATTTTAAAGAATTCTTTGTGAAACCAAAGTAAATTATTTTCAAATCCTCAGGAACCCAGTGCATAGATGAAGAAGCTTTCTCTAGAAAGAGACAGAAATTACGTCAGTGGGTAGATACCTCATTTCCTGAAATTGATGCACTCTGTTTGAAGGGGTTAGGCATTTGACCTTAAATAAATTGTTTAATTTCCCGAAGCTTCTCATTATAGATTCAGTAGAAAATTTCTCAGGTATGATTTCATTTCTGTGCTACTCAGTCGGCTGTCCCCTAAGACTAGTGAAAATAAGGTATGCTCTTTCAATTTTCATTGGATCTTAATCCTCTTTTGGTCCTTGATTATCGATCTGAAAACTAATTTCTTTAGCAGAGTTCTAAGGGTCAAAAGATGCAGCCAGTGGAGATTGATATGAAATCAAAGTCACTGACGTTTTCTGAGTCATATATTCACTCCAACAAACTTCAATATAGTCCAATACAGAATTTTAGGGGACTTGAAAATGGGCCATGCTTGAATGATGGTTCTTCGTTTTGTCAGATTGATAACTCAAAAGAAAAACTTCTGTGGAAATGGGATTTAGGTTCCCCCCCTCCAACCTGCCCACCTAGCAAATTCCATCTTCAATACCAAAAGGAGAAGCCTGATTGTGACTTGGATGGTGAAAGCTCTGCATGTTTGTGGACTGAGAATGATTCAACTTCTGATTTCTCATTTGAAAAATATGGAGTGGTTGTATCAAGCCATCTCAAGGAACTGGATGAATTCCATGGCCAGAAAGAACCGATGCTTGGAAGTGAAACACACTCTCTCTTGCTGGATTGGGATTTTGACAACATGAAAGATGATGAAATCTTAAGTATTGCCTCTCCCAATATGGACCTCGACATGAATTCCACATTACCAATTTCATTGGCTGATGATTACTGGCAGAGTGGAGATAATAGGTTTGATGCAAGTGGGTTGTTTCCATCATCGTTACTATCCTATACTTCATTAACACACTCATATTCAGATAGCTATCACAACTATGACCATGGACAACATAGCCTTGAAGAGAGAAAATGTTTGGTTGCAAAGCTGCATCATTTTCCTTTAACCGTATCATGCTGTCCTAATCTTACTGAATATTGCACTTATGACTACACGTGCAAAGATGGCAGCATTGTCTGTTCTCCTCAAGGCCATCATTGGTCCATGAGCATGTTTTTCAATGAGAAGCAGCATCCTGGTTTGGAAGCTCTTCTCCTTTCTTCTGGATTTGATTTTGATTTAAGACAGAAGCACTTCTTGTTAACTGATTACCCTGGAGAACATCACTCATCTGCTTATCAGGCTCTTCAATTTCCACAAAAAGAAGGCATATGTTCACACTTTGTAGAAGATGAATTTACAAGTTGGCTGGACAACTCAAATCACAAAGAAACCCTTGGTTGTTTTTC
Source organism: Vitis rotundifolia (assembly GCA_030254885.1). Taxonomy (NCBI): domain Eukaryota; kingdom Viridiplantae; phylum Streptophyta; class Magnoliopsida; order Vitales; family Vitaceae; genus Vitis; species Vitis rotundifolia. Next base: position 7,641,792 of record CM058157.1, read on the forward strand.
TGGAGATATACTGAACATCGGTGACTGGTCCTCCATTAATTTGCTGATGTCTCTCAAAAAAGAAAGGGCATGTCCTTTGCTGCTTGATAAATCAAGCTGGGTTGTGTCTGAAGCAGAAACGGATATTGATGATTGTGAAGGCAAACACACTTGATGGAAACACATGCATTGTTGGTGGGACCTTCATGATTCAACTAAGGGTGCCAATTGCTGGAAGGTGGTGTTGCTTTTCGATCTTCGTTGCAAATGGTTCATCATGGGTAGTTACATACATCAATGAAAAAATTTTAATGTTTGAAGCTTTTAGGTAGATATAATACTTGGATACGTATGACAATTGCTTTACTTAAATACTCTATCAACTCACATCATATGCTGTTGGTTGAAACATAAATGTTCAACTTCCATTGTACATCATTATAACATTCACTATTAAAGAAGACAATATTACCAGAATGGATGCTAGCTTAAAGTTACCGCATTTCTGATTTTGAAATCTTCTTGCATATCAATCACTATTAAGATATTAGATCAAATAATCTCGGTTATAGCGTAACTTAATGACCGGTTATTTCCAGCTTTTGCAGATAGATTATAGCATACAGTCTGCTTTGAAATGTATATTTTGTGGTGCAGGTGCCATCATTTCCTGGACACTTAACTGAGAACTTCAGTTCTGATTGCACCTAAATGTTTCAGATTTTGGAAGGCCTTATTTTAGGTTGTGCTTCATTTTGTGGAAGTCATTTTCAAATGAGTATCTTCTTCTGTTAACTACCTTACTAAACATCTGGTCATAAGTTGATGTGATTGGTAGGTTATAAGTCTTAAAATTTTTTGTTAGATAAACAATATGAAGATAGTGGATGCAATTGTTAGGTCACCAATCTTGAAAAGACTTTTATGTTAGATCTTTTTCAAAAGATTGTGTAAGTGTTGAATATATTGGCAGGAATTCTTATCTTGGGAGATTTATCGATCCCAAGTTCCCTACCATGTTTTCCTAATTTAAGTTTCCTCTATTCAAGTGTTGTTTTCCCAGGAAAATATCCCTAGATGGGGCAAACACCTCCAGGAAACTCCACAGAAGCTGCTATCTTCTTCTGGTAAGTTCCATTGATCTCGGATCACCTACTCCCTTCCTTTTCTGGGTTGCCGAACCTTTAGTAGCTCGAGGATAATTTACACTGCATTCAAGCTACTCACTTTGCATTTAATACTGCCTGTAAGTTTTCTTACGGGATGGTGCAAAAGAGAACTCAACTGGGTATTTTATTTACTTAGTGTTGGGACAGTGCTTTTAAACATTGTGTTATGCATTGAAGGCAAAACATTCATTATCATGCTGCAGTGTTGGGATTGCATTTACACAAAATAAATACGTCACCAAAAAACTGGCTGAGAAGCTTTGTGCATACCACTAGAAACCCTTATTTTTGTGATTAAAAATCTCTTGAGTATCATTTCTTTATTTCATTTCTACTAGAATTGATACTATTCTGAGATTTGTTGCTGGGTTTGGTGCACATCTTTAATGGTGTGGTACCTTGGAGAGATGGCCTTTGGCATGTGCCAGAGCCGAGTTGGGGGATGTCCTTCAATTTTGCACAATGTTTGAGATCGTGCCTGGCCTCTTTTTAGGTGCTGGGGGGCCTTGGGCCCTTTGTGAAGCACTGTCTTTAATGACTCTTCTCTTGTATGCTTTTCTCATTTGTTGTTTTGCTTCTCGGTACCTTTACGATCACATCTCATTAAAGCTATGGTCACAACCTAAACAACCATCATTTTTGTGCAATTCTTGAATCATGTTAAGCATGTTTAACAAGTGCTATAAAGCCCCTCTGCAACTACCCCTATTTTTTGTTCTCCATAAAGATAGCGTATTGTCACATGATGCTTCGTCAGACTTAGCAATATCAAATGTCTTGATTTGTCTAAGTGTCACACGAACTTAGGAAAAGACTAAATCTATGACAATATGTTTGTATATAGGGTGTAATTTTTTTGAAAAGTTTAGTATCAGTCTGTCATAGATAAAGCTCTCAAATGGTTTTTGAGGCATAGGTAAATTATAATATTCTTAAAAGATAATATTGATATTCTAATATTTTTATTAAATATAAAATAATATCTAAATATACGAGAAAATAAAATTTAAGTCATGAGCCTTTCTAATAAAATTCTTTAACAAACATAAAAGTTTTTACCCACCTTACCTAATAACTGTTGACTTTTAACAAGTCAATTTGAATAGAATCTTAGGTATTTTCACTTATGTATAAGACTATTTTAATTTTTTATAATATTAGTACCCATAAAATAAAATAAAAAATGTGTGCAAACATTATAAACAAATGAAGCAGAATGATTAGCGTAAAATTGAAGTCAGGGCTGATTTTAAAAACTAAATCAAGTGCCAATCTTGTCGTTGGTAAGGCAAAAACCTAAAACCATGGGCCACATTCTCCCAAGTATTCACTCCAAACAAAAACAAACCATTCTACTATTTAATCACGAGCTTTACCGTCCACGGCCAACGTGAGCCCCGTCCGCAAGTGGGTTAATCCTGAAACGTGTCGTGACTCCACTGGTCTCCGGAACATCCTCCCTCGAGACCCCCCCACACACCCACCCACTCCCCCGGTCCCCCCGCCACGTCATACGACCAGGGCAGCCTCCGTGACACTCCGCTCTTGAAGACCACGCGCCCCACCGGATGATCTTGTGCTTTTACGGTTTTACCATAGCGCCCCCTCCCCTCATTAAATCGCCTGCACGTGACGGTTGATGCCACGCTGCTGTCGCGGGGATCAGTGATTCGGTGCTAACGGGTGTACACACTGTCGAGGACTGATCTCGCAGTCTCGGTACTTCCTCCAGGTCATGGTTCTCCCTCTATCTCAATCATACGGCCCACTCTGATTTATTCTACATTTGACTTCCTGATTCAATCATCCGTCATCCATCATCCACCATCCATCTATATGATATGAAAAAGGATATACCATAATGTAACATGGGGCTTCACCTAAATCAACTATTTTTCCTTTGTCCTTCTAATCTCAGTGTACGTTTATCCACTATTACAACCAACCTTTGTTGTTTTGTACAAAAATATTAATGAAAGGACAAAATAATTATAACCACTGCCATTTAAAGTAACTAAAATGAAAAACAAATTCCACCAAATCAATAATTCCCCATGTTTTTTTTTCTCTCCTTCCAATCAATTATTGATGTTTATCACAGCATCTACATTAATTAAGCCCAATTTTTAATTCTTAATTTGTGAATTTCCATGAATTCCAAATCCTGCACCTAATCTAAGACTTAAATGGAAGAGAGGTTAGATGGCAGATTCAGTATATATATATAGTTTTAAAATTCTTTTCTGAAATTGTTTAAGTCTCCATGTTTAGTTATACCTAACATTAAGCATTTCTTTATACTTTTCTTTAACTTAACTTTGATTGAATCTGAAATTATTGTTTAAGTCTTTCTTTTCTTTTTATTTTTCTTTTTTATGCGCTATATTAGAAATTTTTTTTTTTTTTGAAATGCATAAGGTTTTACATTGTCTTCATTGTATTCAATTTTTTTTTTTTTTTTTTATTTGATGCTCTTCGAAATCCAAATAGTAATTTGTTATCATTGTTATGTTCATTAATGGTGACGATGGATCCTCTGGTTGTTAGGTTCATATCATGTTGAGGTGAGAAATAATAAAAATTTACTCAATTATGTTGAATAGTTATATGATCATGACCTAACACTTACACGTGATTTGTTAAGTTCATTTAACAAATGGGTTAAGTTCAATTTTTTATGAGTTGGTACGAAAAATATTTTAATACGTTTCTAATATATTAAAACTATTAATACAATTAAGTGAACAAGTGGAACATATCATAAATAATTTGGGTCATAAATGAATCATTTTTGTACGATTAAACAAACAAGTTTGATGAGTTAAACAATTAAGATGTACTCATCTAGATCACTTAAAGCCTTCGGCTCTTTAAATCCTTCTTTATTCTATTGTAGTACGGTTCACCACTCCCTAATCTAAACTAATTCAATGTTATATATAAAATCCCCATGTTAAACAAGCAGTTATCTGCTTGCGCCAAGGAAATTGATACGATTATAACACAAACTTGATTATACTTAACTTTGACTCTCATTTCTATTTATTTTATTTTAATATTATGCATACATTTGAATAAGGTGGTATTTTTTTGTTTGTTTTTTTTACTCAATTCTAAATATAACTTAAAACTAAATATTATTTAATAGTTTTAAGTTTTAAGTTATTTATTTTTTTAATATTTTCTTTTTATTAAGTATAAAAAAGTATATATATATATAAAAACTCACTTCAGTTATGTTGATTGAGGGTGAAGGTTGGATCTTCAGATTGTGTTTTGCTGGTTGGTTTCAATGAATTATGTAGTTGATTTCAATAGTTTACTTTTAGTACTAAGAAAAAGTCAAATATTTTAATTTTTTTATTCAATCAAAATTTTTAAAAATAAATAACTAGTCAACAAAAAATTTTAAAACAAATAATCTGATATCTGAAAATAAGTAACTATTAATATATGTATATTTTTTTTAATAAAAAAATAGCATTTAAGATCAAATTGTGTAAGATTAATTGCATGAAATGGGTTATCTTTTTTAAAATCCATTATTAACTTTATTTATTTATATATAGATAACCTATTTCTAAAACTACTATACCCTTTTACTCCTCTATTTCCTATGTACCACACTAGAGGAGGTTCCAACACCACCTTGCATGTCAATTCATACAAAAGAAGCCAATATAACTTTAATACTTTATGGAAATGTAATTTAGCATGCCACCCACTATAGTTTTTGCATTTCCCTTTAAAGGATCCACCATGGGAAAGTGACCTTTTTTATGCCCTTTCCATAAGTTTATTCTTGTCTTTTTCTACTACCCAAATCTCAACCCTTCAACAATTTACATCATTATGTAATAACACCCCCTCTAATAGGTGAATTAAATACTCATGATTCCATGACAAATACCTTCCAAGTCCCTTTCACTCCCTCTCAAAATGACCTAATTGACAATGAAAAGAGATTTGGTTGATGGCCCGTCAAAAGATTTTTTGTTCTATTCACTAGTGACAATGTCGCTAGCTTAAATCATTCATTTTGATACACAAGTAATGTCTTGATGGGGGCTTATGTCTTTGAAATTAATTGTTAAAAATATTCAAAAAAATAAAAAATTAAAAGAAAAAAAAGAAGAGAAAGAAGGTTTCTTGTTTGGTTTTAAGTTTTTACTTATATAAAAAAAAATAAAAATAATGTAATTAAAATTTTATATAATAACATTCTTATGATCATTATGCTCCCGTGACCTGAACCCATGATGATGACTCTTTCTTCTAATATGAGCTTCTTGTAGTTAATGTTCATGATTATGATTCTGATACCAATTCTTTGAATCATTAGGACAACTCATTTCTAAGGTTAATAGAGATATTATTATATAATTGAAAAATAATAAAAATAATGTAATTAAAATTTTATATAACAACATTTTCATGACTATGATGCTCTTGTGGTCTGAACCCATAATGATGACTCTTTCTTCTAACACGGAATTATCGTTACTCACATGCATGATTATGACTTTGATACTAATTCTTGGAATTATTTGAATGACTCATTTTTAAACTTAATAACAGTATTATTATATCTCAATAGATATGCCATGAGATGATGATATAATAATAGTAATTATTATTTTTATTATAGACATAACATGATTTATTATTATATTTTTATTTTCAGTATATATAATAATTTTTTTTTAATATATTTATAATTAGTTATTTAAAAGAAATTAATTTTTGACATAAAAAAATAATGTATAGTCTAATAATTAAACAAAATATTTATAAAAAACTTTCAAAATAAAATTTAATTTCAAATATATATGCCATCATCTTTATTCCTATTTAATATTTTTTTAAATATATGATAATTTACATTATCTTTTATATTGATTTTATTTTTTATTTTCTAAAAAATCATTTTTATTTTTATTAAGAAAATTTGGAAATATCTCATAGCTGTTTTCATTTTTTTCCATTTTTGAGCTAGTATTTTAAAAAATGAAAACAAAAACACACTTTTCAAATTTGTTTTTATTTTCTATTTTCTTTTAAAAAATTAAAAATAGAAAAGACTCTAAATCAATGGAGAACAAAGAGTGCCATTATGGTAATTAAATTGGAAAAGATGTCTTATTTATATCATTAATCCTTTCCTGATTTATTACCGTTAGACGACGCGTTTCGGGATGCCGATGTAATTTAGGAATGAATATTAATGGTTATTACTAATTTTTATATTTATTATATTTGGGTCAAAAAATAAATATTTATTATTTTTGGGTCAAAAAAATAAATGTTAGGTTTTTGAAGACCAACAATAAATTATTTATTTATTTTTTATTAACTTTGGATCATAATTTTCTTAATTTCGTAAAAATGAATGAAATAAAATCTTAGGTCTTAGGGCAGGGGCACGAGTGATAATAGGCCTTTAGGGGAGGCTAGCGAGAGAAAGGCGAAAATATGGGGGTGTGATATGAAAATATGGAAGATTACAGGGATGACAACGCAAGACAGTGTAAAATATTAGCAATGTTATCTGTGATCAACTGGTTTTCATACTTCGCTTTCTCTCTCTCCATCTACTCTCTTCGGAATCGAAACACGTAAATCAATCAAAATTAAATAAAGTCATTTCAAGTCCGTCAGCGTCGGTGCGAAGAAGGGAAGAAAAGCCACTTCCGCTGCCCACTCCGTCCGTCGCTCGATCCTATCCGATTCTCCGGCCTCATTTCCACCGGAATGTGAGATTCCGGCTACCTCTATCCGGCCACACCGCTGCTCACCGCGAGGTCCTAGTCCTTTATCTTGCTCTGCAACTTTTTCTCTCTACAACTTTCTCTCTCTACTATGCTTCAATTTTTTCTGTCAGTAGCTTTTTGCCACTCTTACGATCTCGCACTTTTCAATGCTTTGTTTGTCTCTCTCTAAGACTTTCTCTCTCTAGATTGCCTTTTCTTTTGGTCTGCTGTACTCGCAGCTTTCTGAAGCAAATTGCAAATCTCGATTCTGGACTTCTGGTTTTGTTGTTGTTGTGTTTTTTTTTGGGAGCCGGGGGCTAATTTTGTTTACAGTAATCAGTTTTATGTTTTCATTGCGGTGATTTTAGATAGTAGTTTTGGTTTGGCTTTTTTGTTTTTATTTTTATTTGATTATGAGTTTAGGGCTTCAAATTGAATGGATTGCGCAGTTTGAGTGAATTGAGGGCCTTACAGCGACGTGTGATGTGATTTTTCATGGGAATTTTTCTCTGCGGACAGTAGAAATGTCTCTTTATTCTCATTCTTTCTCATAAATCTAGGTGCTGTGACCTGTCGGTTTTATCCTCCTGCATCTTCTTGCGCGCTTAGAACTTGCAGATTTTGAATTCTCAGCCCTGGATTTTTGGTTGATACTGTCTCTATTGCAAACAAGACTAGGTTTTATTTTTATTTTATGATCTTTTATTTGGAGTAAACCTGTGGTCTATTTGGAGGTTGGTTTTATTGTATATGCTATGTAAATATTTTCAAGTTATCTTCTTTGTATGAAGTGTACTACTATTCAACTATTCCGTGGCTTGAATGCAGCTGCTCTTCTTTTCCTGCTGTTGGCTGTAGTCTGTACTTTCTGTTTCTTGCTGCATTTTGTTGATTTTGCTGACTGGTCAAAAGAAACGAGTTCTTTCCAAATTTGTATATTATAGGCATTAATTGGTATTAACTTTGCCAACTTTCCGATCTCAGTTGCTGAAATGAGCGGGATTCACAACAGCAAAACTCGGGGTTTTGAGAAACCATTTCCGGGATGCTTGGGAAGAATGGTTAACCTCTTTGATTTGAGTGCAGGCATGCCTGGAAACAGGATGCTTACTGACAGACCCCATCTGGATGGTGAGGTTTTCTTTGCATAGGTTTCCTTTTTCTTATTATTTTTTCATTCCCACCAGAATTTCTATTTAGTTTGCAGAACAAGCTTGAACAAAAATTTGTGATATATTGTGTTTAGGTTCTCCTACCTTCCTAAGTGTTCTTACATGTTGAGAGGGTATAGGGGAATTAGAGTATTGATTGTGTACTAATGTGATTGGTTGATTTGGTAAATTATTTAATTGGTTGATGGTTACTCTGAATTCCAGCAGAAAAGGGGGAGTGTTTGCATGGTATACTTGGGCCTGATCAAATTTTGAGCTCCAAAATTGGCTAAGAAGTCATAACAAGAATACATACTCCCCAATTTTCTTATAATTTAAATGACTGAAAATAGAATATTGAAGATTTGGTTTATTTATGATAATTTCTCTGGTTTCTTTGTAGGCTTTTCTCTTAGGGCTTAAATATTTACAGGTTGATCTTGATTGCTTCCTTTGATTAGTTGCTCCCCTTTCACTCTCTTGAGGGTATAAACGCATGAGATAAAATCTATTTTTAGACCTGAAAAGCTTCTGAATAATTCTCTCAGTTAAAATGGTACGAAATTCATGATTATTGCCTTCTTTGTAGCTCCTATGATAGGAAGGTTGAGAACCATGAAGGCTACTTTCCTTTTGACGTCTTTTATCGTCTTCAGTTTTATATTGCTAATAACAATATGAAGTCAATTGTTGACTTGTCCATTGATTATCAGGTTCTCCACTTTCAAGAAGTCGATCTGATGTGGCAAGGGTATCAAGTCCCACTGGAGATCAGGTAGAGGATAAACTGGTAATCTTTTTAATCTTTCTAGTGGTAATAATTATATAGAATTCAAAACCATGTGTAGTGGGTCTGTCTTGGATATGAATTATTGTTTTGTTGTCCTGATATGTGTTGCATTCATCTGCGCTGTGTAGATGGTGTCTGAGTTAAGCAGAACTTCAAACAGGAAGTCAAATGGGACACCCATGAAGATGCTCATAGCCCAAGAAATGTCAAAAGAAGTGGACTTGAAGCATAACCCGCCCAATGTGGTTGCCAAGTTGATGGGTCTTGATGCCTTCCCAGGCCGGCAACCTGATCTATCTCCACAAAGAAGCCATTCAAATGGTTATTCACGAAATATTTCCACTCATTCAGGGATACCATTGGGATGTTGGCAGCAAGAACATGGCTTCTTTGACAAGCAAATGCAAAATGATGGTCATTGTTGTCAGGACCAGAATGACTGTAAAGATGTTTATGAAATCTGGCAGCAATCTCAGAAAACCAATTACATAAGAGATAAATCGCCACAGAAGGGAAGGCAAGGTGATAATGCAAATGAGAAAAAGATGGCTCTTGTTCGCCAAAAGTTCATTGAAGCAAAACGTCTGGCCACAGATGAAAAACTTCGCCAGTCTAAAGAATTTCAAGATGCATTGGAAGTTTTGAGTTCCAACAAAGATTTGTTCCTGAAATTTCTGCAAGAACCAAATTCCCTGTTTACTCAGCATCTATATGAATTGCAGTCTATTCCTGCACCTTCTGACACTAAGCGTATCACTGTCCTTAAGCCTTCAAAGGTGATGGACAATAACAAATTTGCTGCATCTGGAAAGAAGAGTGAAAAACAGATAAGGAAACCAGTCCAGATAGGTCAAGCAAATGGTTGGGAAAAAAATAATCCTGGATATTCCGCTCTTTGCCAATCAGAAAGCTGATGAATATCCTCCTCAACCAACTCGAATAGTTGTACTGAAGCCTAGCCCTTGTAAGGCTCATGAAATCAAGGTTGTTGTTTCTCCACCTTCCTCATCTCCAAGAGTACTGTGTGATGAAGATTTCCATGGGGAACCAGATGCTGATGAGGCATGTGAATCAAGAGAAGTGGCAAAGGAGATCACAAGGCAGATGCGTGAAAATCTGAGTGGTCACAGGAGGGATGAAACGTTGCTTCTTCTGTGTTTTCCAATGGTTATATTGGAGATGAAAGTTCATTTACTAAATCAGAAAATGAGTTTGCTGTAGGAAACCTCAGTGATTCAGAAGTCATGTCACCAACTTCGAGGCATTCTTGGGATTATATTAATAGGCTTGGGAGCCCGTTTTCTTCCTCCTCCTTCAGCCGAGCATCATATTCTCCAGAGTCATCAGTTTGCAGAGAAGCCAAGAAGCGTCTTTCTGAAAGATGGGCCATGATGGCATCAAATGGTAGTTGTCAGGAACAGAAACACGTTCGGAGAAGCTCTAGTACATTGGGTGAGATGCTTGCTCTTTCTGATATAAAGAGATCAGTAAGACTCGAGGAAGTGGATATTAGTAAAGTACAAGATCCACGGGGATCAACTTCATGTGTGACTGGTAATTTGGTTAAGGATGAAGAGGCAGATAATTCTCCTAGAAATCTTCTGAGGTCAAAATCTGTCCCCGTGTCATCCACAGTTTATGGTGCCCGACTCAATGTTGAAGTTTCGCATCCAGAGGTTGGCAAAACACATGTTCCTAAGGAGCTGACGAAGGCAAAGAGCACAAAATCATCATTCAAAGGGAAAGTTTCAAGTTTATTTTTCTCTAGGAGTAAAAAATCAAGTAAAGAAAAATCTGGTGTATCTCAATGTAGAGATGAATCTTCATCTGCCACTGCTGAAACTCTTCCAGTACATACGACTCCTGGAAAAGTTTGTGATGATGTGTCTCAGTGTGCTAATGACAGTGGCACTGAAGAGGGCATATCTCATGGTCTACACAGATCATCAAGCAAACCTTCTTCCCCAGATTTAATTGGAATGGTACCAACGCAATCCATAATTTCTAATGAGGTATTTCAATATTCTTTATATTTTTATCCATGCTTCCTCTCACTAGTTTGCTCATGTTTGTCTGAAATATATTTTTAGCTGTTGGCTTTCTTGTTTTTGGAGTGGTAAACAATGGCGATAGTTGTGAGACATTGGTTCAAAAGCTGTTTAAACTTGCATTCTGAAAGGTCGCTGTTCTTTTATCTATACAATAGTTTGAAAGCCTATAGATGGGTTATGAGATATTCCCACACTGCATATTTCAGTTCAGCCTCAGGAACTTCTTCCATTCATATGCTTTACTTAATCACACTGTTTCCTATGAGTTAATTTTGACTCTATTTTGAGTTGCATGGAATGGAATGGATTGCTTCTGTGAGTCAATTGAAGGTAGAATAGAATATGTTAAATCTATCATGGATTCTGACATGAGGTTGCGCAATGCGGTAGCAACCTCTAAGCGAAGTAAATTTGAAAGGTGCATCCTTTTTTGGAACGATATTCCACTGAAATATGTGTCAGACATGATAGCCCAACCAAAAAATGAAGAAAGCCTAAGATAGGACAGTCCTTTTATTTAGGCTATGCTTGTTTCCTGGAAGGTTCTAAGAAAAAAAAAATGGTAAGAAAAATGATTTTCTCATATTTGATTTTATCATGAAAAATATGAAAGTCAAATATGATTAAAATTAATAAATTTTTATATATTTTTAAATTATTTAATCTTTTTCTAGTAGAGTTACATAAGTTAAATAAACTTAGAGTAGTACATAAAAATAGTTTATTAACTTTAAATCTGTTTTTTATTTTCCTTTATTTTTTATTTTCTTTCAATTTTTCTCTCTATTTTCATTCCTTCACATTTTCTGTTGAACTTTCAAAGTACCAAACATTGCCTTTGGGTGCTCTAGATAAACTTGTGTTGGTCAGTTGTTGTTAGCTGTGACAATTAAGCATATGCTCTTTGTATCTTCAGTATGCCATTGTAAAATGGTAGTGGAATAGCTAACTGCATCCGTTTAGCTTGGTTCCAAATGTTACCATGAATTGGATTCCTTAGTAAATCTTTGAGTCTACATACGTTTAGCTTGGTTCCAAACATTACCATGAATTGGATTCCTTGGTAAATCTTTGAGTCTATAGAATGTCATGACAAAGTCTGTTGTCCAAGATAATCATACTATGGAATCATTGATCAGGAGTTTCTTTACTTTTTGCAGGCTGGATTGTCTGTGGCAAAGCCTGTCACACCCGGAAACCCAAGTGAGAGTCAGGACCAGCCAAGTCCAATTTCAGTCTTAGAACCACCTTTCGAAGAGGATTACAACACAAATCTAGAGTTCTCTGGCAATATCAAGACAGACCAACAGGGTACGTATTCTTTGTAGTTGCATTAGAAAAGGGTTTATTTATTTATTTATTTTCTTAAACCTCTTTTGCTTCAATTTTTGCTGTATTCCATGGCTTTCTAAACAGGTACTCAGGTTCTTGTTCATCCTCTTAAATCAAACTTGATTGACAAATCACCCCGTATAGAATCAATTGCTCGGACTCTGTCATGGGATGATTCTTGCACAGAGACTGCTACACCATACCCATTGAAATCCTCCTTGGCTTCCTCAAGAGCTGAGGAAGACGAACAGGATTGGCTTTTCTTTGTTCAAACGCTATTATCAGCAGCAGGCTTTGACGACAATGTGCAAACCGACTCATTTTTTTCCAGATGGCATTCACCCGAAACCCCATTGGACCCAGCATTGAGAGACAAATATGCAGAGCTGAATGACAAGGAGATCCTCCATGAGGCCAAGCGAAGACAACGGAGATCAAATCGGAAGCTAGTTTTCGACTGTGTAAATGCAGCACTTGTGGACATCACAGATTATGGGCCAGACTGTACGCAAAGGGCCAGGAGTTATAGTGGGGCCTACAACGCAGGGGTAGAGGGTGGATCATCCTCACCCATCCTAGTGGAGCGGGTGTGGGCCAGGATGAAGGAATGGTTTTCTGGTGAGGTGAGGTGTGTTTGGGGTGAGGGTGGGGACAACAACCTGGTGGTAGAGAGTGTGGTGAGGAAGGAGGTGGTAGGGAAAGGTTGGGTTGAGCACATGAGACTGGCAGTAGATAATATAGGGAAGGAAATAGAAGGGAAGTTGCTTGAAGAGCTTGTGGAAGAGGCTGTGGTTGAGTTGACAGGTAGAGTGTGATGAGGCATTTCCTTTTTATTCTTTTTTTTTTTTTAGTTATTCAAATCTCCAAGCCAACCCACCACCCCCCCTTCCCTGTTTTTTATTTGTAACTCTATTATTTGTGTATCCTGATTTTCAGCACTCTTATTTGTTTAATGCTGCAAATTATTGCAATGTGTATTTCTTTGATGTTTGTTTTTTTTTTGGCCCTTTGTTTAATATAATAATAATAATAATATTTTATGAACATATTATATAAAGATAATAATTATGTATTTAGTCAATACGTTTTGAGATATGGTACCGCCCGACTATTGTCTTTACTCTTATCTTTCATATCTTCCTACCATATATTCACATTCAGGCCTATTTGACCCCAGAGGCTTTGATTGTTGGGGGCCATTACACTGTTGTCTTTGATATGATGGATTGGATGGATGGATGATACAGAGTGAGGAGGGTGGTGAAATGTAGACCTTACCCATGTGGCCAACAAAAAAAAGGAGTGTTGTTTTTTGTAAAATCTAAACGTATTGTTATTTGTACCTGTGATTCTTAGTGGAAGTATTAGCTGTTTGTGGCATATGAGGACACATCCCACCCACTTGAATCTGAAAGCTCTCTCTGACACCCACAACAACCATACCCTCTATCCCTACCTCTGCTCTGAAACTTTCTTTTTCATATCGATGTCAAATTGGGTTGGGTTGGGTTCTTCAGTCAACTATGCTTTTAGAGAAAGTTGAAGGTCTCTAGACTGCAACCTCTCTGATCTTGGTACTAGGGTTGTTAAGGTAATAAAGTCTATATATTGATCCTCGGTTGAGTGGATTGTTAGGATTGGGTTCATGCAAATAAGAGATTGTTGGATTTTGATGACTTTTTGTTCAGTCACAGGGGCTTTTGGTGACAATCAGGCCTTTGATTTTTTTGTTGAATTTATCAACTTTTTGTGTTTGTTGTTTAACACCGATCAACAATCATTTTTGAAAAGATTAAAAAGATGGGTTCCCCAACGAACCAACCCTACTTGTTACTGTTGCCGACATGAACAACCTGAAATGACATTACAACTTTAGTCCATATATACATGCGGTTGTGTGTGGGGTGCAGGCCTTGGCATCTTTGCAAACGCGTCTCAAAAACCACTGTGGCCTTAAATGCTGCTGTCTTCTCTTTTTATAGAAATGACACATCATCATCGGGTCATAGCTCATTATCTTACCATTTTTTTTTTCTCTACAAAAATTTGGAGAACTTGTTCTCGAATCTCCCATCTCTCTGTAAATGGGGCACAGCATCTTGCAAAAAAAAAGAGAAGAAAAGAAGGGCTGGAGCCTGGAGGTGGTACAAAAGAAAAAAACACAAAGGGTTGAATCTCTCCAAAGGAAAAGAGGTAAAGAAGTCTGGGGTTCTTTTAATTCATAAAGGGTTTCTCTTTACTCGATTGTCATGAGTAGAAATTAAAATTACAGATAAGATAAGCTGATATGAAGAACCCACTTTTGTCGTAGAAAAGTAACTCAAGTTTCAAATAGTTGCAGCATCATGAGGGGGAAGTGTATCTCTCCTTTTCACCTACTTTACGAAATGCCCACAATCTTTCTCTCACATGGGACGTCTTTGCATGCAATTAGTGACTGAAAAGTGAAAGTAAAAAAGGAAAAAAGAAGATAATAAAGCATTAATACATGTTTACATATATCAGTAATGAGTTGATGCGCTTTATACCCACTGCCTCAAAATAGTCAGACCCAAAAGCTACTCATTTGGGAAAAGCAGCCATTTCCAATGATATAGAAAGGCTACGTATTAAGAAAAAGTGTTATTATGACAAAAAAAAAAAAAAAAAAAAAGGAGGAAATAATTCAAAAATGAGTGAACTCATAAAGTGGTAAAAGTAACACTAATTGGCTATAAAAGCAAAATCCAAGGTAATGAATGTGATGGTACAGAGGAGAGATTCGATCCAAACTGTAGAAACCATGAGAACTAATTTGAAATAAAGTTAATGAGGGTTGAAGCCAAAGAATGATGACAAATCTTAATATGATTTGAAATCATACTAAATCAATGGGTTTGAATAGGGTGAGATCATATTTGCATCATGATGATGTTGACCCCTCAATAAGGAGAGCTAGGGTTTGAAGAATAATTGATTATTTTTTAACAACTTTTTTTTTTTTTAATTATTACAAAAACAAGTTTATTCACTATTTATGTTAATGTAAACTTCTTAAATTGGTTAAGAAAGTCATAAAATAGTATCAATTAACACAAAGTTTTACTGCTTGGTGGGGGTTGGTGGAGCAAGGGGGATTTTGCAAGGAAGTCCTCAATCTCAGAAAATTTTCCTTGCTCTTTGTTGACATCCAAACAAAGCCTAAGTACGGATGAATGGCACATTGAGAGTATAATGCACATATTTAAAATTTGGAAAATTTGAGTAGATCTGAAGCATAGATTCATACCATACCATACGTTCACTTAATCTCAATATTTACATATTTTGAATGACTGATTTTCAGAAAAATAGAGGAGGGGGTGGGGGTTGGGTTGGAGTTTCAATCATTACTGTGAAGACATATTTCCTAAGAGAGTTAGAGGCTAAAGCTAGGTTCTGGTATAGGTATAATGGGCTAACAACCCCACTTTTTCTATCACAAATTACCCTCTACTCTTCTATGAAACAAACCACATTTACCCACCCACAAAGGACAAAGATTAAAATTCAATGGTTGGAACTCATTTGATCGCTGTAATCACTGAATTATACCTAAATCAGACAAGCGAATTGCGGTTTATCTCTCTTTTCTGGGATTCTGAATGCCATGTGACAGAATATTTGAGGAGCAAGGAGAGAAAGTAGAGGGGATAAGAGGGTAAATCCTTCCAATGAGAAGGGTTCACAGTGGGACGAGAGATCACAGCTGTCAGGGATGAAGGAAGGCGTTTGAGTGAATAAATAAGCAGAAACCAACACAGGACCATATATCAGATAATATCATTGTGCATGTCATGTGGGTTAAAAGAGGGGAATATTCCAAGATGGCAGGCAAAAGAGTGAGAAAGGAAAGAGCAGATAAAAAGTTGATGTAGAATCTGTCACAACCAGACAAATCAAACTTGTAGTAGTCAAATTAAATGGAAAGGTGAGAGATCACATGACTTACAGAGCTGCTGCGATCAGATTATCCATGACCTCCATACGTGGTTTTGAAGGACCCCCACATGAGAAGAACATGAAAGGGACACAGATTTTTGTATGAGGCACGGCACAAGGAAAGTGACATTCATTAATACCAAGAGTACTGCCTCTGTGTGCGTGTGGGTGTGGGTTAGTGCGCATGTGGGGATTCTGCAGAAATAAAATCGATCCCCTTGTCCTTTGGATCAATCTTACGTCCTACTATTCGGAAGTACTCTGGTTTAAAACAAAGCAAAAAAAAAAAATAATTGTACACTATATCGTCTCTCTGTGCTTCCTATGACACCTCCCTAGCCTAATTTTTTGCTTCCAAATAATTTAAGAAACGTTAAGATTTTTAATCAGCCCATGGAATAAAAGATGGATTCTCTAGCCCATATGACAATCAGATCATGGGATAGAACAAAATAACAAGCTCTCTCCTTCTACAATGGCAGTTAAGAACATCACATCTCTATCAGGGTGCACTCGATCAACAAGAACCAGTTTAGAGAAACCAACACAATTTTGCGCCTACATACATCACAGCTTCCACCAGAGACACCAGGAATAAAGAATTGGAGAGCACTGGAACACGCTCGACTACAAAGAAGGATTTACAAACACATACAGCCATGTTTTTTTTCTCTCTCTCTCCCTTTGTCCTGTGAGATACAATGCCTTCTCAAACCTTCATTAGTTGGATTCCATGTTCGATGATGCATTCTCATTCAGTACATTATACTTTGACATTGCCTCTGTTCAAACCATACTGCAATACAATATGCAAGAATGCCTCATTTAGAAAAAGTCACTAATATTTGTCTGGCAGTTAAAGTTGAAGATCCACAAGAAACAAAATACGAAAATGTTAATAAGCGTATAAAATGATTGATACTAAACGAATGACCTTTTAAATAATGCACAAATTTCTTAACTCATGGCAACAGCATGACCTCAATTTTGACATAAACACAAAGTAAGTGCACTATGAGAAAATTTACACTATCAATAACATTTCATGGATCCAAATGTTTTGAAGGGATTAGGAATTCTCAAATGCTTACTAGTAGATCAGAAGGTTAATGATTCTTCATGCAAAGACAATCAACTTGCATTTGTTATTAGTTAATGCCGACTGGCTTGTGCCACTGATCTCTTCTCTTTTTTCCCCTTAATTTATATCCTATCTCTCATTCAACAGACATTAGGAAGACAAAAAGAAAAAAATTTATAGCCAATGCAAAGTAGGTTTTTGTCTGAAACAATTTAAGAGCCAAAAAGCAAGGAAGTAAATAACAAAAGCAAATACAAACATATAAAACCAGGACCACAAGCAAATAAATAATAAATGAACATGCACCCACCACCCACACAAATAATTGTAATAATACAGGACTAAATTATATTGATCACAAACAACCTCAAAATTAAGCAGAAAATTTTATATACTGGAAATTGAAAGTGGAAGCAAATAAATTTTCAAGAAGCCTATAAATGATCAAGGTCCAATTGATCTTGCTTTTACAAGTAAAGGAGGATATGCATTTGGTGAGTGTGCAAATGATAAATATCAGCAAATAAGTTGGACCACCTAATTATTAACTGCCTTATACCCAATCACAATAAATTAGAACCTAGCATATTTGTATGACTCATCTTCTTTACCATAAAGCCTACTTCAAGGATCCAATTTTGAAGAGATTGCTTCTTCAATGACCAGATTTTGTTTGAGTCAGGCAAAAATCTAGTAGAAATAAAGCAAAAGATAAAAAGCCCCTATAGTTACTTTTACGAGCTAGAACTTCATTTCTTTTCAACGAGGGAACTAGATCTTCAATCCTTCAAAGGGGAATTACATGAATGCCTAATTTTCATGTGTCAAATTTCCATAGAAAATAGTTTATTTCACAGAAATTAAAATGATAAACAACATCCTAACTGGATAAATATCAACAAGCAAATTCCCATGGTTTCAATGCTCAAGTTTTCACACTTATATCAAAATAAAATACCTTCTCTCTCATCCGTGAGCTCCAGGTCTCCAAATAAGCCCCTTTGCCATCACCTTTTGATGACCCAGAAGTTTGGTTTGCTTGTGGGTTTAGGAGTGGCTCCCGATTCCTCCCAGCAGCAGTATAATCATCCTCAATGTCATAATCTGTTTTCCGAGTAGAAACCATGGCTCGCAGGATCATTGCTAGTAGTAAAGATAATGCCTGAAACAATATTAACATCAATTTCTTCCTTCAAACTCCATCTTTGTGTACTATCATTAAACATTGTGAGGCCATGTCCACAGTTAGTAATGACTTCATATGTTTCTTTTAATAAAAAATGTAAAACTCTACTTATTTACAACCAAAACCCCACTTAAACAAAGCCTTAAAAACCCAAAATATTGCACCCTTGTAGATCAGCTCATCCTCCAGAGCATAGAAGTGATTCCTAATTTATGTTTAGGCTTTTACCTGAACAAGAATATTAATCATTGAACTGCGGCAATTCATACAAATACATGCACACACACACACCTGCAGCACAAAACTTTACTTGGGCTCTTTATACCAAACATTTATATTTTCAGCAGATTTCAAAAGGAAATTTTTATACCTGGGAGCTATCAATAAAGAGTATCCAGTTCAATATCTAAAAGTCATTTTTTAGTGGCATATGTATTCATTACTGCTTAAGTTGATTGCCCAAAATCAAGGTCTATTATGAAACCTTTTTTTGCTTTTGGCTTTTTTTTTTTTTTTTTTGATAGATAAGAAGAAAAATATATTAAAAAAGGCCACCAGAAAAGCAATCCACAGTATATAGAACATTTACACCCACCACCAAAAGGCACAACCAAAAGCCAAAGCTACAAAACAAGAAAGGCTTAAGCAACACCACCCTCAACAAGATCCCAGTCAATTGAAAAAATTGAAAAGAGTAGAAGGAACATCATCTATAAACAACTTCATTTCTGACCAAAGAAGACAAACAAAAGAACTTTTTAGACTTTGGATTGAAAGTTGATTCCCATCAAAGGCAATTTTATTCCTTGCCTTCCAAATTGTCCAAAATAAGCATAACAAACCAGCTCTCCAAACCTTCTTGCACTTTTTGCCCACAAACGAACCATGCCAACCTATAAGTGTCACTCTAAACAACGAGGGTAGCACCTAAGACACCCTGAAAAGGGGCAAATAGCAACACCCACAAAACCCTTGTCTTTACACAATGGACAAGGAGATGGCTTGTGGATTCTTCCTCAATATGGCACAAAAAACATTTATTTGCCAAAGATCTTCCTCTTTTCTTGATCTAAAGTTAAAACTTTTTCCCATGTTGCCTCCCAAGCAAAGAAACTGACTTTAGGTTGCATCCATGCCTTCCATATGATGCTCTATGGGAAAGAACTCGATATCCCCAACTCCAAAGCAGTATAGAGCAACTTCATTGTGAACTTGTCGTTCTTTGTCTCTATCCAAAACACCCTATCTTCCTCATCCCTATACATCCTCAACCCATGCAAGTGTGACAAAAACCTCTCCACACTTCTCATCTCCCAATCATTGAAAGGTTTAGAGAAACAAGGGCTAAACCCCCCCCCCCCTCTCCTCCTTTCCCCTCTTTTTTTCTTGAATAGAAGAATCCCAAACATCTTCCACCCACACCTCCTTAGAAACTACTAAGGTAAATAAGGATGGGAAAGAGCTACCCAAAGAAGCAATTCCAACACCACTTATCCTTCCAAAATTTGACCCTCCACCCACTACCCACCAAGAAGGAGATCCTACTGCTTATAAGACCTTCCTTATGGCTTTCCAAAAACCAACACCAGACCCCTCCCTCACCTCCCTGGAATACCAGCCCTCTTCTTTTTCTCCATACTTCCCACTGATAACTCGATTCCAGAGGGTCCCTTTTCAATCACATAGCGCCAATTCCACTTGCTCAAAAGAGCCTTATTGAGTATGAAGAGAAGCTTCACACCTAAACCCCCTTTCCTTTTGTCTAGGCAAACAGTATCCCATCTCACTATATGTGGTTTATGCTCAAGAGCCCCACCACCCCAAAGGAAGTCTACTAATTTACTTTATGTCTCTATTATGAAACTATTTCAAGAAAGATGAGGTTGAAAGCATTCATGACCATGTTTGATGAACTAAAAGTTGACATTGCCCATAGTTCAATGGAGTAGCACACATCACAGACTTCTTGCAAAAAATAAATTCCACTATGCAATATGCAGTATGCATTTTTTTTTTTGATAAGTAAATGGTAATAGTATAAAAGCACCAAAAGGGGTGCATCAAAGTACACATGGTGTATACAATGGTTGCCAAAGAGTGCCAAAAAGGATAAAGAAAATAAAAATACTCCCTCCCTCAATCTGACCCCAACCAATCAATAGAATCGACTAAGGACATAGTTGTATTTTCTATAAACAAATTAGACCAAGATAACAAGTTGCACAAAAACAAGAATTTCAGCCTTTGAACAAAGAATTCCACACTCTTGAAATATCTTCTCCATTTTTCTTTCCATATTGTTCAAAAATGACTTAAAAGCGCTGCTTTCCACACTTGTTTCTGCTTTCTTCCAATAAAAGAATCATGTCAGCTTAAAAGGGTCTCAGTTAGAATGGATCATCCAATACACCCCAAACACGGAGAACAAGAGCGCCCACAATGCCCTTGTCTTTCCACAATGCAAGAGGATATGATCAATTGACTCCTCATAAGCATCTTGGCTAAAGACTAACCCTTCATTTGTAGTTGGTCTAAAGTCAAAATTTTCCCCCTTTGATGCCTCCCAAGTAAATAAGCTTACCTTTGGAAGAACCCACACATTCCACACTACACTTGATGGGAAAGGCTTTACCCTTCCCACCTCAAGGATAGAATAAAGGGACTTAACTAAGAAGGGTCCTCTCTTTGCCACCACCTAATACACCTTGTCCTCCCTTTCCACATCCACCACCTTATCTTGAAGCCTTGACACAAAGCACTCCATAGTCTCAATCTCCCAGTCATTGAGAGGTTTAGAGAAATTAGGAATCCAAACACCCCTCTCATTAGAGTGCATCCACAAGTCTGTCACCCAAGCCTCTTTAGAGCTAGCTAGGGCAAATAAGAAGGGGAACGAGACACACACAAGCTCATCACCACACCATTTGTCCTTCCAAAACTTAATCCTTCTCCCATTGCCCACTATGAAGGAAATTCGATAAGAAACTAATTCCCACAAATTCCTTATAGCCTTCCATAACCTAACATCATAGTTGCTCCTCACTTAGAGCACTAATCCCCTTCCATTTCTTCATATTTACCACAAATAATTTCTCTCCAGAAGACATCCCTTTCTGTAACAAAGCGTCAATTCCACTTGCAAAGGAGGGCCTTATTTAGCGAGTGAAGGCGTCTAATTCCAAGACCCCCCTTTCTCTTGTCTGAACAAACAATAGCCCACTTCACTAAATGAGACTTACTCTCTATAGAGCTACCTCCCTAAACAAAATCCCTTTGAATTTTCTCCAACCTTTAACAAACTCTCCTCAACATCCGAAGCAAAGACATAAAGTAAATCGACAAGCTAGCTAACGTACTCTTGACCAACGTTAACCTCCCCCCTTAAGAAATATGTTGTCTTTTCCACATTGCCAATCTCTTTTGGAACTTTTCTTCAACCCCATCCCAAGCCACCACAGAATAATAAGCAACTCCTAGCAGGAGCCCTAAATAAGTGGTCGGGAGTACACCCACTTTGCAACCATCTTAAAAGCTAACTCCTTCACATTCAACACCCTTCCAATTGGAATGAGGTCACTCTTAGCTAAGTTAATTGTCAAACCCAAAATGGCCTTAAACCACATAAGCAACCAATTCAAGTAAGTCATTTAGTTAGATGTGGCCTCAGAAAACACCAAAGCATCATCGGCTAACAAAAGATGGGAAACCTCCAAACCCTCTCCATTTCTACCGAACACTTTGAAACCAAACAAATAACTGCCCTCCCGTACCCTTCTAAGGAGGCAACTAAGTGCCTCCATGGCTAGTATAAACAAATACGGTGAGAGGGGATCTCCTTGTCTTAATCCCTTAGAACTCTAAAAAAACCCTGACAGAGTATCATTCACGAACATTGAGAACCTTGATGTTGAGATGAACCAACCGATCCAATTGATCCACCTTCACCCAAAGCCCATTTTTTCTAACACCTCAAGTAAAAAATTCCAATCAACATGGTCAAAAGCCTTCTCAATATCAAGCTTGCAAAAAACCCCCGATCTATTGCTTCTCAGCATCATGTCAATTGTTTCATTTGCTATAAGCACTGCATCAAGAATTCGTCTACCTTCCACAAATGCATTCTGTAATTTGGAGACCATTTTGCCCACCAATTTTTTTTTAACCTATTAGTCAACACTTTAACCAACAACTTGTAAAGGCTGCTCACCAAACTTAGTGGCAAATGTTCTAAGTAGGCTGATGATCAGAGCAGAGGAAACTAGGCTAACTGCGGGGTTTTTTGTGGGGAGGGATAGGACAAGAGTGTCTTTGTTACAGTTTGCAGATGGCACCATCTTTTTCTCTAAAGCCTCTCTGGAACATCTTCAAAACCTCAAGATTATCCTTCTGGTTTTTGGGCAAGTATCTAGTTTAAAAATCAACTTAGAAAAAAGCACCATTTCAGGTATTAACATTAGGCAGGAGTTGTTGTCTAGTTTGGCCTTGGTTTTTGACTGCAGAGTGTCAGAGTGGCCTTTGTCTTATCTAGGCCTTCCTTTAGGAGGGAACCCTAAGACAATAGGCTTTTGGGATCCGGTGGTTGAGAGAATTTTGAGGAGATTGGATGGTTGGAAAAAGGTCTTTTTGTCTTTGGGAGGGAGGATTACTTTAATTTAGTCTTGTTTGTATCACATACCTAGCTACTTCCTCTCCCTCTTTAAAATCTCAACTTCAATTGCCTCAAAGATTGAGAAGATGCAAAGGGATTTTCTCTGGTCTGGGGCGGGGGGAGGAAAGAAAGATTATCTCATCAGATGCGATGTTGTTACTAGACCAAAAGAGTTGAGAGGTTTGGGTTTTGGAAAGACTTCTATGAGAAATATAGCTCTCTTAGGGAAATGGCTTTGGAAGTTCCTTAGAGAAAGGAGTGGCCTTTGGCATAAGGTTATTGCGAGTATATATGGGACACATCCTAATGGATGGGACGCCAACATGGTGGTTAGATGGTCACACAGATGTCCTTGGAAGGCTATTGCTCAAGTTTTCCAGGATTTTTCCCCTTTTGTCCGC
This sequence comes from Vitis rotundifolia, assembly GCA_030254885.1. Lineage (NCBI taxonomy): Eukaryota > Viridiplantae > Streptophyta > Magnoliopsida > Vitales > Vitaceae > Vitis > Vitis rotundifolia. The sequence goes on from CM058157.1 coordinate 7,665,290, forward strand.
CTAGTGGTGGGCAATGGGGAGAGAATTCGTTTTTGGGAAGATCCTTAGTGGGGAAACCAAACTTTGTGTTCTCGATTTGCTGATCTTTATAGAGTTACTTCTGTGAAAAACCTCAATGTTTCAAATGTCCTTGGTAATTCCTTTCCACTATCTTGGAATTTTAATTTTCGTCGCAATCTTATTGATTCAGAAATTGATCTCCTTCATAGATTAATGTCCTCCCTTAATTCAGTGCGTCTCGCTCCCTCTTTGGCAGATTCAAGAGTGTGGTCTTTGTCTTTGTCAGGCTTGTTTTCTGTGAAATCTTTTTTCGTGGCCTTGTCAAAAGTCTCTAATCCTATCTTGTTCCTTCCGGCCAAGTTTTTGTGGAGTTCAAAAGCCCCCTCAAAGGTTAAGGCCTTCGCTTGGTTAGTAGCGCATGGGAAGGTAAACACCAATGACAAGTTGCAATTGAGAAGACCCTACAAATCCCTTTGTCCTCAATGGTGCATTCTTTGCAAAGGAAATGGAGAGTCAATTGACCACCTTTTTCTTCATTGTCCAGTTACATTTGGACTTTGGCACAAGTTGTTCAATCTAGCAGGGTTGGTTTGGGTCCCTCCAAGGAGTTTTGAGGACATGTTGGTAATTGCTTTTAAAGGCTTGGGAAACTCATTAAGAGGCAAGACACTTTGGCAAATTGCGTGTCTTACTTTGGTTTGGTTGGTGTAGTAAGAGAGAAACAATAGGATCTTAAGGAGAAAGGAAGAGATCTTATGGGATTTGATTTTATTCTATTCCTCTCTTTGGGATTCTTGTACTGCAGCTTTTAGAGGAGTTTCTCTAAGTGTTTTACAGTTCAACTGGACTGCGGTGTGCGCGTCAAAAGTTTGAGTTCGTTGGGGATTCTCTTTGTTTTTAGATTCCTATTGTTGGGTGTTTCCTCTTTTGATCAGTTTGTGTAGGAAGGACCTCTCATCCTTCCCTTGGTTTCTTCTCTTTCTCCTGTATTTCTTTTTTCTCCTGTATCTTTTCTTCTATCAATATATTTTTCTTCGTTTCTGATAAAAAAAAAAAACTTATTGGCTTGAAATCCTTTAAATCTTTAGCTCCTCCTTTTCTTGGCAACAATACCAAAAATGTAGCATTGAGGCTTTTCACAAAATCTGCTCATGAAATTCCTTAAAGAAACCCAAAACCTCTTCCTTAACAAAATCCCAGCAACACTACCAAAAAGCTATAAAGAATCCACCTAGCCCTGATGCTTTATTCCCATTAAACTCTGACAAGGCATTGCACACCTCCTCTCAAAAACCTCCTCTCAAAACGGTTCCTCTAGCTTTGTTCCTTTTTGTACAATTTACTTCTTCAATATCTAGTCAATTGATTAACACATTATGATTTTTTATGAGTAAAAAATAATTCAATAATTATACAAAAGAACCAACCTGTACAAAAGCAGTCATGATTCCCTTTCAAAATTTACAAAATATGACTCAAATCCACATACTTTTGAGTCCTAATTGGTGAAACCTCAAGTCTAGATTAAGATTGATGAAATAGGATGATGTGTAAATGAGTAAAAGAGTAGGATTCCTAATGTCCTTTTGGAGGTACTACGGGGAGAAGGATAAATATTTGGACTACAACGTACCTGAATTGAGACCACAGTTATGCCAACCCACTTACAAATATCAATATTGTCTTCAATGAAAGAACGAAAGTTTTCAAGTTCTCCAGTTGGGTCAAATGGAAGATCCTGAAGTCATGATAGAAACAAAGTTTATGAAAAACGATATGCACATAGGGTGAAAGGTGCCAGACACTCATATGAAAGTAGATTTATTTATGACCTTCACAAATATAATCGGCTCACCTTTTCCCAACGATGATCGAAAGCAACAAATGCTATCAAACCCGCTTCAAGTAAAATGAGTAAGACTGTGAGCAAAGTATACTAACATTTTATAAGGTTAAGGAAAGATGCACAGAGAGATAGAATTGAATGCAGACAAAATTAATCCAAAAATAAAGTAATTAAACAAAATGTGCAAAATGGACAGAGTGGATGGATTACAAATTCAAGTGCCAATTATGATTCCCTTTTTCTTTCTCTTCAATAGTTCTTTTTTTATTTTATTTTATTTTATTTTATTGTTTTGGTTTTTTGTTTTTGTTTTTTGTGGTTTGTTGGTTTCCAGTCTGTTACCAGTTGGGCAGCCTTTAAGGGCAGTTGGTTTTGGTTCTTTAGTTACAGGAGGTTAGTCACATAGACATTATATGACCAAAATTGAGGGACGGCAAAGTGGAGTAATAGGAAAGTAAGGGTTGACGAGAACGACTAGTCTACTGAAAGGGTTCAAATGAAGAATTCTGAGGATAGGCTTCTGAAATGGAGTGCTGATTCTGGAAAAAATCAATCATGTCAAATGATGATCTCTCAGGCCCATTTATAGGGTTTTTTTGTTCTAGGCAAAAGTCAACCAGGGGAAAAATTGTAGAGCAGTGAGATGATTCCAGATAGCTTTTTAAAGGGACCCTAGAACAGGAATTATAGATCACCCAAGATTGCCATCAAATAATATCTAAGATAATTAGTTCAACATCCAGACATGGACTCCTAACAATAACTCCACATAGTGATTCCAGTACAACTACAAGTAATGAATGCAGGCATCAACTATTGGCAGTGATTGCAACTACATGTAGTGACCATGGACAAAAATTGTAGGCAACAATTGCAGGCAGCAACTTCAAAGGATGTGATGATAATTCCCCCAAAGTGCCCACTTGTCCTATAACATTATCATCAATGTTGGCAAGGTTGCACCCTTTGATTATTAGCCAAAAACAACAGTTTGATGGCTTTCAACAATTTATAAGAGTTGTCAACAGAGGGGTTTGAACCAGAAATTTTAGCTCCCCTTAAAAAGATGATGGAGAGAAAGGAATCAAAGATCCAAACTAGTGAAAAGAGGAAGACGAAAAACTGTTCAAGATTCGAAAGAGAACCAAGGAGGTTTGGATGCTTTGTAAATTACAAGATACAAAAAGGTAAAGGGTTGAGAATGACAAGAAAGACTAAGAGCTGGCTACAGTGTGCTGATGAAGTTAAGAATAATTTCATGGAATGTGAGAGGAGAAACTGACAGTGAAAGAGGAAGGTTATAAAGTCCCTCATTTGATCACAAAGTATAGGCCTAATGTGTTTACAAGAAACAAAAATTCAGAATGTGTAGGTAGAGATATTGAGGAGCTTAAGATTGGGAAGATTTTTAGATTGGGAGGAGTGTTGGTCTTTTGGGACAAGAGGGTGTTGGAGCTTGATGGCATGAAGATGGGGGGATTTTCTATCACTATGCATTTTTTGAACAATTTGAAGGAAAGGAATCAAAGAGGAAAATAAGCAACAATCGGTTCAAGCGCTAAACTGCTCTTTCCTTAGCAATCTTGGGTCATGGGTAGCTTATACATAGAAGAAGCCAGTGTTGTCATAAGTAATAGATGATATCAAGGCGATAAGATTCCTTTTAACCTAGGACAAAAGGCAAAAAACAAAATGATAGCCTGATTATAGTAAGGCAATAAAACACATACATATATTTACCTACTCAATACTTAACCCATATAAGGCTCTTCTTCAAAAATCAATACTATTAATTTTTTAATCCCTCATAATGTCTCATAAAATTAACAAAATAATAATAATCATTCAAAGTGTTAAATATTATACCCTACATCATTAGAAACATCATATTGTTTATAGATATTCATCCTATTTAAATTCATATTCTGATTTTTCAGACATTTAAAATCAAAATAAAAAACAAAAAAAAAAAGAATGAACATCCTATAGAAGCTTTGGGCATTATCATCATAGTTATCATTGAAATTAAAATTGTCATTACTTCCATCAAAACTAGATTGATAGTCCTCCATTTCATTATCTCTATGATTAATAATATAATATTTCATCTTGTATTTTGTTTAATCCAATGTTGGATTGAATGAAATTATAATCTAAGTATGTTTAATCTTAACTCATGGTCAAAGGCAACCGCCTCTATGCCATGCGTCTATCCCAAGGCGATTACCTAGGTGTTGCCTCTTTGAAGCCACCTTGTCTGGCTCTTCAAGAAAGCAACTTTTATCTGCCCCGCCTAGCTTGATGGCCTAGGAGGCTGCCTTTAATCTAGGAGAAGCCCCAATGCCTTTAATTGATTTTTTAGCTTGAGTGGGATCTAGCGAAAAGAGGGAGTTTTTTTGTGTTCTCTCTTTTTGGCGATGCCTTTTTGTACCTATTGTATAAGTCTCATGTACCTTGGTATATAACTTTCTTTTTTTATATTTATTACATTTTTTTGCTTATGAAAAAGAAATGTTTTTGTTTTCTATGGTTCCAACTAAATAAAAATCTAAGATTCAAAATAACTTTCTTTGTATCAATTATCAGCACCCTGATAAAGCATGAGTAAAAAAACACCATGGAATTACAGTGTTAAGTTTCAAATATCAATAGAATAGTGTCATTCATCCCTTTTAAAAGTTATTTCATGAACAGCAGGATTCCTTGGCAAGTATAAGTTCTGCATGTGTGTATGTGCGCACGAGTCTGTGTATGAGAGAGAGATGTAGGTAGGATACAAAACAGAGGCAGCAGCCATTAATTGCCTCAGCCGCAATGTGACCAATGCAAGTAATACAACATACCACAATGCCCACACCCATAAATGAGTAGATGAACCTGCCACAAAAAAAGAAGCCCCAAATTAACACTTATATGGGTCCTCAAAAGCCGCCTACACTTCTCACCAGAATTCCCTTTCAAAACAAACAGAATCCCAATTGCATCGTGATAGCAAACAAGCACAATCTTCATAGTATAATTCAAAATTTTAAAATTAATCTATTCAATTACCAATTCAAACCCCAACTTCAATCAAAAGTAACACAGCTCCATTGAATTATGATATCACACAATCCTACAAGTGCAAATGGAACTTTAAATTTGAAGCATTTATAGATAATTCATAAATACCTAATTCAGAACCCTAACTCCAACCAAATAAAATAAAATTACCTACAAAACAAGAATAAATTCCAACTTACAGGACAAAATTCAAAAAATTTAAAATACCATGGAGCGGGAAGCTTGATGAACTGGAGTACGAGCCCGTTGTCATCGGACCCAGAAACCATATCAACCATATCAGCGGCGAAAGCCAAGGGATTGATCTCGTCATCAGGAACCCTAGTCGTATCCGACATCAAGAAAGGAAATTGAGAAGAATCCGGCGACGGCGCCGGAGGTGAAGGAACCGGAATTCGGTGGTTCCACTGATTGAGCATCCATAAGGAGTAGAAAATGATGGAGATTCCAATGAAGGTCTGGAGGAAATTGAGGACTTTGAGGAGGAATGCGAGGGAAGAGTGGCACCGGGTACGCATTGAAACTGGGTGGTTTTCTCCTGTGATTGGAGCGTGTGAAATTGAAACCTTAACCCTAACCCTAAACCTAATTCAGAGAAAGAATTGCATAGTTGTATCTCATCTCATTACAGAAAAGATCAAAAGAATTGAAACAAATCCAGAAAAGCTATACACTTTTTGCTTTTCCCTTTTGGTTTTTTGCTTTTTGTTTTGTTTTCTAATAATTTTTTTTTCTTAAATTTTGAAATGAGATGGTGGGATGAAATTGAAAATATAATGTTGGATGTTTTTGCTAAATAATTCTCCCTTATTTTCATAACAAATTTTGACCAAGTATGAAGCAATCCTTCCCATTTTTCTCCATCATGTGCAATACAAAACCTGCACAGCTATATTTCTCGTTCATTTTTAACACACTTTACAAAACAAAAACTAAAAAATAATTTAAATTTATTCATGAAAATCAATTTCTCTCTTATCAAACATGTTCTTAAAAATTAGAGGTATGTTTCACAAAAGTTTTCAAGATCTGTGTTTTTGATATTTTAAAATAAAAAATTAGAAAAACACGTTTGATAACTAAAAACTGTTTTTTATTTATGTTTGATGACAAAAAAAAAAAAAAATAATGTGTTTTTAGAAAAAAAAAAATGTTTTTCTCTTAATTTCTTTTAGAAGTGTTTTAAAAAATAATTATATAAATATGTAAAATGATTAAAAATAAGATACTACACATAAAAATTATTTTTAAAACATATTTAAAAATAGGTTAAAAATATTTTAGGTTTTTAAATAGAATTTTATTTAATAAAATATCAAGAACAATTTTAAAAAATTATTCTCAAACATTATTTTTTAGAACTATTTTCGAAAATTGTTAGCAAAGAGACCTAGAACACTTCTTCTTATTCTAACTAACACAAACTATGTTGTTGAGCATTTCTTGAGATAATCATTATTTTCTCTATTTTGTGTTTTCAATTTTTATTGTTTTGATTTTGGGTTATCTTAAGATAGAAATATGAATTTTTGTCCAATGAAGATGAATATTTTGAACATTTTCTTTTTGTTCTTTAATGCTATGTTTGGTTTCCAAAAAATTTGAGAGAAAATACAACGGAAAGAAAATAAAGAGGAAAAGTAAAAACAAAAAAAATAAAAAAACAAAAAAGTAAATGAACAAAAGTGAAGGAAAAAAAAAAAAGATTTAAAATAAATAAACTATTTTATATGCTACCTTAAACTTATTCACTTATTTTAACTTTTCAATATAAAGATTGAATAACTTGAAAATTTATAAGTTTCTAATTAATTTTAATTATATTTGATTTTTTTTATTTTTGTATTCTGTACAACTAAACATGAGAAAATAATTTCTCTTAACCATTTTTTCGTAGTAATTTATGGAACCAAACATAACCCAAGAAAATTGATTAGCTAAGAGCCATTGATCATGGGATTTGTAATAATTTTATATGATTTTAGGATTGATTGTTTGAATTTCTTGACAAGATTATATAATTATATCATTTTTCAAATATCCAAAAGATAATTAGTTAAAATTGGCATGTTTAAGAAAATTTATATCATTTGACATGACAAAAAAATTATAATTGAGTAACTAATGCATGATAAAAAGATAAAATTTTCATACAAAAATAAAATACAAATAATTTAAAAGATGGAATATGAAATTGTTAACAACGTTTTGATAGATGCAAAAAATCCTCTATGAAAAACAAAATGCGTAATCAAAACAATAAATACCTTGAAAATTTGTCAATAAAATGATGATGAAATTTTAATCAAAATAATAAGTATCAATCATTTTTCATGTGGCCTAACTATATTTGACATTTTCCTTGGTATTCACCTTAATTTCAAATGTGTATCATTCAATTGGGTCCTTAGTAATAGAATAAACTCATTGTTTCATTGAGCACCCTAAAAAACTTTTGGATCCTATCCCACTATTTCTAGGCAATGAAACAAATTGGCAAACCCAATGAACAAATTTATCTTTTTTGTATTATAGAACTTTCATAGTACTAAACTTGCTCTTCCAAAATTATGATCTTACCTTCAAATTAGACTTTAAATTAAATAAATAAAAAATAAAAAATAAATTAAAAATTAAAAGAAGAAGAAGCAAATATGAAATGAATGTCAATTGTAGGGTTAATATTAAAAAATTATTTAAAAATTGATTGTATAAAAATATAAGACATATTAGTCAAAATATAATTGATAATTAAGAAATTACAAAATAAATTTATGTTCATTCACTCTATCAAGGATTTGGTACAACTTTTTAATTGCTTGAAGTCATTTTTCAACTATTAAAAAAGTCTCACAAATTAAAATGGTTTTAAAGGTGGAAGATGTTTAGGGTTTAGAAGCATTTTTTTTGTAAAATTATAAAGAAAATGCTTTTGTAAAAGATTTTGTTATTGATAATTGTCTCACAATTTCAATTGTTGTGAAAGCTTTCATTACAAATTTGGTCATTGCAATTGATAATTGTCTTATATATATAAAATGAATAAATAAATATTGGAAATGGGCATAAGATTTAGATAAAAAGGTCATAATTGAAATTTAGTGAAGGCATCATTAAGAATTGTTCCATTTGGGCATTCTAAGGTGAAAAGATTATAAGTCATGACTTTTTTGAAATGAAAAACAAAAACCACCAAAAAATTTCTCATAACTTTCATTCAAAGAAATAAAATAAAAACTTTCAAACACCTTCAAATTTCATTTATGAAATATGAAGCAAAGATCTTAGTGAAAGAAAAAAAACACATTATTATTATTTTAAAAAAAACATTCCTAATTCTTAGGCAAAAAGAAAAAAGAAAAAAAAAAAAGACAAGTTAAAAGTATTAGAAAAAAGCACAAATTATTTTTTTTAAAAAGCACCATTCTAGCCAAAAGGGAAAACCTAAATCTCCCCAAAAGACAAAAATGAAAGAGAGAAAAAATACTCCCAGATCATAGCAAAAGATGAAGCTAAGACTAAAATAATGATAAAAGAAAATATGGATTACCTCAATGCTCCTCTCAAGGAAGAGTGGCTCGTTTATCTTTCTTGATATGTAACTCAAGATATAGCCAAAGAAAACTTGTGAAAAATAAGAATTAAAGAACACATTAATTAAACCAAGCATATGATTGCAAACAACAAAATCATATTGAAAAAATTAAAAATAAAATAGGGGAAAAAACAAATCATGTCTTGATCTATGATTCAAGCACCATAAGAAAAAAAATGAAAAAAAACATAAAGTTAGGTTGAAGACCATACCTTTGGAGGAAAAAGTCATATCATCATCGAGAGAGGTAGGTTGAAGACCATACCCTTAAAGAAAGAAGCCATGAGAGAGATCAAGGAAAGAGAGCCATGAAAGATTGAAGTGATGACTTTGAAGAGAAAAGCTATATGCTGAAGAGAGAAGTTGTGAGAGAGAAGAAAGGGACTCATGAGAGACAAAAATCGATTATTGTGATCTAACTGAATTGTAACTTGTAAGTTGCATCATTGGCACTTTAGTCTAATAGTGAACTATTATTTTTCAAAATTCGTGTGAAAAGACCCTCGTACCCATATTTTTGCTTTTTATTTATCTTTTAACTTCTTGTAAATTATTATAATCTCTTAGACTTAGAAGGGTAAATTATGAAACAACACCAAAATCCATGTCGAAATACTTTTACATTACATTTCTTATCTTTATATCTAATTACATATGAAAGTTGTTTGATTATGGGAAATACCTTGAGGGGGTGAATAAGCGTTTGAACCTTTTTAACCCAAAAATTAATATTTTCAATTATTTAATTCCCTTTTTAATTAAGGGAAGCCTAAAAACATTAATATAAGAAAGACAAGATTTTTTATGTGGAAAACCACCCACACAATGTGCGAAGGTAAAAAAACCATGGGTCAAAAACCTTAAATCACTAATCCACAATAAAAAAATATGCAATACATAATTTTACCTTACGAAAGCTATTCCTAAATATTACTTCCCAACACCTACATTGCACTTCACGTTGATGACTTGGCACCATGTGTGCTCCTAGTGGATCTATCCTTAATGTTTGAGGGGATGTAGATCTCCTTCTCAAGTTGGAGAATGCAAAGACAAACATTTTGACAGTTTATAGCTACAAGAAGGCTAATTAGGTTTTTCCAATATTCGCATCAAACTAAAAGCCTTTTTAAGCAAGGTGTTTATAGGATACAAATACCTAATGGACTAGGATTTTGAAACTAAATCCAATTACAATTATAAAATTAATCTAGTTATAATTGTAAAATTAATACAATTATACAAAATTGGAATTTTACCACAAGCAATTGAGTGGCCTTAATTTTTTTTTTTTCAAAAAAACATTTTAAAAACATTTTGTCTCAATTTTAAAAAACCTCTAGTCCACTATAAAGCCTTATATAATTCCTATTAGTCTTTCCTAAGCATTTCTATATTTACTTATATCATTTTAGTTGATCAGACAACTATCTTTAAGTCCTCAATGGAGAGTAAAATATATAATCTAAAAAAGTCCTTATGGACCCATATTTTTCACGTGTGTTCCAACTTGATGGCGAGACTCATTTTTTGGTGAAAAACTAATTTTTGTAGAAATTAGAGTTACCACTTATTTTATTTTAAGGAAAAACACAATAAAAAAGAAAACCCTAAAAATGACTCATCATTTTGGAAAGACAAGTATGAGAAAACCCAAATCTAAGTTAAAGAGTTAGGTTACCTATCGAGAAGATATAGTAATAAGCTATAACAATCCTCTAAGTTGTAAGGTAGGTCTCTACTAATTAAATCAATGTAATTATGACAATTGATTGATTAATCTATGGATACCAAGGATGAAGGAGTATATCGAAATGATAGTGAAAGCATAACCAAGAAATATTCAAACAAACCATACACATTCAATAATCAATAATCAAAGAGAGTGACGAACGTACCTTATTAGCATATTAAGTGCTTCCATAAAACAAAAGAGTTAGTTCACAATCAACAATTTTATAATATACACAATATACACTTCACTAAATTAATAGGCAAAAAAACAACATGATAAAAGTAAAACAATAAAAAAAAAAAGTAAGACAAATTAGATATGAGAATTAAACATATATCCTAATATAAACAAAAGAGATAAGGAAAGGAAGTGCACCTTAATAGCGTATAGTAGTGCTTTTATAGAGATGAGGTTAATTCATAAATAATGATAATAAACTAAAAAAAAAAAAAGAATCAAAGGCTAAACCCATATATATGTATAACATGTCTCAAATAAAAGAAATGAAAGATGATAAGGAATAAACTCAAGTGCAAGGTGCACTAATCATGTCTTCAAATTCAAAATTTACTAACACATATTTATCTATAAGAATCAATCCACATAAAATATCAAATGAATCATTTTAATCTAGAAAAAAGTCTAACTAATATGCATAATTCATTTATAATCTTAATCAATAATAAAAAAAAAAAGGCTCACAAGCATGTTCAAAAGTGATCAAATTATCAAAAACATATGAATTATTATTAATAGGGTAGAATAGTGGTTTTCACAAAATAAATTCCAAATAAATACCAAGAAAGGTTATTTTATCAAAATAAAAATTAGGTAACATCTTTAACAAGTCTAGATTAATATCCAAAAGGCCAAATTAAGTAATTATATTTCAATTAATATCAAATGTATTCACAAGTAGGTTACGTCACAGAAAAATCAGTAAGTAATCAAAACAGAAGACTCTACAAAATAAATCTAAAAAAAAAATATCTAGAGGTTGAATTTTATCATTAAAAAAGTTGGCCAACCTCTCCTATTTGTTTAGAATACAACCTAAAAAGCCAACTTAACTAGTTATGCTTCAATTAGTACTAGATTTCATAAAAAGCACAATCAGTCCAGAACAGAACATTTTTCCATAGCATGCAAGGATTAATTTATTTAATTAACTCAGAGATGCCCTTAAATCCTACAAAAATTCACATAACTCATTTAGTATGTCTATTTTTTTTCTATAAAAAATAATTAGAGGACAAGATCACACACATACCATAATTAAAATTAAATTAACATATCTCAACTCTAGAAGAATACCTGTGCAGTGGGTGCAAAAAGAAAAAAATCATAGCTTTCATTTTAGGAATCATTTCTTAATATTTTATGTATAAAAATTTTAGGAAGTCTAGATTAAGGAAAAAAATATATGAAGAAATTAAGAGGCCATTTAATAATTTAATTTTTCAAAACAAGACCGAGTGTAAAAAACTAAGTGAAAAATGAACCTTCTGAAAGATTGATTTATATCTTCAAATTGGTTATTTTTTATTCAAACAAAATTCTAAAATCAAATTCAAGAAATCTACAATGCTATGGAATAATTAGAAATTTTTTAAAGAGTTTCTAAATGGTTGGATTCCAATTTATAAGTTCAAAGGTATAGTAAACTATCAACAATGACAATAGAAAAACAATTTTTTTTGAAAATTTCATATGTAGGGATTCTTCAAATTGATCATAAAGATAATTTCAATCATGTATCAAACAATATTTAACACCAATCATTCACATGCTACTCATCAATAATTTTCAATCAAACTTTAATATATGATCATCAATGATTCTCTAAAACTATAAAAAAAATGCATATATCAAAAGATCAATAAGCTAATAGTCATCAACATGCAATCTCAAAAAATTCCTCTAACTCCATCAACATGTAAACATCAATGAATTTCAAGCATTCAACCTCAAATTACTTTCACTAAATTCTCAAGATACAATATCAAATAATTACCAAAATTCTTGAACATTCACAATATGTAAACATCAATGATTCTAAAACATTCAACATCAAGCGATCATAAAAAATCCAACACTCTGTGTGGCCTATACATCCACATCAAACCTAGTCTAATACATCCAAATCATGAAAATGAGAAGAAGTAGGAGAAGAAGAAGATATCGAAAATAAAATCAAGTTAGGAAATTAAATAATCTTACCTCAAGGTGTTTCCAAATCCGATTTTTGTCTTGATGTTCTTCAAGTTGGTGATGGTCTCTTAAGTTCTCTGTCTTTCTCAAGTTTTCCATAGCCGTCCTTGTTTCTTTCCAAGTTCTCTTAAAGTTCTCCTCAAATTCTCTTTCTCTAGAGAACCACTTATTTTCTTTCTTTTTCCTATTTCCCATTTTCTCTCTCTCTTCTCTTCCAAGCCACTACTAACCTACACCACTTTACCCATCTTCTAGCGAAATCCTAACTTACTCTCCTATTTCTTCCTATCCTACACTACTTCACCTCATTTCTAGAGAATTCCTAACTTACTCTCCAAGCTCTCCTTATCCTACACTACTTCACCACTGACCAAACTTCTTTATTGTACCAAAATACTTAGCCTTTTTATGTAGCAACTTTGGTCAAGAAAAACTAGAGAAAGAGTCACTACGACTTTTGTAGTATTACTAAATAAAAGAAATTAAATTAATAATAAAATGAATATTGATTTTAAATTCGATTGATTCAAGTTTGGGGTTTTCCACAATCCAACCAAGGGTATAGAAATTAGAGAAAATAAGGGTCTTTTAAGTAATATAATCTTAGGGTTTTGGGATCCTTGGCCGCTAGCGATCAAGTTGAGTTCTATAACTCAAAATTGCACCCGAAACCTAATTTTTCTTTTTTAAAACAGATTCCTAAAACCATCAAATGAATGAGATTGATTACCAATTTAAGATTTGGCTTTTTAACCCTTCCTACTCCTTATAGATTTGTTTAAGGGCAAATAACAATAGGGAAGACGAAGATAACTAATGATTAAGAATTACCAAGAATCACTAGTATCGAGTAATAACCTACCGTATCATTCCCTAAACGAACTCACAAGGATAGGATAAAAAAATGATAAATTGTCACCCAACCAATAATTAATCTCATTGTTATAATAATTTACTCATTGTCCCTATAGGTTTCCTAGCCCTTAGGTTTTCCTGCTTCAAGCCCCAAGTTGGCTCTTAGCCTCTCATGGGGGTGATGTCACATTCACAATCCATAATAGGGTAAAAATCCATAATTTGAATCAAAGAAACTAAAAACAATAAATTTAATAACGAAGAAAAAGAAAACAAACCAAAGTTCTCGTCTTCTTCCACCTTCAATGTCAAACTCTCTGGAAAAAAAATTCAAGATCCCCAAAACCTAGAATTGAGAGAGTTTATATGATACCATCAATTACCTAACATGTGGCACATTCTCATTGGCCACTTATTACAAAATAATTTCCTAAAAATGATTAAAAAATAATAAAATGGTGATTTCTAGTCGTGTGGGGTCCACTTAGGCCGGATGAAGTGCCCTAGATGCAATTCCCGAGGTAGAGAAGGCGAAACATCAAAGTGACAGTGGGTTAATTCGAAATTGGTGTCATTTCGAAGTCGATTTCAAATTCATAAGTTGAATAGATGCAATTCCCGAGGTAGAGGAGGTGAAACATCAAAGTGGCAGTGACAGTGGGTGAATTCGAAATTGGTGTCATTTCGAAGTGGATTTCGAATTCATAAGTTGGATTTCAAAGTCATAAGTTGGATTTCGAAGTCATTTCGAAATGACCCTCCAACTTGGTGCAGTTTTATTCAAATAGCCATAACTTCTTCATTTTATCTCCGATTTGCACACCGTTTGAAGCGTTGGACTCCTGAATTCCCAAGCTTCAAAATGATATATAGTATGTATACAATGGACTCCAGGAAGTTCTCTAAATTTGTCCTCAAAGTCAGAATATATAATACCATCAGATTTTTGAGTTCTAAATTTCCGTGTAGCTGAATCTTGCTTCATGCTTCATTTCCCATGCTTTCTTGCTTTCTTTCTTACTCCATAATGGTCATTTCTCATCTTTCAAACTCATGATATCCTCGTCTTGCCTTTCCTTATGGTCCATGAGTCTTGACTCACTTTTTTCCTCATTTAGCCATTTCTTGATCTTTCAAAATCTAAAGTGATTCAACTTGTACCATTTTCTTCCCTTGAACCTTAGATAAGTCTCTAAAGTATAAATTAAACTCATGGCTAGGGCCTTAGCATTGATTTAGGTCAAGTTGGGTGATTTGATTGTCCTTTGGTGCACAAATCATATAGAATATGTGCCATTAGAGCACATATTTTGGCTCCAATCAACCACCTTTCTAGAAAATTCTTAACTTACTCTCCAAACTCTCCCTATCCTACACTCAACCCACTAACCTACACATGACTCTCCTTAACCTTCACTCACACTTAATCTAATTCTAACTAAAACTCTCTCTAAGCTTCACTCAACCCACTAATCTACACACAACTCTCCCTAACCTATTCTAAGACTCTCTAGGCTAAACCAAACTCACTAAACTAATCTAACTTACTTTCTAATTAACTAAACCAAACTTAAGGAACTAATCTAAACTACTTCCAAACTAAACTAAACTCAAACTAAACTAAACTAAACTAAAAAAACTCTTTTAAACTAAACCTAAACTCAAAGAATACTTTTAAACTCTTCTAAACTAAAATAAATTCAAAATAAACAATAAGAGCTATTCTGAACTATTTCTAAACTAAACTAAACTAAACTCACAGAACTTTTCTAAACTACTTTTAAACTAAACCAAAACCACTAAACTAAATTCAAAGAGCTCTTCCAAACTACTTCTAAACTAAACCAAACTCAAACTAAACTACAAGAGCTCTTCCAAACTATTTCTAAACCAAACTAAACTAAACTCCAAGAATACTTCTAAGCTACTTTTAAACTAAACTTAGGGCCACTAAAATTGTGATATGGATCCACCTAATCCTTTTAGAATGTCTTTCAAAAAAAGTCCAAAAATAGTGATTGAAATAGTCACAATGGACCACCAATAAGAGCTTAGAAAGGATCGTAAGTGCACAATAGTGCAACAAAGGATGTAGGAAGGCAATCCCGGATGGAATGTGTCAAAATGACAAAATAAAGGGTCTAAAATAAGGCTAAATGTTAGGTTGTAATCAATGTTCTTAAAGCTAAATCTTCTAGTGAGTGATACTTTGATAGTGGCTAATCTAGACACATGACAAGTGATAAAACTTATTTCACTTCCCTTGAAAACTATAATGGTGACATTGTTACATTTGGAGATGGAAGCCTAGCTCATGTAAAAGGCAAATGTAGTATAACTATCCTTGGTTGTCCTAAACTAGATGGAGTTCTCTATGTTGAAGGACTTAAGGCAAACCTCCTAAGCATAGTCAAATGTGTGACAAAGACCATAGGGTGAATTTTTACCAAGATCTATGTGAAGTAGTCAATAAAGAGGGAAATATAGTCATCATAGGACATAAGACAGTGAATAACTGTTATGTGTAAATCCTAACTTTAGAACACCTCTTATGTATAGTAGGACAACGTACACTAGATCTTACAAAACTCTAGCATAGAAGGCTAGGTCACATTAACTATAGGAACCTTGTGCACTTAGTGAATACTGAAAAAGTTAGAGGTTTTCCTAAACTAAGTGGTGAACTTAAACCCATTTATGGTGAGTGCATGAAAGGTAAACAAACTAAGAGGTCAAACAAATAGGTTAAAGAGATAAGAACCACTAGACCTTTAGACCATTTTCATATGGATTTTATGGGTCCAATGCAGACTGAAAGTAAAGGTGGCAAGAGAGATGTCCTTGTAGTTGTGGATTTTTCAAGATACTCATTTGTGAGTTTTCTTAGGGAGAATCAGAGGCCATAGAACACTTGAAGTCTTTATTTAATAGAATACAAGTGGAGATAGGTCATTCACTTGTAAGGTTTAGGAGTGATAGGGGGCAAGAGTTTGATAATAAGGATATTAACCTCTTTTGCGAATCTAAAGGAATTAAACATGAGTTTTCAGTCCCTAGAACTCCTTAATAGAATAGAGTCGCTGAAGAAAATAATAGAGTATTACAAGAAATGGCTAGAGTGATGATTCATATGCATAACACCCCTATGAAATTTTGGGTAGACGCCATAAATACAACCTATTATAATTTCAATAGTATTTTTCTTAAGCCTGGAACAAAAAAGAAATCTTATGAATTGTGGATTGTGGAAAAAACCTAATTTTAAATATTTTAAGACCTTTGGCAGTGAGTGTTACATACTCAAGGATGGAGAAAGCCTTGGAAAATTTGATGTAGATGTTTTCCTAGACTATTCTACTACTAGTAAAGCCTATAAGGTTTATAATCAAAATTCACTGATTATCCAAAGGTCTTCTAATGTGGTTATAAATGATACTAAGTATGATCAAGATATAATTGAGAGTTAAATTTTAACACAAAAGTCAATTGGGGATAACCCTAAAGATTTGGAGATTACAAAAGATAACCCTAATGATATCCCAGAAAGAGACATTGAAGTTGTATTTCTAGATGACTCTCTTGAAGAAACAAGGAATAAGCATAGATCCAGAGTACCTAAGAACCACTTAATCTCAAATGTTATAGGTAATGTGAATGAACATGTGGTTACTAAGAGACAATCAAGATTAAATGAAATGAGTCTTGTATGCTATACTTCCCAGTTAGAGCCAAAGAATGTGGAAGAAGCTTTAGGCGATTAGTCTTGGACTACCGCACTCTAAGAAGAAGTAAATTTAATTCACTAGGAATGATGTTGGGTACTTAGTCCTTAGGCCTAAAGATAAACGTGTCATAAGTGCAAAATGGATCTTCAAGAACAAACAAAATGAAAATAAGGTCATTGTGAGAAACAAAGTAAGACTAGTTGTCTAAGGATACTAATAGATAAAGGGGATTGATTATGAAAAGACATCTGCACATTTGCACATGTAGCCATATTGGAATCAATTAGGATACTTTTGGCTATAACATGCTCCTTAAGGATAAAACTTTATCAAATGGATGTCAAGAGTGTTTTTCTAAATGAGATTTTGAGTGAAGAAGTTTATATTGAGCAACCTAAAGGATTCAAGGATCTAAAATTCCCCAATCATGTCTATAGGTTAAAGAAAGCCCTTTATGGACTAAAGTAAACCCCTAGAGCTTGGTATGAGAGGCTTACGACCTATCTTTTGGAGAAAAAGATTGAAAGAGGGGGAGTTGATAGAACTTTGTTTATTAATAGATCCAATGATGAATTGTTAGTAGCTCAAATTTATGTTGACTATATAGTTTTTAAAGCTACCTCTAGTCTCTTAGTTTTGCTGAGAAGATGAAGATTGAATTCAAAATGAGCATAGTAGGTGAACTAACCTTTTTTCTGGGATTGCAGATTAGACAATTAAAATATAGAATATTTCTTTCTCAATCCAAGTATGCTAGGGAGTTAGTTAAGAAATTCGGTCTAGAATCCATCAAACACTCTAGGAAAACTATGAGCACTACTACTAAGCTTAACAAGGATGCATTTGGAAATGATGTTGAGCAAAGACTTTATAGAAGTATGATAGGAAGCTTACCATACCTCACAGCGAGTCGCCTTGACATATCCCTTAGTGTTGGAGCTTGTGTTAGGTACTAAGCAAACCCCAAAGAATTACACTTAACAATTGTTAAAAGAATTATTTGTTATATAAATGAGACTATGGTTTGTGGTATCCCTATGATTTTTCTCTTATGATTGTTGGATATTCTGATATTGATTGGGTCGGAAATGTTGAGGATAGAAAAAACACATCTGGTGCTTGTTTTTTTATTAGTGATTGTCTTATGGCTTGGCTTAGTAAGAAACAAAATTTTATATCTTTATCTACTTTTGAAGTTGAGTATATTATTGCTGAAGCTATTGTACACAACTCCTATAGATGAAGAAAAGGCTAAAAGACTATGGATTTGAGCAAGGGACCATGAATATACATTGTGACAACTCTAATGCTATAAATATCTTAAAGAATCCTATTCTTGATTCTTGTACTAAACACATTGAAATTCGTCATCATTTTATTAGAGATCTTGTTGAAAAAAAGGTTGTCTCTTTAGAGTTTATCCCCATTGAACATCAATTGATAGATATTCTAACCAAACCTCTGGATTTTCTTAGGTTTGAATTCCTTAGAAAATCCTTAGGCATATGCCTAATCGACTGATCTTTATGAATTATAGGCCTTAAAGGTTTTGAGCATATTATTTATTTTCTATTTGTTACCTTTTTTTTTTTTTTTTTTTTTAATATTAGCTTAAGCATATGATTCTTGTTTATTTACTTGATATATTAGCATGATTTGTAATATTTCAAGTTTGTGAACAAGATAAATATACTATATCCAAAAGACTTGTTGTGGATTGAATTATAGATATTTGTTAATCACTATTGATGTATTTGATTCTTGATAGTTAAATGTCTTTGTATATTGGAATTTTAACTTTAGTTACATCTTGTGCTTGATCAAGAGGGAAACTTCTTAAGTTTAACTCATAACGCAGACTTTGATTTCTTTGGAAGGATCTGGTGTCATGTTCAAATCGTATTATTCACATACCTTGTTTGACTATGATCATTATAATTGTTTCCTAAAGTGAGTCAGTGCAAAATTTTGAATCATTGGTTAAGTATGACTCTCATACTCTTTCCAAGATTCATGATCTCAACTATAAATTGTTCATTTGCAACATTTGGAAACACCCCCAAAGTGGATACAAAGGTAACCATGAATGAAAACAAAATGAAAAACCAATATTGATCATGATGTACAATGCCTCCACTTTCAAAAGAAAAAGAAAAAAGATATCAAATTAAGGATTTGTCAAGTTATGTTGAATGTATATCAACGAAGCTGTGTTAAACAGAAATATGGTGATCTTAGATCAAAATGATTGGATGTGTATTTTAATTTGACCAAAGACATGATTGGATCTTTTCTAAGTAATCAATTTTGAAATATAAAACTAGACAGTAAGTTGTATTCCCTTAAAAATCAATAGTTATGTTTCTATATTGGCTCTCTTATACGTTGATGGTATACATTGGGTTTCGAAACTAAGATTATGACTAACTATGATCTTTGAGCTTGAAACCTCATTCTTGAAGGATTGATGTATGATATCTAAAGTAACTTGATTTATTACTAATTGAACTAATCTTGAAAGTTCTTGAACATGATGATCTACCTAAGTTGTTTGTTGGTGTGCTTCTTACATCATCTTTCACATATTTCAAATTAATTATACTTAGATTCCTAGTTCCCTTGGCTTGCTTGCCTTTTTTTTCTTGAATTGGCTTAAAGGTTCAAGCTCTTAAGCGCTGCTCTCAGCACTCAAGGATTGTAAGTTTTAGCCAACATTGCTTCGAGCGTTCATGACGCTTGAGGATTGATTTCATTCAGTGGTCTTATAGACTATTTAAGCCATCTAGCACACTGTTTCTTTCAAACATTCTTATTTCTCTTCAAGCACTCTGAGTTGTCGTTTCTTTGCCTTTCGAGGCCAATTCGCTTTATATTTTCTATTTTTGTTCGCATGGTATTATTTTATGTGTTGTGTTTAGTATTCCTAGTAGTTTAGTCTTCTTTCATAGTTTTTCTCATTTCTAGTGTCTTTTCATATTCTTCCTTACTTATGGTAAGTCATAGGCGTCTACGAGAGGTGACCCCTCGTAGGTCACCCGAGTCCATTCAAGGCATTGCGCTTCAGGGTTCTTTCAACCTTATTGCTTTACCAGTGTAGCGTTTCCACTGTCAAGAGTCTTGAGATTGGTATTATGCATCTTTCCACCCCTGACACATCGAGGTCAAGCAAGTCATCGATCCTTTAACATTCCAGGACACTCATATCCCTACCATTTTTTAAGAGAGAGGTTAAGAGTCTTTGTTTTCCCTTCAGGGGACCTACTATCCTCACCTTGTTCGCATGTTCTATGCAAACATTCATTTAGTTATGGTCGGAGTCACCTTTCGAGTGACAATGTATGGCCAATCCTCCCTCGTCTCTTTTCGCTTTATCAGATGTGTACTCAACATGCCTAGATTAGATGCCTGTGTGCTTTCATTCTCTTTGGAGATTCAGGCTCTCACTAAGGAGAGCTTGCAACCATCCTAACTACCATCTTCAGTGCCCATCGAGCCCTTCCTTCATACATATCTATTGTTGGCTTCTCTAAGCCAGCATGAATCAATTCCATGTGTTTCACTTATTCTTTCTACCTCTTTACCCATAGTACCAAGATCCGACGATCAACTACTCGTTTCATTCGTGTCATTCTCACTAGCCAACAATTCAATATTGGCTAAGTCATTCTTGATACTACCACTCCATACCGTGATCCTTCCATATCCTTGAGGATGTTAGTTATGAGATCGGCGATACCGAGAAGGTAGATGCTTCTCATACTCTATTAGATGAAAGTTCCTGGGCCAAGCACTATAGCCATGTGTATGGTCCCATGGCTTTTCCTACTCCCTATGGCCTACTAGACATAACATTAGCACAACAAGCAACTAAAGAGGCTATCATTGAGGAGGAAGATATCTGAGTGATGGAACAAGATGCTCCCGCTCCCAAAAACGACTTTCCCAAGCTCGATCCGAGGACTCACTCAAGTCATGGTCATGCCAAATCTTCTAAAGCTTCTCGCGGCACATTGATTTCTACTAACTCGACTCCTAAAGAGCTTATAGACTATGTGGAGAACATTCACCAAAGGTTGGACTTACAGGACATTCAACTCCGTGAGATCCAAGGTAAGTTGACCTATATTATCTCATGGATCCATTCGTAGAGTGCCTTGAGCTTCTTCCTTTCTCTTCCTTTTCTTGATGCTTAAATTTTGTGTTATGTTTGTTTTGTATATTTGATCTAGATTTGTTTATTTTCTACATGTCTTATGCATCTAGAATCATTTTTTTGATACACACACACACACACACACACACATATATATATATGATGCTCATATTTCTCTTTGTCTCCATATTTATGATTCATTTACTTTCCCATTTTTGTGACAAAAAAATGGGAGATCATTGAATATTTTAATTTCACTTAAATAGGGGAAGAAAAGAGGAGCATAGGCATAGGTATAGAGATATTTGAGACACAAATAAAGAAACCCCTTGACATTCAAGAGGAGTTAAGATTTTTCAATCCTTTTATTCATTTAATTATTAAGGGAAATTAATTGAAGTATTGAATGAAATGAAACTTGAGACACTGGAGAAAACTAAATCAACTTTTGAAACTATAACTTAGAAGGTTTAGAGAAATACCTAACACAGATGTTTCTTGCAAGATATTTCTATTTGAGTTGTCTATCGATCTCTCTAGAACTATTCTGAGTCACATAAGCTTCTTTATATGGTTTTCACTACTTATTTTCTGATTGGAGATAGACCTCTAGGCATCATAGTTGATCTATTGTGTCTTATCAAGCTTTTGTCATGTATGATTTATTTGCATACATTTATATTTCTCTTGAGCTTTGCCTCATACCTTGGTGTCGCTATAAGGATCTGTTCCTTTTACATGTTTTTCACAATGCATCAAGCAAAATATCCAATTATCCTGTTTTACTTTCTTGATAATATCTTATCCCATATACTGTTTTACCTTTGGTATAGTTTTTGTATGTGTGCAGATTACAGGATTGGAAGATAAGTACTACAAGGTGATGGAAAACATTTCCTTAGTTTAGTTTTAATTGAACATTAATGTGTGTTATGTAAACTCCATTATGAGAGTTCAAGTGGGTTTATGTAATGATGTTTTGTCTTAAAATCGCCAAATGGGGAGATTGTTAGGATATTGAGTTTTGTTTATATGTTGGTAATTTTGTTTTTTGTAATGTTCGATCATAGAAATCTTTTTAAATAGTGACTTACTCTCCACTAACGATCAAGGATTGTTGTTAGGAAGTCACAGTATGTCTAAAAAGGTTTGACTTGTGGTATATTAGCCTCTTACAAAGTATAAAGAGATTTAGTACATTTTTCTCAAGTTAAAATAATTTTTTTTATTGATTTTTTAAAAGAGAAAAGGACCGTTCAAGCAGTTAGCACCGTTCAAATTATAAAATCACTCAAGCAATCATACTTGTTCTATTGAGAATTTTTCATGCAAATCAAATTTAGAACTCTTCCAAACCTGAATCTCTTAAGCTTAGTTGCCTATAAATACCTCATTATAACCCATTGAAGAGTAAGAGATCGAAAAGTGATTGATAGGAGATCACTTATTATCTACGAAGGGTTTCCTAGAGAGAAAGCCTAAAAGTGTCGCATCATTCCCAATCTCTCATTTAAGGATTATATATTTAAATATTGGTTTAAAGACCTTCATCCCTTCGGCGAGGCTAAAGTGATCTAGTGGAGCAATTAAGGGTTGTTGCGTCGTGGACGTGAATCAAGTTGTAGGTACTAGAAAGTAAGTTTTTAGGGTAAAACAGTCAGGTAAATCTGTGTAACTTGATTTTGTATGGTAGATTTAGATTAGTAGGTCTTAGACCTCATCATTTTTTATCTCCATAGTTAATGTGAGGGTTTTCCACGTAAAAAATATTGTGTCTCACTATTTATATTTTTTATATTTGATACTCTATTTGAATTGCCTATAATTGATAGAATTAACTATCCCTAACATCTCATATGATGTCCCAAAATATAAAAATCATATTTTTATATACTTAAAGATTTTAAGTATAACTCATTCAGTTATTTATAGTATCTCTAATATCTCTTGGGGTAAAAAAAATTGGGTATAACATATAAATCCTTATTGAAAATTTTTAATTCACTCATTCACCCCGTCTAGGTGTTCCCTATTGGACTTTCGATTTTTGAGTTCTTGATTTCTTTTTTTATTTTTGGTTATTTTTTAGATTTTTTGTAAGAAAGTTTTTGTAATAAATTTTATTATATTTTCCCTCATTTTCCTTCATTTTCTCACTAGCTAAATATGTTGTGTAAAATAGATCTCACAAACATGAGTAGCTAGATTTCATTTTTCTCAAAGGAAGAAGGATATAAAGTCAATATCTATGGTGGATTAGTCACTTAAAGCTAAAATTGAATGGTAATTTTGATTGAATTAATTAATTGATAAATTTAGAAAAATTTCCTCTTTTTATTGCCTTAAATGAGAAATATAATAAAGTCTTGAATGATTCACCATATATTTATACTAGACTCAATGAGATCATGTAGTTTCATTATAGGATTTGTTGGAAGGAAATTAAAAATGAATAAGCTTAATTCTAAATAATTAATCAATACAATTAGGATTTCTAATTCGAAATTTAAGTTGATCTAGATTTAAAGCTAAATCAAATATCGATTTAAGTGAGATTTTAAGGTATTTAACCTAACTTAATGAATGGTAGATCATGTTGACCTTTTCACCATAGAAATTGATTTCTAATGAATTCAAAATCTAAAAACTTTTTCATTAATAGACTTTACTCTAATTTCAATCAACTTTATTTTTTCACTTACAATCGAATTTTCTCAAGTTTCACCTATTATTTTTATTATCTCATTATTTTCATCATTATCTCAATTCTCCCTGTTTTCATTTTTGATTGTCAAACACATTCACATCCTAGTGGGTAACACCTAAAATCACTATCTATCGTAACTTTTATTGAAAACCACTTTTCATCGGGCAAAAGTTACTTGAGCATAATTGAATTACAGTATAAATTTGATTTTGATATAACAAAAAAATTCAACGATCATTTAGGTTGCGCCTTACACCATGTGCATTAGGTGCGTCATGCCTTTTCAAAACCTATGGCTATCCATTGTTATGAATAGGTTAAATAGTTGATTTTTTTGACAAATCATATTTATTTTATTTGTTTTTGTTGACAGTCATTTAGATATTAGGCCTATGGGGCTAACGAGTGAAATGACCATCTGGCTCCTCGGCTCTGGTTCAAGATATGTGACAAAACTACAAGAAATGGACTAAAGTTTCTCCCTACATTAATGCACACTAGGACTTTGGGATGATGGTTGGTCACATGGGGTAACAGTTATTCAAACTAGGCCCCAAATATAATTTAATGGCCAAAAATGGCCACTTTGAACCAAAAGTCAGAAATTTTGTGGCAAATTTTCATCACTTTTGGGTGTCAACATAAAGGCCCTACATCACTTTCAGCTAATACTCATTTTGATGATCAATTGATAGAGAACTCACTTGAAAACGCTATTAGACTAATCCCAACCACAACATTTTCATAGATGATAAAAGGGAAGGAAACAAATCGGTCATCAGCTGTCAGAAGCATTTCAGAGATGAAACGAAAGGGAGACTCTTTCATGGGTGTTTCATGCATTCTTTTTCAGTACTGAACTGGTACTTGCAAGTTGTTATGTGGACGTAGAGCTAGAGCTCCACCGCCATCACAGACATGATCATCATTTAATCTACTAATGCTGTTAAGGATGGTACCCCATTTGAAACGTAGGGCTGCCATCTCATGGAGAGATAAAGAGAGAGAGCGAGAGAGAGAGAGAGAGAGAGAGGGAGAGGATGGTACCCCATTTAAAACGTAGGGCTGCCACCTTATGGAGAGATAGAGATACAGAGAGAGAGAGAGAGAGAGAGAGAGAGAGAGGGAGAGGATGGTACCCCATTTAAAACGTAGGGCTGCCACCTTATGGAGAGATAGAGATACAGATACAGAGAGAGAGAGAGAGAGAGAGAGCTAGTGTTTGTTGCATGAATGATGAAGCAATCTCAATTGGTTCTTAGTGTTTGCTTAGGAGAGAGAGAGAGAGCTCTGGGTTTCAGCTACCTTGGTGGCCATTTATGTTAGTCACATGGCATCTCAACTGGGAGTTTCTCAGCCAACCTCATAAATAAGCCCCCAAATAAATGAGGAAACCAAAACAATGAGATTGTAGGTACGGAAGGATGGTTGGTTATCACAATTCATTAGCAAAACCTCAATGATTAGTCTTGTCATTTATTGGAAATTCAAGTGATTATATCTTAAATGAGGCTTATCAACCAGTCATAGATGGAAACCCTTGTGGAGCACAAATCAAAAACCTTGTTTTAGTATCACTTTAATATAAATAAGCAAGAAGTAGACCATACATACCATGCATTAAAAAGTGGAACTTGGATAAAGCTACTATTAAATGAACAACATTAAGGGAAAAATTTATATTATAATTCTATAATTCTGTCACCATTAATCAACTGATGGAAGAATTGGAGTTCCACGCAGACCAAAGTCTAGACGCAAGTGGACTACATTTTTTTGGTGACATACCAAAAGGGGACAGTGGAAGAAGTCATTGATTCATTTGCAACTATACAGCTATTATATTCACGCTTTCTGAATATTGCTTAAATAGCAGTAGGTGTGTCATGAATCATCTGCAATTAAAGTGGGACAGCAATGTTTGTTAAAGGCCCTGAAACCTACCTATCTGCTTAAGGGAAGTATTATGAATGAATAATGACTTGGTTGAATCTTTGTCATTTCCCAGAAAAAGGAGCTGTCCACCATTGCCTTCTACGTACACACCCAATCAGTATATTTCAACACAAACCTTGAACCCCATCTGACCCTCAAAAATGGAAAAAGAAAATGTGAGGAAGATGAGGAAAAAGAAAAAAGAAAAGAAAATACATGCACACATTTGATTCTATTATATTTTTCCTTCACTTTTTGTTCTAACTTGTATCAATTTCTGATAGCAAGATGTTTCTTAATGCATAAACTTTCTCCAAGATCTAATTTTGTTCTATAGTTGATGTAATGTATGTATGTATTACTTGCTCCTATTTCTGAACGATTTTAGTTGGTAGCAAAGGACCAAATGTTTTTGGGTTGGCAAAAATTTGCCCAAAAAAGGAATAAATGCATAGATTTTCGCTATCATTTTCCGTATTGTTAACCGGTTTCCAACTAATATGAAGGACTGTAGTGTGGTTGACTGCCTTCATCGCAACTCAAATAAAAAGTCAGGTCAAGTTTTACAGGATCTGCAACTCGTCGGCAGTCACAAACCCTCCTTAACCCATCTCATTGCCAGCTAAAATATAAGGCTTATAGCTAAGAATATGCCTTGAGACTCAGAGAAATAAGGACATGAGAAGAAAAAGGACTAACTGCCAACCATAACAATAAATTCTGAAAAGAACGTGGATGAATCTGTGAGGCTCATCACATCTACTTAGTGTAAGGGTCCACTTGGCCGTCTCCATTGTAGTTTGCTTGGTTTTTCTGAGATGAGCATACCTAATGTTAAAAGTGGTAGTCATTTTGCTTCCCTTGCTTGCTAGAATGGAATGCACTATACATATAAGAGATATCCATGACATTTATCAAGGCATAAAAAATAAATCATGAATACCAGATATCAAATAGAAAGAAAGGAATACATGCTTCGGTCTCAATTTCTAACAATAGATAGCTTCATGCTGTTTGAATATCTCATACTGACCAAGTTTCTTCGTCGCCTAAAAAGAGTCATGTCTATTCCACAAGCAGTTCAATCTAACACTCTCCATTTCACTTGCAACTTTTGACAACTCTTAACTTTAAAGAAGGTTTGTCCTTCACCAGTTTCAGTACACTCTCCCCCCATTTCTACCTTCATAATTTTTCCTTGAAAAGCAGTGAACAACAGATGAGACCTGGACTGCATTTATGGTTGCATGAACTTGTAGGTTTCAACAACTTTGCAGGTCCAACGAGTCCTCAAATAAATATATATTCCTCAGTCATTGGGTAATGAGTTAGATCAATAGTACAGTATCACACCAGTGTTAATTATCAATAGATGCATGTAATGTCATAAAAGAGAAAAACCTAGTTTTGCACCTAAAATTTCAGGTTTTTCATTTTTACAATAACTCTAGCAATGAAGTGATGACAATGACCATGGAATCACTGTCAAACACTGATACAAGGAGGCAGCAAGGTAGATGTTTCGATAAGAGACAAATAAAAGATATATGCATGCCCAAACATGGCTCAACTCATGCACACATCTGTGAAAAACTTGGAAAGAAAAAGGATAATGATGGGCACCAAAAGTCCTCGAGCCACCTTTTCAAACCTCACAATCTGGACACGTCTTCTGTCCATAGATAACTAACAAAAAAAAGGGGGTATTTCGCCCCTCTTAGAGCTCTTGACTGCCCTTAATGTGGGACTGTTGAACCTAATCAAGCTGGCATGGCTAAACCATGGTGCAGACTACTCAAACCTCAGCTGCTCCCAACAGCTGCCTTTCGATAATTTCAGCTTTGCTTGAGCTTGTTTTTGTGTTCAGGTGGGAAGCAATTATCAATTAAAGCATAGAACCTGGAGTATGGTCATCCTCCAGGGGGTATCTCAAATTCTGATAATTGAAGGACTTTCCCTAACTATTTTTGATAATGTGCTTGGCGGAAATGAAGCTTGTATCATATTTACCGAAGTGGTTCCCTGGAAAACCTCATAAAGGATGCTTTTCTTCTTCAATTTTGGTATTAATTGGCCTACAATGATTGTTATCTCCCACATTTTATTACCCTCTAAATTTTTCCTTGAAAAAGAGGTGAACAATGGATGAGACCTGGCGGTGCATTAATGGCTATATGAACATGTAAGTTTTAACAACATGACTAGAAACCAACGAGAGCCTTTAACTAGTAAAATTTAAAGGTGTCTCTGAATGAATTTATTATGTCTAGAAGCAGTTAGAAAAACATATATAACATTGGGGCAAACCTCACATGGTATGGGGTGATTGATCAACAGTACATTGCATCGATGTTGATTATATGCGGATGCAAGTAACATCATAAAAGAGACAACATAGTCCCCACCTCAATAGAAGGTTTTTCATTTCCTACTGTGGGTGATAACTCTTGCAGGTAGAGATGTATGATTATGACAATAACCATGGAGTTCCTGTCAAAAAAATGGGTACAAGGAACCCGGCGATTCCAGGGGCATAACACAGCTCCTGCAGCTGAACATGTGGCTAGGAGTTTGCGTAAAAAGCAAATAAAAGCTAGCTGGATGTTCAAACATGGATAAACGCACGCACCAATCTGTAAACCACTTGGAAAAAAGGTAATGATTGGCACCAAAAGTCCAAGGGTCACTTCTTGGGCCCTTCTTTTGTGGAAAGGAAAAGTTTAAATTCAGAAGGCAGACATGATCTGCCTGGCCTATTCAAAGACAATACCATCCTAGCCGAAACCAATTTTTTCATATACTTTCAAAGAACAAATTGGGTATTTTAGTCCTCAAAACAGTTCTTTACAGCTTGTAATGTGGGACTGTGGTCCCTAATCAGTCAACATGGCTAAGCCATTGCCAAGACTACTCGAAGCTCAGCTGTTCCCTATCTATCTCTCAACTTGCTTTTGTGAGATTGCTCTTGTATGATCAGCTCAAGCCAATATAGACTACCATTTATTAGGACTCCCAAGTTTCATGTTGAGATCGCAGTTTATTAAATCCTATATAAAACCATCCAAACTCTGTCATTCACATTAGAGGTTGGAAGTGTGTGTTTTTTAAGGAGTGCCTCCACTAGCCTCATGTCTAATACTTCAGTTTTCATTGCTACCCTCACAGTTGCCCTAGTAGTGGCAGTATTGGGCACAGTTGCACCTCATGCTGAGGCTGCTCGTGCTTTCTTCATCTTTGGTGACTCACTTGTCGAACAAGGCAACAACAACTACTTAGCAACTACTGCACGTGCGGACTCCCCTCCGTATGGCATCGATTATCCAACTCACCAAGCCACTGGCCGCTTCAGCAATGGACTAAACATCCCTGATATTATCAGTAGGTTCTTCACTTTGTCACTTTTCCTCCTTTAAGACCCAAATATTAACACCATAATGTCCATTTTTCAGGTGAACAACTTGGAGCTGAGTCCACATTGCCATACTTGAGTCCCCAGCTCACAGGACAAAAACTACTAGTTGGTGCCAACTTTGCTTCTGCAGGAATTGGGATCCTCAATGACACTGGAATTCAGTTTGTAAGTTCAAACCAACTTTAACTGCAAATTACACTAAGCATTTGTATTGGATATGTGACTTTCAACTAAATATTTCTCTTTCATACTCAAAGTGGTCTTTCTCTTCTCTTTTTTTTTTCTATTCATGCTCTAAAATTTTCATCAAGTATTCTAGTGGAATATCAACTCTTAGTAATTTGCACTCAACCTTAGCTTCTATCAGTCTATCAATCAAAGTTGTGTAATTTTTTGCAGCTCAACATTATAAGAATCTCCAGGCAACTTGAGTTTTTCCAACAGTACCAGCAAAGGGTCAGTGCACTCGTAGGAGAAGAGAAAACACAGAGGCTCGTAAACCAAGCACTTGTTCTCATCACTCTTGGCGGCAATGACTTTGTTAACAACTACTTCTTGCCATTCTCCCTTCGGTCACGCCAAATGTCCCTGCCAGATTACTCACGCTATGTCATATCAGAGTACAGAAAGATTCTAATGGTAAGCACCATTCTTGGTCATATTATGTATGAAGTAAGAATATGTTTTTCAAAGAACTTTGTCAATTTATTTCTTCAAACAGACAGGCGTATAACTGATCTTAAAGCTATAGAACATTACATGAGTTGCCATTGAATCTGATGGAGAAACAACCAGAGAATGCATTTGAGAAACAAAATAGTTTCTCATTGCACAAACCAAAGGGGAAGTTGCATTTGTCATGTTTGAGATGAGAGTTTTGGATGAGTATTATCTACAAACTACAAAAAGGCATTGCTTGGTGGGTGAGGTGGCTAGCTACAATTGCATTGTTTTGGCATGCACATTGAAGGCTCATAAATAAGCATGGGCATCTTCACATCTGCCCACCCACCAGGAGATTTGGTCACTTTTTGGCCATCACATGATCTTGTGGCTTATGGAGCAGCAAACATTGATTGCAACCATAGTAGGTATGGTGTATCAAACTCTTTTGGCATTTCTGCTAAAACTGAATAGGGCAATGAACACACCATGCTCAGCCTGTATCAAGACACTTCAAAAACCCTAAACACCCTTATCACCTATTTTTTAGGTTCCTATCCATGTAAGGAAAAAAAAAAAATGTTTTAGTTTGGGGACAAATTTTCATGAAATAGCATTTACAAAATTTAGTTGATTTCTTAAATAAGCTTTAAGACAATTATATGAGCACAAAAGTTGAGATATAGATGACCTGTAACAATTGAACAAATATAGAATTTTATCACAAAATCAGAAATTAATCATACAGATCAATCAAAGTTTGATATTTCTCCCCCTGGAGTCATTCTATTGTATTTATACCTGAAACCATACAAAATGAACCAGCTCACTATAAAAATGGAGAGAGAGGAGAAAGCTCACATTCCCTATATTGAACACTAACATACTTACTCATATCAAGCGACAATTTGATGAATGCGTTGAACAATGTCCTAGAACCAAAAAATAACCAAGCCTTCCAATTTAGAGTATCTTAATCCAAGTGTCCTTCAGTTTGTTTTCTAATTTGATTAATTCTGATCGCGGGGCTTTGTGACTATGTGATAATTGCAGAAGCTATATGAGTTGGGAGCCCGGAGAGTCCTGGTTACTGGAACTGGACCACTGGGCTGTGTTCCAGCTCAGTTAGCCACGAGTAGCTCAAATGGACAATGTGCTGAGGAGCCCCAACGAGCTGCAGCAATATTCAACCCACAGCTCATTGAAATGGCTCAAGGTCTCAACAGTGAGCTAGGATCCAACATTTTCATTACTGCTAATGCATTTGAAATGCACATGGACTTCATCACCGATCCCCAACTTTACGGTTTGTAAACACACATAAGCGGTCCTGAATTCCATCAAAGTCCTAAAAAACTGTTATCCTAACTTGACTCTTTGGTGGCTCAAACAGGTTTTGTGACGTCCAAGGTCGCATGTTGCGGTCAAGGACCCTACAACGGGCTTGGGTTCTGCACCTTGGCATCTAACCTATGCCCTAAACAGAAACATCTACTCATTTTGGGATCCATACCATCCAACGGAACGGGCAAACAGGCTCATCGTTCAACAGATTATGTCTGGGTCTAGCAAGTACATGAATCCCATGAACCTAAGCACCATCATAGAAATGGATTCCAGGACCTAATCTATATAACCCTCCAAAAGTATGGATACCTCCCATCATAGTTCCTTTTATATACTACTTTTTTCAGTTTCTGCTGTCTGTTCAGATTCATCTTCATGTGTTAAGGTTAATAAATTCAAGCATATAAATCTAGGGTCATATGTATTAAATAGTATATTATGTGATGGTCTTGTCCTATAGTATGTCTGCCAATTGTTTCAGAGCACTTTTGTGGTAATGATATCTCTGTAACGATCATAGAACATTCCCAGTTCAAACGTCAAAGCACGCCAGTATGAAAGCTTCTTTTGGGAGTGCAGACCACTGCAGCTGTGTTCCTTCTTATAGCTTACTTCAAACATTTCTTTATAAACTTCACAGGGGAAACTTATAAGCTTCAATTAGAATCTCAAAATTTAAGAGGAAAGGATACAAAAAGGAAATAAAGAGAGAAAATATTTGTGGTCAAAGAACTTTTTATCATCTCTTTCAATAAGAATGAATGAGGTTACAGTCCGAATTTTTTTTTTTTCATCTTCTGTTTCTTCCCCTACTAGTTTCTGAGATCTGAACCCATTCTAAATTACACAAGAAACAAAAAATTTCACTACTCATAACTCACAAGCTAACCAAATAAAACCTTGAGGATTGAGGTCCAATGTCAATGCAAAGTGTTCTAGAGTAACTTCAAAATAAGATAACTACAATAAATCTGTAACAGGTTCTTGACACCAGAGATTCAAGAACTATATGAGGATGGTATTTTGTGGGTGTTTACTAGTGTGTACGGCCCGAATGGCAGAAGGGAAAAGGAGAACTTCCGGGATGAGCTTGGGGCAATAAGAGGTTTATGGTGTGACCCTTGGTGTGTAGGTGGAGATTTCAACATGACAAGATTTCCTAGGGAGCGTAGTAGGGGAGGAGGGCTAACTTCAGTAATGAGGAGATTTTCAGAGGTGTTAGAAGAGCTGGAGCTAAGGGACATTCCTTTGTAGGGGGGTCCCTTCACTTGGGGGGTGGGATGAATAACCAATCCCATTTTAGACTTGACCGGTTTTTAGTGACAGATAATTGGGACAGTATGTTTAATGGGATTGTGCAATTTGTTTTGCCCAGACCGATTTTGATCATTTTCCCATTTTGCTCTTTGGGGGAGGCCTAAGGAGGGGACCCTATTCTTTCAAATTTGAAAACATGTGGTTGAAGAAGGAGGGGTTCAAAGATTTGGTTAAGAATTGGTGGGTGAGCTTTAATTTTAATTGGGCCTTTACCTTTGTTTTAGATGCAAAATTGAGAGCCTTAAAAGCAATCTTGGAGACTTGGGATAAAAGTGTTTGGTTTTATTGAGGCTAGAAAGGGAAAAGCTCTTAGTCAAGTTGTGTATTAGGATGAGAAGGAGAAGGGTTAAGCCTTGAATCTAGAAGAGTCTAAAGCCAAAAAGAAGGCAAAGGAGACTTATAAGAAGTGGATGCTGAGGGAGGAAATCTCTTAGAAACAAAAATCAAAGGAAGTGTTGTTAAAGGAGGGGGGTTGCAACACCAGATACTTCCACATGATGATGAATGCATACAGTAGAAGAAACTGGTTAACCAAGATGAAAGTGAATGGTTGTTGGCATACCGAGGAGAATGAATTAAAAGCTAGTGTGGTTAGGGCATCTTATAACGTCTTTTCAAAAGAAGAGGGCAGTATTGATGGGTTGTCTTTTGAGGGGTTAGATAGCAGTGAGGTTGAGAAGTTAAAGCTTCCTTTTTCAGAAGAAGAGGTGTTCATCGCTCTCTTTAATTTGGACAAGGACAAATCTCCAAGTTTAGATGGTTACACTATGGCGTTTTGGTTTTTTTGTTGGGATGTTGTGAAGGTAGAGGTGTTAGGTTTTTTTAGGGATTTCCATGAGGGGGGCAGATTTGTCGAGTCTTTGAATGCTACTCTCCTGGCTCTTGTTCCAAGGAAGTGAGGTGCAGAAAACCTGAAAGATTTTAGGCCAATTAGCCTTGTGGGCAACCTTTATAAATTGTTAGCCAAGGTGTTGGCTAATAGACTTAAAAAGGTCATGGATAAAGTGATTACGGAGGCCCAAAATGCTTTTGTGAAGGGTAGACATATTTTAGATACAGTTTTAATTACAAAAGAGTTTATGGACTTAAGATTGAAAAACAATGAAGTTGGTGCTTTGTACAAGTTGGATATTGAGAAGGCGTATGATCATGTGAATTGAAAGTTCTTGCTTGCAGTGCTAAGAAAGATGGGCTATGGGGAGAGATGGATTAAATGGGTGGATTGGTGCAGATCTCTATAATGAAGTTCTCCATTTTAGTGAATGGATCCTTTCTAGTTTTTTTCCAAAGTTCAAGGAGATTGAGACAAAAAGATCCCCTCTCCCTTTTTTTATTTGTGATTGTCATTGAGGTGTTTAGTTGTTTCTTGAAGAGGGCAAATAGTGGGGTCTACTTGTTTGGTTGACAAGTGAGAGGTAGGGGTGGTGATGGGATTCTAATCTCACATTTGTTATTTATCAATGATACTTTGGTGTTTTGTCAAGTGTTGCAAGACCAAATGACCTATCTGAGTTGGCTTCTTATGTGGTTCGAGACTTATTCAGGTTTAAGAAACAAATTAGAGAAAAGTGAGCTAATTTTGGCGGGTAGGTTGGATAATATTGATGACTTGGCCTTGGAGTTAGGGTGTAAAGAGTGTGGTCTTCCTTCCCGCTATTTAAGTCTTCCTTTGAGGGCTGCCTTCAAATCTATGACAATTTGCGATGGTGTTGAAGAGAGATTTCAAAAAAGGCTAGCCATGTGGAAAAGACAACACACCTCAAAGGAAGAGAGGCTCACTTTAATTCAGGGCACTCTGTCTAGCATGCCAATCTATTTCATGTCTCTCTTTTACATGCCAAGACAAGAGAGGTTGAGGTTGGAGAAGATTCAGAGGGATTTTCTTTGAGGTGGTGGGGCTCCTATGCAGAAACCACATCTAGTAAGGTGAAAAATGGTTTGTTTGGAGAAAAGGAAATGAGGATTGGGTGTGAGGAATCTATCTACGATGAATAAAGCCCTCTTGTGTAAGTGGAGTTGGTGATATGCCAATGAAAGAGAGACCCTTTGAAAGCAAGTTGTCAATAAAAAATATGAGATGTTGGGGGGTGGCGTTCTTGCAAGGTGAGTGAGAGGTTTGGTGGGGTTGTGGAAAGCTATTGGAAGGAATGGGATATTTTGAGTAGGAGGTTGGCCTTCCAAGTAGATAATGGGCAAAGAGTGAGATTCTGCTAGGGACAAATGATGTGGAGATGAGCCATTATTTGAGTTCTTCTCTTCCTTATTTGCCCTCTCTTTAACTAACGAAGCTTGGGTGGCGAATGTTTGGAACCTGAAGGTGAAGAGGGTGGATGGACCCTTTTTTTTCTTTAAGACCTTTAATGATTGGGAGTTAGATTCGATGGAGCGTTTTTTGCAAAAGATTCAAGCAATTAGGGTACTTAGGGATGTGAATGATAGAGTGATTTAGATAGCTTCGAGGTATGGGAACTTTTCGGTCAAATCTCTTTATGCTATTTTGGAGCCCGGTGATTCTCATTTGTTCCCTAGTAGTAGCATCTGGAGATCGTGGCGTGCCACCTAAAGTGGCTTTCTTCGCTTGGAAGGCATCTTAAGGGAAAGTCTTAACTTTGGACCAGATTCAAAGGAGGGGGTATTATTTGGCAAATAGATGTTTCATTTGCTTCTCTAAAATAGAGACGACTGATCACCTTCTTCTTCACTGTGCAAAGGTTCAGGTTCTTTGGAATATGTTTTTTTTCCCTCTTTGGTGTGTCTTGGATTCTCTCTTGTTCAGTAAAAGAAACTCTTCTTGGGTGGTATGGGTCTTTCATGGGTAAAGCTTGTAAAAAGGCTTGGCAAGCGACCCATTTATTTATATTTTGGACAATGTGGAAAAAAAGGAACTTGTTAGCGATTGACAAAAAGGAGTTATCGATCCAAAGATTGAAAAATTCTTTTGTATGAAATTTGTGGTCTTGGTCTAGGGTATTTGTAGATATGAACTCTTTTTCTCTTGTTAGCTTTATTGATTGGTTAGACTCAAAGTAAGGGCAGATAATGTTTTTTTGCTTCTTTCCCTCCCCCTTTGAGATGAGTCTTTAGGTTATTTCTGTATACTTCGAGGGCGCTGCTTTTGGTGTCTCCTCTTTTCTATATATACTACTTTTCTTTACCTATAAAAAAAAATGGTCGCGACACTTTCGAAATAACCCTAAATTCTGTTGGGACTTCAATCCAATATTTTTAGTTTTCTTAACCTGAGAGCAAAACCCAATAATAAGAGAAGAAAAAAAAAACTATTCTGGATAGTACAGTTTAAGTTTTGGGATAGTATTAATCATGGGGATGCAACCTCAAACGAAGAACACCCGAGTTATAGAGTTTTGTGGTAACAGTAATTTGAGGAGAAGCCCCAGTTTGATGCAGAGTATGAGGTTAATTCCTATAAGTTGTAGTTTGATAGAGAGTATGTAATGCATCTCCAGATTTTTCCCTTCTCCCCTTCTCTGCTTCCAAGTTTTAGAATCCTTAAACTGGTACCTAGAGTGCCCTCCAACCTGGTTGCCGTTCACATTTGAAAGCATAGCTTTCAAAGGGTTGAAAACAATGGAATTGTACTGTCTAGATTATTTTTTGTTTGATTTTTTATACCCAACACCAACTGACATGTCATAGTTTCATAGATCAGCTGGATTAATCAACCAATAATCTGCAATAAACACCAACTTGGCAACCCATTCTCAAGTGCCTCTACCTGGCTGCTCACATGGAGAAATGTGATGATGAGAAACTAAAAGCTGATAAGAACAGCATGAACCTAAACCTCAATCTGGGTCGACCTAGCTTTGAGAAGGCATTTGCAGTGACACACATGGTTCAAATTAGAGCAATTCTGAATCAAGAGCACCCAACAGCCAATTTCGAGAGCTCAATGACAGAAATTTCCTCAAGGGTACACATATCGAAACACTTATACACTACTCATTCCATTGAGAAATCACGCATTTATCCTACGAAAGGGCACCTTGGGATATCCGCACTCCTAAAAGAATCCAGACCTTGAACTTGCAAACTAGAACTTCTATATACAGTATCACAAACCATGTCAGCTCATTAGTTATAGCAGGCTTCTTGCTTTGGAAATATAAACAACTAAGTTATTAAGCAAGAGAAGCAATGGTTATCCTCATTAATAGTCCTCATATATTCATCTATTACACTTTTCCAGAAACGAATTCTGTAAATAAAGGATGGAGGGGTGGAGGAATTGTTTTAAGATGTTAATTCATGATCAGAAAATAGAGTGGTACATCATTCTCTGGAATGACTGGGGAAGACAGGCTTGTCTGGATGGGAGGAATGGTGATTCTTGGTTAGAATTTTTTTAGTTTCCTTGTAACCAAAGGGATGCAAGAGTACCACACAAGGGGGGCATGGGAAAGAGCATGTTTCTAAGGCTCCTAACCTTAGACCAGCTCATGAAAAGATGGGTCCTTGGCAAACAGGTGTATTGTATGCAAGAATAATGGGACAGGAAACCACATTTTCATCCATCTCAAAGTCCATTTGGCTTGGCATCACTACTTGCTTTAAGGAGATACTGATAGTTTGGTTTTTGCTGGGCATGGGCAAGCAGCAAAAGAAGGGGAGGATGATTCCCCCTTTGTTTCTTTCTTTGGAAAGATTCCATAAATAAAGGAAGCTTCTACGATAAGCATACTAACTGAGTGACATGAGCCGCGAGAGGATTTTCCAGGCAAAATAGAACTAGCATAAATATTACAAAAATCCATTCCCTTAGGAAGCACATTAATGGGCTGTGAAGAAATCTTATGCTTGCTACACAAGAAGGTCGGACAGAGACTCACAGAACATCTTGGCAGTCTATTTATGACTTCCACGGGACCCAAATATTGAACTTACATCTAATATATATATTTTTTTTCTTTTTTTTTTCTTTTCATTGATGAATAAAAAATGATGACTACCATTAATTTTGTTAGCCAACCACAAAAAGCACTACACCATGTTTGGCTCTAGGAAAGTAATAAGAAAAAAAAAATGTTTAAAAAAATAATTTTCTAATCTTTAAAAAATACAAAAAAAACATATTTATGATTAAAATTAATTATAAATTTATGTATTTTAAAATTATTTAAATTAAAATAAATAAAAATGATTTATTGATTTTAGATTTATTTTTTATTTTCCTTCATTTTTTTTATTTTTTTTCTACTTTTCCTCTCTATTTTCTTTCCCTCACATTTTACATCAAATCTTCCAACAATCTTCCAACAACCAAACAAAGTCTTAAGAGTTTGCAGAACAAAAGCTTCTCAACCATTGTAAGCACCCCAAAGGTTTCAACAGTTTTCCCTCATCCTGGAACTATTATGGTACCTAGAACTGCAAAATAAGATATTTCAGACTCCATTGAGTCAGGCAGATGTATTTTTTCATTAGGTATTTTCTTATAACCCAAAAAAACCGTTTGGTATTTTAGTGGACAACTTCAATTGTTTTAACAATCGCCATTTCTGATTTCTGAAGAACAAAATTGTCTCCATTAAAGAATTTCAGGCTTTGTACTCAAGCCTTTTGATAACTGAATATTTGGGAGTCAAAACAAGGTTGCTTGGTTTGCTTGTGACAAAACATAGCATTTTCCCCTGACCCTTTGTCATATGAATCACATTATATGGGAAATCATCAAGATGTTATCTGAATTGTAACATCAGTAGGCGCCAGCTCTTCCTGTCACAGGAAGTTGTAAAGAAATTGGGAATAGAAGTGGGTTAAACAACCACAATAAACATATTCAGGAAACAAAAACAGTTTCAAGAAGTAAATCTTATTCGGGTAGATGTTTTTTTCCCTGTTATGGAAGAACCCAAGAGACCGCTTGAGGTTTGCACGGGATGAATATCGTCAGCAATAAACTAAAAGCACTCCATATTCATTCACCACAAAGCAGCATGTGGTAGAACACTATCTCTCACCAGACTTCAGGACGGAGCTCACCAGTTGCAGGGGGCATCCATCTCCCAGAGTTGTAGACACTTTCGCCAACTTTCCAACCAGGCACATCCTTCATTATTCTTGCCTCTTCCTCCAGATACTTCTTCCACTCTTTAACAAATCTAAAATGAAATAAACAGAGAAACCAGGGACAATGTTTAAAATGGTAAGAACAAAAAAATGAAGGGGAAAAAGTTTGACTGAAGATAGCTACCACCTTTCATCCTCTTCTGCTTGAAGCACAGGTAGAATGGCGCTGCGGGCAGCAAATTTCTCTTCTTTGAGCATCCTGTGGAACAAACCACAATGCAGTTATTGTTGAGAGGAATACTGTCTCTTTCATGAGTAAACATGTCATGAAACAGAGAGCATCACCTACACACCATTTGAATTTTATTTCTCAACCAAGAAACTAGCAGCCTAGCAGAAATCCAAACTCAGCAACTAGATATAGTGATAAACTACCAGGAAGTTAGTCCAAAGAAATCAAGTCCATAGACCCAAGGAACTAAGCCTTTTAGAAGCATTATTGCTAAAACGAATTATGCAAGCGTGGGGGTTCACTCAACAGGTGTAAGCACTTCAAACTGTGAGAGGCCATACCTAGATGTTTTAGACTCAACTTTATGCAGAACCTGAAAGAACCAGTGAAGAAAATTGAAAGAAAATTTCCAGTGTTTCAACAATGATGACAAACATGGGATTTGAAAATTGTTCAAAGCGGATAACATGCATTGCATGGAAACCAAACTGGTTCACTGGAAAAACAAGAAGAAAATTGGGATACCAAGAGGGAAGACAAGAGTACAAAAGAAATCATAAACGACACATAACTTTGAAGGGGAAAATCACTAATTCTTTTAGGCTATGTTTGGTTTCAAAAAAGTGCCAAGAAAAATTATTTTCTTATGCTTGGTTTGACTATGAAAAATACCAAAAATAAAATAAAATATAATCAAAATTAATTAGAAACTTAAGCATTTTAAAATTATTTAATCCTTATAAAGAAGAGTTGAAATAAGTAAAATGAGTTCGAAATAGTATATAAAATAATTTACCGGATTTAAATATATTTTTTATTTTCCTTCACTTTTTCCTTCCTTCTTCCTTTCTCTCAATTTTCTTTCCCTCGCATTTTCCCTCAAATTTTTTGAGAACCAAACATAGTCTTAGCAAAAATTTCATGAATTTCTAGTGAAACATTGAATTAAACATGACAAGGTCATTCCTTTGAGAAAAATGATAAGCTCATACTATCTTCACTTCCAAAAAGCAAAGCATATTTCATTTCAACCAATTTAGGATGAATAGCGATGCATCAATGACGAAAATGATAAGCTCGTACTATCTTCACTTCCAAAAAGCTAAGCAGATTTCATTTCAACCCATTTAGGATGAATAGTGATGCATCAAGCCCATATAAACAATAGGTTTCAGTATTTCATTGACTATCAACTCAGCATTGATCCACAAGTGCACCTTTCATAGTACCAAACATAAGAAAATAATTTGCCTTAGCATTTATTTTGTTCTTTACTTAGTACTTTCCTAGAACCAAACATAGCATTTAGTATCAAGAAAAAACATCATTGGAAAAGCCACCAAACCACAACCAATCCATTCACACATCCCTCCTCAAAGGAAAAGAATGTCCTTACTCAACTTCCCAACTAAACCATGTAATACCTCATGCAATACCTCCTTCCTCGTTTCAACACATAAATTTCTTTGGCATTACTAATGTATGTAATGATTACAGGAGTGTAACTTCAATGGATTCTTCTCTAGAATTGTGCTCAAAACACATCTAAAATTACCTAGAAATGCTGCTTCTTATTCGATTTTGATAGTGCACTCTGTAAAATGGGTCCCCTTTTTTGCTAGAGAACTCATATAACAGACATTCAATATAATTCTTCCACATCGCAACTTGCCTAAGAATTCCATTACTGAACATTCCCCAAAATTTCCCCACATTTCAAAGCCCTAAATTTAGAAATCCACACATAAAGAAGAACCATATCCTCCAATCCACTCCGCCTAATCCAATCACATACATCGCCAATCATAACAACACAAATTCTAAGATTCAAACTATCAATTTCTTCCATTCATTTTCTCAGCAACCAAACAGATGACGAAACAAACAGCAAAGAAATGAAAGTAGTATTTTACCTCCGGATCTTGTTGCCTTGGCCGACCTGGTACATGCCCCAAGAGAAAGTACCGACGGCGGCTAGAAAGATGGCCATGGCACTGGGACCTTTGGTCGGAATCCGGCGAGCGTACCTGACTGGCGCGAAGCCTCCGGGAGGGGGCCCGTCTTGAAGGATCGGCATGTCCTTGACGCTGACCATGCCAGGCTTCTTCCTTATCATTGCCTCCGTCATCTTCTCCGGCGATTCTCTGAATCTCTCTACTCTCTCTCTCTAAAACGCCGGCAGTTGTAGTCACCCGATCCGCTCCTTCCCTTCTCTCTCTAGAAATGCTCTTTAGGACTTCTCAGAGGCGGATGGCCCGGCCCAGTGGTCCACGAACCCACGATCCCGATCAATT
The DNA here is from genome assembly GCA_030254885.1 of Vitis rotundifolia. Classification (NCBI taxonomy): domain Eukaryota; kingdom Viridiplantae; phylum Streptophyta; class Magnoliopsida; order Vitales; family Vitaceae; genus Vitis; species Vitis rotundifolia. The sequence continues at coordinate 7,706,410 of CM058157.1, forward strand.
CAAACGACTCGAATTCCTTGAGTCGGCCCGGCCCGGCCCAGTGTAGTTAGTGTACGTCCGGCTTAACCATGATACATAAATTAATTTTCATTCCCCTTACATAAAAATCGGAAAAAGTGAAATTTAATTTACTAATATAAAAATATACAAAAAAAAAATTATCCAAAATTTTAAAAATTAATGTTATTTTTATTTATTTAAAAATAATTTAAAATACATACATTTTTTAATGAGTCTCCTTTGTATAAATGTTATCCTTCTTTTTAGATATTTTATTATTATTATTATTTATGATTTTTTTTCTCTTTAGAAACAAACACCTATTAAGATTCTTATTTTAGTTTCCTAAAAGTTTAAGAAATATTATGAAAAAAAAAAATCTTATTTAAATAGGATTAATATTTTTTATTTTCTAAAATTTTAAAAGAAAATATTGTCAAACAAATCTTATTTAATCATAATTACCTATTCAAAAAGTAATAAGGTTATTATTAAATAATAAATAATAAATTTAATAATATATAATTATTTTAATTATGATTAATTTATTTAATATAAAATTTTTATTTATTTATTATATATCACATTTGCACCTAGGACAGACAACAGCTCATGCACGCAGTAATTTAATTAAGCACAAAGTAATTTAATACTGTCTAGAACTTCATCTTATTTAAATAGGATTAATATTTTTTATTTTCTAAAATTTTAAAAGAAAATATTGTCAAACAAATCTTATTTAATCATAATTACCTATTCAAAAAGTAATAAGGTTATTATTAAATAATAAATAATAAATTTAATAATATATAATTATTTTAATTATGATTAATTTATTTAATATAAAATTTTTTTCTTGACTATTAATAATATTTTGACTAAGTGATGTGTGTGTAGAGTATTCTGATGAGGATGCAGATGCAGAACTATCATTGGACCTGAGTGATCATGCACGCAGTAATTTAATTAAGCACACAGTAATTTAATTCTGTCTAATGAACTTCACGCATGAAAATGGAAATAATTACTGTCTAATTCTGTCTAATTTATTGCAGAAATTTAAGCATAAAAACACAATTATTTGAATCTGAAAATTTTGTTTATTGAAATTATACCTTGATTACAGGGAGTTGATGATTACAAGCTCGTTGACAGCAGAGGGATGACTCAGAATGATGATTACAAGAGAAGAGAAATTTTTGGAAAAGGAAAATTACAAAAAGAGAAATTTTTGAAGCTCTAGGAATTTGCTCTGATTTTTGGCTCTCACTTTTGCTCTTTTTTCGCTCTGCCCCGATGAAGAAGAACTCCTCCCTATTTATAGTAGAAGTGCGGACTTCAGAAGAAAATGGAATTCTTTTAAGTTCACACGTGGAGGTTCTTGCAGCAGAGAGGTAGGCTTTCTTTCTTGAAATCTTCATCTTCATTTTCACATGGAGGAATGAGTCATGCCTATGACTCATGTAAAAGACAAAACTTTTTTTTTTTTTTTTTTTTTTTTTTTTTTTTTTTTTTTTTTTTTTTTTTTTTTTAGGATAAACACGGACAACTTTTGTACAGATTTACAGCTGTAGAATATTCTTGAAATCTTTATCTGGCTTGACCCATAGGTCCTCCGTAAAGGATGAATTCTGGGTCTACGTATGAGTCATCAGATATGACTATTTCTTCATTATCTTCATTTTCTTCCTGATCGTCAAACTGTTTGAGAGTTTGAAGAAGTTCTTGTCGGTACTGTTCTAGATCAGTAGCAGCAGCTAATGAAGCTTGACACTTGCTTTTCAAAGTGAGGAATTCTTCTTGAGTCGGTCCTTGAGAAGAATTTGATGAGTCTTTTGAATTTGATGATCCAGGTCTTGCTGAAATTAACTCCAAAACCTTCTGTTGACAGACGAAATCATGATTGAATTTGTCCCACCATTTGATGTTGAATTCTCTAGAAAGAGATAATGGAAAAGGGTGAGGTTGCTCTTGCTTTTTGATAATATTCCATGTGAGGATCCATGGAATTCTTAATCTGGAGCAGAATGTCAAGAGCTTTGGTTGAGTGAAAGGCTGGGATGAAGTCCTTTTCTTGTAGAATTCGAATTTTTCTTGAATATCAGGAGGAAATATCGAATCTAGTAGACCAAAGAAAGTCCACCATTTTTGAAACCAGGCAGGAAACTGGAAATTACAAGTTCTTGAAAATTGAATGAACCAAGAATGTTGATAACTCTGTAAATAAAACATATTGTACCAGGCATCCATGTAGTCTATGTAATTATAGCTCATGGGATGATAAGGTTGACTAAATGTTTTGCTGGTAAAGGGTTTTTGATTCCAATCAGTAATGTTCATGACTCTGCAAATTTGGCATTTGGAAAAAGCAATCCTTTGAGGATTGTTCTTATCAGTGTTATGAGTAATATCAACAGAATCGGTGTCAACCAGGATGAACTCATAAAACTGACGAGTTTTCAAAGGATCATTGGAATTGAAAGTTGCTCCTTGAGGAAAGACATAAGGAAGGATTTTTGGAATTTCTTCATAATTATACTCTGGCTCAATGAAAGCAATTTCTATGGTTTTGGGTTTTTTGACATATTGACTATAAGAAGAAGGGGAAGGAGAAGAAGGAGAATGAGAAGGTAATGTTGTAATAGTTTTAGGGCTGTTTTGAATCTGAACAGGAATATTTTTTGATTTAGAAGCTTGAATAAAGCTTTTTGAAGGTTGAAGAGGAGGAAATTCAGGACTCAGGACTTGAAAAGAGTTTGAAGTCTGTAATGGAAAAGTAGGACGGATATTTTGAAAGTTTGACATCATGGCATAAGAAGCTTTTGTTTTCTTGGATGATGAAGGAAGTTGAGGCCTAACGGGAGTGCCCATTAGGAAGAGGATCCTTACCCTGCAAAAACTCCCGAGTAAGGAAGTCAGGAAGGGAATTCAACTCTCCTTTTATAAATTCAATTTCAAAGTCAAAATTTGAAAGTAAAGCTTGCCATCTTGCAAAAATTTGTTTTGAAACTAGATTTTTGACATCCTTTTGTAAAATATCTTTTGCAGCTTTGCAATCAATTTTTAAAAGAAATTTCTTGTTTATCAAATCACTTTGAAATTTTGAAATACATAAAACTATAGATAAAACTTCTTTTTTGATTGTTGAATAATTTATTTGAGCGCCCAACCAGATCCCTGAATGATATCTAACTATATGCACTTTATGATTATATTCTTGCTTCAATATACCTCCATATCCTAAATTAGATGCATCTGTTTCTACTATGAGTAATGCATTTGGATGAGGGATGTTAATGCATGGTAAATGTTTTACTCTTTGTTTGATCTCTTTGACTAGGTTAGTATGATTCTCAGTCCATGCAGGGGCATTTTTTCTAAGTCTTTTGTATAAAGGTTCACAAATGATTCTCAAGTCTTTGAAATAATCAGAAACATAATTTAAACAACCTAAAAATCTCTGCAATTGTTTTTTATCTTTTATTTCATCAGGAAATTTATCAGCAAATTCTATTGACCTTTGAATCGGTTTTGTTTTTCCTTGAAAAATTTCATGTCCTAAAAATCTGATTTTTGTTTGAAATAATTTCATCTTAGGAGCAGAACATGCCATTCCATTTGCTTTAATAACATTAAAAAACTTTTTTAAATGAACAAAATGTTTTTCTAATGAATCAGAAAAGACTAAAACGTCATCAATGTATACAATTATGAACTGAAAATGAGGATTAAAAATATCGTTCATAATATTTTGAAATTCAGAAGGGGCATTTTTGAGACCAAAGGGCATGACATTCCATTCATAATGACCAAAAGGGACAGTAAAAGCAGTTTTGTATCTATCTTCTTCTTTAATTTGAACCTGCCAAAATCCTGATTTCATGTCAAATTTTGAATAAATTATAGCACTATGAAGTCTTTTGAGTAAATCTTGCTTATTAGGAATAGGGTATCTTATCCATTGTAATACTTTATTTAAAGGCTTATAATTAATGACTAATCTAGGAGCTCCTCTTTCTATCTCAGCAGCATTTTGAACATAAAAAGCAGCACAACTCCAAGGAGATTTAGAAGGTCTAATTAATTTCTTTTTTATTAATGAGTCAATTTCTTGTTTGCAATATTTTAAAAGTTTTTCATTCATTTGAATCGGTCTAGCTTTAGTAGGAATTTTAGACTCATCAAAGTTTTGAATATAAGGTAAACTTATTTCATGTTTCTTTCGGGACCAAAAAGCATTTGGAAGATCAGAACAGATTTCTTTTTGAAAAAGATCTTGAATTTCTTTTATCTTCTTTTGAACTTTGTCTTCTAAAAGTTGTTCTTCTATCTTTCTATATTGAATTTCTTTTGATATAAAATTTATATGGGCTTGTTTTCTTTGAATTAAATTTATTCTTTTATTTATTGAATCACTTTGAACTTGATGTATTTCTTTCTTAGTTAATGGATATATAAAAGGGAAAAATATAGTATTTCCTAATATTATGGTTTTGACACCTTTATCATTTACTTGGAAAGGGTAAAGTAATGTAATAAAAGGGGTTCCTAATATTAAGGGTTCATTCATATTTTTTACTAATATAAATTGAGTTTTAAAACAATAATTATCTTGACATATATGAACATTTTGAAGTTTATATTCAATTTCTAATTTTCCTTTATTTGCAGCAAAATACTCTTCTCCAGTAGTTTCGTAATATTGAATAGGAATTAATCCTTCTTGAATACAATTCATATCAGCTCCTGAGTCTATTAATGCTACAATTTCTATTTCAAAATCTTCAACTATGAGTTTTATATTAGTATACCATCTTTGAAAATCTATTTTAGATATTGTATTGATAAATGATTCTATGGGAGTTTGTTTATTAGGTATTATTATTCCTAAATCTTGATTATCAGATGTTTCAGCCGGATCTTGTTTATATTGTATTATATTTCTAATTTGTTCATTTTCTTGTTTTATTAACTCATTTTCTGATTTCATCTGTTCATTTTCTAATTTTAATAGACTTATTTGCTTTTTTAGTTCTTGTATTTCTTCTTCCAAGTCTTTAATAGTTATAGGTCTTTGAGTTTTTCTAAATCTGCTATAAATTTCATCCATTGAATATTGAGTAGGTTTAATTTGAGTTTTATTTGAATCTTCTGTGAGAATTAAATTTTTTAAATTTTGTAAATAAGTTCTTTGTGTTTCTTCATCTTGTATTTTGTCTACAACATCAAAAAATATTTGTTTATCTACCTTTGATGATATAACATTTATAAATTTTTGTTTTCCTTGATTTTCTACATTTTTAATTTTATTTATTTCTGCTATTGTTTCTTCTTTTATTTTTGATGATGTTTCCTCCACCTCTCCCGGGGCAGAAGAAAACAAAATTTGATTAAATTTTGTTTTACTTGACTCTTCTTGATTATTAAGTCTTAATTCTTCTGTTGACTCCTTTTGATTTAAATTTTGATTTTGTTGATCTAATAATTTTTTATTATGTGGAGAATTTTCTATGGCTTTTCTTGAAGTTATTGTTGCAATTCTTTTAAGGGGTTTCCTAAATTTAAAAAACCAAAGGAAAAAAGTAATAGTAATCCTAAATTGTTGCATATATTTTTCGTATTGTTTTCTTAATGCATTTCTAACTTGAGGAGGAAGTTGTTGAAAATAATTTCTTTTTACAGTATTTTCAGGAGAAAAATAATCTAATTTGATTTTTTCTACATCAGGAATAAAAGGATTTCTTTTAATATATCTTTTCCTAATGACATTTATTTGTAAAGGAGGTTTATTATTATTATCATTAGAGAATATTTTTGACTCAGACCTATCTTGGAAAAGAGGGGTTTCTAATACAAAATTTTTTATATTTTTTATTTGATTTTCTATTTGACTCATTTCTTTTTCTAATTTTGAAGTATTAAATTTTATATAATTTTCTGATGATGCAGATAATGATGCAGTAGGTGATGCAGATGATGAGATAGTAGATGATGCAGATGATGATGCAGATAGATTATTAAATCTCATTAGCTTATATGAGGGGCTTTCTAAATTATGTGCAAAATTAATTAATGCAGATACATGACTATTATGGGACCTAAGAGATCTGGAAGAACGATTAAGAATTCCATGGATCCTCACATGGAATGTTCAATCACTCGTTTAGTCCTGACTTAGTTCGGGTTGAATTTCCTGTGAACGGCTTGGTCAGCCTAGATAGCGGTGTGTAAGGGCAGAAGGAGCGTAAGTCCCGTGTTGATCCGCTTGTGGTGGTCCCTGTTCAGGAAATTATCCGAATTAATTAAGGATAAAATTTGTGATTATTTTCTGTGACAATGAGTAATATTATTAGGAGATTAAGTAGAACTGGGTCTTCCAGATCACTCAGGTCCAATGATAGTTCTGCATCTGCATCCTCATCAGAATACTCTACACACACATCACTTAGTCAAAATATTATTAATAGTCAAGAAATAAATATAGCTCAAATAGAAAACCAACTACATAATTGGTCGATTCCACACATGAAAATTAATACAATATATCAACAAGGAAATTTCGAATTTAATCAAAATTATTCAATAAAAACTGAAGAAAAAACCATATCTCTTAATCAAAACTTAGAAAGCCTCCAATTATTGAGTCAAAATACTATTAATCATCATAGGAAGAAATTTAAGTATATTCATATAGGATTAGTACAAATTGCAATAAAACCCTTATTTAGATTAGGTCTAGATATTCCTGTGTTCGCCTGTCTAAGAGACGCTAGATCTGTAAAATTTACTGATTCCATCCTTAGCATGATAGATTCAAACCTTGCAAATGGTCCTGTCTATTTTAATTGTTTTCCAAACTTTTCCATGAATATAAATGACCCTAGTATACTTTCTAGTTTAACTTTAAATATTAAAACTAAAAACATGAATTTTGTAGAAGAAGCCCAAACCATAGCTATAATTTATAGGATATATTATAAAGTCATGACAAGTCAATTAAATCCTAGAGCAGTATGTCAATCCGTAAAAGATGAAACACTATTATTACAATATAACCCTAATAATACTCAAGCTTTTGTTCCTAAAAAATTAAAATGGAATGAAATTACTCAAGGAAGTCAATGGGAATTAAAAGATTTAACCCAACCCAAACCAATTAAACCTTTAACAAATCCTTCAAAAATTATACAACACACAGACGGTACTATTCAAATAGAATTCAGTCAAAATTCTAGATACTCATTTAATCAAGACTTTATTTCTGCCAGACCTTCAACATCAAATGCTAGTCTAAATAGTGTAGATTTTACTCCTAAAATTCCTATCCATGTATATCAACAACATGAATCTCCTCCTATGTCCCCTACTCATTCTGATATGTTTCCTAATCAAGTCAATATTATTCATAAGAAAAATTATAAAAAGACTCCTTTTACTCCTAATGTAGATGGATAAAATTAGACTATTTCTCCCCTCAGAATAATACTAAAAGAAATTATTTTCAATCAATCCCTATTCAAGCTAGAAATGCATTAAGAAAACAATATGAAAAATATATGAATCAAAAGAAAATGACTATTCCTTTTTTCTATTGGTTTTTTAAACTTAGAAAACAAAGAAAACAAATAGCAACCTTAAGAGATGAAGAGGGACACCAATTAGGATTAAAACACTCAGAAAATGCTCAAATTGCTCAAAAAAGAATATTAACAATAACTTCAGAATTAGGTTCTCAACCTCCCTTAAATAATCATCAATTTAACTTTGATAATAATTCAATTTCTGCATCACCCTTCAAAGTCCCAAGAACTAAAGACGAACAAAGTCCCATAATTTATAGAGACATTAGGCAAGTTCAACAACAATTAAATTATACAAATCATTCTCTTCAACATATTAATCAACAAACAACAAAAATTTCCCAATTTTTGTCTTCTTCTGCCCCGGGAGGGAGAATAGGAGAAACTTCAAAAACAATTTTTTCTTCAAGAATTTCTTCAACTTTATCATCATCATCATCTTCATCTTCTAAGTCTTTAGATCAACCTTTCATTATTCCAATAAATGCTGCAAAATCAAACATACAATTAGCTACACCTGCAGAAACAATGTTAAAAGAAATACAACTTAGATTAGACAAACTTAATATTAATGGCATTAATCAAACTAAAAATCAAATTCAAACTATAACTAAAGGAAACTCAGAAATCAATAAGATAGAAGAACAATTCAAAATGTCTCCAGATTCAAACCCTTCAACAATAAATGCAGTCTCTAATAATTTCGTAAGCAGAAAAAATTATTATTCGAAACCTTCTTTTCCTGATGTTCAATTAGAAGAAAGAAACTTTCAATTAGCTGCTAGTTATGATGGTAGTAGTTTTTATGAATGGAATATAGATGGAATGAGTGAACATCAAATAATTAATTTACTTCATGAAATGATGATGGCCGCTAATGCCTACAGATGTAAAACTAATAATTCTGACTTTCATGCTGCCGGTGCCTTAGTCATAGGATTTACTGGGTTACTTAAAGGATGGTGGGATCATTACTTGAGTCAAGTTGATAGAGAATATATATTAAATGCAACAAAAACAATAGTAAAAGAAGAAGGAACATCGGTACAAACTTATGAAGAAGATGCTGTAAACACCTTAATATTTGCAATAACAAAACATTTCATAGGAGATCCTGTTTATTTTCAAGAAAGAACTTCTGAAATCCTTAATAATCTCAGATGTCCAAAACTTCAAGATTTCAAATGGTATAAGGATATGTTTTTAGTCAAAGTTATGTCTAGACATGATTGTGGTAGTCATTATTGGAAAGAAAAATTTATATCAGGTTTACCCACTTTATTTGCAGAAAAGGTTAGACAGAGAATAAGAAATATTCATAATGGTAGAATACCTTATGAGTCATTAACCTATGGAGAATTAATTACTTTTGTTAATAATGAAGGGTTAGCCCTTTGTACGGATCTCAAATTAAAGAGTCAAATGAAAAAGGAAAAACAAGATAGTAAAAAAGAATTAGGAAAATTCTGTTCATACTATGGATATGATACGATAGTTGCTCCCTCAAAAAGAAAAAATAAACAAATTAATTTAAAAGGTAAAAAACCCCCAACAGAGTCAAAATTTCAAAAGAAGTTTGTAAGATCTACTCCTAATAAATCAAAATCTCCAAATAAATCTACTTTAAAAAAGAAAACTCCTACTTGTTATAAATGCGGAAAGATAGGTCATTACTCAAGAGATTGTAAATTAGAAAATAAAATCAATTCATTAGAAATAAGTGATAAACTTAAAAACTTAATGATAGGATTAATGATTGATAAAGAAAATGATGAATCAAGTGAAGACTATGAATCAGAAGAGGATAATCAAATATTAATAACTTAAGAACTATCAAGCGAAGAGTCGAGTCAAGAAGAATCAGAAAATCAACAAAACTGTGATGGTATTTGTTCCTGCTCATATAAGTCAATAAATGTGATTTCAAAATATTCAACAATTCCTTTAAAGTTTGTCAGTCATAATAATGTGTCTTTAATAAATTCTGTTTATTCTCAACTATGGTATATTCATGATAAACTCATTAGATCTCTAACTCATTTTGAATTTTCTCTACAGATGGAACGACAAAAAATTACCTTTGGGAAAGTCACTCTTCCAGTGATTCCTAAAAGTAATTTATCTTTCAGAATCCATAAAGATATAGAGAACTTAGACAGATCACAGAAGTGCATTCTAGACCACATCTGGAATGCAAAGAGTGATGTCCAAAAGCTAGAAGGTCTAAATGCTCTATCTTTTTATTTTAAACAGATTAATGACAGATTAGAAAGTTTTGCTAACACCTCAAGTTCTAATATTCATTGCAACCCAATGGATATGGATCTTGAATATTTTAACTGCAGGAAGAAAGCTAAAGAGAGCATATTTTCAAATCCTATTCAAAAAGAATTTCAAAATAAAGATCAAAAACTTTCCAAATATGAGCAAGGATGTCAATTTGTAAGACTGTCGTTTTTTGGAAAAAAGATTTTAAACCTTTCTCAAGACCTTTCTCCTGACATTAAACAGTTTATATTTCAACAAGCCAGAGATTCAGGAGAAGCCCAGCAAGAACATATAATGAATTTCTTGGCTGATTGTAGCAAGTTTGGAGTCCATATTCAAGGAATGACTTTCACCTGGAAGACTCATTATGAATACCCTTTTGATGACTGCCCACTAACTGACCCCCTGTGTCAAGACCTTCCTCTAGAAAGGTATGGCTGTAAGTGCGCCCTCATTTACAGTATTTGCAAAGCAAATATTGACTTAGACAGTTATAAGCCCATCTTCATCAAGTTCAACAATGAGTCAATAGAGTTAACACCTGCCCTTCTCATGGACTATGGGTTACTCTATCAACTAATTTTCTCTAATCCCGATCAAACTGATGGATTTGGAAGAAAATTAGCAGTCTGTGTTTTAAATACTTTCATCAGTGGATATCAATCAGCTGAAGTCATTATCGAAAGCAAGCCCCCTGAATGGTTAAATGATGGAGGAATCCATCCTGCTCAACACACCATACTCATCAAGACTGGTCATAAAAAATATCAACTGTTTGGTACAGAAAGCCCTTGGCCCTGTACTAGATTCAACATCAAAAAACAGGTCAGACATTGGAGATCCAGAATGATTGCCAGAAACCTTGATTCAGAAATTTATAGTTTATCCAGAAACTATAATCTCCTTGCTGAAGATAACATTCAAAAAATCTTCTCTGTTACTGATCTCCCCTTAGTCCCCTTTCTGTTCCAAACTCAATTCACCTCTCTTGTGGATAAGTATAAAAAGGAATATGCGTTTGAACAGGAAGCTTGTCAGCGTTTGGAAAAAGATCTCTTAGATATTTTTAGATAAAGATTTCAAGAATCTTTTCTAGCTGTAAATCTGTATAAAGGTTGTCTGTGTTTATTCAGTAAAAAAAAAAAAAAAAAAAAAAAAAAAAAAAAAAAAAAAATTTCGTGCATCACTTGTGGAATTTGCTGGAAAGCAGATCATTGTAAAAAAAAAAAAAAAAAAAAAAAAAAGTTTTGTCTTTTACATGAGTCATAGGCATGACTCATTCCTCCATGTGAAAATGAAGATGAAGATTTCAAGACAGAAAGCCTACCTCTCTGCTGAACCTCCACGTGTGAACTTAAAAGAATTGCATTTTCTTCTGAAGTCCACACTTCTACTATAAATAGGGAGGAGCTCTTCTTCATCAGAGCAGAGCAAAAGTGAGAGCCAAAAATCAGAGCAAATTCCTAGAGCTTCAAAAATTTCTCTTTTTGTAATTTTCCTTTTCCAAAAATTTCTCTTCTCTTGTAATCATCATTCTGAGTCATCCCTCTGCTGTCAACGAGCTTGTAATCATCAACTCCCTGTAATCAAGGTATAATTTCAATAAACAAAATTTTCAGATTCAAATAATTGTGTTTTTATGCTTAAATTTCTGCAATAAATTAGACAGAATTAGACAGTAATTATTTCCGTTTTCATGCGTGAAGTTCATTAGACAGAATTAAATTACTGTGTGCTTAATTAAATTACTGCGTGCATGATCTGTTGTCCGTCCTGGGTGCAAATGGTATCAGAGCCACGTTTTGCTTGAGAACCGGGTGGTGTTGCTGTTGGAACAGTAATTTAATCACTCGTTTAGTCCTGACTTAGTTCGGGTTGAATTTCCTGTGAACGGCTTGGTCAGCCTAGATAGCGGTGTGTAAGGGCAGAAGGAGCGTAAGTCCCGTGTTGATCCGCTTGTGGTGGTCCCTGTTCAGGAAATTATCCGAATTAATTAAGGATAAAATTTGTGATTATTTTCTGTAACAATGAGTAATACTGTTAGGCAATTAAGTGGAACCAGTTCTTCCAGATCTCTTAGGTCCCATAATAGTCATGTATCTGCATTAATTAATTTTGCACATAATTTAGAAAGCCCCTCATATAAGCTAATGAGATTTAATAATCTATCTGCATCATCATCTGCATCATCTACTATCTCATCATCTGCATCACCTACTGCATCATTATCTGCATCATCAGAAAATTATATAAAATTTAATACTTCAAAATTAGAAAAAGAAATGAGTCAAATAGAAAATCAAATAAAAAATATAAAAAATTTTGTATTAGAAACCCCTCTTTTCCAAGATAGGTCTGAGTCAAAAATATTCTCTAATGATAATAATAATAAACCTCCTTTACAGATAAATGTCATTAGGAAAAGATATATTAAAAGAAATCCTTTTATTCCTGATGTAGAAAAAATCAAATTAGATTATTTTTCTCCTGAAAATACTGTAAAAAGAAATTATTTTCAACAACTTCCTCCTCAAGTTAGAAATGCATTAAGAAAACAATACGAAAAATATATGCAACAATTTAGGATTACTATTACTTTTTTCCTTTGGTTTTTTAAATTTAGGAAACCCCTTAAAAGAATTGCAACAATAACTTCAAGAAAAGCCATAGAAAATTCTCCACATAATAAAAAATTATTAGATCAACAAAATCAAAATTTAAATCAAAAGGAGTCAACAGAAGAATTAAGACTTAATAATCAAGAAGAGTCAAGTAAAACAAAATTTAATCAAATTTTGTTTTCTTCTGCCCCGGGAGAGGTGGAGGAAACATCATCAAAAATAAAAGAAGAAACAATAGCAGAAATAAATAAAATTAAAAATGTAGAAAATCAAGGAAAACAAAAATTTATAAATGTTATATCATCAAAGGTAGATAAACAAATATTTTTTGATGTTGTAGACAAAATACAAGATGAAGAAACACAAAGAACTTATTTACAAAATTTAAAAAATTTAATTCTCACAGAAGATTCAAATAAAACTCAAATTAAACCTACTCAATATTCAATGGATGAAATTTATAGCAGATTTAGAAAAACTCAAAGACCTATAACTATTAAAGACTTGGAAGAAGAAATACAAGAACTAAAAAAGCAAATAAGTCTATTAAAATTAGAAAATGAACAGATGAAATCAGAAAATGAGTTAATAAAACAAGAAAATGAACAAATTAGAAATATAATACAATATAAACAAGATCCGGCTGAAACATCTGATAATCAAGATTTAGGAATAATAATACCTAATAAACAAACTCCCATAGAATCATTTATCAATACAATATCTAAAATAGATTTTCAAAGATGGTATACTAATATAAAACTCATAGTTGAAGATTTTGAAATAGAAATTGTAGCATTAATAGACTCAGGAGCTGATATGAATTGTATTCAAGAAGGATTAATTCCTATTCAATATTACGAAACTACTGGAGAAGAGTATTTTGCTGCAAATAAAGGAAAATTAGAAATTGAATATAAACTTCAAAATGTTCATATATGTCAAGATAATTATTGTTTTAAAACTCAATTTATATTAGTAAAAAATATGAATGAACCCTTAATATTAGGAACCCCTTTTATTACATTACTTTACCCTTTCCAAGTAAATGATAAAGGTGTCAAAACCATAATATTAGGAAATACTATATTTTTCCCTTTTATATATCCATTAACTAAGAAAGAAATACATCAAGTTCAAAGTGATTCAATAAATAAAAGAATAAATTTAATTCAAAGAAAACAAGCCCATATAAATTTTATATCAAAAGAAATTCAATATAGAAAGATAGAAGAACAACTTTTAGAAGACAAAGTTCAAAAGAAGATAAAAGAAATTCAAGATCTTTTTCAAAAAGAAATCTGTTCTGATCTTCCAAATGCTTTTTGGTCCCGAAAGAAACATGAAATAAGTTTACCTTATATTCAAAACTTTGATGAGTCTAAAATTCCTACTAAAGCTAGACCGATTCAAATGAATGAAAAACTTTTAAAATATTGCAAACAAGAAATTGACTCATTAATAAAAAAGAAATTAATTAGACCTTCTAAATCTCCTTGGAGTTGTGCTGCTTTTTATGTTCAAAATGCTGCTGAGATAGAAAGAGGAGCTCCTAGATTAGTCATTAATTATAAGCCTTTAAATAAAGTATTACAATGGATAAGATACCCTATTCCTAATAAGCAAGATTTACTCAAAAGACTTCATAGTGCTATAATTTATTCAAAATTTGACATGAAATCAGGATTTTGGCAGGTTCAAATTAAAGAAGAAGATAGATACAAAACTGCTTTTACTGTCCCTTTTGGTCATTATGAATGGAATGTCATGCCCTTTGGTCTCAAAAATGCCCCTTCTGAATTTCAAAATATTATGAACGATATTTTTAATCCTCATTTTCAGTTCATAATTGTATACATTGATGACGTTTTAGTCTTTTCTGATTCATTAGAAAAACATTTTGTTCATTTAAAAAAGTTTTTTAATGTTATTAAAGCAAATGGAATGGCATGTTCTGCTCCTAAGATGAAATTATTTCAAACAAAAATCAGATTTTTAGGACATGAAATTTTTCAAGGAAAAACAAAACCGATTCAAAGGTCAATAGAATTTGCTGATAAATTTCCTGATGAAATAAAAGATAAAAAACAATTGCAGAGATTTTTAGGTTGTTTAAATTATGTTTCTGATTATTTCAAAGACTTGAGAATCATTTGTGAACCTTTATACAAAAGACTTAGAAAAAATGCCCCTGCATGGACTGAGAATCATACTAACCTAGTCAAAGAGATCAAACAAAGAGTAAAACATTTACCATGCATTAACATCCCTCATCCAAATGCATTACTCATAGTAGAAACAGATGCATCTAATTTAGGATATGGAGGTATATTGAAGCAAGAATATAATCATAAAGTGCATATAGTTAGATATCATTCAGGGATCTGGTTGGGCGCTCAAATAAATTATTCAACAATCAAAAAAGAAGTTTTATCTATAGTTTTATGTATTTCAAAATTTCAAAGTGATTTGATAAACAAGAAATTTCTTTTAAAAATTGATTGCAAAGCTGCAAAAGATATTTTACAAAAGGATGTCAAAAATCTAGTTTCAAAACAAATTTTTGCAAGATGGCAAGCTTTACTTTCAAATTTTGACTTTGAAATTGAATTTATAAAAGGAGAGTTGAATTCCCTTCCTGACTTCCTTACTCGGGAGTTTTTGCAGGGTAAGGATCCTCTTCCTAATGGGCACTCCCGTTAGGCCTCAACTTCCTTCATCATCCAAGAAAACAAAAGCTTCTTATGCCATGATGTCAAACTTTCAAAATATCCGTCCTACTTTTCCATTACAGACTTCAAACTCTTTTCAAGTCCTGAGTCCTGAATTTCCTCCTCTTCAACCTTCAAAAAGCTTTATTCAAGCTTCTAAATCAAAAAATATTCCTGTTCAGATTCAAAACAGCCCTAAAACTATTACAACATTACCTTCTCATTCTCCTTCTTCTCCTTCCCCTTCTTCTTATAGTCAATATGTCAAAAAACCCAAAACCATAGAAATTGCTTTCATTGAGCCAGAGTATAATTATGAAGAAATTCCAAAAATCCTTCCTTATGTCTTTCCTCAAGGAGCAACTTTCAATTCCAATGATCCTTTGAAAACTCGTCAGTTTTATGAGTTCATCCTGGTTGACACCGATTCTGTTGATATTACTCATAACACTGATAAGAACAATCCTCAAAGGATTGCTTTTTCCAAATGCCAAATTTGCAGAGTCATGAACATTACTGATTGGAATCAAAAACCCTTTACCAGCAAAACATTTAGTCAACCTTATCATCCCATGAGCTATAATTACATAGACTACATGGATGCCTGGTACAATATGTTTTATTTACAGAGTTATCAACATTCTTGGTTCATTCAATTTTCAAGAACTTGTAATTTCCAGTTTCCTGTCTGGTTTCAAAAATGGTGGACTTTCTTTGGTCTACTAGATTCGATATTTCCTCCTGATATTCAAGAAAAATTCGAATTCTACAAGAAAAGGACTTCATCCCAGCCTTTCACTCAACCAAAGCTCTTGACATTCTGCTCCAGATTAAGAATTCCATGGATCCTCACATGGAATATTATCAAAAAGCAAGAGCAACCTCACCCTTTTCCATTATCTCTTTCTAGAGAATTCAACATCAAATGGTGGGACAAATTCAATCATGATTTCGTCTGTCAACAGAAGGTTTTGGAGTTAATTTCAGCAAGACCTGGATCATCAAATTCAAAAGACTCATCAAATTCTTCTCAAGGACCGACTCAAGAAGAATTCCTCACTTTGAAAAGCAAGTGTCAAGCTTCATTAGCTGCTGCTACTGATCTAGAACAGTATCGACAAGAACTTCTTCAAACTCTCAAACAGTTTGACGATCAGGAAGAAAATGAAGATAATGAAGAAATAGTCATATCTGATGACTCATATGTAGACCCAGAATTCATCCTTTACGGAGGACCTATGGGTCAAGCCAGATAAAGATTTCAAGAATATTCTACAGCTGTAAATCTGTACAAAAGTTGTCCGTGTTTATCCTAAAAAAAAAAAAAAAAAAAAAAAAAAAAAAAAAAAAAAAAAAGTTTTGTCTTTTACATGAGTCATAGGCATGACTCATTCCTCCATGTGAAAATGAAGATGAAGATTTCAAGAAAGAAAGCCTACCTCTCTGCTGCAAGAACCTCCACGTGTGAACTTAAAAGAATTCCATTTTCTTCTGAAGTCCGCACTTCTACTATAAATAGGGAGGAGTTCTTCTTCATCGGGGCAGAGCGAAAAAAGAGCAAAAGTGAGAGCCAAAAATCAGAGCAAATTCCTAGAGCTTCAAAAATTTCTCTTTTTGTAATTTTCCTTTTCCAAAAATTTCTCTTCTCTTGTAATCATCATTCTAAGTCATCCCTCTGCTGTCAACGAGCTTGTAATCATCAACTCCCTGTAATCAAGGTATAATTTCAATAAACAAAATTTTCAGATTCAAATAATTGTGTTTTTATGCTTAAATTTCTGCAATAAATTAGACAGAATTAGACAGTAATTATTTCCGTTTTCATGCGTGAAGTTCATTAGACAGAATTAAATTACTGTGTGCTTAATTAAATTACTGCGTGCATGATCTGTTTTATTGCAATTTGTACTAATCCTATATGAATATACTTAAATTTCTTCCTATGATGATTAATAGTATTTTGACTCAATAATTGGAGGCTTTCTAAGTTTTGATTAAGAGATATGGTTTTTTCTTCAATTTTTATTGAATAATTTTGATTAAAAGAAAATATTGTCAAACAAATCTTATTTAATCATAATTACCTATTCAAAAAGTAATAAGGTTATTATTAAATAATAAATAATAAATTTAATAATATATAATTATTTTAATTATGATTAATTTATTTAATATAAAATTTTTATTTATTTATTATATATCACATTTGCACCTAGGACAGACAACAGTTCATACACGCAGTAATTTAATTAAGCACAAAGTAATTTAATACTGTCTAGAACTTCATCTTATTTAAATAGGATTAATATTTTTTATTTTCTAAAATTTTAAAAGAAAATATTGTCAAACAAATCTTATTTAATCATAATTACCTATTCAAAAAGTAATAAGGTTATTATTAAATAATAAATAATAAATTTAATAATATATAATTATTTTAATTATGATTAATTTATTTAATATAAAATTTTTATTTATTTATTATATATCAAAGTACAACCATATTGTAAAACATTTCATATTTGAAAAACTCTTACAATAAATTTTATTCTCTATTATATTAAACAATTATTACTATTATATAATAAATATAAATTTATTATTGATTTAGTTATTATCAAGAATATGAATTTATTTTTAACTTATTAATACTGAAATAAACTTTAAAAAAAAAATATTCTTACTTTATAATGTTTCTAAAGAAAAAAATTCTCAAATAATAAAATATCTAAAAGGAAGGGAAACATTTACATGAAGAGTCTAATTGTCAATTGATTTTGATGACATGGTAAGTAAATGGACATTTTTGGGAATAGTTAGATGATTTATTAAAAAGTACATGTATTTCAAATTATTTTTAAATAGATGAAAATAATATTAATTTAAAAAATTTGAGGTTGTTTTTTCCATATATTTTTGTATTAATGAGTCAAATGCCACTTTTACCATAAAAAATTTAACAAGGCAATTTTAATTTTAAAAAGAAAATTATATTATATTAAAAATAAATATATTTTATAGATATATTGGCTTCCCTAATTGGGCTGCACTTGGTAGGCCGACCAAAGCCCAAGCCCAACAGCCAGTTTGAATTTTTCTTTTTTTCTTTTTTCTTCATTTTTTTTAGAGTGGATATAAATTTTTTAAAATCTTCTTGTTAATTATATATATATTTTTTCAAAAAAGAATTGTTACAAGACTTCCCCATTTTGCTACAATATGTTTTGGCATGAATAGTATTTTATGGTAAAAGAATTGACTTTTGCAATGATTTTTTTTTTAACGAATAAAAAAGTTCTTTTATGATGAAATTTATATTTAGGGTAAAGAATCATGTTTAGCCACGTAATATATTTAAGGCAAATAAATTTTCATAATATTTTAATATAAATCTTATATTTATAATAAAATAAATAAATTTAATCGCAATATCAATTTAGGTAAATAGTTTCTATAAAATCTTGTTACCAATTTTTGTTCATGGTAAATAATTTTTACTAGATAAGCATTCAACATATATTTTTTTTAATGAAGTTATATTTCACAATTGTAAATTTAGTATTGTAAAAAATAAATAAATAATTTTTATATTTATAAATTTAAATTCAACATGGTAAAAAATAAATAGTTTTAATACAATAAATAAATTTTATTTATTATAGGGTAGCTATAGTCAGTAATACATAAAATTAATATCCATAAATGATATATATTTTGAAATTAATGTGTGCCATTTAATTTATTATTAAAAGAAAAAGCTTATTTGATGAGTATGAAAGCAAAAATGGTGCAGGCCCCTTGGATTAAGAAAGAAACTCGAAACATATGTCACAAAATTTTATTCATGGCTAATAACTTTTATTAGATAAACATTCAACAAATTTGGAGGAATGTTTGTGGGACCCCCTTTGCAAGGTCGTCCTGTAATCCTCCACTTTCCCATGGCCGTTTGGGTAGGCAAGCCGTATGGAAAACCGCTTTCAGTCGTATGGCCCAACAACCCTAAGACCGAGTGATTGATATGTTCCAAAGTAGGTCAGATAGACAAATCCTACATAGTTACAGCAAGATTGAAGTCCAACTGTCCTTTACACATTTACTCACTCATAAATGCTTAGATTACGCGCCAGACATGCTCCATATTAAATACAACCTGGAAAACATTCCATCCTCAACGGCTCATCATGGCAAGACAGTCATTATACATCAACAATCAATGCTATAATATCGCACAATTAAGGTGCTTTTAAGACATCTAGAAAGGCGTTACACTACAATACGTATAAATAATCATGTGGACTCTATAAATGGTATGCGCTTTCTTTCTAACAAATTCCCTTACTTGCTTAAGTCACTTATTGACTTTATCATAAGAGGGACGTGCCTAGACAAACCATTAAGGCAAACTAGGCTATTACACCCTACCAATGGATGGGCTTTGGTTTTGGATCCCCAATGGGCCTAACTTTGGGCCAACACACTTACACACAACTATTTGAAACCTTGTGTGATCACTTCACCACCTTAAGTGGTGACAAAATGAAAATGATTCATTTTAAAAATCTTCCTTACCTTTGTTTGATACAATTAAGGTCATTATAGAGTGTGTTCTTCACGCGTAATCTTATTTATGATATCATTGTAGAACTTTCCTCAAAAGTCAATGACTTGTGAATTTAGAAATACTACCACTAATTACATATATTAAACAAGCCTTTTTCTCTTATTTTTTTAACTTGAGATTAAAATTTTTAAACCATTTTCAAAAGCTCATGCCAACTATCATCATTGTAAGGACAAGGAAGTTTCAAAACCTCAGTGAAATATTACTTCGAACACTTAATTTCAAGAATAAAAGATTAAATTTTAAATATCTTGAGATTAAAAAAAGGAAAAAAATTTCACAATTTCATAAAATGATTACCATTATCATGGTGTGTTTTGACTTTTCAACATGATATTTGCTTCAATAATTATCTAATTTGAATTTATTCTTTAATTCAAAAATTCGAGAATAAGATTGACTTTTCAATTAAATATTGTGCTCATAATCTCTAAATTTAAATTATTTTTCATCTTCAATTATTTTCCAATTTTTCTTTTATATTCGAGTCAATAACACTTGTCATACAAAGTACTTTTTCTCTCATGAAGTAGTAGAAAGTGATGATATTCTAATTTCCCATTTGAAATGAAATTACACATTTATGTAGTAAAAACACTAATTTTGGGAGCTGCTCTTTGAAATTTTGGAGATATTTTATTAATTTTTTGAATGGTTTTATTTTTTTGGGAGTGAAAGTTAGGTCTATCTTCCATGATCTCCTAATTTGTTTATTTTTCCATTGGCATAACAAAATTTCAATTTTCGTATAATATTAATATTTAAAAAAAAAATTCTCACATATTATCTTCTATATGAATAATTTTTAAAAAAAAATTCTTCAATATAATATTTTATTAAAATAATTTATTTTGAGATTTTTTTTTTATTGCGATTAAGTAAAAAAAAATTCTTACTTTTTTCTTATCTATTAATCAAGGTAAATAAAATTGTACAAAAATAAATTTTTTAAAAATTCATTTTAACCTATAAAAAGTTTTTGATAAATAGAAATTTGTTATCAAATTTTATTATTAAGTTTTAAAATTGGGAAACAATAATAAGATATAATATTTTGCTACCACAACCACTTTAAAAAGTAGTTTCTCCTATCATAAAATCATTTATCAATATTTATTACCAACTTATAAATTCACTACAAATTCCTCATCTATTATTAATTTTTTTTCTTTAAACATTTTGATTATTTTACTTAAAATCATGCAACATACATAATTATTTTTATCATCTTTTCCATCATATGCTAATAAGTGAGTAATGAATAGCAAAACTACATAATAATAATAATAATATAAATATAAATATATTTTGTTTTTACTACTAATAACCACTTGACAATTTTGCACAAGTGAAAGAGACCATGGGACCATATTTGGTATGTGAGAATGAGGAGTGAGAATGAAATAAAAAATGATTCTAATAAAAATAAAATTTCACTCATAAATAAGATTTTATGAGTAAAATTTCAATAGGTGTCCAAGAGATTTGGATTCCCTTAACATAGGAATTAATGTAAAATTAAAATTACTATTTTGCCACATTATTTTTATTAGGTTATATGATTTTTTATGATTAATTTTTGTTTATATGCTATTTTTATCATTTTAAAATAAAAACAAAAAACTATTTTAAACTATGTGTCAGAATATTATTATTAATTTATTTTATTTTCCATTCTCATTCTTATTGTTACCAAACATTCAAATAGAAATAAATAATCATCCCACCATAACAAATTTTTTTGCATCCAAATACAAAAATTAAAATAGCTAAATTCAATTCTATCCACACAAAAATAGAAATGAAAACAAAATATTCTTCATACTATTCCTTATTCTCATGATAATAGTATATCGTTATCATTTTCTTTATATTCAGGGCTCATTGAAGAACAAATAAAAACAAAAGGTTAGGATATGCTAAAAATAGTGGTTAATGAATTTAAAGCAGCTATGAATTTGAGACACTTCTTGATTACTACTAGGGATGGAATGAAAATTTGGATGGAATGAAAATTTTCTTATTTGAACGACACTTTAACCTTAATAATAAATCATTATTAAAGCATATTGACATTTATGTAATAAGAGCTTGTATTTTCCTTAATTATTACCCTTGGTTGCTATTTTTTTATTTTTTATTTTTTCTGAGCTAATGGTTGGTTATGAGTTTGTTACTCTGGCTCCCATATAGACTAGCCTTTTGGTTTTATTGCATTTTGTAGAGAATCAAAGTATCAATGAATTCTCTATTTCTCTTACTTTTATTCATTTTTTCTAGTAAAACCAGTAATATGGTATTAGAGCAATTTTTTTTTTTTACTCATTCTTTGACATTTCTTCCCCTTTTTTGTTTAATGGCTTGGGGTAATCAACCCAATCAATGAGCTATGGTTGGATCATCCAAAGTGTCGGCAATAAAGGATACAAGTAACCCTTTTTACCTTCACAATGGTGATCATCCTAGACTCATCCTTGTCTCATACCACTTAACAAGGAGCAATTACAACACATAGAGCAGAGTTATGGCCATGACATTAACAACGAAGAACAAGATTGGTTTTGTTGATGGAACCATTCCTTGTGTAGCTCCAACTGATTTCCTCCTTAATGCTTGGAATAATTGCAATAACATGGTGACCTCATGGATTCTCAACTCAATTCCGAAGGATATTGTAGATAACTTGATGTATATTGCTACAACAATCAAGATTTGAATTGATTTGCCCGATTGTTTTCAGCAGAGCAATGCTCATCGGGTTTTTTAGCTCAAGAAACATCTTGTTGCATTTCAACAGGGAGCTCTTGACATCAACACTTATTACACTATATTCAAGGTTCTTTGGGAAAAACTTAAGAATTTTCAACCATTACCAGTCTGTCATTATGGAGGTTTACAATCATGGTTAGAATATCAACAACAAGAAAATGTGATTCGGTTCTCAATGGACTTATATGATTCCTATGCCTAAACGAGGGGTCAAATTTTAATGATGAAGCCTTTTTCATCTCTGTCAAAGGTTTTTACATTAGTTATCTAGGAAAAACGAGTACGATCTATCAACAATGGAATTTGATTTTTGATAGAGCCTCTTCATCTAGGTGATGCAAGTTCTACTTTGGTTAATGCTCATATTGGGAATTCAACTTCAAAGGGAGAACGTGAGCGACCTCGATATAGCCACTGTGGACTATAAGGCCATATCATCGATCGTTGTTATAAATTACATGGGTACCCACTTGGGTACAAGCCCAATCCAAGACTTAATCGAGCCAAGCCTAAGCTAATCAGACTATTTCTATTGTCTCTAAGGACTTAAGAACCACAGACATGATGTTTGGTAGTCTCTTCTCTAGTCAATGCCAGCAACTAATCGTCTTTCTAAGTTCGCAGCTACAGTGTAGCTTACTTGCCATTGTAGAATCACAACAGCAAGGTGGTCCCTCAGTTTCTAGCAACTTTAGTACTAAATTGACTCTTTCTTCTTTTTGTAATTCATTTCCTCCTCGATTTGTTCAAAAATTCTTTCTTGTCTTTCAATTCAAGTGTCATTTTTCCCACCGGTGAATTTGTTATCATTACCTATATAGAATCAATCAAATTATTTAACCATTTCACTCTAAAAAGTGTCTTATATGTTCCACACTTTCAATTAGTGCTCTTACTCAATCTCATTGTTGCTCTATCCAATTTGAGTTTAAATCTTATTTTATTTAGGACCGTATGTAGGGGAAAATGATTAGGATGGGTAGGCATAGTGACGATCTCTATGTTTTTTATCCATCCAATCTTTTTCCCACACTTTCTCACATCTCAAGTGTTTTTAATAATGTTTCTAAGACTGATCATGAACTTTGGCATACTAGTTTAGGACACCCATCCTATGTAAAACTTAATTTATTGAAAAATATATTGCATTTCAAACAAGTGGTTGATCATTCACCTCATTGTTCTATTTGTCATTTGGCTAAGCAAAAGCAGTTGCAATTTCTCATTTCCAATTCTATTTCACAATGTCCTTCTGATGTGTTGCATATAAACATATGGGGTGTCTTTCATTTACCAAAACATGATGGTTTTCTGTATTTTCTAACAAATGTGGATGATTATTCTCACTTTACTTCTATGTACTTGTTGAAAGCAAAGTCTAATGTCAATAGCATTTTTCTTGTCTTTTGCACTCTCATTCACACACAATTTGGGGCTAACATTATATCATATCATAGTGATAATGTACCTGAACTTGCTTTTTTGGATTACTTTTATGAAAAAGGGATTTTTTCCTTTTACTCATGTGTTGACACTCTCAACAAAATTTTGTGATAAAGTAAAGCATCAACATTGGCTTGGGCATTACTATTTCAACCCTTGGTGTTTTTTTTTTTTTTTTTTTAAATTCCTAAGCTAAGAGTTAGTTATGAGCTTGTTACTTTGACTCACTAGTCTTTTGGTTTTATTGCATTTTATAGAGAATCAAAGTATCAATGAATTTCTCTTTCTCTCACCTTTATTCATTCTTTCTAGTAACACCAATAATAATTGTGATTCTAAATAACTCAAAGTTATAAAAATAATAAATTAATTTAAGAAAGATAAAAGGAATGTAACTCTCACGTAATTCACTTAAAAATGAAAATTTATTTATATTAATTAAAATTTTAAGAGAATATATTAATTATGTTTTTTTGCCTTTAAATTCCTTTATTATTCAATTACCAGTTATAAAACTAAAATAACCATAATTGAGAAAAAAAAATCCAAAATTCACACAAGGAGAAGAATTTATTCGTGATAGCAAAACTCTTTCATTTTTTTTTTCTTTCATTTCATGCAAAGCTTGTTAAATTGAGAAAAAAAAAATTCATACATATTGGATAAATTTTTTGAAAACATTTTAATTAATAATAATAATAATTCATGGGAATAAATAAGATAAAGAGAATGTTGCAAAAGATGAAATTGTGACTCAATTATTTCTTGTTTGAGAGGTGTTCTAGGTATTGTTTTGTTCTGCTGTGTATTTTTATTTTCTAACTTTGCCTTATTCATGATGGAACTCATAAAGAAATGAGAGTGGGAGATCCCAAGATGAACACCCTTAATCATTGGACTTTGAGACATCCTTTCTAGCATAACGATTTGTCCTAAGGTCAACCAACTAAATTCCAAGGTTGTTGGCGTTCTTCCTTGAAGCTACCTCCTACCTTGCTCATTGTACCTTTTTATTGTCACTAATAAAGCCTGTGCCCACAATTTTATGACCCTTTAATTAGGCAAAGAGAAAGGTTTTGTTCAAGTTCATTCCTTCCATGGGGATGATTTCTTGTCATCCAACTACCAATAAAACTACTTGCTCTCCATTCAATCCTCCTATTGTCCATTTCATTCCTCCCATGGGGATGATTTGTTGTCGTCCAACAACCAGTAGAACTATTTGTTCTCCATTCAATCCTCCTATTGTCTTTTTCAATCATACCATGAGAATGATTTCTTGTCGTCCAACTACAAGCAAAACTACTTGGTCTTCATTCAATCCTCCTATTGTCCTTCTAGATGTATTGTTTGTTTGAGGAAATTATGAGCAATTAGAAGATTGACAAGTTTTGATCATGCTTAGTTAAATATAATGCGAGATAAGGTAAGAAATATAATAAGATAGGTGGTGAAATGTATTACCCCATCTATTTTTTATATCCCTTCTATATGTGAATCTTAAGCCAAGAAATAGGATAGACAAAAATTTATTCTTTTCATGAATTTTTTTAAATAACTAAAAAATATGTATAAAATCTATTGTAAAATAATATCAATATATGTATTAATCAATGTACATACGAATTATATTTATATATTGAATAACATAATATCACATATCATAATGGATATTATATTTATTGGATATAATATTTTAGAATATTATATCCGGAAATGAGATATTATGATATGCATATTCTATCTCGTCAATCAAACGTGACACTTAGATTTGAAAAACATATAATTTATAGTATTATGATTTTATGCCATAGTGGAAGGTTAAATATTTTTAATATTAATTATTTCTAAATTCTCTTAATAGGTTAGGCTTTTAAAACTGTTTGTCTTTTGAAAGGTTTTTACTTGTCTCATAATCCCTCTTGGCCATGGAAAAGAATCAACTCTTCCACCAACAAAATAAGAGATTCAAATTGATGGATATAATTTATAATTTGTATAGAGATTATAGATTCTATGGATTCAACATCTAATAAGCCTACTTGTTTATATTTGAGTCCTTAGCCAACTATCCCACTTTTGGATTTACTTGTGCTTGGTTTGTAACTGATATTTTGTTTTACTGGTTTTCATTTTTAAGCTTTTAATATGTTTTTTCTTTTTTTTCTTTTTTTTAAAAAAGGAATTAAATCTTATGAATCATAACTTGATTATGTTGTTATTCTAACTTTTAGGTTATATTTGATTCTCGAAAAATATTAAAGAAAAAAAAAATAGTTTTCTATTGTCATATGAAAAATGTATAAAAAAAAATCAAATATAATTAAAAATAATTAGAAATTTATTCATTTTTAAATTATTTAATCTTTACATCAAGAAGTTAAATAAGTAAAATAAGTTTGAAATAACATATAAAAATAATTTATTTACTTTAAATGTAATTTTTAATTCTCTTTTATTTTTTCTTTTTTTCCATTTTTTCTTTTTACTTTCTTTTCCTCACATTTTCTTTCAAATTTTCTAAGAACCAAATATAACCTTGGTCATTTTTTCAATAAGAAATTACATTAGAATTGTAGTAAATAGACCGAGTCGGGAAATTTATTTGGGTCAGTTTGTGTTTCACTAGAGTCCTGTGAAAAGATGCAGCTAAATGGAGATTATCTAAAAGTAGGCATGTAAACAGACCATGTTGGCCCA